>JAYESD010000001.1:131235615-132435615 GCA_036927565.1 Tuctoria greenei | reverse complement strand
GAGGTGGGATTATTCAATATCGGTAAGCTTGCTGCTAAATAGAAGAGCGGCTTCTATCTTTTAAAAAAATCAAATAGTTCACAACTAGCTCACATAGTACTTATATAAAAAAATCATCATGCTCGCTGTTGTCCCCCCCCCCCCCCCCCCAAATATTGGAGGTACAATACCATTATTGATATATGTATCATCATCGTCATCGTCATATTCATTTTCTGATGGAACTCCACGTGCCTCAAACTAATCACATGTTCTCATTTGAAGAGCGGAAGCATCACTGGTTGTTCCCTTAATGTAATTCCTAGCCCATGTGGTCCTATCCTCATTTATGTGTGGAATATTGATATCAGTAAGTCGTCGATCATCAAATGTATCGGCCTCCATCGCCTCAGTGACATTATTTTCACCATCTCCAGGGTGCATGGCAAAAAGGTTTCGTGGCTTCGTTTTAACAACTCTAGCCCATTTAGGTTGCTTCACACTTTGAACATAAAAACTTGTTCTGCTTGGGTGGCTAGAATGTAAGGCTCATACTTAAACTGAGAAAGAGTAGTGTCAACATCTATCATTCCGTATCGATCCATTTTGTAGCCTCTGCTTTGGCTCTGACCGGAACGAGGCAGATCAAACCAGTCACATTCAAATAATATAACCTCTTAATGTTTGTCAAAAATCAACAGAAATCATTTTCTTGATTACTCCAAACCACTCATGATCAACATTCCGAACAAAAACACCATGTTTTGCATCTGTAAATCTTTTTCCACCTATGCAGTACGAAAGAAGAAGCCATTTATGAATGTCCGACTAAAAAAATGTGCCCGACGATTAGGTCCTCTAGATCATGCATCCAAATAATCGGCTACTTTGCCTTCTTTGTATAATGTCGTAATATGTACTCATTAGTATAAAAGGGGTCATCGATAAACCAACTTCATAACACATATTTGTTCAATATTTCATCAAAGTAAAAACTTTCATGTACTTACTCATTTCTGAAACCAATACACAAACTCATCTCTATGGTGTTTTTCAACATCATGAGAATGAAAATTTTTTAGCTCTTCAAAATGCTCACTGAAAAGGCTACAAAATTAAATTAGCCATCTATAATAAGCATGATCCAATATAGTATAGAACAGCTGAGTTATACATACTTGATCCATGGAGCGGCGTCTTCAACATTAGAAATAATATAATGCCTGATGTTATGTAGTTCCACCATAGTAAGTTGGCCCTATTTAAACCCTTTTTTAGAATTATCAACTTCTATAAATATATTAAACTCGAGAGAAGGTTCATTCCTAGATGCTGCTTCATGACGTTCTGGCCTATTAAGCTTGGTGCTGATGTTATCAAAAAACTGACTACAAAAAGTCATACACTCTTCCATAATATATCCCTCAACTATAGAACCCTCCGGGTGAGCTCTGTTTTGTACATACCTCTTCAATGTACCAAGGAACCTCTTGATTGGATACATCCATCTGTAAGAAACAGGTCCACCCAAACGAGCTTCTTCGGCAAGATGGATTGGAAGATGTACCATGATATCAAAGAAAGCGGAAGGAAGCAACATCTCAAGCTTACAAATTGTTTTAGGAAATTGTTTGATCATCTTATCCAAATTTGGTTCCGCCAATTCATTAGAACAAAATCTAGAAAAGAATATGCTAAACTCAACTAAAGGTGCAACAACCTTTTCAGGCAATATGTCACGTATTGTAATAGGAAGGAGCTTCTGAAATATAATATGGCAGTCATTAGTTTTTAGACCTGATACCTTACGTGCTTTTATGTCCACACATCTCTTGATGTTTGAGTCATAACCATCAGGCGTCTTCACATCCCCTAAAAACTTGCACAAGGTGGTCTTCTCATATTTATGCAAAGTATATGATGCTGATGGACAATTTGTAGACACCGGATGTTGCTGTGGCCGTACACCCATATCCTGCATATCAAGACGAGCTTGTAGACTATCTTTTGTTTTACCATCTATATTAAGCAATGTCCCCAATATGCTATCACAAATGTTTTTCTCAATGTGCATGACATCCAAGTTATGCCTTATTAGCAATGTCTTCCAATACGGGAGATGGAAAAATATACTTTTCTTATTCCAACTATGCCACCTATTTTCCTGAGTATGCTTTCTCTTATTATTCGTCTGTCCAAAACTCACTTGATCAAAACTCTCGTATTGTTGGAGTACTTCGTCACCAGAGAGTGATGTTAGAGCCTCTCTATTCTCTATCTTGTTGAAAGAAGCTTTGTCTCGATGCCACCTATGATTCTTAGGTAGGAAATGACAATGACCCATGTAGCAATAGTTTCGTCCATGTTTCAACCACAAGGCGTCAGTGTTTACATGGCAGTATGGACATGCTAGCTTTCCTTTTGTGCTCCATCTACATAGCATTGAATATGCTGGAAATCATTTATTGTCCACAATATAGAAGCTCGCATGAGAAATGTCTCTTTCATTGAACTGTCGTATGTTTCAACACCATCAGACCATAATTTCAGTAGCTCATCAATAAAAAGTTGCAGATACACATCAATGTTGTTTCCAGGTGACATTGGCCCAGGAATTATCATTGACATTAACCAATAAGGCTGCTTCATACACAACCAAGGTGGTAGATTATAAGGGATTAAAATCACAGGGCATGTACTGTAAGAAACATTCATTATTCCAAAAGGATTAAAACCATCAGATGCAAGCCCAAGTCTTAGGTTGCAAGGATCAGATGAGAAATTTGGGTGAATGCTATCAAAATGCTTCCATGCTTTGGAATATGCGGGATGGCGTAATATTCCATCATCAATACGTTCTTCTTTGTTCCAGCACATGTTTGATGCCATTGATTCTGCCATATAAAACCTTTGAAGACAAGGAATAAGAGGGAAGTATTGTAGAATCTTGCGTGCTACAAGCTCCTTGGCTTTTCCACAAGGTAAAGCCTCTCTTGCATCCCCACCAGCACTATATTTCCATCTTAATTCACCACATTTCGTGCATTGATCCAGCAGAGAATAGTCCTTTCGGAATAACACACATTCATTGACACATGCATTGATCTTTTCGTTACCCAGCCCGAGGTCACGAACAACCTTCTGAACTTTATCAAGTGTATTAGGAATGCAGTGGCCCTCTGGAAGCACATATGAGAATAGTTTAAGGATCGACTCACACACTTTTTTGCTCAAACCAGTTAAACACTTTATCTGGTACAACCTGACAATGAAGGATAATTGGTTCACCTTCTCATAACCTAGATACAACTCCTTTTTGGCATCATTTAATAAGTCATAGAATGCCTTTGCACACCCACTTGGCTCCTGCTGGTTTATAGAATTTTCTGGATCATCAACATCTGCTGAAGTACCACATGATGAGTGCCTCTAAGTAGACTGGATAACATATTTTCCATAGCAGCACCATCAAAAATTATCTCCTCATTATTTGTTGATTGCTCAGCAATATTTTTCTCAACTCGCTTTTCTCCATGGTGTACACAACAAGTATAATCAAATGACATCCCATTACGAAGAAAGTGAAGATGAAATTCCTTGCGTGCCCCGCGGAAAATATTATGACATTTTGTGCAAGGACAAGGCGGAGTTTCTTCTTCACGAGTGCCCTAGAATGCAAAATTTAAAAGTGACTTCATTCCATCCTGCCACTCCTTCATACGCCCATCTTTTCTCATCCATGTCTTATCTTCAGACATTGCTTCCTACAATTCAATCAGAGTATTTGTAGGAGGATAGAACTACAATAACATTATGTGAGAAAATGTACCTAGTGCTGTTGCTCCTCCACGTGCAGTGGCCGGCCGACGCTCTTCGAAGAGCGTGGCGACCGGCGGATGCTCCTCCAATAGCGTGGCGGCCAGCAGATGCTCCTCCAAGAGTGTGGCGGTTGGCGGATGCTCCTCCAAGAGTGTGGCGGCCGGTGGATGCTCCTCCAAGCACGTTTTGTACAGTCAGGAGTGGGGCCATTGTGGATCGAAGGGTCCCGTGGGCAGGCGGCCAGGACAAAGCGTACGTGAAGCTATCAGAGTAGCCCCAACTCTGTGTTGGGCCGCTTGTTATTCGTGGGCTGAAACTGCGCTGAGTCACTTTTTGTTCGTGGGCCAAAATTGCGCTGGGACACTTGGTGTTCTACAGGCGCGCGTCTGGCTCTTGCAATTTGTTATCTAGATAAGTTAATGTAGCAATGGGGGTGGTATTCCGATCAAAATAAAGCATACGAATAAAATAATTTGAACCGCAGCAACACAGTGATATAAAGAAGGACCAAATACTAGATATAAACATTGACGGAACCAAAAAGTAGTGCTCAACGTACCATGCCAGACAACAAACTAATCGATAGAACTAGCTATTACATAATCCCCAATAAACACAAAATAAACTTATCAGCACATCTAGTCCGTAACACTTCCCTTCAAACAGTGGTAATGACTTCTGGCCGCGTATAGTAGTAGTGGTAATGATGACACCGCGTATAGGAGCATTGGGCCAATAGTACGTTGGAGTTCTACCTATCTTTTTTTATTATTTTTCTCATCCTTTCTTTTCTTTTCTCTCTACTCATTGTCTCCACTTTTCTTTCTAGTCGTGGCTACCTGCTGCATTTTCTTGTTACTACGTACTAGTACTGTATACTACTTTACAGATCGCTTTGCTGGCCCCCTACGGGCAATCTCCTCTGGCACCTCCAGCAGCTAAAGTACCATACCAACCACTTTAGAGGCTACCGGCGGTGTGGAGGGTCGTTCATTAACAGAGAATACAGATAATATAAATAGTTCACTAAATAAACAGATAGAAAACAAAATAACAGTTGGAACAGACGAACATTGAGTTCATCAACATAAAACATTACTACGAAATAAGAAAAATGACATCATGAAACAAGAAAAATAACATCACACAACCTTATAAGTCTTTTATTTATAGCCCATACCAGATAACACCTCACGGCAGAATACAAAATGCTCGTGTCTAATCCTACAGTCATCACTACAGAAGACACTGCAGCTGCTCCACCCTTGCTTCCCGCAGCCGGCAGTCGTGCACGGGTCAACCTCCTTGTTGGGCAGCGACACCATCGGTGGTCTCGGAGTCAGGCGCGGTTGCGCCCATGTCAGATTATATATTTCAGCTAGGGCTTGAATCCGACACCGCTTGCACTCATTGTTGGCCCTCATGATGGCGACGAACCCGACCACTTTCTCACCGACGTTGACCTCGCCTTCGACCTACCGAATATACTTGAAGGCGTCGCGGGCCCCGCGGTCGGCGTCATTGCAGAGGAGGCCAAGGACGTAGGCCGCCTCCATGTGCCGGCCCCGACCGTCCGGGTGAGAAACTAGGCGCCCAGCAGCGCGCGATAGTCCGCGAAGACGAGCTCAAGCCCGGTGATGTAGCATGCACGAGGGTTGTCGACGATGGCCAGGTTATCCACGAGGGCTTTGTAGCACCATGAGTCGCGCCACATCCTCCGGGTCACCCGCTCCAGCGCCACGCGCCTACCCACGGTGCCATTCTGGCAAGCCGCATGCATGGCCTTGCAGATGGCACATAGACTGGAGAGGTCGTCCAAGGGTCGCAGGGAGCTTGCGGCGAGGTGCCCCGCGATCTCGACCGCAATATCGTGCGTGAACGGCCACTCCAAAGGCTTCGGCGTCATCGTGTTGCGAAGGGAACCAATAAGGATGCATGCGGTGGAGACAAAGAGGAAGCTAGAGTACGTGCAGAGAAGACTGTGATGTGTCTTTATAGAGTACGCACGAAGAAGACGATGGAGACATTATATAAAGACCCGCACCATCGTCTTCTCCGCACGTACTTATGGGGGTTGCGCGCAGTTCAACTTCCGTCGGCGGCGGATTCCATATCCTCTGCAGTACTGCACAGGTGCATTAAGGGTGGCTGACATGTGAACACCACAGCCTATGGGACCCACGCCTCTAACATGCACTGATGGGATGCGCGAAGTTATGGAACCGCTCTATTTTCAACATCAGCACAATAATAATATCCTATCATCAATAGAGATAACATACTATGTTTGACCAAAAATTTCATGTTTTACAGTTTGGTTCTCCACACTCTTTCACCCTAATTTGTATGTACTACCTATCTTGTTCTAACATTTTTCTCGTCCCTTCTTTTCTTTTCTCTCTGTTTATTGTCTCCACTTTTCTTTCCAGTCGTCGCTACCTGTTGCGTTTTCCTGTTACTACATACTCCCTCCGTCTCAACTCAACTCTATTTCTGGGTTTAGTCAAACTTAACTTTGACTAGTAATTTCTAGAGATTCTATTAACTTCAATAACATGTAAATTGTATATTATGAAAATATTTTTCATGACTAATCTAAAAGTACAATTCTTATATTGTTAAAATTGATCAAAATAACATAAATCAATGGTCAAAAGTAGATTTGACCAAATCCAGAAATAGAGTTGAGTTGGGATGGAGGTAGTATTGTATATTACTTTACAGACCGCTTTGTAGGCCCCACTACGGGCGATCTCCTTTGGCACCTCCAGTAGCTAAAGTACCATACCGGCCACTTCAGAGGCTACTGGCGGTGTGGAGGGTCGTTCATTAACAGAGAATACAGATAGAATAGATAATTCACTAAACAAATAGATAGAAAACAAAATAACAATTGAAACAGATAAAGAACATTGAGTTCATCATTATAAAACATTACTACAAAAGAAGAAAAATGACATCATGAAATAAGAAAAATAACATCACAACCTTATAAGTATATAGCCCATACCGGATAACACATCACGATAGAATGCAAAACGCTCGTGTCTAATCCTACAGTCTTCACTACAGAAGACCCTGCAGCCACTCCACCCTTGCTTCCCGCAGCCGGCAGCCGTGCACGGGTTAACCTCCTTGTTGGGCAGCGACACCATCGACAGTCTTGGAGGCGGGCGTGGATGCGCCCACTTCATAAAATCGATTTCAGCCAGGAATTGAATCCGACACCGCCTGCACTCATTGTTGGTCCTCATGATGGCGACGGACCCGACCGCTTTCTCACCGACGTCGATCTCGCCTTTGACCTGCCGGATATACTCAATGGTGTCGCAGGCCCCGCGGTCGTCATCGTAGTAGAGGAGGCCAATGACGTAGGACGCCTCCATGTGGCCGGCCCTGGCCGTCTGGGCGAGAAAATGGGCACCCTACTGCGTGCGATCGATTGCGAAGATGACCTTGATCACGGTGACATAGCATGGATGAGGGTGGCCAAAAATGGCCAGGTTCTCCACGAGGGATTTGTACCGCCTGGGTCGTGCCACATCCTCCGGGTGACCCGCTGCAGCGCCACGCACTTGCCCACGGTGCCATCCCGGCACGCCGCATGCATGGCCTTGCAGGTGGCACACAGACTGGAGGGGTCGTCTAAGGGTCGCAGGGAGCTTTCGGCGACGCGCCCTGTAAAATCCCACTTCTATGGCCTGTGAATTCAGTAATGAGTTTTGTGATCAACTATATTCAAAATCCAGTATAGTGGTACACATGCACTTAATACCCTCCAAACCTTTCTTGCACTCATGGTTAAATTTTGTTAAACATGAGTATTGGACTTCACCACTAATTCTAGAATGATTCTATTTACCCCTCTTCAGATTTTAGAATTTTTGGATGAAGTTTATTAAAGCAATTTAAAGGGGCAGTACTAATTGGCCCTGCCAAATATATTCAAATTAGAAGCTCTAAATTTTTCCTTAACCTTCTAATATTCTCAATAGCTTGCCTACAAAATTTCAAGATTTTGGGAACTCATTTGCTATTTTATTTGAGGCGCTTAGCAAATTTGAATCAAATTCAAATCTGAATTTTGAATCCGTTTCCAACTTCTTTGAACATAAGATTTGAGTTCACCATTGGGTTCAGAATAATTCATTGACCATCTTCACAAAGTTTCATGATTTTTGGAGTTGATCTTCTATTTTTAAATCAATTATTAACTTGTGTGTTGGGGGTCGGACTGACCTGTGGGCCCCACCGGTCAGCCGCTGCTGAGGGTGTCAGGTCGGCCGCCTGCCATCTCTACGCCGATGCTCGACCGCTCGACAGCGCGTGCGCATGCAGCTCCAGCGAGCTGCCTGCGTGCTAGCTTGCCGCAGGCTATAAAAGGCCGCCGCCGCTCCCTTATTTCTCCTCCCCGATCAGTGGTTTCCCCCCTCTCGCGAGTTAATCCCCGCCGCGCGCCATCGCCGCCGCCCACCTCTGCTCCGTGGTGCGCCGCCGTCTCGCGCAGTTTCAAGCCACGACCCCAACAGCTTAAAGGTGCACCTAGACGAGCTCTAACTCTCGGTGCAAACTGTTTCCTTTTTCGTTGAGCATTGAAGAAGTTAACGATCTTCTTTCTTCCAGCCGAAGTGAATGAACTCGCTCGGTTTTCATTTAAATTCTGTTACAAGTAATCATTCTATGCAATTGCTTAGGGATAGTTTCTATAGGACCTAGCGCTCCTACCTGAGCAAAAACCCCTAAAAGTTATCGAGCAACGGCCGAGGAAATCGAGTTTTTACTCGCCGCCGGTGAGGAGACCTCGGTTCACCGTCGAGCTCATAGTTCCCGGTGGTTTTCTCCTCTTCCAAGTCCATTTCCTTGATCAGCATCGTCCCGGGAAGGTTTTGAAGAAGATCCCGAGTGATTTGAGCTACTCTAGAGCGAGTTCCACGTTGCCTGAGTGCTCACCGCCACCGCCGCCGCCGCCGTCGCACGACCACTTCTGGCGAGTTTCTGGTTACACCGACATCACCGTCGTGCTCCGCGACCTCAAAAACCCCCAAGCGGCGAGTTTGGCCCGTCGGTTTAGCCGTGGCAAGCTCGCCGGTAAGTCACCGCCGCGGGCGCCGCCTCGCGCGGGCACTGGTCCGAGGTAGAAGACGACCCCGTAGGGTCCCACCTGCCAGCGGTTGTGAGATCACGGTGCGGCAGGGATCCCGTGCGGCTGCGCGCGAATAGGTCTGTGGACCACGGTGTTGCATTGACCAGAGCATGCCACGTGGCCCATGGGACCCGCCGATTGAAAATTAGAATTCTGGCGCCAATGGTTTATTAAAATAATTCCATAAAATTATTTAAACTTCTAAATTTAATATCTCTCCGTAGACTACTCGAAAAATCTTCAAACAAATTTTGTTCGAAAGCCCTTGAGCTCTAGTTTCTGTCAATACCAATTAGGTTCTGTGAAACTCAAAATTAAAATCTGTAGAAAATAATCTTTCGATATGCAAATGCAACTTTTCCAGATAAGATATACACTGGAAAAATCCCCAAAATTTGCATAAACTTTATTGTACTCTTATTGACCAACAGAAAAAGTTTGGGAGCCATTGCACCTGTTTAGACCCCTGTATAGTTCAATTTCCTTTTTCAGTTATTGAATTTTTACAGATGTTTAGTTGCTTTATTATGTCCCAAATTTAAACTGGACCTTCCCTTAGTCATACCCTAGCAACTGTAAAAATGTTGGATTTAATTAACCTACTATCCTAGTCCTAATTCAGTTACAAACTAAATATTGATTTAACGGCTAGAAATTCAATTATAAAGTAAATCCAGAAATTCTTGCCGAATTAGATATACAATAACTCCTTCCCCAAAGCTTAGAAAATTATGAAACAAATTTTGCTAAAACCAGAACCAATTCCTCTATCTTTATTATCAACTGTTAGCTAGGTTCAAGCTACAGTTTCCTCTCTAGAAATTTTTGGAAGTTGATTGCTTGCCATAATTTCGGAGACCACAATCTACTATGATCATCTCCTGTTCCTTGCAAGAGACTTGATCATATTCCCTAGTATCTACCATCGAAGTTCCAAAGCCAATTAAGGTCCCTATCATATAGTGATCACCATGAATTAAATTATGGTCTTAATAATAATTATTTTTCAAAGTCATTTATATACATGTTATATGCATATCGTATAGTGACCGAAGTCGAGGAGGAGCCAGAAGCCTTGGAAGAGCACCTTCCAATTATTAACTCAGACTTTGACCTGCAACAAGGCAAGCCCCGGTTTGCATTTAAAAGCTTTACAGAGTTTTTACAGTCTTTATCACCTTACGTCATAAGTTTGATATGTGCATTACGTATAAGGTGTTTGATACTCCACTTGCATGGCCAAAAATCCCAGGGATGGTTGGAACGAGTTACAGTTTGACCTGTAGTAACTACTTTGCTAATGCATAGGAAATCCAGTAGAAGTCGAGTAGTTAGAATCTACTCGCGAGAGATGTAGGACATATCTCACAGGATTGGTTACATAGAAAATGGCATAATGTAATGAAACTAAGACCGGGCAGGGAATGGATAGGAAGCGGTGAGAATTGAGTCTTGGTTGCATAGCCCTGCCTGTGTCGATTAAGGCCCATCTGTATGCGGCCCCGCTGAACAAACTTGACTTGTACCGGCAACATAATGGACATATGGAATCCAATAAACTGACGTAGCTTGGTCACTAGTTGAGTGTTGCTAGTGTGAAGTATCCAAGGCATGGATAACTTTGCTTTTGCATAGCTAGTGCTGAGAGCGTAGCTATGATATATATATCTTTTCTTTCCTTACACTAGTATTGTAAAAACTTCCGCTGTAAGTTAAATAAAAGACTTCGTCTTGTACTTATTCAGGTTCTATTCATGTATAACTGTTGGGTGTCGCATCGCACGACACCATCCAATGAGATCCTCGGATGTGTGGACTCCGGTCCCCACAGACATGGTATCAGAGCATCTTTGGGAACAGTGTACTTGAAAAGGACATATTTTCAAAAAAAAAATAGGACTTGAGTGAGGAATTAGCTATATGCCTTTATAAGGAGTATTATTAGTGTAAGGTATAAAGGTGGTAAACTAACTATGTGTTATTATATTCTGTAACGACGCCCCGACGTCAGGTAAGAGGTAAGGTACGCCACAGAGAGAGGATCAATCTCTGTAAGCTCAGCATACGAGGAGTGGTATGTGAAATTTCCGTGGCTTGGCATGAGAAGTTAATTGGAGTCTCTGAAACTCTCAATGTTTCTGAAAACCTATGACACGCGGTACCCCAGCGTGACACAAAATTAGTGGGAGCCCCCGTCGGTTGGTGTATAACCCGATAGTATGCCTCTCTAGAACTTATCATGTTCTATGGGAGCATGCGAAACACGTATGCCCGAGCGTATATAAGCCGGATCGTACGGGAGTCTTTGCTGTACAGACGTATTTACAGCCATGTACCTCGAGACATGACCTCGCTCGAGGACGACTCACACCAGAGTCGTATGCATTTATTTTCGTATGTATTATTGTGACTGCCTGTCGTGTTTCCCCGTACCGCCCTTGAGGTGTGAAGGTGTGAAAGGGGATTGTTTGTATTTTGCAGCATTAACTACGGTAGAAGACCGTTTAGAAGCCGTTTGCGAGAGAATGATATAGGAACCACCTATAGACGTAACCGGAAATACCGAATATAATTTTCTTTGGTGAGATACGTAGTTCCGTCAGTATCAAAACATGATACTAGACCCTTCCCACCGACATAATGGATGCATAATGCTTTGGAAAGTCCAAATATCAGATGCTGGTAGGTTTGGACTCCGCAAAAAAGGGTTCCGACTCAATAGAATAAATAGAATCAAGATTCTTGTTTTCTGGCAGAAGTTGGCTCGACTTCGCCAGGTTGTAATCTTGGTTATTTGATAAAGAGTATAAGAGTATCATATATGGATGGAAAGCTCGTGAAGATCTCTACAACTTCTCTGTTGACCATAAAGACAGGAAAGCTTGATACTCTGTTGAAATCTGGGCTGTATTGTAACTACTCCAGATGACCTTCCCATTGTACCAGTCTCTGTATTTTTGCCATAACTTGCTGTAGAAAGATCCACTGCCTTATTGTGATGCATGTTTGAAAAGGGTAGGAGGATCTTTACAATTTGTTATGGGAAGTTTTTCCTGATTTTGGTTGGAGTTAAACCAAATTGGGAAGTCAACACAGCAAACTGCAGAACTGCTGGTGCAAACCAGTCAGTTCAACTGTTAAGTTTGGACAACTATAGATCTTACTCCCGAATAGTGACATGGTCACATATATACATTTATGGAAAGCTTAGTAAGTTCTCTATCAACTTTATTTGTCATTCCTGACCTGAATCTGGGTGTAACTATGCCAAATTCCATTTGTCGTAAACTTGGTTCTTGCAGCCCAGAACTTGGAACAGATTGCACAGGGTTGTGAATTTGTGCGTGATACCTGTATAACAAAGTTTTAGGGTGGAACTCTTTTATTTCTGGATTGTTAACGCGATGTTATACAATGTTTATTTTGACATTACCTCAATATCTTATCATGATAAACCTGTATAGAATGTGGAGGTAAGCCCATATACAGGGGAGGTTCTGTCAAAATTTCCAGAAAACTTGAGTCAACTTAAAACCTGCATAGATTCTTCATATTAGTTCACCTGGAGCTGTATGAGTACAATATGGAAAGTTTTTGAAGTGTACTACAACTTTTATATTCAACTTAACTCTGAATTCTGGCATTTCCTGTATGAAACTTTTGGGTTGATACAGGAAGGTCAGCTGAACCAGAACTGTGATCACTTCCAGTTTGCAGATTTTTGGGGATCAACTGATTATGGATATTTCCTTTTGTCCAACATCATCATTGATTGAGTTGGATACTTATACGGTGTATTGACTCCGGGTATGTTTGTCCACAGATGGCAGCACCAAGAATTCAGTTGCCAAATGGATGGGTGTTCTCCACGTGCACCGGGCAAGCCGGTTTCCCGGACGTGTTTGCTAGGTTGCTTCGCCAGTTTGGCTATCTAGTGTTGCCTAGCTATTGGGGCAAGAAGTTCCAGGAGAGTGGTATGTGGAGTTGCACCATCTACGTCGATGTGCCTGCTGGTCCACCGCACCTCGGATGGGCTCCATACTCCATCAAGATCAAAGGGTTGATATTAGAAGAAACATGGAGCTACGCCGCAAGTGTTGCCATAGGGAGGTTTTGCAAACACCATTACCATCATCTGGTGGGTACTCCGTATGAGTTCTTTCCAGTTAACGGCAGGGCTTCTGAAGCCTGGGCAACCCGCTTGCTTGCGGAGGTGGACGAGCACGGTGAAACATCCGCAACAGCCTTAGCAATATATGCAGCCGCGTCACATCGCGAGAAGGGTAACCAAAGAGCACGCATAAAGGAATTGACGAACAATCTGAAGCAAGCCATGATTCGAGCGAATCACTTTGAGTGGGCAAATGACGGACTTAGGGATATGATGGCTCCTCTCAACCATCGTTTGAACCTTAGGGAGAATCAGTGGCATGATGCTGTTATGGATTTAGCCGCGTCTCGCCAGGAGACTCTAGAGAGAGATATTGACCTGGAGGCGAGCCTACTCTATGGACACCAACGGGACACCCAGTTGAACGCGGTGACTGCGGATAGGG
Source organism: Tuctoria greenei (assembly GCA_036927565.1). Taxonomy (NCBI): domain Eukaryota; kingdom Viridiplantae; phylum Streptophyta; class Magnoliopsida; order Poales; family Poaceae; genus Tuctoria; species Tuctoria greenei. Next base: position 132,422,118 of record JAYESD010000001.1, on the reverse strand, counting down.
ATCAGTCCAGAGTGGAGGCTCAGAGCAGGAAGACCAGCTATGATCAGGCTCAGCAGGAGAACGAGGCCTGGGGGATGTTTATGGTACAGACGGATTGGCAAACTATGATTGCCAAAAGGACTTCACTTTCGAGTGAGGCATCATCTTCTGCTCCAGCACCCATACCAGTGGTGCCTAATCCTGAGGATGACGAGGAAGAAGAAGATCCTCAGGAGGTCAAGTTTTATGAGTAGAGGGCAGTATTGATGTACTTGTCACTTTAGGCCGAGTATAAGGATGTGTAGTAAACACCACGCGTATTTTGCGACTTTATGAGTCTTGTTGTAAATAGTAGCGAGGTGGACGTACAATAATATAGGCATGACGACTTTTGGTGACCAAGCATAGATGAGACGACTTCTTTAGATGAAGTCTTTCTAATTTTGGAGATCTATTGCAAACTTGGGCCCAAGATAATATAGATTGTATAAAGTTTGTGCTTTATCAATATATGTGAATGTTATGCATCATCTATTGTTATCTACCGCATTACTATTTTTATGGAAGGATGAACTTGAGGCAATGAGACTTATGGTATGAATCGTTGTATTGCAGTATGGTGCGTACTCGTACCAGTCAAGATGGGGGAGGTTCCAGTGGAGGTCAGGGGGATGACACATCACCCCCGGGACAAAATACGCCTCAAACGCAACCACCTCCACCACCTCCACCCGCACTTCCCAGGAGTCTCGCGGAGGTTCTCGCTGTAGTACTCGGCTCGCGCGACGAGCAAACCGAGCTATTGCGGACTCTGGTGCAGCACTCATCCCTTCAAGGGGAACGACAAAATGATGGACCGCGTCAGCAATATCAGAGTTCCTACTCTGATTTCTCATCGACACATCCACCGGTCTTCAGAGGCCGATGAACCGTTGGATGCGGATAATTGGCTCCGCACCATTGAAGGCAAGTTTGGTTTACTCGAGGTAACCGAACAGCAGAAGACGCTGTTTGCAGCGTAGCAACTGCATGGGTCTGCCGGTGCATGGTGGGCCAATTACCTTGCCGCACGCCCTGCAGGCCATGTCGTAAGCTGGGCCAAATTCTGAGAGGCGTTCCACGCCTACCACATCCCTCCCGGGATTATGAGGAGGAAGCTTCAAGAGTTCTTGGAGCTAAGGCAAGGAGGAAGGAGTGCATACGAGTACTCCAAATTATTCAACCACTTGGCCCAATACGCTCAGGACCAAGTGAATACCGAAGATCGGAAGCGCGAATGCTTCTACTGGGGTTTGAACCCCAAGTTGAAGGACAAGTTTGTCCTGTTCAACCGCGACAGCTTCAACGACATCGTCAATGCTGCTATCATGCAGGAGGACGCTACGCGCGAGCTGTCCTCAGATAAGAAGAAGAGGAGTGCTTCGCAGGGCAGCGGAGGTGGTGCTCCTCAGAAGTACCGTATGGTGTATCGATCACCATCCGGCCAGAGGTGGCAACCGCCATCACGACCACCAATGTTTAGTGGTCGCCACTTCAGCAACTCTGGATTCCGGCCGCAGCAACAACAGGGGGTGATCCCACGTGCACTTCCACCTCCACCACGTGCATTTCCACCTCCACCACTTGCATCGGGATTCCGTCCTCCCCTTCGTATTGGCCAAACCTCGTACACGTGTTTCACGTGTGGACGCACGGGGCACTTCGCCAAGGACTGTCCACATAATCGACAAGGCGGAGGGCAATCATCCTACCAGGGGGCCAACCAACCCCCCAACCAGCTCAAGAAGCCAGCCACCAGACCCGACAACATCCACCACCTCGCCATCGAGGACGTTCCGGAAGGCGCGCCCGTGCTCACGGGTACGTTCTCTATCTATGATCAATCCGTAGTCATACTTTTTGAATCCGGAGCTTCCCACAATGTCATTAGTAAATCCGTTGTCATTAAAAATCAGCTACCCGTTATCTCCACAAAAACTCCATATATGATTTGCACTCCAGCAGGAAGGGTAGTAACATATGAGATGGCCCATAGGGTGCCTCTTAACCTAGATGGGAACATCTATCCTACCTCCTTCATTATCCTAGAGACTCAAAAGCTAGATATCATCTTAGGAGTGGCATGGTTGCAATACCATGGTGCTATTCTTGATATCGTTCCTTGAAAGATTTATTTAAACTCTCCACTCCATCAGCCCAAAGTTCTCAATCTTGTGAACATCATTCCATTGGACCCATCTACTCACAACACCGAGGTTATAGAACTTAAGGATATTCCGGTAGTATGTGAATATCCGGACGTATTTCCTGAAGATCTTCCTGGTATGCCCCCAGAAAGGGATATAGAGTTCAAGATTGAACTTGCACCAGGAATAGTACCAGTCTCAAGACCACCCTATAAGATGGCACCCAAGGAACTTGCAGAACTTAAGGAGCAGTTAACTGAACTTGAGAACAAAGGTTTCATTCATCCAAGTTCATCACCATGGGGTTGTTCTGCACTGTTTGTAGAAAAGAAAGATAAGACCTTGAGGCTGTGTGTAGACTATCGTCCACTTAATGCTGTCACTATCAAGAACAAGTATCCACTACCACGCATTGATATTCTTTTCGATCAATTGGTGGGTGCTAGAGTATTTTCGAAGATGGATCTTCGTTATGGTTATCATCATATTAGAATCCGACCAGAAGATATACCAAAGACTTCATTCTCGACGAGGTATGGATTGTATGAGTACCTTGTTATGTCCTTCGGATTGACCAACGCACCGACTCATTTCATGTATCTCATGAACTCGGTGTTCATGCCAGAATTGGACAAGTTTGTCGTGGTCTTCATTGACGACCTACTTGTGTATTCAAAATCCGAAGAAGAACATGCTCAACACTCGCGTATCGTGCTTCAACGATTACGGGACCACCAACTTTATGCTAAGTTCAGCAAATGTGAATTTTGGATCAGCCAAGTGCCATTTTTAGGGCACATCATATCAGCAGAGGGGATTGCGGTTGCCAAGCAAAATCAAGCAAGTCCTCAAATGGGAGTCTCCAAAGTATGTACATGAAGTCCGAAGTTTCCTGGGTTTAGCCAGATATTACCGGAGGTTTATACCCAATTTCTCCAAGATAGCTAAACCAATGACCGAACTTCTGAAGAAAGGGCAAAAGTATGTATGGACTGAGGCATGTGAGGCAGGTTTCAAAGCATTGGTGAAACACCTTACAACGGCACCAGTATTAGCTCAACCAGACACAACCAGATCTTTTGACGTGTATTGTGATGCATCAGGAATTGGTTTGGGATGTGTGTTGATGCAAGAGCGAAGAGTGATCGCGTATGGATCACGGCAGCTCCAGAACCATGAGCAGCACTACCCAACTCATGATCTTGAGCTCGCTGCTGTGGTACTGGCATTGAAGATGTGGATGCATTATTTACTGGGTAATCTAGTACACCTATATACTGATCACAAGAGCTTGAAATACATTTTCACCCAGAAGGATTTGAATATGCGACAACGAAGATGGTTAGAGTTGATCAAGGACTATGAAATTGAGATCCACTACCATCCAGGCAAGGCAAACATAGTCGCAGATGCTCTGAGCCGCAAGTCCCATATCAACAATCTTTCCATTACCTCGATGGAAGGAGAAGAAGAACCGAGTCTCTACTTGGTTCCATATGGAGCACTCTACAATCTCGCTCTCGTTCCTACCATCAGGGAGGATATTATGGTAGCTCAGAAGGAGGACAAGGGGATGTCGCATATTCGGCAAAGAATGAAGAAGGGGGAGATGAAATGTTTCCGAAGCAACGATGAAGGTACCCTCTGGTTTAACAACCTTATAGTGGTACCCCAAAACATGGAGCTTAGAAAGAAGATACTGGATGAAGCTCATTTATCCAAGTATTCCATTCATCCGGGAAGCAACAAGATGTACCAAGATTTGAAGAAGAAATTCTGGTGGACTCAGATGAAGAGGGAAGTAGCTAAATACGTATCTGAGTGTGATACGTGCCGGCGAGTGAAGGCCGACCATATGAAGCCAGCCGGACAGCTTCAACCCTTAAGCATCCCAGCATGGAAGCGGGAGGATATCAGCATGGATTTCATTGTAGGCTTACCTCTCACTCTTCAAAAGCACGATTCAATCTGGGTGATAGTTGACTGACTGACTAAGACGGCGCATTTCATTCCCGTCAATACCAACTATCATTCATCAAAATACGCGGAGTTATATATTGCCAGAATCGTATGCCTCCATGGAATACCCCGCACCATCATCTCCGATCGTGGAGCTGTATTTGTTTCACGATTCTGGGAACATCTCCACGATGCGTTGGGAACCAAGTTGATTCGGAGCTCGGCTTATCATCCTCAGACAAATGGTCAGACCGAACGAGTGAATCAAGTGCTAGAAGACATGCTTCGCGCCTGTGTCATCCACCATGGTAGGAATTGGGATGATCACCTACCATTGGCAGAATTTTCGTACAACAATGGTTATCAGGCTAGCATTCAGATGGCGCCATATGAAGCTCTTTATGGCCGGAAGTGTCGCACACCTCTAAACTGGTGTGAATCCGGTGAACGAGTTGTGTATGGCATCGACTTGATAAATGAAGCCGAGGAACGGGTTCACACTATTCAAGCCAATCTCAAAGCTGTCCAGTCTCGTCAGAAGAGCTATGCGGACAGACGACGTCGACCTCTTCACTTCGAAGTTGGGAATCAAGTTTATCTCCGGGTATCCCCTATGAAAGGTATCCATCGATTCGAAGTGAAAGGGAAGCTAGCTCCACATTTTATTGGGCCGTTCGCAATAATCAAAAGATGCGGACCTGTGGCATATCAATTGGAGTTACCGCCGTCACTTTCAGGGGTTCACAATGTGTTCCACATTTCCCAGTTACAGAAATGTCTTAGAACTCCCGCTGATGTCCGTATAGAAGATTTGGAAGCTCTCCAACCAGATCTCACTTATTCCGAGCATCCAACTCAGATCGTCGATGAGAAGACTCGCACCACAAGAAGCCGCACCTTGCATTTCTACAAGATCTTGTGGAGCAACCACAGTGCTGAAGAAGCCACGTGGGAAAGCGAGGAGTATCTTAGAACGAACTATCCGGACTTGTTAGCGGCATATGTTCGTTAGATCTTTTCCTTTTACCTTCTTTTGTAATCTCGGGACGAGATTCTTTTAAGGGGGGAGGAATGTAAAATCCCACTTCTATGGCATGTGAATTCAGTAATGAGTTTTGTGATCAACTATATTCAAAATCCAGTATAGTGGTACACATGCACTTAATACCCTCCAAACCTTTCTTGCACTCATGGTTAAATTTTGTTAAACATGAGTATTGGACTTCACCACTAATTCTAGAATGATTCTATTTACCCCTCTTCAGATTTTAGAATTTTTGGATGAAGTTTATTAAAGCAATTTAAAGGGGCAGTACTAATTGGCCCTGCCAAAAATATTCAAATTAGAAGCTCTAAATTTTTTCCTTGACCTTCTAATATTCTCAATAGCTTTCCTGCAAAATTTCAAGATTTTGGGAACTCATTTGCTATTTTATTTGAGGCTCTTAGCAAATTTGAATCAAATTCAAATCTGAATTTTGAATCCTTTTCCAACTTCTTTGAACATAAGATTTGAGTTCACCATTGGGTTCAGAATAATTCATTGACCATCTCCACAAACTTTCATGATTTTTGGAGTTGATCTTCTATTTTTAAATGAATTATTAACTTGTGTGATGGGGGTCGGACTGACCTGTGGGCCCCACCGGTCAGCCGCTGCAGAGGGTGTCAGGTCGGCCGCCTGCCATCTCTGCGCCGACACTCGACCGCTCGACAGCGCGCACGCATGCAGTTCCAGTGAGCTGCCTGCGTGCTAGCTTGCCGCGGGCTATAAAAGGCCGCCGCCGCTCCCTTATTTCTCCTCCCCGATCAGTGGTTTCCCCCCCCCCCCCCCCTCTCGCGAGTTAATCCCCGCCGCACGCCATCGCCGCCGCCCACCTCTGCTCCGTGGTGCACCGCCGTCTCGCGCAGTTTCAAGCCACAACCCCAACAGCTTAAAGGTGAGCCTAGACGAGCTCTAACTCTCGGTGCAAACCGTTTCCTTTTTCGTTGAGCATTGAAGAGGTTATCGATCTTCTTTCTTCCGGCCGAAGTGAATGAACTCGCTCGGTTTTCATTTAAATTCCGTTTTTACAAGTAATCATTCTATGCAATTGCTTAGGGATAGTTTCTATAGGACCTAGCGCTCCTACCTGAGCAAAAACCCCTAAAAGTTATCGAGCAACGGCCGAGGAAATCGAGTTTTTGCTCGCCACCGGTGAGGAGACCTTGGTTTGCCGTCGAGCTCATAGTTCCCGGTGGTTTTCTCCTCTTGCACGTCCATTTCCTTGATCAGCATCGTCCCAGGAAGGTTTTGAAGAAGATCCCGAGTGATTTGAGCTACTCTGGAGCGAGTTCCATGTTGCCCGAGTGCTCACCGCCGCCGCCGCCGTCGCACGGCCACTTCCGGCGAGTTTCTGGTCCCACCGACCTCACCGTTGTGCTCCGCGACCTCAAAAACCCCCAGGCGGCGAGTTTGAGCGAGTTTGGCCCGTCGGTTTAGCCGGCGGCGACCTCGCCGGCGAGTCACCGCCGCGGGCGCCGCCTCGCGCGGGCACTGGCCCGAGGTAGAAGACGACCCCGTAGGGTCCCACCTACCAGCGGCTGTGAGATCACGGTGCGGCAGGGATCCCGTGCGGCTGCACGCGAATAGGTCTGTGAACCACGGTGTTGCATTGACCAGAGCACGCCACGTGGCCCATGGGACCCGCCGATTGAAAATTTGAATTCTGGCGCCAATGGTTTATTAAAATAATTCTAGAAAATTATTCAAACTTCTAAATTGAATATCTCTCTGTAGACTACTCCAAAAATCTTCAAACAAATTTTGCTTGAAAGCCCTTGAGCTCTAGATTCTGGCAATACCAATTATGTTCTGTGAAACTCAAAGTTAAATTCTGTAGAAAATAATCTTTCCAAATGCAAATGCAATTTTCCCAGACAAGATATTCACTGGAAAAATCCCCAAAATTTACATAAAATTTAGTGTCCTCTTCTTGACCACCAGAGAAAGTTTGGGGGCCATTGCACCTATTTAAACCTCTGTATAGTTCAATATCTTTTTCAGTTATTGAATTTTTATAGATGTTCAGTTGCTTTATTATGTCCCAAAATTAGACTGAACCTTCCTTTAGTCATACCCTAGCCCCTGTAAAAATCTTGGATTTAATTAACCTACTATCCTAGTCCTAATTCAGTTACAAACTAAATATTGATTTAATGGCTAGAAATTCAATTATAAAGTAAATCCAGAAATTCTTGCCGAATTACAAATACAATAACTCCTTCCCCAAAGCTTAGAAAATTATGAAACAAATTTTGCTAAAACCAGAACCACTTCCTCTATCTTGATTATCAACTGTTAGCTAGGTTCAAGCTACAGTTTCCTCTCTAGAAATTTTTGGAAGGTTATTGCTTGCCATAATTTTGGAGACCACAATCTACTATGATCATCTCCTGTTCCTTGCAAGAGCCTTGATCATATTCCCTAGTATCTACCATCAAAGTTCCAAAGCCAATTAAGGTCCGTATCATATAGTGATCACCATGAATTAAATTATGGTCTTAATAATAATTATTTTTCAAAGTCATTTATATACATGTTATATGCATATCGTATAGTGACCGAAGTCGAGGAGGAGCCAGAAGCCTTGGAAGAGCACCTTCCAATTATTAACTCAGACTTTGACCTGCAACAAGGCAAGCCCCGGTTTGCATTTCAAAGCTTTACAGAGTTTTTACAGTCTTTATCACCTTACGTCATAAGTTTGATATGTGCATTACGTATATGGTGTTTGATACTCCACTTGCATGGCCAAAATCCCAGGGATGGTTGGAACTAGTTACAGTTTGACCTGTAGTAACTGCTTTGCTAATGCATAGGAAATCCGGTAGAAGTCGAGTAGTTGGAATCTACTCGTGAGAGATGTAGGACATATCTCACAGGATTGGTTAGATAGAAAATGTCATAATGTAATGAAACTGAGACCGGGCAGGGAATGGATAGGAAGCGGCGAGAATTGAGTCTCGGTCGCATAGCCCTGCCTGTGTCGATTAAGGCCCATCTGTATGCGGCCCCGCTGAACAAGCTTGACTTGTACTGGCAACATAATGGATATATGGAATCCAATAAACTGACGTAGCTTGGTCACTTGGGTGTCGAGGCATACTGTTCTGTTTTATAGGTGTGGGTTGAGGGCAGCAAGGTGTAAATCCGCTGGTGGGCACGTCAGAGTACGCCACACGCAGGGACCTCCTGCTTGTGACGGATCGACCGGTTTGACATTTGAGTGTCTCGTGAAAGGTTGCCATATACGCCTAGTACTGAAGTGTTATGTAGGTACGGGTGTGCTCGCTGACACTTCCGAACGACGTATGTGTCGTGTTGTTCGGGTGTGTCCTGATTGCAATCACTGTCCCTCGCAGTAATAGAGTACCACTTGTTCAATGTGTCGTGACGTAGTAAATTACTAAAGAAGCCAGAAAATCACATTGCATTGAATTATGATTACTTTGCAACCTTGTATGATTTAGAGATAGTATAATTAAAAGTTTACAGTTTCCCCATACTTTAGCTGTAATAGCACTATGTGCTTTGGGCATGTCATATCATCGGTAAAGCGTTTCTTGTTTGATTGTGGAGCCCATGATGTGCCGTGCCTGGAGAATGTGATTTGCTACATAAAACTTGATTATAAGGATCCACTTGTAGGCGAGTCATTTATGCTTCACCTCACCTATGTTTAGTGTCTCCTTTGCATATGTCTAGTGAGACAGGTTAGTCTTGCTGAGCCTTATGCTCACGTTTGCAGTTAACGAGTTTTTGCAGGTTATACCGTTGATGAAGGGTTTGATGATGAGGCTGCACCCCCTCCAGGGTGTACAACCAAGTGGGAACCCTGCACACCGCCATAATTGAGTGCTGCTAGTGCAAAGTATCCAAGGCATGGATAACTTTGCTTTTGCATAGCTAGTGCTGAGAGCGTAGCTATGATATATATATCTTTTCTTTCCTTACGCTAGTATTGTAAAAACTTCTGCTGTAAGTTAAATAAAAGACTTCGTCTTGTACTTATTCAGGTTCTATTCATGTATAACTGTTGGGTGTTGCATCGCACGACACCACCCAATGAGATCCTCGGATGTGTGGACTCTGGTCCCCACACGCCCCGCAATCTCGACCGCAATATCTTGCGTGAACGACAACTCCATAGGCTTCAGCATCACCGTGCTGCGAAGGGAACCAATGAGGGTGCGCACGGCGGAGACAAAGAGGAAGCTAAAGTATGTGCGGAGAAGACGGTGGTGTGTCTTTATAGAGTACGTGCGGAGAAGACGATGGAGACATTATATAAATACACACGCCATTGTCTTCTCTGCGCCAACTGATAGGGGTCGCGCGCAGTGATGGTTCGACTTCCGGCAGTGGTGGATTCCACATCCTCTACAATACTGCAGGTGCATTAAGGGTGGCTGACATGTGAACACCACATCCTATGGGACCCACACCTCTCTCATGCACTGATGGGATGCGCAAAGTAATGGAACCACTCAGTTTTCAATATCAGCACAAGAATAATATCCTGTCATCAATAGAGATAACATACTATGTTTCACAGTAATCTGCGCCAAACATTTACTGTTTTACAGTTTTGTTCTCCACGCTCTGTCACCTTAATTCATACGGTTGTACTACCTATCTTTTTCTAACATTTTTCTCGTCCTTTCTTTTATTTTCTCTCTGTTCATTGTCTCCACTTTTCATTCCAGTCGTTGCTAATCGACATAACTAGCTGTTACATAATCCCCAATAAACACAAAATAAACTAATCGACACATCTAGTCTGCAACACTTCCCTTCAATCTGTGGTAATAACTTCTGGTCATGTATCAGAGTAGTGGTAATAATTACACTGCGTATAGGGGCATTGGGCCAGTGGTACGTTGGAGTTCTACCTATCTTTTTCTAATATTTTTCTCATCCTTTGTTTTCTTTTTTCTTTATTCATTGTCTTCACTTTTCTTTCCACTCATCGCTATTTGTTGCGTTTTCCAGTTACTACGTGGTAGGAGTACTATTTTACAGACCGCTTTGCAGGCCCCGCTGCGGGCGATCTACTGGCACCTCCAGCGGCTAAAGTATCGTACAAACCACTTTAGAGGCCACTGGCGGTGTGGAGGGTCATTTATTAATAGAGAATACAGATAGAACAGATAGTTCACTAAAGAGCAGATGGAAAACAAAATAACAGATGGAACAGATGAACAACATTGAGTTTGTTATCATAAAACATTACTCCCTCCTTCCTATATTACTTGTCGTTAGAACAAATTTTTTAGTTTATATTTGAACTAGAAAACTTGTCCTAATTATTAAAGACAAATAATATGGGAAGGAGGAAGTACAAAACAAGAAAAACAACATCACAAAACAAGAAAAAAAATGAAATATCACAAAAGCAAGAAGTGAAAAACATCACGACTGGATTAATCTGTGTCAAAAGATTTCCTATTTTAAAGTTCGGTTCAACTAGAATGTAATCAGATGTTTGGTACAATCGTGCAATCAACCATCTTCAACCATTGGATCGATCTACATTACGGTCGTTGAATCTTTTTGTTTAACCACCTCCACTAGGTGGAGGTGTTGTGGTGGTGGAAGGCGTTAAATGAAAAGATGTAATAACCGTACGATGTAGATCTAACGGATGAAAATCTTTGATTACACGATTGCACCAAAACCTTAATTGCATATAGGGCTGTCAATGAGTCGAACTCGAGCGAGCTTGTCTTTATAACCTTGAGTTTGATAAAACACCAAGTCGATCTCGAGTCGAGCCAACAATTCATATATATACAATAGAATCTAGTCGATCTCGAGTCGAGCCAACAATTCATATATATACAATAGAATCTACTAAATTTAGGTTCACAACTAATGGAGTAGGAAGGTGGACGATGTTGCACATTATTTGTTTCTATCATATATAAAAATTGTGTCCCATAAAACATTTTTTATAGAATTATATAGTTTAGTTAATCATAGGTACATATCATAGATGACAACAATAAATGAGCTTACTCGAGCTTTTCGAGCTTGAGCTCATCAAGCTCACAAGCTCGAGCTTCACTTATTTAGAATTGGCACAATACTCAACTTCATCCTCAAACTTTCAATCAAAACTCAGTTTGGTCCTTGAACTTTCAAATGGCTCAATTATTTAGTCCATCAACTTCACACAACCGTTTCACTTTCATCCTTAGTCTGAGTTGGACATCCACATTGGCATGCCACATAAGCTATTATGCCACATCATCTACCCCGGCCACCTCACTTAGAAAAAGATAATAATTTTTTTATCATCTTAAAAAATATCTAGCTAATTAATTGGAGTGGATTTACCTAGTTGCATGGAATATACATATTTCTCGCCCATTTTTTTTAAAACCATCAAGTTATATATCCTATGTCATATTACATATGTAAAAATATTGTACACCCTCCGTTTCAAAATAATTGTCCCTGGCTAGTTCATTTTTGGACTAACCTGTGACAATTATTTCGAAATAGAGGGAGTACAATATAAAACTTTTAAGCCTAGGGAAGAGCAAACAGATCAAACAGAGAGGAAGAACAAACTTTTAAGCCTAGGGAATAAAATATAAAATGAAGCTACACAGCTGGCCGGGTACACGTACGGTCCGGGTCGGTGTGCCGGTGCACCTGAACCCCCATCGTCTATCCCCGATGGTTGTTGGTAAGACCCTTGCAGGTAGGACCAAGATCGCTTGACGCAATGAATTTTACTACACGCGTGCAGTAAAAACTGCATCCACCGTTTGTTTTGATCCGACGACTTTACTTCCCAGTGATCCTCAACTGGGCCCAACAGAGGGGTCCACCTGAATCATCTCCTATCCTATTGCCTGCTTGCTTCAATGTGAGACAGAGTTTACTCTTACTGATACATATACTTTCAGCCATCTAAATAAAACAAACTTCTATAAATTGAGGACATTAGGGAGGGTTTTGAAAAATATTTGGCTATCAATTATTTCACGCATCTGTCGACAATCTTTTTCATATTTCATCTTTGCAAATTAAGGGTTGATATAATACCAAAAGTATTATCTATTTTCACATTATTTATTTGCGATTGCTAATTAATAAGTAATCCTTATAATCAAAACTTAATCCTAACTTATGACAATATTAATATTTTTTCTATAGTCCATACATTAATACAACATTATTTTGACTGGTTATTTTACAATAAACATAATCTTTATTAATTAATAGATCATGGTAGTTAGCTAGGTTTCATTCAGAGCATATTGGGGTTGGGAGGAAAGAGGTGATGATAAGTTGATTTGCACGAATCTAAAAAGTAGAGTCAATTGTCACCTAAAAGAAATCCTATTTTCAAGAGTCTAAAATATGGTATTTTCTCATTAATTATTGAGGTCTATACGACACATCATGCTCCAGGCCAAAAAGAAAAAAGAATGTACTTCATGCTGATGCAAACAAGAGGCAATTAAAATAAAAACTCTTGAGTTCTTGTCAAGTTTACAAAATGAAAGCATCAGAACCTTCCCTAATGTCCTCGATAGTTAATATGTTTTTAATTCTGTTATTTTGTTAGAGAAGTTTGTTTTATTTAGACGTTTGAAGTATGCATCATTGTATGCATGTGAACTCTTTCTCATGTTGAATCAAGCAGGCAAGAGTTTAAGAAACAATTTGAATGGACTCCTTAGTTGGATCGCAGGGAACTATAGCCGTCGGATCAAAACAAACGGTGGATACAGTCTGTATTGCACACATGTCGCTACGTCAGGCAAACCTGGTCCAAGCAGGTATGCTTCGATTCCTATCCTCCTACTCCATATAGTCTTTCGATGATGCAGGCGGTTCACCACCGGACTGTAGAAAGCATAAGCACGCACACATGTAACAGTCATTGTTGACTGCGTTGGTCTAACATTAACAATCATTGTTTGACTGTGTTATCATACGTTTAGTCATTAACTCTAGCCTTTGAATCTGTGTAGTGTGAAAGGGTTTAGTTTTGGTTTCACACTACATTAGCTAGCCTATATAAGTGTATCTCTGTTCCCTGATGAATACACAACAAATGTTCTCCACACAGAATAGTCTAGTAACCATTCTCTATATGGTATCACGAGACCAGTAATCTTTTCCTGCATGCTTTTGCTTTCTTCTGCCATGATGCCGAGTCCAAAACCAGCAAAGCCTCGTTGATGAGAGGCATGCAAGTTTCTTGATGAGAAACTGACTACGGGGGTAGCCCCCAGCATGCATGTTTTACAGGAAGGATGTTCCCTCGAGGGTTTGAGGATAAAAGGTATACCATATAGGCATCCAGCCGGAGGTTCGAAGGAAGCTACACGGCTAGCCGGGTGCACGTACAGTTCGAGTGTGCCGGGGTACCTTAACCCCCGTCATGCATCCCCAGTGGTGGTTGGGAAGAGCCTTGCAGGTATGCTCTGATTCCTGTCCTCCAACTCCATCTAGGTTTCCGATGATGCAAGCGGTTCACCACTAGACAAACCAGCAAAGCCTCGGTGATGAGCGACATGCAAGTTTCTTGATGAGAAACTGACTGCGGGGGCGGCCGCTGGCATGCATGATTGACAGGAAGGATGTTCCCTCTCGATGGATTGAGGATAAAAGGTATACCATCGTCTAGGCAGCCAGCCGGAGGTTCGAACGAAGCTACACGGCTGGACCAGTACACGTACGGTCCGAGTGTACTGTGCTGGTGTACCTTAACCTCCGTCGTGCGCCCCCAGTGGTGGTTGGGAGGAGCTAGCCTTGCAGGTATGCTCTGATTCCTGGCCTCCAACTCCATCTAGGTTTTCGATGATGCAGTCAGTTCATCACCAGACAAACTTGCATGCCGCTCAGCACCGAGGCTTTTGCTGGTAGGATGTTCCTCGATAGTTTAACGATAAAAGGTATACCGCTGTACCATCGTCTAGGCAGCCAGGCAGAGGTTTGAAAGAAGCTACACGAAACTACAAGAAGCTGCCTAGATGGCTGCCTAGACGAAGCTACACAAATCTTCGTTCGAAACTTCGGTTGTCTGCCTAGACGATGGTATACATTTTATCCTCAAACCCTCGAGGAAACATCCTTCCTATCAAACATGCATGCATGCTGGGTGCCGCCCCCGCAGTCAGTTTCTCATCAAAAAACTTGCATGCCGCTCAGCACAGAGGCTTTGCTAGCTTGTCTGGTGATGAACTGCCTGCATCATCTGAAACCTAGATGGAGTTGGAGGCCAGGAATTAGAGCATACTAGCTCTTCCCAACCACCACCGGGGACACACGACGGGGGTTAAGGTACACCGGCACAGTACACCCGAACCGTACGTGTAACTAGCCAGCCATGTAGCTTCGTTCGAACCTCCGGCTGGCCAGGAAAGCCTCGGTGCTGAGCGGCATGCAAGTTTCTTGATGAGAAATTGAGTGCGGGGGCGGCCCTCGGCATGCGTTCATGTTTGACAGGAAGGATGTTCCCTCGAGGGACTGAGGATAAAAGGTATACCATCGTCTAGAGGGGGGGTGAATAGGCAATAATACCTGAAATGACTTAATCAAACGAGATTAAATTCCTGAGGCCGGACTTGTCTGGACAGGGTCGGACTAGTCCGCTTAGCACAGGGTAAAAATCTAAAAACTTGGTTTCGACGAGTTGTTTGGAGAATTTTAGTTCAACCAAGATGTAACCAATGCATAGTAACTTAGTACAACTAAGATTGTAGGATTTAAGCACTTAGATCACAAGATTTCAACAAAGATCAAAAGTGAAAGGCAATGTGAACAATATGAACCCTAATAGCGATACTAGTGATCACGAAGAGTAAAAAGATAAGTGAGACAAGATTTATCCCGTGGTTCAGCACCACGAAGAAGCCTACATCCACGTCGAGAAGTCCACACAAGGACCGGGTCTCACTTGACCCTTCTCTCACCAAGCCAACACGATGGCCAACTTGGTTTCCACTATATCAATGGGTAATCACCAAGTTTGATGGGGCTACTCACAAGTTGAGGCTCCCACAAATCAATACAATGCCGAGCACATGAAGCTCAACTCACACAAGCCACAAAAAAACCCTATGTGCAAAGAGATCAAACCGAGAGCCCAAGCACGATGATCTTCCTTTACTCTCCTCCCCAAACCTTAATCTCTTCAAGATTTGGTCTTAGAGGGCTAGTAGGACGAGTAGAAGACTTTGGAAGGCTCTTGGTCACTTGTGGCGGTGCTAGGGCTCAAGACACTTTCAAATGAGGCCGGGGGTCCCCTTTTTATAGGGGTCCCGAGCCCCTTCTACTGACCTCAGTAGAGGGGCGGACTAGTCCGGCCTCTGGCCTCGGACTAGTCCGGCCCTATGGGACCACTGACCTCTGGTCAGGTCCCGACAACTGCCACAGTGAGCGATGATCGTCACGCTACCCGCCAAATTTCCAAATTCAATCGGTCACTAAACAATGGACTAGTCCGGTCCAAAATGGACTAGTCCAAAGTAGAACAGAAGGGTTTAGTCCAGCTCAAAACGGACTCATCTGTGTAGGCCCGGACTAGTCTGGCCATAGGGGGTGGACTAGTCCGGCCCTCTAGGGTTTCTCTTGGTTAATCTCACTAAGTCTCAAACGGACTGGCCCGTGCCCAAACGGAAAAGTATGAACTTTTCCAGAGAGCTTTGGTCCATCAAAAAACGGACAAGTCCGATCTTCTGGGACTTAGCTCCAAGTTCACTAAGAAACACTCCAGAGACGTTTGGTCCGTCTCAAAACAGACTGGTTTGCCTAGCCGGACTAGTCCGACTTCCTAGGGTTTTTCCTAATTTTGGCTTCTCACTTAGGTTTTTCTCTAAACCACTACTTTGAGCCCCTTAGAATGATCTCAATGCACATGATACATCCACTCTTTCACATGACACGGCTCATATAAGCTCATCTTCATAGAAACCCTAATTTCTACTTCTTGAGCCATTGACGCTCGTTATGTCCTTTTCCTTTTTGAAGGGTTTCATCTTATTTCAATCATTGTACCTGTGCTTAGGATCAACATAGCTCATTAGACTCTTAATTGTCATCATCAATCATCCAAAACCCACGGGGATGCCTAGATGCACTTTCAATCTTCCCATTTTTGGTGATTGATGACAACACATTAAGACTTCAACAAAAAGGATAATAATTTGTTTTTAATAACATGTATTTGTATGAGTGACTCCCCCTCATTGTATGCATCATGAGTAAGAGAGATTTGAGAGAGTTCTCATAAATATACATGTTATGGTGGGGTGCCTAAGTGATGTGCTCATAAATTGTGATAAGGCAACAAATATGCAAGACAAGCATGTAACTCAAGCATATCATCACAATTGATATGAATTAAGTATTACAACAATTTAAGAAAGAGTTTTGAACATGAAAACATAAGTCCAATCTTGGATCAATCAATTTATCCCCTCTCTTCCCCTATCGAAATGCCTTATCCACCAATATCTCCCCCTTCTCTAAGAGCTCTAAGAGCCACATCCACTAACCTCTCCCCCTTTGGCATCAAGACACCAAAAAGGAAAAGAAGAAAGGAAGAGACCTTAGGACAACTCGTCATTTTCATCGTCGTCGTCGTCTTCGCCTTGGTGCCCGCTATCACTCTCCGTGGCCTCCGGATCAATATTAGCATTATCATCATCGGTAGGGACCGCGATGGAAGTACCATCTTCACCAAATTGAGCGAGCTCCTCGGCAGTGAACTCAGGGAATGGAGTGATCTCTCCATCGCTCTCCTCGATGGGAGACACATGGATGTCCAACTTGTCGCACATCGCCTTGAGATACTTCTCTTGGCGATGCTCGATGCGACGTTTCCGAACTTCCACCTTCTGGCAAGAAGAGAAAATGGCCTTGAAGCACTTGAGAAATCCACTCCCGCACTGTGATGAAGGCGGAGGTGGCAGAGTAGATGGCACAAAGCGAGAGGAAGAAGCGGGAGGATCCACATTCTTCCTCCTAGGGCCAGTCGGCTCAGGAGGAGGGAGTTGAGGTCGAAGGCTCCGGTGAATTATGTATTTTTTGAAGGTGAGTCCGGAGATCTTCTCGATCATGTACATGATGTATGGAGCGTATCCACATGATCAGTGTGGAGTATGAGATATATTGAATATGTCGTTGAAGATGTAGTCAGCCACATTGAAGCAGACATCTCCATCAATGAGGACCATCAAGTGCCTTAAGTTCCCTTGAATTATCCTCACATCTCCATCCTTGGGGGCAATGGTCTTCTGGAGCACCCTGTTGAGGACACTGTAGAAGGGCTTTATGTTCCTTATGTGCCCCGCCTCAAAGGGTACATGGCTAGGATACATGTACTCTAGGGTGTCACGATCAACTGGCCTTAAGTTGGAGATAATGATTTCGTTGTCCAGTTGATCCTCCAAGTCAAGCAGCTGAGCAAACACCCAATAGGTGGTGGAGTATTGCTCTCCATGGGTCATCCAGGTAAACCTCCTGTCCCCATTGGTGTGGAAGTAGATAGTGGACTAGAATTGAGTGATAACTTCCACATTCCAGTCATACTGGAAAGCCATGAACTTCTTCAAACTATGGTGCTTGACGGCCTCAATCACTGCATTGAAGGCCACGTGATCTTTCTGGGCCATGTAGTCCCAGTCAATCCACTGAGCATCGGTGACTGGGGTCTGCTTGGACATGTAGGCCGTCCGATAGTAGTCACAGTGGAAGTCACTACAAAAATGGGGATCCACTGTGCTCTTGTCCTGTTGATAGACATTTATCTTCCTGAGCTTGCGCGCCTTCTCAGCCCCTTTGCCCTTGAAGATGTTGGCATCGAAGGTAGCTGCACGGTTTGGGTTCCGTGCAGGAGAAGACATCCTCAAGGGGCCTATTGGATGAGAGACACCCTTCTTGGCCTTGCTTGCAGGCTTCTTGACAACGATCACCCTCTTCTTGGGTGCAGCATCAACCGGGGCCTTTCCCTTATCCTTGGAGGTCCTCGCCTCTTGGGCTCTAGCTTGATCCCCCAATGTCACAAACCTCTATTTCCTTGGGCTGCCTCGGCTGCTGCAGAATTGTGTGCTTCTCGCTGTGTCTTCTTTGCTCTCTTTGATGCAAAGTAGGCAGTAACCATTTCTTGATCCTCGCGTCTCCGATGATAAAGAGCTTGCTTCTTCACTTTGGCCTCGGAGTCAGAAGATGGAACATACTCGTTATCCAACATGGTTGCTGATAAGAGAACCAAGGGAGTGTGTATGAGTCCAAGGAGTCAATACAAAGTTGTAGAATTCACAGAATCGATCAAGGTTAGGGTTTTAGCTGTGTAATTCGGACTTGTCTGCCCAGGGGCCGGACTAGTCCGTACCCAACCGGACTTGTCCGCCCTGAAGTCGGACTAGTCCAGTTCACACAGCAAGAACCCTAGTCTAGAGAAATTTTGTGAAAACTACGGATCATACCAAATAAATGGAGGTACATGATCACAATGATGTGCACAACAACATTTGTGAAGAAGTTTCTATCAATAGACCCAAAAGAATTGAATTTCAAGGATTTTGGGGTTAGGTCAATAATATCTCTTCAAATCTTCAAATCGATGAAATGTGGGTGAAGAATCGGCCTCCGATGCTTGGGGAATGGTTCCTTAGAACCTTAGGACTTCAATCCACGTATTGGAGTCGAGATTTGTTGGTGGGAATCGAAAATCTCCGTTTGGGGGGGGGGCGGTTTTTGAGTGTTTTTGGAGAGAGAGTGTTTGGGTTGAAGTGGAGAGGTCGGAGGCTCCCTGGGGAGGTTAAGTCCCCAAGGGCCAAACTATTCCGGTCAGGGACCCGGACTTGTCCGGCTATCGTACTGGGTCCAGACTGTTCTTAGCCACCGGACTAGTCTGGTCTAGGGGCGGACTAGTCCGGTCCTAAGGCTGAAAACTCCTATATATTGAGTTTTCAGTGGAGATTTGACCATTTGGACTATATTTCACAAAAGATCTTTGTAAACAAGGTTAGTAAGCAATCAACAATCAAACTATGACCATAATTCACAAGGATTCAATAATTTCAAAATAATTTGTAGGAAATCGAGGAGGATGAGTTTTTCGCAAGCATGTGTGAATTTTGAATATGACAATCAGATGTACAAGATTCAAGCCACATTTCGAGAGTCCAAGATATTAAGCTCATTCCTAAGTTCATACAATATTTTCTCATCTAAGGGTTTGGTAAATATATTGGCCAATTGTTTATCCGTTCTCACATGTGAAATTGCAATGTCTCCTTTGATGGAGTGATCCCTCAAGAAATGGTGTCGAATATCGATGTGTTTGGTCCTTGAGTGTTCAACCAGATTATGGGCTATTTTGATGGCACTCTCATTGTCACATAGAAGAGGAATATGGCCCAAGTTTATGCCATAGTCCCTAAGAGTTTGTCTCATCCAAAGAAGTTGTGCACAACAACTTTCGGCGGCGACATACTCCGCTTCGGCTGTGGAAAGAGCATTGGAGTTTTGTTTCTTTGAGGACCAAGACACTAGAGATCTACCATGGAATTGACAAGTTCCCGAAGTACTCTTCCTATCAACTTTGCACCCCGCATAGTCTGCATCGGAATATCCAATGAGGTTAAACATAGAGCCTTTGGGGTACCAAAGTCCTAGGCTTGATGCGTGAACCAAATATCTAAGAATTCTCTTAACGGCAGTCAAATGACACACCTTAGGGGCAGCTTGAAATCTAGCACACATACACACACTAAGCATGATATCAGGCCTAGATGCACATAAATAAAGCAATGAGCCTATCATTGAACGATATACCTTTTGGTCCACACTTGGACCATCTTCATTGAGATCGAGATGCCCATTTGTTTCCATAGGAGTCTTGATGGGTTTGGCCTTGTCCATGTAAAACTTCTTGAGTATATCTTGTGTGTACTTGGTTTGACTAATGAACGTGCCTTTCTTGAGTTGTTTCACTTGAAAACCTAGAGAGAACTTCAATTCCCCCATCATGGACATCTCAAATCTTTCCGTCATTATCTTAGAAAACTCATCACAAAAAGCTTTGTTAGTAGAACCAAATATAATGTCATCGACATATATTTGGCAAACAAACAAATCATCATTGAAGTGCTTAGTGAATAAAGTATAGTCCACCTTCCCAATTTGAAATCATTTTGAGTTAGAAAATCTCTAAGGCACTCATACCAAGCTCTAGGAGCTTGTTTGAGTCCATAGAGAGCCTTACACATTTTTTACACATGGTTTTTCATCTTCAAATCCGGGGGGGTTGCTCCACATACACCTCTTCCTTGATTGGACCATTGAGGAATGCACTCTTGACGTCCATTTGATATAGCTTAAAATCATGGTGAGTAGCAATGGCAAGTAATATAATTGATTCAAGCCTAGCTACGGGAGCAAAGGTTTCTTCAAAATCCAAACCTTCGACTTATGAATACCCTTTGGCCACAAGTCATGCCTTGTTCCTTGTAACCACCCCTTGTTCATCTTGTTTGTTGCGGAACACCCATTTGGTGCCTACAACTTTCGCATTAGGCCTCTTCACAAGATCCCAAACTTGATTTCTTTTGAAGTTGTTGAGCTCTTCTTGCATGGCCATCACCCAATCCGGATCTCGTAGTGCTTCTTCAACCTTGTGGGGCTCCATGGAAGAAACAAAAGAGTAATGTTCACAAAAGTTTGCAACACGAGATCGAGTAGTTACCCCCTTGGAGAGGTCTCCAAGTATATTTTCAACGGGATGGTCCCGTTGCACGCTTTGATGCACTCTTGGGTGAGGCACTTGAGGTCTTGATTCATCACCTTGGTCTTCCTCATCCTCATTGTCTCCTCCTTGATTGATGCCTCCATTTTCATCTTCTTGGAGCACATCCTGGGGGACTTGATCTTGATCATTTGAGGAGGAGATTGCTTGATGTATAGGATGGTCACTTGCATCTTGAGGTTGTTCTTGTGGTCGAATATCTCCAAGTGCCATCCTTCCTATCACAACTTGTGGAGCTTCTTCTTGATCTAGCACATGACTATCAACTTGCTCCACTTGGGAGCCATTAGTCTCATCAAACAATACGTCATGTGCTACTTCAACAATTCCGGAGGATTTGTTAAAGACACGATAGGCAAAAGTGTTTGAGTCATAACCAAGTAAGAAACCTTCATCAGACTTAGAAGCGAACTTCAAAGTCCTAGGCTTCTTGTTAATAATGTAGCATTTGCTCCCAAAAACATGAAAGTAGGAAATGTTGGGCTTGTTACCAGTTGGGAGCTCATAAGACATTTTCCTAAGTGTGCGGTGAAGATACAACCGGTTTATGGCATGGCAAGCGGTGTTGACCGCTTCCGCCCAAAACCGGTCCGACGTCTTGTACTCAACAAGCATGGTTCTTGACATCTCAATTAAGGTCCTATTCTTCCTCTCGGCCACCCCATTTTGTTGAGGGGAGTAGGGGGCCGAGAACTCATGCTTGATGCCTTCCTCATCCAAGAATTCTTAAACTTGAGTGTTCTTGAATTTGGTGCCGTTGTCACTTCTTATGGTCTTGTATTTAAGAAGAACTCATTTTGAGCTCTCTTCAAGTACCTCTTGAGAACACCTTGAGTCCCACTCTTATCATGCAAAAAGAATACCCAAGTGAAACGTGAAAAATCATCAACAATAACAAGACCATATTTGTTACCGCCAATACTTATGTAGGCAATAGGACCGAAGAGATCCATGTGTAGAAGCTCCAATGGTCTTGATGTTGTCATAATGTTCTTGGATTGATGTGGTGCTCCAACTTTTTTTCCGGCTTGGCATGCGCTACAAGGTCTATCCTTTTCAAATACAACATTCTTTAAACCACGGATGTGCTCGCCCTTATGGAGTTTTTGCAATTTTCTCATCCCAACATGGTCTAGCCTTCTATGCCACAGCCATGCCTTGTTAGTTTTTGCAATTAAGCATGTATCACATTGGGCTTTATCCGTAGAGAAATCCACAAGATAGAGCGTTCCCTTGAGTACACCCTTAAAGGAAATGGAGCCATTGCTTCTCCTTGTGACCGTCACACCCTCATTAGTACATAGTTGTGATATTGACAAGAGGTTATAATCAAGTGAATCAACATGTAAAACATTTGAGAGAGTGTGATTAGGGGATATAGCAATTTTACCGGTGCCAAGGATTTTTCCTTGGCTATTGTCTCCAAAATAGATTCCTTCACTTGGATCTTCATTTAGATCATACTCCACAGACATCTTCCTCTCTCCGGTCATATGATTAGTGCACCCGCTATCAAGAACCCATTTGGTTCCACTGGAGGAGTATGCATACAAGAAAGATTTAAGCCTTGGCTTTAGATACTCAAGCGGTGTTGGGTCCTTAATTTGATGTTAGTCAAGAGGCACTTGGGCACCCAAACACAAGGTTTGGAACTCTTGCGGTGTGGCCCAACATACCTAGCATATGCCTTTCCAAACTTGTTCCTCAATAAAACATATGATGCATCAAAATTATGAAACAATGGATGAGGTTATTTCTTAGGCATTTTGGGTGAAGTAGCAATGTTCTTCCCTTTATTGTTGTATGAGCCTCCTTTGACGAAAATAATCAAGTCTTTGCCATTCCTGGGAGTTTTGGCGTTTCGCCTCATCTTCCTCGAATAACCAAGACCATCCTTGACAAGGGAATGTCTTGTGTTGGTATATACACTACGTGCATATGCCACCTTCTCCTTGTCAAAGAAACCACCCTTTGGTGCTTGATTGATTTGTGCCAACTTAAGCTCATCTTTAAGCTTTATGATCAAGTTTGAGCATTTACAAGGTTGAGATGCTTCGGATTTAATATTTGTTGAAGATGAGCTTGTAGAGGAAGAAGGTGCATTGACCTTGAGAGACTTCACTTGTATCTCAAGGATCTTATTAGCTTGTGTCAAACTAACAAGTTCATCCTTGAGTACAATTGTAGTGTTCTCAAGGTTTGAGCAAGTTTTCTTGCTCAAAGCGAGTTCATGCTCAAGTGCCTTGCTTCTCACTCTTTCAAGCTCCAAGAGCTCCTCAACCTCTTGACATCTCTCGTTTTGTTGGATGAGCATTTCCTCATGACGGTTGATGAGCTCTTCCTTCTCAAATATTTCCTCCATCAACAATCTCAATCTTTTCAAAGTACTTTTACTCATGTCCTTAAGCATATGTTCATTTTCACTACTACTATCAAAATCATCATGAGAAGAAACTGAAGAAGAGGATTTAGATTTAACTTTATTTCTTCCCTCCTTGGCCATGAGACATGTTGGCCTTGGAGTCTCCAAGTTGGGGAAGAGCTTGTTTTCCGTAGTTGTCTTCTTCATAGAAATGGTTGCTATCTTCTCTTCTTCATCGGAGGAGGATTCCTCATTTGAATCCCACTCCTTTCCGAGGTGGGCATGTCCAGATTGCTTCTTCTTCTTGAAGTACTTCTTATCCTTGCACTTTCCCTCCTTCTTCTTTTTGTTTTCTTCATGTGGACAATCCACAATGAATTGGCCATACTCTCCACAATTGTAGCAAGACCTCTTTGATCTTATTTTGGGCTTGTCTTTGCTCTTTCTTTCATTTTGGTAGCTCCCCCTCCTTGTTCTAAACATCCTCTTAAAGTTGTTGATGAAGAGAGCCTCTTCCTCATCGGTATCGGGACTGTCTTCATCACTCCCTTCCTTTTCTTGTGATCTTGAGGATGTTGCCTTGAATGGGACATCCCTTTTCTTGGAGGAGGAAAGCTTTTGTGGGTCATTGTAAAACATGGCTTCTTGCTCCATCATCTCATGGCTGATGATTCTTCCAAGCACTTCTTCGCGATTCATCTTGTGAAAACCCGGACTCTCACGAATTAGTGAGCAAAGAGTGACATTTCGAGGCATGAATGCTCAAATCATCCTCTTTACTACCTCATGGTTGGTCCACCGGGTGCTTCCATAAGACCGACTCTTGTTGATGAGAGTCTTGAGGCAGTCATACATGTCTTGGAAGGACTCACCATCCATGATGGTAAACCTCCCAAGCTCTCCTTCAATCATCTCGATCTTCACCTGCCTAATGACGTGGTTGCCTTCATGTGCCGTCTTGAGGGTATCCCATATTTCCTTGGCAACCTCTAACCCTTCAATGCGGTTGAACTCCTCTCAAGTTAATGAGGAGGTAATCACTTCAATAGCTTGAGCATTGCGATGGAGAAGAACGGCTTGTTCCGGAGTGATGTCTTCCTCATTCTTCGAGAGATGAACACCTGTCATAACAATTTGCCACAAGCTAGGGTTTAAGGAAATGAGGTGCATCTTCATATTATGCTTTCACATAGAGTAATCATTTCCATCAAACCGAGGAGGTTTGCCAATGGGAATAGACAAATAATGGTTGCTAGCGGTAAGTTTCTCATAATTGTAAGGATACCGGGAGTAGTCTTGTGAGCTACTCCCATTATCGACATTTGTCGGAGAAATTGGCTTGATCTCCGTCTTGGGAACATTGGGCTTCTCACGAAGCCGTGCCTTGAGCATCCGAACTTCTTCGTCATCGTTTGGATCATCTTGAAGAACATCGATGACCACTGGAATCTCGTTATCACCCCTTATGACCATTTCTTCTCCAAGTTGTTAGACTCTTGTGGAGAAGCCTGCTCTGATACCAATTGAAAGTCACCTAGAGGGGGGGGGTGAATAGGCAATAATTCCTGAAATGACTTAATCAAAGAGACTAAACTCATGAGGCTGGACCTGTCTGGACAAGGCCGGACTAGTCCGCTCAGCACAGGGTGAAAACATAAAAACTTGGTTTCGACGAGTAGTTTGCAGAATTTTAGTTCAACCAAGATGTAACCAATGTATAGTAACTTAGTACAACTAGACGGTAGGATTTAAGCACTTAGATCACAAGATTTCAACAAAGATCAAAAGTGAAAGGAAATGTGAACAATATGAACCCTAATAGCAATACTAGTCATCACGAAGAGTAAAAAGACAAGTGAGACAAGATTTATCCCGTGGTTCAGCTCCACGAAGAAGCCTACATCCACGTTGAGAAGTCCACACAAGGACCAGGTCTCACTTGACCTTTCTCTCACCAAGCCACCACGATGGCCAGCTTGGTTTCCACTATATCAATGGGTAATCACCAAGTTTGATGGGGCTACTCACAAGTTGAGGCTCCCACAAATCAATACAATGAGGAGCACACGAAACTCAACTCACACAAGCCACAAAACACAATCACAATGTGCAAAGAGATCGAACCGAGAGCCCAAGCGCGATGATCTTCCTTTACTCTCCTCCCCAAACCCTAATATCTTCAAGATTTGGTCTTAGAGGGCTAGTAGGACAAGTAGAAGACTTTGGAAGGCTCTTTGTCACTTGTGGCGGCGCTAGGGTTCAAGAAATTTTCAAATGAGACCGGGGGTCCCCTTTTTAAAGGGGTCCTGAGCCCCATCTACTGACCTCAGCAGAGGGACAGACTTGTCCGACCTCTGCCCCGGACTAGTCCGGCCCTATGGGACCACTGACCTCTGGTCAGGTCCCAGCGATTGCCACATTGAGCGACGATCGTCATGCTACCCGCCAAATTTCCAAATTCAAACGGTCACTAAACAACAGACTAGTCTGGTCCAAAACGGACTAGTACGAAGTAGAAAAGAAGGGTTTAGTCTGGCTCAAAATGGACTCATCTGTGTAGGCCCATACTAGTCCGGCCCTCGAGGGTTTCTCTCGGTTAATCTCACTAAGTCTCAAATGGACTAGTCCGTGCCCAAACGGAAAAGTCCGAACTTTTCCGGAGATCTTTGGTCCGTCCAAAAACGTACAAGTCCGGTCTTGTGGGACTTAGCTCCAAATTCAATAAGAAACACTCCAGAGACGTTTGGTCCGTCTCAAAATGGATTGGTCTGCCTGGCCAGACTAGTCCGGCCTCCTAAAGTTTTTCCTCATTTTGGCTCTTCACTTAGGTTTTTCACTAAACCACCACTTTGATCCCTTTAGAATGATCTCAATGCATATGATACATCCACCCTTTCACATGACACGGTCATATAAGCTCATATTCATAGAAACCCTAATTTCTACTTCATGAGCCTTTGATGCCCATTATGTCCTTTTCCTTTTTGAAGGGTTTCATCTTATTTCAATCATTGTACCTGTGCTTAGGATCAATTTAGCTCATTAGACTCTTAATTGTCGTCATCAATCATCCAAAACACACGAGGATTCCTAGATGCACTTTCAGCTGGTTTGTCCGGTGATGAATTGCCTGCATCATCAGAAATCTAGATGGAGTTGGAGGCCAGGAATTAGAGCATACCTGCAAGGCTAGCTCTTCCCAACCAGCACCGGGGACGCACGACGGGGGTTGAGGTACACCGGCACAGTACATTGGAACCGTACGTGTACCCGATCAGCCGTGTAGCTTCGTTCGAACCTCCGGCTGGCTGCCTAGACGATGGTATACCTTTTATCCTCAATCCCTCGAGAGGGAACATCCTTCCCGTCAAACATGCATGCCGCTGGCCGCCCCCGCAGTCAGTTTCTCGTGAAGAAACATGCATGCCCAGTGTGTGCGCCCGTGAGAAAAGTTTTTGTTGTATGTGGTGTTTGGTTGAGACAATGCAACTTGTGGTCATAACGATAAGAATTAAAAAATAGAAGTATATCAGATTCAAAAATCTTCATTACTTGCTTTACTCGGGGCTCGGGCCCATCAAATTCAGAAACTCCTCCACTCATATCATAACTGCATCAGTTATGTATGCACGCCCATTTCCAAAATCCAAACTAGAGGTGTAGACAAAGGTTTTGCACAAGAGAGAAGTTGCGCTGCGCCGTGATCACCACCACCGTGATGTCCTCCGGCGAGGCTGTGTGGAGTACTTGCTCGAGGAGGTCCTCTTCGTCCACCGTCGGTGCCTTCACAAGCTCGTCATCGGGCTCGATGTCCAGTGGCGCCGCCCAGCTACTACGCTGACCAAAACCCCGTCGCCGTTCTGCAGGTCCGCGTCGGCCGCCGTCGCCCCCCCCCCCCCCCCCCCCAATTAATTGCATCTAGGGCTGTCAACCAGTTGAACTCGAGCGAGCTTGTCTTTCTAAGCTTGAGTTTAATAAAACACCGAGTCGATCTCAACTTGAGCCCATAATTCATGTACATACAATAGAATCTACTAAATTTAGGATTTACAACTAATGGAGTAGGAAGGTGGACGATGTTGCACATTATTTATTGCTATCATATATAAGAATTGTGTCCCATAAAACATTTTTAATAGAATTGTATGGTTTAGTTAATCATACATACATACATATTATAGATGACAACAATAAATGAGCTTAGTCGAGCTTTTTGACCTTGAGCTCATCAAGCTCGCAAGCTCTTGGCTCGTTTAGAATTGGCACAATACCCATCTTCATCCTTAAACTTTCAATCAAAACTCAGTTTGGTCCTTGAACTTTCAAATGGGTCAATTATTTAGTCCCTCAACATCACACAACCGTTTCACTTTCATCCTTAGTCTGAGTTGGACATCCACATTAGCATGCCATATAAGCTATTATGCCACATCATCTACCCGGTCCACCTCACTTAGAAAAAGATAATAATTTTTTATCATCTTGAAAAATAACTAGCTAATTAATTAGGGTGGATCTATGTAGTTGCATGGGATATACATATTTCTCCTCAATGTTTTTTTTGCAAAACTATCAAGTGATATATCTTATGTGCATATTACATATGTAAAAAAATTTTAAAATATAAAACTTTTAAGCCTACGGAAGAGCAAACAGACCAAACAGGGAGGATGAGCAAACTTTTAAGCCTAGGGAATAAAATATAAAACAAAGCTAAACGGCTGGTCGGGTACACGTTCGGTCCGGTTGTGCTGGTGCACCTTAACCCCCGTCATGCATCCCATGTCAGCTCTATTTTTAGGTTTGGTCAAATCTATCTTTGACCAATGATTTATGTAATTTTGATCTGTTTTAACAATACAAGAATTGTACTTTTAGATTCACCATGAAAAATATTTACATAATATACAATCTACATGTTATTGAAGTTAATAAATTCTATATAAATCATTGATCAAAGGTAAGTTTGACCAAAACTAGAAATAGAGTTGAGTTGGGGCGGAGGAAGTATTATATGTTGCCGTTTGCCGCATAAGGTTTGGTCCTTGAAGTCGTAGTCATTTGTACAGGCGACTGATGCGATCGGGCGCACCGAGCTTACGTGCGCGCCAGTTACCGAGGCGCCTTAAACGTGCATAGCACATGCACATCTTTGAATTCAATTCGAACCACTCCGTGTCCCATCACCACTACTGCGCACGTCGAGGACGAACAGCCAGGCTGCTACTACGCTATAAGATCACCCAGGTACGCCATCATCTTCTCTGCACAACCACTCTTCCTCTCTTCCCAAAACCGCGCCAAGAACACCATGTCTGACAAGAAAACGCTACCGCCAACTCTGCTGAAGGACGCCAAGGGGAAGCATTCCTGATCGTACCCCCCCTTGGATATGGAGTCGGCTCTCCAAAAGATGGCGCGTGATGTATTTGACAATACATTGCGCTCCATGCGTCGCCTTGGGCTTGGTCCCCTTCTAGAGTATACTAGAATGGGGACCACGAGGCATGACGTCTTCGGCATGACGCACTTGGCCGGTCACCTCGACGTCCTCTGGGACACGCTGGCGGTCAAGCTCAGCGTCGCCGGCCGCGACAACCTGGTGGCGGCGATATCTATGAAACTGGGCTTCCCGTCTCCGCCTCGGGAGGCGCCCCCGCCCTGCCAGGAGCCTATGAAGAAGAAGGAGGAGGAGGAGGAGGAGTTGGAGGAGGAGAAGGAGGAGGAGGAGGAGAAGAAGTAGTTTTTTTTCTTGTTCTTAGTTGTGTTGTTTTTCTTTTCTTGTTTCTAGTTAATGTTTTTCTTGTTTGTGATATATCGTCTTAAGGTAATGAACTTTAGTTTTCTGTTCATTGGTGCGCAAAAATAGCTTTAATGTTGCTGTTCTAACAATAAACTAGTGGACTATTTATCTTTTTTTTTCAGAATGGAATATATTTCCACTTCCTACTCCACTGAGCTGGAGATCAAGAAAGTGACTTTCACCTAGTTCATCTGACAGCACCAGGGATAACCTTTCCCCTCACCCTGTGACCACTCTATATGTTTAAACCCAACACGAATCCAACATAATGAGCGATCAAACAACAAAGTACGTAGTAAATCACAAAAGACGCTACAACAGTTTCTGGAGTATCAACTTTAGCCCAGATTAAATGCACGTGGTTGTCATTGGGGTGAAGACAAAAAAGACTTGTTTTGGATGGCTTCCAAAGACATAGAAGTCAGGGTCATCAAAGTTTTTGCCCGATTTGGATGGAGTTTTAGTTATAGACTTCCATATTAATAAAATGTATCAGGTGTTTTACTTTCACTAGTGTGTCGGATTGAGTCTTTTATTGTTGATCTTCACAAACTTGGTGTATCAGTGTGGCCGTACTCTCTACTGAGGAAAAGGTCGGTTTAATTATTTCCATTATCTAAAAAGACTTTAGCCCAGATTAACAAAGCGCCGTCCACCGAGCACCGTCCTCACCCTCGTCGTGCATGTTTGACATGAAGGATGTTCCCTCGAGGGTTCGTGGATAGAATGTACAATACCATCTAGGCACAGCTCACTACGTACGCGGTTCATCAAATTAAACGCATTCCTTGTACAATATAATTTCCAACATGTTGTACTCGTCCTTTCGAAGAAACGACAGCCGTAGGCGCTAGCCGCTACGTGTTCAGATTTTAAGAACAAATGAACACACTTGTGAAAGTACGTACGCCACATCTGATCCTCAACGTCATCAAATTAAACATGATCCTCAACAAGGGGAGCAACGTCTCTCCACGATGTTCCGCCTGGTGTTGCACACACAGCTCTTGCCTCACACCGGCCACGTATCCTGATCCAACCGTACAACTTCAAATAAAGGAGGGCTAGAAGGTTGGTGGAAAAATAATATAAGGAACAAGGAAGAAGAAAAAGTATGGCGCACATTTCGATACATGAACCGTGAGACTGCTGACTTCCATCTTCATTGGCCAGTTTCTGATTCCACTGATCTCTCCATCATGCATTCACACTAGCTACTCTCTGGTGGCTGGACCCATGGTATCCCGTGGCCCACCCGGCATACCCGGTGGGTGCGCCCCTGAGAAAAGTTGTTGTTGTTGTACGTGGTGTTTGGTTGAGACAAAGCAACTTGTGGTCATAACGATAAGAATTAAAAAAATAGAAAGAGTATATCAGATTCAAAAATCTTCATTACTTTCTTTAGTCAATGCTCGGGCCCGTCAAATTAGGAAACTCGGCTCATATCATAACTGCATCAGTTATATATCCACGCCCGTTTCCAAAATCTAAACAAGTATAGACGAAGGTTTGCACAGCAGAGAAGTTGCGCTGCGCCGCCGCAGACGGCAACAGTAGAGACGACAAGGAGAGAGGACCTAATAGCAGCGACTCAGGTGTACAACATGACTTTCGAAGAAGACATGATCACCACCACCGTGACGTCCTCCGGCGAGGCCGTGGAGGACTGCCTCGACGAGGTCCTCTCCGTCCACCGTTGGCGCCTTCACAAGCTCGTCGTCGGGCTCGACGTTGAGTGGCGCCCCAGCTCCCCCGCTGACCAGAACCCCGTCGTTGTTATGTAGCTCTGCGTCGGCCGCCGTTGCCTCCTCTTCCAGGTCATCCACGCTCACTACTTCCCCACGAGCTGGAAGATTTCCTCGGCGATTCCGACTACCACTTTGTCGGTGTGGGCGTGGAGGGTGACGCCGACAGGCTTTGGAAGGACTGGCAGCTGAAGGTGGCCAAAATGGTGGACCTGGCTGAGCTCGCAGCGCAGGAGATGGATCGCCCGAGCCTCCGCCGCGCGGGGCTGAAGGACATCGTGAGCGCCATGATGGATGCCGACATGGAGAAGCCTTACCAGGTGAGGACGAGCAACTGAGACGCGTACAATCTCTCCAGTGAGCCGATCAACTATGCATGCATCGAGCCTTCCTCTCCTTTAAGGTCGGCTGCAAGCTGCTCTCTGGCGACTACTGATCTAACCACCAAGTTTGCGGATCTGCTCCCGTCGATCATCCCAACATGGAATTCGAAGGTGCAACGCTCAAGTTCTAGCTTCTGCTTGTGCGCCCAATCTCTCATGAAATTATTTTTTCTTGAGGAAACACTATATCTGGGGTTCATATCAGATGTGTGCCCCACTGTTGTCGGGTCCACATGTCAGCTGCAGTAATAACTGCAGGGTAGAGGATTTCATCGCCACTGTCTTGGCATTTAAGTTAATGTTTTAGTAGTTTCTGTGATGATTGTTCAAAAAAAAGAATAGTTTTTGTAATGGAAGAATTAGTTGGAGTCTATTTGTCATGTGTCTGAAATTTGAGAAAAGTTTAGGCAACAAATCATTAGAAGGTAATAATTACTATCATTAGTCACCTATTTTGAGATTAATCATTGACCATTAATTTTATAGGTTAAGCAATTACAAATTAACATAGTCCTTACAATTACGAAATTACAACTACTAGCTCCCTCCATCCCAAATTAATTATCAATCTTTTTAGTTCAAAATGAACTAGTTAATTAAAGAGCGACAAGTAATTTGGGAGATGGAGGGAGTACATATTAATAATTTCGAATAAGTAAGAAACTTACTTCACCCTTCTTACGGCCGATCGGCTGGTGGTGGTGCTGCCTCTGCGAGCTTCGAGCGCTGCCACCCCGAGCTCCACGCGCCACCATGCACCGTGCCCCGCCCGCATCCACCTCGCCGTCGCCTAGGTGTGCCGCCATCTTGGCGCACTGCCTTCAGCCCCCGTGCCGCCACTGTTGGCTAGATCACCAGCGCAAGCCGAGGCGAGGGCATTTAAAAACATGCACGTTATTTCACATGCATCGAGGTCTTTCACATGCATGTTAGTTGTCCATGCATGCTACGCCCCAAACATGATCAACGAGCCTCAAAAAATGACGATCTCTTAACAAAAAGAGGAAACATATAACGTCATCAAATATGTCTAGTCCATATTTAATAACGTCATCAAATAAGGCGAGGGCATTTAATAACATCATCAAATATGTCTACCAAACAAAAAATTGGATTGTCTAGTACATCCAACAAAACGTTAATTTGGATGATCCAGTACATAAAGAAAATGGATGATCCTCTATCCAATCCAAATTCGACGTCAAACCAAACGCAATTGATGACTGAGCACTTTGTCACATGTCACTACTGTACGCACATACACGACCTCAAGACCGGGTTTAGGGTGCATTGTGGACTAACCACATGACCCGGCCAAACACTCACGTAATTAGCATACACCTGCAAGAGCAACTACCTGGCCGCATCCTTCGCGTACGAACAGCAACGCCGATCAACTTATACTTTGTACTACGTACAAAGAATTTTCCTTGTCCATGAGCCAAACAAGCTCTTCTGATGCGGCGACTAATAATCAACACGTGATCAACGAGCCTCGAACTATATATATATATATATATATATATATATATATATGATGATCTTTTAACAAAAAGAGAAAACACGTAATGTTGTCATCAAACATGATCGCGAGGTTTTCAAGTGCATGCTGTGAGAAAACCCGCGTAACGTCATCATACATGATCGTCGACGTCTCTCACACAAGCATGCTATAGTTGTCCATGCATATGTGCTACGCCCCGAACATATGATCAACGATCCTCAAACTATATATATATATATATATATATATATATATATATATGATGCTCTTTCAACAAAAAGAGAAAAAACACGCATAACTTCATCACACATGATCATCGACGTCTCTCTCACATGCAAGATACGCCCCAAACATATGATCAACGAGCCTCACACTATATATATATATATATATATATATATATATATATATATATATATATATATATATATATATATATATATATATATATATATATCGATCTTTCAAAAAAAAGAGAATATGATGATCTTTCAACTAAAAGTAGAGAAAACACTTAATGTTGTCATCAAACATGATCGCGAGGTTTTCAAGTCCATGTTACTGTTCCATGCTTGCTACGCCCCAAACATGATCAACGAGCCTCAAACATGACGATCTTTCAACAAAAAGTGGGAAAACATGCGCAACGTCATCATACATGATCATCGACGACTCTCTCACATGCATGTTATAGTGTTGCCCATGCATATATGCTACGACCCGAACATATGATCAACGAGCCTCAAACTATATATATATATATATATATATATATATATATATATATATATATATATATATATATATATATATATATATATATATATATACAAAATTAGAAAACACCCAACGTCATCAAACATGCATATGATCGAGGTCTTTTGCATGTCAACTAAAAAACATGAACGAGGGTTTGTGATATATATATATATATATATATGTTAATGAATGAATGTGTAGTGTGCTCATCGTGTTCCTCAGGAATGACAATTCATAAGGAAGGATTTGATTATTTTTTGGACAAATGAATGATTTAGTTACCAAGTGAATGTGATCTAAGTTCAGTGATGTGTTGCGTCTAAGGATGAGGAGGAGGATTTTGGTTTTCTTTTGTTGTTTTCTTTTCTTGTGTCTTGTACTTTTTTCTTGTGTTTTGTGACGATCTTTGAACTATATATGATGATCTTACAACAAAAAGATAACACATAATGTCATAAAACATGATCAAGGTCTTTTGCGTGACAAACTGGAAAACTGAAACATTGCATACCCTGGGCGGTGGGCCCTTCGCGCGTCAATGTTAAAAACTGGAACTGAAATTAATCGATCGCATGCTGTCATATATCGCTGTACTCGTCTTTTGAAGAAACGACAACCATAGGTGCTAGCCGCTACGTGTTCTGATTTTAGGAACAAATGAGCACACATATAAAAACACGTACGCCACATTCGATCCTCAAAGTCATTAAATTAACATGATCCTCAACAAGGGGGCACATAAATCCTCAACACGTCATCAAACATGCTTGATCTCGAGTCTCTTTCACATGCATTATATTCATGTCCACCATCATATATGATCACGACAATTATCATCGGTTCGATATGGACTCTCGGTCGGCAATGGCCAGATCCTTCAAAAATAAGGATATGGACTCTCGGTTGTTTGCCACGCGCGTTCATGTCAATCTTCCACACCTCGTTGAAATAGTTCGCACGAAATGTTACGAACACCGCGGAACGGACCTACAAAGTATGCCAGGTGGGCCATTGCATACCCTGGGCCCTTTGCGTGTCAAATTAAAAAACTGGCCAATGGGACGTGTCGAGCCGTTTCGAGAGGAGGCAAACCGCGGTTTGGAGTAACTCCGACCGTCAATTCAAAAGCACAGTTCTCGAGGTGTCCGATCATCTCCAATCGCGTGCTTAGACAACGACCCGCTATTAAGGCACACCGTCCTCTTCTTCTCTGCCGCACCTCTCGATTGATCTTTTATCCTCCAAACTTCTCCTCTTGCTTCTCCGCCGCACCACTATTGACCACCTCTCTCTCTTTGTTAGCACCTCTATCGTCGCAAACATGGGTAGCCCCGCACCAAAGCGCTCCAGGCCAACGACGTCCTCCGAACCTCCTTCTTCGTTTCTGTCGCAACCAATGCTGGTGGAACTGGAGGTGGCGCCCGCACCTGCTCCACCCCCATATCCGCCCACGGAGCCAGCACTTCCTCTGTCCTACTATCATGAGACTGTTCGCCTCATCGAGAAATGCATCAACAAACTCGACGGTGAGCTTAAGGAGGTCACTGACAACCTGTTCGTCGCCGATGTGCAAGCAAGAGCGCTCGATAAAATGGCGCAGGTTGTATTTGATAATACATCTCACTCTTGTCGCCGTCTGGGACATGGGATCCTTCCCCATCACACCAGCATGGACTCCGCTGGCTACTACATCTTCGGGTTAGGCTTTCTGGCCGCTCGTCTCGTCTTCCTCTATGAGACGATCAGTGAGGAGGCTGGGGTGGAGTTTCGCGAGCAACTGGTGGACGTTGTCGGCCAGAAGTTCGGTCTGGTGTTGGAGGATGCGCCGTCAGCGGATGCCGAGGCGGCGGAGGAGGTGGCCAAGTCCTCCTCCGAGTAGAGTAGGATTAGTCATACTTTTTTCTTTTGTTTTCTATGTGTTTTTTCTTGTTTATAATATATGTGGTGTTTTGATGTTAATGAAAAATGTCTTTTAATGTCCTGAACAATGTGTCCTACAGTATGCATTAACGAAAAACTCCTCCATTTATCGAAAGACATCGCATATGGAAAATTATCACATTAGTAATATTATATCTAATAAATATTAAACACATTAGGACATAGTATTATATTTCAAAAAATTACGAAAATAAAAAGCTAGACCATACAAAACATTACATCGCATAGGGATGATGCAAAAACTAATTAATTTTATTTATTTTCTCTTTAACAGCTGTCATCGTGCCCCCCCCCCCCCCAGCCTTGCCCTGGGCGGTGGCCCCTACCGCCTAGGTCCAGAGCCGGGCCTGCCTTTAAATCTATGAACCCTTGGTGCGGGAATCAAATTCTCTGCGGCAGGACTGCATAACTGTCTCTGTGCGACCCCGCCCAGATGGTTGTCACACACGTTCACGCTCGGAATCTTACAGCCATACAGCCAGGATGCACTGCATGGTTCTCGCGACTGTGCCACCCTGCCTTGATGATTGCCATATACGGCAACGCACCGAATCTTGCAGCGCGCACGGGCACACGGACTCCATGTCCGAAATTTGCTCAGCGATCCGAATAACTTGGCACTCGGCGTGCACGATCCATCATTATGCGCACAAGCACGACGCAGCCAAAAAGATTTGTGTTTGGTTGCTTGTCTTGGATTGGATTGACTTAGGTTAATTGGATGGTCCAGTCATGTGTTATTTGTTTTACGGTCAGACAGACAGGGTGATCCAGGTTCGAGAAATATTCCCCGCAGATACTGGATGAGATGGTCCAGGAAATTTGGTTGGATCAGTCCATCTGCCATATCTAATTATGCTTCTTAGTAATGTAATTTTTTATAATTAACTTGTTTATTGTTGATTAATAATTACAATTATGATATTAACATTAGTATTTGCTAGTAATATGATAATTAGTATATAAATAATTAATATTATGAAATTATCAACTTAGATGATTCAATAATCCACCCAAGTTTCATCCAACCTACCAAACAAAAAATTGGATTGTCCAGTCCATCCAACAAAACGTTAATATTGATGATCCAGTACATAAAGAAAATGGATGATCCTATATCCAATCCAAATTTGACGTCAACCCAAACGCAATTGATGACTGAGCACTTTGTCACATGTCACTAATGTACGCACATACACGACCTCAAGACCGGGTTTGGGGTGCATCGTGGACTAACCACATGACCCGGCCAAACACTCACGTAATTAGCATACACCTGCAAGAGCAACTACCTGGCCGCATCCTTCGCGTACGAACGGCAACGCCGATCAACTTATACTTTGTACTACGTACAAAGAATTTTCCTTGTCCATGAGCCAAACAAGCTCTTCTGATGCGGCGACTAATAATCAACACGTGATCAACGAGCCTCAAACTACATACATACACACACACATATATATATATATATATATATATATATATATATATATATATATATATATATATATATATATATATATGACAATCTTTTAACAAAAAGAGAAAACACGTAATGTTGTCATCAAACATGATCGCGAGGTTTTCAAGTGCATGCTATGAGAAAACCCGCGTAACGTCATCATACATGATCGTTGACGTCTCTCACACAGGCATGCTATAGTTGTCCATGCATATGTGCTACGCCCCGAACATATGATCAACGATCCTCAAACTATATATATATATATATATATATATATATATATATATATATATATATATATATATATATATATATATATATATATATATATGATGCTCTTTCAACAAAAAGAGAAAAAACACGCATAACTTCATCACACATGATCATCGACGTCTCTCTCACATGCAAGATACGCCCCAAACATATGATCAACGAGCCTCACACTATATATATATATATATATATATATATATATATATATATATATATATATATATATATCGATCTTTCAACAAAAAGAGAATATGATGATCTTTCAACGAAAAGTAGAGAAAACACTTAATGTTGTTATCAAACATGATCGCGAGGTTTTCAAGTCCATGTTACTGTTCCATGCTTGCTACACCCCAAACATGATCAACGAGCCTCAAACATGACGATCTTTCAACAAAAAGAGGGAAAACATGCGTAACGTCATCATACATGATCATCGACGACTCTCTCACATGCATGTTATAGTGTTGCCCATGCATATATGCTACGCGATGAGGACATCACAACAGCAGAGACGCGCGTTGAACTGCAAGGACCAATCACAAGAGCACGGGCACGGTTATTAAATCAGCAGGTGAATTCGTTCTTAACTTCTTTTGCATGTGAGTTTGAGAATAGATTGCTATGTGATGATTTAATTGTTATTAGGAATAATGGAAAAGATCAACAAGTGAAGGAAGGAGGCCTTGGGAGCGTGGAGAACCACCTGGGACGTCCACAAGTAGATGGAAACAGTTTACAACTCGGACTCGAGTTCAACTCAGAGTCCAGGAGCAGTCCACCTTAAAACAGACGCCCAGGAGGCATACGGACTCCGTTTTCGACGTTATACATATGCACGGAAAGAGGAGAAGATAATCTTTCCAATGGTTCTGGTCCCACCTCAAAATTCCTCCGGAATCATTGGAAATCGTCGAAACAAGTCGAGTCCAGATTTCTGTCCGGTGCTGCGCCACCGAATCGCGCCTTTGGGCCTTGTATCCCGTAAGAGTCTATTAGGGACGCGTCTAATAGTGTTTTGGTAGAACCCTAGCCTATAAATACTGCAGACGCCGGTCATATTCGGTGGGTTTTGCTTAGATCAATAATATCGCCGTTCTACGGTTTGTGAGACCCCAATTTCGCGATTTCCGATTGTGTCTTCTACGTTCTTGCTCGTGTTCTCGATTGCACTTGCAGGGATTAGCCTTCTTGGCGAGGTCAAGCGTGTGCAGCACGGTTGATAACCAACGGAGCCGTGGTGTAGTGATTGCAGGGGTACTCGAACCGCTCAAGTGCCGCGGATCATCAACGTCGAGTTCTCCACCCCAATCGACATACCTTTCGAAAGATCGGGCCTAAACCTACTCATCACTACGACCCGAACATATGATCAACGAGCCTCAAACTATATATATATATATATATATATATATATATATATATATATATATATATATATATATATATATATATATATATATATATACAAAATTAGAAAACACCCAATGTCATCAAACATGCATATGATCGAGGTCTTTTGCGTGTCAACTAAAAAACATGAACGACGGTTTGTGATATATATATGTGTTAATGAATGAATGTGTAGTGTGTTCATCGTGTTCCTCAGGAATGACAATTCATAAGGAAGGATTTGATTATTTTTTGGACAAATGAATGATTTAGTTACCAAGTGAATGTGCTCTATGTTCAGTGATGTGTTGCGTCTAAGGATGAGGAGGAGGATTTTGGTTTTCTTTTGTTGTTTTTCTTTTCTTGTGTCTTGTACTTTTTTCTTGTGTTTTGTGATGATCTTTGAACTATATATGATGAACTTTCAACAAAAAGATAACACATAATGTCATAAAACATGATCAAGGTCTTTTGCGTGACAAACTGGAAAACTGAAACATTGCATACCCTGGGCCGATGGGCCCTTCACGCGTCAATGTTAAAAACTGGAACTGAAATTAATCGATCGCATGCTGCCATATATCGCTGTACTCGTCTTTTGAAGGAACGACAACCGTAGGTGCTAGCCGCTACGTGTTCTGATTTTAGGAACAAATGAGCACACATGTAAAAACACGTACGCCACATTCGATCCTCAACGTCATTAAATTAACATGATCCTCAACAAGGGGGCACAAAAATCCTCAACACGTCATCAAACATGCTTGATCTCGAGTCTCTTTCACATGCATTATATTCATGTCCACCATCATATATGATCACGACAATTATCATCGGTTCGATATGGACTCTCGGTCGGCAACGGCCAGATCCTTCAAAAATAAGGATATGGACTCTCGGTTGTTTGCCACGCGCGTTCACGTCAATCTTCCACACCTCATTGAAATCATTCACACGAAATGTTACGAACACCGCGGAACGGACCTACAAAGTATGCCAGGTGGGCCATTGCATACCCTGGGCCCTTTGCGTGTCAAATTAAAAAACTGGCCGATGGGACGTGTCGAGCCGTTTCGAGAGGAGGCAAACCGCGGTTTGGAGTAACTCCGACCGTCAATTCAAAAGCACAGTTTTCGAGGTGTCCGATCATCTCCAGTCGCGAGCATTGACAACGACCCGCTATTAAGGCACACCGTCCTCTTCTTCTCTGCCGCACCTCTCGATTGATCTTTTAGCCTCCAAACTTCTCCTCTTGCTTCTCCGCCGCACCACTATTGACCACCTCTCTCTCTTTGTTAGCACCTCCATCGCCGCAAACATGGGTACCCCGCACCAAAGCGCTCCAGGCCAATGACGTCCTTCGAACCTCCTTCATTTCTGTCGCTACCAATGCTGGTGGAACTGGAGGCAGCGCCCGCACCTCCTCCACCCCCATATCCGCCCACGAAGCCAGCACCTCCTCTATCCTACTATCATGAGACTGTTCGCCTCATCGAGAAATGCATCAACAAACTCGACGGTGAGCTTAAGGAGGTCACCGGCAACCTGTTCGTCGCCGATGTGCAAGCAAGAGCGCTAGATAAAATGGCGCAGGATGTATTTGATGATACATCTCACTCTTGTCACCGTGTGGGACTTGGGATCCTTCCCCACCACACCAGCATGGACTCCGCCGGCTACTACATCTTCGGGTTAGGCTTTCTGGCCGCTCGTCTCGTCTGCCTCTACGAGACGATCAGTGAGGAGGCTGGGGTGGAGTTTCGCGAGCAACTGGTGGACGCCGTCGGCCAGAAGTTCGGTCTAGTGTTGGTGGATGCACCGTCGGCGGATGCGGAGGCGGCGGAGGAGGTGGCCAAGTCCTCCTCCGAGTAGAGTAGGATTAGTAATACTTTTTTCTTTTGTTTTCTATGTGTTTTTTTCATGTTTGTAATATATGTGGTGTTTTGATGTTAATGAAAAATGTCTTTTATGTTCCTGAACAATGTGTCCTACAATATGCATTAACGAAAAACTCCTCCTTTTATCGAAATACATCGCATATGAAAAATTATCACATTAGTAATATTATATCTAATAAATATTAAACACATTAGGACGTAGTATTATATTTCAAAAATTACGAAAATAAAAAGCTAGACCATTTAAAACTTTACGTCCCATAGGGATGATGCAAATAGTAATAAATTTTATTTCTTTTCTCTTTAAGAGCTGTCATCGTGCCCCCCCCCCCCCGGCCTTGCCCTAGGCGGTGGCCCCTCCCGCCTAGGCCCAGAGCCGGGCCTGCCTTTAAATCTTTGAACCCTTGGTGCGGGAATCAAATTCTCTGCGGCGGGACTGCACAACCGTCTCTGTGCGACCCCGCCCAGATGGTTGCCACACACGTTCACGCTCGGAATCTTACAGCCATACAGCCAGGATGCACTGCACGGTTCTCGCGACTGTGCCACCCTGCCTTGATGATTGCCATGTACGCCAACGCACCGAATCTTGCAGCGCGCACGGGCACACAAACTCCACATCCGAAATTTGCTCAGCGATCTGAATAACTCGACACTTGGCGTGCACGATCCATCATTATGCGCACGAGCACAACGCGGCCAAAAAGATTTGTGTTTGGTTGCTTGTCTTGGATTGGATAGACTTAGGTTAATTGGATGGTCCAGTCATGTGTTATTTGTTTCACGGTCAGACAGACAGGGTGATCCAAGTTCGAGGAATATTCCTTGCAGATACTGGATGAGATGGTCCAGGAAATTTTGTTGGATGAGTCCATCTACCTTATCTAATTATGCTTCTTAGTAATGTAATTTGTGATAATTAACTTGTTTATTGTTGATTAATAATTAGAATTATGATATTAACATTAATATTTGCTAGTAATATGATAATTAGTATATAAATAATTAATATTATGAAATTATCAACTTAGATGGTTCAATAATCCACAAGTTTCATCCAACCTACCAAACAAAAAATTGGATCGTCCAGTCCATCCAAAAAAACGTTAATTTTGATGATCCAATACATAAAGAAAATGGATGATCCTATATCCAATCCAACTTTGACGTCAAACCAAACGCAATTGATGACTGAGCACTTTGTCACATGTCACTACTGTACGCACATACACGGCCTCAAGACCAGGTTTAGGGTGCATCGTGGACTAACCACATGACCCGGCCAAACACTCACGTAATTAGCATACACCTGCAAGAGCAACTACCTGGCTGCATCCTTCGCGTACGAACGGCAACGCCAAGCAACTTATACTTTGTACTACATACAAAGAATTTCCCTTGTCCATGAGCCAAACAAGCTCTTCTGATGCGGCGACTAATAATCAACACGTGATCAACGAGCCTCAAACTACATACATACATACATATATATATATATATATATATATATATATATATATATATATATATATATACACACATACATACATACGTACATACATATATATATATATATATATATATATATATATATGACGATCTTTTAACAAAAAGAGAAAACACGTAATGTTGTCATCAAACATGATCGCGAGGTTTTCAAGTGCATGCTGTGAGAAAACCCGCGTAACGTCATCATACATGATCGTCGACGTCTCTCACACAAGCATGCTATAGTTGTCCATGCATATGTGCTACGCCCCGAACATATGATCAACGATCCTCAAACTATATATATATATATATATATATATATATATATATATATATATATATATATATATATATATATATATATATATATATGATGCTCTTTCAACAAAAAGAGAAAAAACACGCATAACTTCATCACACATGATCATCGACGTCTCTCTCACATGCAAGATACGCCCCAAACATATGATCAACGAGCCTCACACTATATATATATATATATATATATATATATATATATATATATATATATATATATATATATATATATATATATATATATATGATGCTCTTTCAACAAAAAGAGAAAAAACACGCATAACTTCATCACACATGATCATCGACGTCTCTCTCACATGCAAGATACGCCCCAAACATATGATCAACGAGCCTCACACTATATATATATATATATATATATATATATATATATATATATATATATATATATCGATCTTTCAACAAAAAGAGAATATGATGATCTTTCAACGAAAAGTAGAGAAAACACTTAATGTTGTTATCAAACATGATCGCGAGGTTTTCAAGTCCATGTTACTGTTCCATGCTTGCTACACCCCAAACATGATCAACGAGCCTCAAACATGACGATCTTTCAACAAAAAGAGGGAAAACATGCGTAACGTCATCATACATGATCATCGACGACTCTCTCACATGCATGTTATAGTGTTGCCCATGCATATATGCTACGCGATGAGGACATCACAACAGCAGAGACGCGCGTTGAACTGCAAGGACCAATCACAAGAGCACGGGCACGGTTATTAAATCAGCAGGTGAATTCGTTCTTAACTTCTTTTGCATGTGAGTTTGAGAATAGATTGCTATGTGATGATTTAATTGTTATTAGGAATAATGGAAAAGATCAACAAGTGAAGGAAGGAGGCCTTGGGAGCGTGGAGAACCACCTGGGACGTCCACAAGTAGATGGAAACAGTTTACAACTCGGACTCGAGTTCAACTCAGAGTCCAGGAGCAGTCCACCTTAAAACAGACGCCCAGGAGGCATACGGACTCCGTTTTCGACGTTATACATATGCACGGAAAGAGGAGAAGATAATCTTTCCAATGGTTCTGGTCCCACCTCAAAATTCCTCCGGAATCATTGGAAATCGTCGAAACAAGTCGAGTCCAGATTTCTGTCCGGTGCTGCGCCACCGAATCGCGCCTTTGGGCCTTGTATCCCGTAAGAGTCTATTAGGGACGCGTCTAATAGTGTTTTGGTAGAACCCTAGCCTATAAATACTGCAGACGCCGGTCATATTCGGTGGGTTTTGCTTAGATCAATAATATCGCCGTTCTACGGTTTGTGAGACCCCAATTTCGCGATTTCCGATTGTGTCTTCTACGTTCTTGCTCGTGTTCTCGATTGCACTTGCAGGGATTAGCCTTCTTGGCGAGGTCAAGCGTGTGCAGCACGGTTGATAACCAACGGAGCCGTGGTGTAGTGATTGCAGGGGTACTCGAACCGCTCAAGTGCCGCGGATCATCAACGTCGAGTTCTCCACCCCAATCGACATACCTTTCGAAAGATCGGGCCTAAACCTACTCATCACTACGACCCGAACATATGATCAACGAGCCTCAAACTATATATATATATATATATATATATATATATATATATATATATATATATATATATATATATACAAAATTAGAAAACACCCAATGTCATCAAACATGCATATGATCGAGGTCTTTTGCGTGTCAACTAAAAAACATGAACGACGGTTTGTGATATATATATGTGTTAATGAATGAATGTGTAGTGTGTTCATCGTGTTCCTCAGGAATGACAATTCATAAGGAAGGATTTGATTATTTTTTGGACAAATGAATGAT
Source organism: Tuctoria greenei (assembly GCA_036927565.1). NCBI lineage: Eukaryota > Viridiplantae > Streptophyta > Magnoliopsida > Poales > Poaceae > Tuctoria > Tuctoria greenei. Next base: position 132,378,013 of record JAYESD010000001.1, on the reverse strand, counting down.
TTAGTTACCAAGTGAATGTGCTCTATGTTCAGTGATGTGTTGCGTCTAAGGATGAGGAGGAGGATTTTGGTTTTCTTTTGTTGTTTTTCTTTTCTTGTGTCTTGTACTTTTTTCTTGTGTTTTGTGATGATCTTTGAACTATATATGATGAACTTTCAACAAAAAGATAACACATAATGTCATAAAACATGATCAAGGTCTTTTGCGTGACAAACTGGAAAACTGAAACATTGCATACCCTGGGCCGATGGGCCCTTCACGCGTCAATGTTAAAAACTGGAACTGAAATTAATCGATCGCATGCTGCCATATATCGCTGTACTCGTCTTTTGAAGGAACGACAACCGTAGGTGCTAGCCGCTACGTGTTCTGATTTTAGGAACAAATGAGCACACATGTAAAAACACGTACGCCACATTCGATCCTCAACGTCATTAAATTAACATGATCCTCAACAAGGGGGCACAAAAATCCTCAACACGTCATCAAACATGCTTGATCTCGAGTCTCTTTCACATGCATTATATTCATGTCCACCATCATATATGATCACGACAATTATCATCGGTTCGATATGGACTCTCGGTCGGCAACGGCCAGATCCTTCAAAAATAAGGATATGGACTCTCGGTTGTTTGCCACGCGCGTTCACGTCAATCTTCCACACCTCATTGAAATCATTCACACGAAATGTTACGAACACCGCGGAACGGACCTACAAAGTATGCCAGGTGGGCCATTGCATACCCTGGGCCCTTTGCGTGTCAAATTAAAAAACTGGCCGATGGGACGTGTCGAGCCGTTTCGAGAGGAGGCAAACCGCGGTTTGGAGTAACTCCGACCGTCAATTCAAAAGCACAGTTTTCGAGGTGTCCGATCATCTCCAGTCGCGAGCATTGACAACGACCCGCTATTAAGGCACACCGTCCTCTTCTTCTCTGCCGCACCTCTCGATTGATCTTTTAGCCTCCAAACTTCTCCTCTTGCTTCTCCGCCGCACCACTATTGACCACCTCTCTCTCTTTGTTAGCACCTCCATCGCCGCAAACATGGGTACCCCGCACCAAAGCGCTCCAGGCCAATGACGTCCTTCGAACCTCCTTCATTTCTGTCGCTACCAATGCTGGTGGAACTGGAGGCAGCGCCCGCACCTCCTCCACCCCCATATCCGCCCACGAAGCCAGCACCTCCTCTATCCTACTATCATGAGACTGTTCGCCTCATCGAGAAATGCATCAACAAACTCGACGGTGAGCTTAAGGAGGTCACCGGCAACCTGTTCGTCGCCGATGTGCAAGCAAGAGCGCTAGATAAAATGGCGCAGGATGTATTTGATGATACATCTCACTCTTGTCACCGTGTGGGACTTGGGATCCTTCCCCACCACACCAGCATGGACTCCGCCGGCTACTACATCTTCGGGTTAGGCTTTCTGGCCGCTCGTCTCGTCTGCCTCTACGAGACGATCAGTGAGGAGGCTGGGGTGGAGTTTCGCGAGCAACTGGTGGACGCCGTCGGCCAGAAGTTCGGTCTAGTGTTGGTGGATGCACCGTCGGCGGATGCGGAGGCGGCGGAGGAGGTGGCCAAGTCCTCCTCCGAGTAGAGTAGGATTAGTAATACTTTTTTCTTTTGTTTTCTATGTGTTTTTTTCATGTTTGTAATATATGTGGTGTTTTGATGTTAATGAAAAATGTCTTTTATGTTCCTGAACAATGTGTCCTACAATATGCATTAACGAAAAACTCCTCCTTTTATCGAAATACATCGCATATGAAAAATTATCACATTAGTAATATTATATCTAATAAATATTAAACACATTAGGACGTAGTATTATATTTCAAAAATTACGAAAATAAAAAGCTAGACCATTTAAAACTTTACGTCCCATAGGGATGATGCAAATAGTAATAAATTTTATTTCTTTTCTCTTTAAGAGCTGTCATCGTGCCCCCCCCCCCCCCCCCCCCCCCCCGGCCTTGCCCTAGGCGGTGGCCCCTCCCGCCTAGGCCCAGAGCCGGGCCTGCCTTTAAATCTTTGAACCCTTGGTGCGGGAATCAAATTCTCTGCGGCGGGACTGCACAACCGTCTCTGTGCGACCCCGCCCAGATGGTTGCCACACACGTTCACGCTCGGAATCTTACAGCCATACAGCCAGGATGCACTGCACGGTTCTCGCGACTGTGCCACCCTGCCTTGATGATTGCCATGTACGCCAACGCACCGAATCTTGCAGCGCGCACGGGCACACAAACTCCACATCCGAAATTTGCTCAGCGATCTGAATAACTCGACACTTGGCGTGCACGATCCATCATTATGCGCACGAGCACAACGCGGCCAAAAAGATTTGTGTTTGGTTGCTTGTCTTGGATTGGATAGACTTAGGTTAATTGGATGGTCCAGTCATGTGTTATTTGTTTCACGGTCAGACAGACAGGGTGATCCAAGTTCGAGGAATATTCCTTGCAGATACTGGATGAGATGGTCCAGGAAATTTTGTTGGATGAGTCCATCTACCTTATCTAATTATGCTTCTTAGTAATGTAATTTGTGATAATTAACTTGTTTATTGTTGATTAATAATTAGAATTATGATATTAACATTAATATTTGCTAGTAATATGATAATTAGTATATAAATAATTAATATTATGAAATTATCAACTTAGATGGTTCAATAATCCACAAGTTTCATCCAACCTACCAAACAAAAAATTGGATCGTCCAGTCCATCCAAAAAAACGTTAATTTTGATGATCCAATACATAAAGAAAATGGATGATCCTATATCCAATCCAACTTTGACGTCAAACCAAACGCAATTGATGACTGAGCACTTTGTCACATGTCACTACTGTACGCACATACACGGCCTCAAGACCAGGTTTAGGGTGCATCGTGGACTAACCACATGACCCGGCCAAACACTCACGTAATTAGCATACACCTGCAAGAGCAACTACCTGGCTGCATCCTTCGCGTACGAACGGCAACGCCAAGCAACTTATACTTTGTACTACATACAAAGAATTTCCCTTGTCCATGAGCCAAACAAGCTCTTCTGATGCGGCGACTAATAATCAACACGTGATCAACGAGCCTCAAACTACATACATACATACATATATATATATATATATATATATATATATATATATATATATATATATATATATATATACACACATACATACATACGTACATACATATATATATATATATATATATATATATATATATGACGATCTTTTAACAAAAAGAGAAAACACGTAATGTTGTCATCAAACATGATCGCGAGGTTTTCAAGTGCATGCTGTGAGAAAACCCGCGTAACGTCATCATACATGATCGTCGACGTCTCTCACACAGGCATGCTATAGTTGTCCATGCATATGTTCTACACCCCGAACATATGATCAAAGAGCCTCAAACTATATATATATATATATATATATATATATATATATATATATATATATATATATATATATATATATATATATATATATATGTATATGTATATGTATATATATGACGCTCTTTCAACAAAAAGAGAAAAAACACGCATAACTTCATCACACATGATCATCGACGTCTCTCTCACATGCAAGCTACGCACCAAACATATCATCAACGAGCCTCACACTATATATATATATATATATATAAATATATATATATATATATATATATATATATATATATATATATCAATCTTTCAACAAAAAGAGAATATGACGATCTTTCAACGAAAAGTAGAGAAAACACTTAATTTTGTCATCAAATATGATCGCGAGGTTTTCAAGTCCATGTTACTGTTCCATGCTTGCTACGCCCCAAACATGATCAACGAGCCTCAAACATGACGATCTTTCAACAAAAAGAGAGAAAACATGCGTAACGTCATCATACATGATCATCGACGACTCTCTCACATGCATTTTATAGTGTTGCCCATGCATATATGCTACGACCCGAACATATGATCAACAAGCCTCAAACTATATATATATATATATATATATATATATATATATATATATATATATATATATATATATATATATATATATATATATATATATATATATATATATATATATATATGATCGAGGTCATCAAACATGTATATGATCGAGGTCTTTTGCGTGTCAACTAAAAAACATGATCGAGGTCTTTTGCGTGACAAACTAGAAAACTGAAACATTGCATACCCTGGGCCGGGGGGCCCTTGGCGTGTCAAAGTTAAAAACTGGAACTGAAAAACTGAAACATTGCGGGACGAACCTACAAAGTATGCCAGGTGGGCCATTGGATACCCTGGACCCTTTGCGTGTCAAATTAAAAAACTGTCTGTGAAGTTGAGATGGGCCGCGTTAAGCCGTTGCGATAACCTAGAGGAGGCAAACTGCGGTTTGGATTAACTCCATCACACCCACCGGTTCGAAAGCATAGTTTTCGATGCGTCTGATCATCTCCACTCGCGCGCTTAGACAACGACCCGCTATAAAGGCACACCGTAGCCTCCAAACTTCTCCTCTTGCTTCTCCGCTGCACCACCACTGACCACCTCTTGCTCTTTCTCCGCACCTCTATCACCGCACAAATGGGTAGCCCCACACCGAAGCGCTCCAGGGCATCGACATCCTCCGAACCTCCTTCTTCGTTTCCGTCGCCGCCAATGCCGATGGAACTAGAGGCGGCGCTCGCACCTCTTGCATCCCCTTCTCCGCCCATTGTGCCCGCACCTCCTCCTCATCCCGTTTGGGTTCAGGAGACTGTCTGCCTCCTCGAACACCGCTTCAATGAACTTGATCAAGGTCTAAAGGAGGCCACCGAGCATTTGTCTGCCACCGCCGGGCATGCAAAAAAGCTTGACAAATTGGCGTTGGATGTATTTTCCGATACATCTCGCTCGTTTGACCGTCTGGGTCTTGGGAAACTTCGCGTCTACACCATCATGGACACAACCGGCCACTACTGCTTCGGGTTAGGCTTTGTGGCCGGTCATCTCGACGTCCTCTACGAGACGATCAGGGAGGTGGTTGCGGTGGAGGGCCGCAAACTTATTCTGTAGACCGTTGCCCGGAAGCTTCAGACTCCACTGTCAGAGGAGGCGGCAGCAGCGGCGGCAGCGGAGGAGGCGGCGGTTGCGGCGGCGGCGGCGGAGAAGGAGGTGAAGGAGATCTCCTCCGACTCCGAGTAGAGTAGTATTTGTAGTTTTTCTTTTTCTTGTTTTCTATGTGCTTTCGTAGTTCTTGTTTATAATATATGTGTTTTTTTTTATGTTAATGAAAACATGTCTTTTCTATTCATGAACAATGCGTCCTATGCAGTATCGAAAAAACCCTCCTTTGTTAAAAATGGGCGAGATAACTGTTGTTTAATGTCTAGCCAAGAATTCGTTGTGCTGTGACAATCGACGACTCTTAGTTGAAACTCCATTGGGATCATGGTTGAGGTTGCGTTTCTCCTCTTTTGTGTTCTTTCATTCAATTCTTTCATTTGTAGTCGGCGCATGTGAAAATGTATTTTTAGTAGTAGTATATACTACATGTTATCATTTCATTTTGATTAATGTTAGAGAATGCTGATTGTTTGCCATCGTCCTATCTTGAACTTGGGTGTTTTGTATTTGCATATCGTTTGCATTAGCACATATACATTTGGCGATTCATATTTTTGTTCGTATTTTTTTGGAATATCCCACTAGCTAGCAGATGACTGCTTTTAGATTTTGATCTTCATGCATGGCAACAAAAATGAAGGGGAGCTAGCGGTCGCACGGCGAGCAAGCAGCTAGGCCATACTGTAATTAAGAAGCGAGCAAGTTGTCCGAAGAAGTCTATCCCTCTAGCTACATGCACCATGTGCAGGAATCGACGCGACATGACATGTAATTAATCATGATTGCATGCGTGCACAAGGGCACGACTAGCGTCAAATTCTCCACGCTCGCAAATTTTTCGTTCTTATTGGTGTGCCACAATTGAGATTTTGACAATTCAATTTTCACTCTCTGTGCCTCCAATTTCAGTCCTGCCTATTGTAACCCTATTTCAGCCACAATGAGTATAAATGGAAAGACTGGCCTCCGTTCGTGACACACCGCTGCCCTGCCCTTCTAGTGATCCTACAGTACTCCAAATGTGTTATCTCTCTGTCCCGTGTTTTAAACTTGTATTCCTAAGAAATTCCCGTGTTTTCATTTCCCACAGTTTTTACAATTTTCACCATGGATCTCGCATTGCACATCGAAGCTCTTGGTGGTGGTGACTCGTGGGTACAACGCCAGGTGACCAAGTTTGACGGGCTCTACCGAACTTGTTGATCACCGACACCTCCCTGCGACATCCCGGACTCCAGTTTTGTGCTAGGTAATTTCTACACGATCCATGCTGTTTTTTTGTCGAGCTATATTGGCTAGGTTCTACACGATCCATGCAGTTTTGGGCTAGTTAAGTTCTACACGATCCATGCTGATATACAAAGATTAAATAAATCAACAAAGAAGAAATGTGGTGTTCTGTTACACAAATTTAGTTATATATATATATAGCATATACTACATCTGTCTCGAAATAAATGTCGCTCCGACAGCTTATAACGGTAGTGTATTCTAGTTCAATTCCTGGCCGGGAATGACAAATATTAAAAACCGGAGGTAGTACGTAATTTCTGGATTTAGAAGTAAATGACGCACGGGTTATCTAATCAACTACTCCAAATGTTGTACTCTCATTTCTGTTTTACAAATTTGTATTCCTAAGATTTTCAATTCCCACGATTTTTACACTTTTTCTTTCTTGTGGTTTTCTCAGATCGTACATTTTTTTCTATTCCTTCATTTCTAATTCCTCCGTTCACAAACACTGCAGTTTATAGAAACCACACCGTCTGATCCAGAATCTACATCGGTCATGTAATCTGACGTTATCACTGTTATTTGGAATGACTACTTACAATGCTCTTTACATTAGGAACAAGACATCAAACCGTGATGTCGTCTACAAGCATTTAAGGTGGCCAACAAGCACCTGATATAACTATAAATATGTTTACTATCAAAATTAAATTTTTTTATAAAACATTAATTCCTTTGCATGGTATGCAGAGAATATTGCAACACATGATGTTAACCCCGAGATTCTTCACTCCCTGGTACTACGATGCATGAACCAACATCAGGTATAGATATACAAATCAGAAATACTCCTTCCGTCCCAGCGTAACTTTACTTTTGGATCTTAAAAAAATGTCCCACTCCAACTATATCGGTAGCTTCCAACTACCCATATCACATCACTTTACTACCTGCCTCTCTAACGTGCCATTTGTTTTGGTAGAGCGTGTTAGTTTTTTACTCCTTTGACATTGAATTTGGAGCATTTTAAGAGACTATGTTCTGTCCTTTAAATGTATAGATGATGGGTGTATCATGGTCATTTGCATTCTTTCCTAGGCTCTACTAATTGTTTTAGCATGCCTAGTGATTCTACTTTCTTAGTCTTTATAGTTAAACAGTTCATCAGCCTGTGTGATGGCGTGATTTTGTGATGCCTCCACGCTGTGCTCTCTAGCCGCCGGCCACTCCGGCTGGCACTGACACTCACGACCTGCTACTGGTCAGTTCAATGTCCTCCTCGACGCGTCTCCCTTGCCCATCGCTACGTCCCATCCTTCGCGTGTCATGATGACCCCGCCGCCCGCAAATCCCTGGCCATTACTCGCCCTGCCACCAATCCTCCTCGAGAGTTGCTCTTGGTGATCTAGGCTAGACCAAACCCACGCTTTGTTACGCGTCGCAAGCTGGGACTATGTAGTACTGCACCTATAGTAGCCGCCACCAACAAATGGACCTGATGTCTCATAGGCCCACATGTTAGTGGCATCTACTACAGGTGCAGTACTGCAGAGGATTTCAATCCCGCATGCTGCCTGCCTTATCTGTCTTGCATTCGCCACCTGCTACCTCTGGCATTCATTACTTGCCCTGCAACTAATTCTCTTCAAGACACGCTCCGGCTGATGTCAGTCAGACCAAGCCGGCGAACCCTATCTTTGTCTAGTCTAGCGTTGCCAGCTGCATGCCTGGCCCCTCAGTTTTGCCTACTTTGCTGCTGGACTGAAAATCCTCTGCAGTACTACGAGTTCAGTAGTGCCACTGACATGTGTACCTGATGGCTCATTTGAGGACATGAACAACAACAAAGAAGTCAACAATGTACTCCCCCCCCCCCCCCCCCCGATCAAAATAGTTGTCGTTTAGACACTCCTAACTAGTTCATTTTTTATTCTTTTTATTCATTTGTTGGTCTGATACGACAATTAATATAAATCAGGAGGGAGTAATACAGAACAAAATACTGCTAGGACGCAGTGCTCCCACACTCGTATTTGCCGCACTCATCCTGAAGATGGTACAAACATTAGACTTTTCTTTTTTCCACACTATTTGTACATGATACTAAACTTGGTCAAGCGGTAATTTGTTTATTCGTTTACCATTTAAATCAATGTAACAGAAGGAAAGAAGTTTGGAAGAAGTGTGGCTAAAGGACTTAAAGTTGCCAGAATATGCTATGCATCCCAAGTTAGTAGAACGGAGCATGCGAAGCTACCAATTCAGTTCTCCACTAGGTTGGGTCCTACGGTTGGTATTAATCAGCGGCACTTTGTTGATGATGTGGTTATGTTTACAAAAAACATGCATCCCTCAGCAGTGCAAGGAAGTGGGCAGAGGTTGGCGATTATAACAAGAGAGATATACTACGAGACATTATGGTTTGTGTCGGTACCCTAAAAACCATACACCCCCCGAGGTTGCAAAGATCTCAAGGGAAGGACATCTACTCAAATTAAAGACCCTCGGGGGCCCACCTGTCAGACATAACCGGACCTGCTTCTCCAACATGGTTAACCCCTAGGTTGCCACGTGTACTGTCAGACCGGAGCTATTACCCGCAAGGGTGAAGCTCCGGGCTAGGTACTGAAACGGCACCTCCGGACTTAACCCCTGACCGAGAGAAGCTCCGGACCTGACACGTGCCAGGCCACCCCGGAGCTTCCCGCTTCCCATAAGCAAGCTCCGGAGCTGCCACGTGTCCATACGTCGGAGCTGGCCGCTTTAAACCTCCGAGAGACATTGTAACGGCTCCGGATCTTCAAAGGACAGCCGCGGACTTCAAGACCCGATTAATTATCATTAATTCCACGTTAATGATACTTAATCGGACGATCTTAACACCTGTAACGGCAATGTCGGAGCCGTTACAGGGCTATTAACAACAATCAATCTCGTGTATCAATACTAGTAACCGCCAGGGCCACATGTCGGGCCAGGCTGACTTGTAACGGTTTGTCCTTGTACTATAAAAGGACAAACCGACGATACACAAAGGAGAACTCTCGAACGCTCTGAAGTTCACAAGTTAATACAACACACACACACCCATGGAGTAGGGTATTACGCTCAGGCGGCCCGAACCACGTAAACCACTGTGTCACTCGTGTCCAATCGCGTTTCACCTTCTTGAGTCTCCGCGCGCCCAAACCGAACCACAAACTCCTTCAACACTTTCGTAGTGTCAGGGGATCTGCCGACTCCAACAGTCGACAGTTGGCGCGCCAGGTAGGGGGGCGCCTGAGATCTTCAAGAATGGTGAATTCTGCGGCTGGATCATCCAACGGGCAACCTGCTGCTCAGGCTGTCGGAGGCAATCCCTCCAACATGCAGCCACCGGCAGGAGCCTCAGTTCCAGCAGGAGTCATACTCCCACCACCACCATCTTCTCCGGCAAGACGTGCCGGGCAACATGATGGTGCACCGGCGTCACATACTGCGCCGGCAAGTCATGACAACCCAGAACACGCGCTTCATGCAGCGCGTGCTCTTCTCCAGCGACCACCACCTCCGGATGCATCTCAGGGTGCCATGGAGCAATGGAGGGCTGATGTTGAGCATTTGGTCACAGCAGCGGCCGAACGCCTCAACAACCAGGGTCCACCTCCTTCAGGGCGGGCCCCGTCGCAGCGACGGACGTTGTCTGGAAGACTTGGTCCACATGTCTCCAACAACCGGAGACGAGCTGCGTCACAGCAAGTGACGTCGTTGCCCTCTGGGGCACGACGCACCCATACCGCATCTCGGCTTTCGACACACGACCTCCGGGCGGAGCTTGATCGCCGATACCGTCAACAGGATGGCCGTGTCCACATCGAGCGAGCTCGAGAAAGACGAGATGCACAAGACCTTTCTACTCTGGAAGGAGTAGGAGGAGGCTGTTCCGCCCTAGCCATGCACCTGCGCATGGTTAGATGGCCACAGAAGTTCCGGCCACACTTGCCGGAAAAATTCGACGGGACTGTCAATCCCGTAGAATTTCTACAGATATACTCCACTGCAATCTTAGCAGCTGGAGGAAATGAGGCCGTAATGGCCAATTACTTTCCAGTGGCCTTAACTGGGACCGCCAGGTCCTGGTTTATGAGCCTTCAACCCAACTCTATCGACAGTTGGGAGGAGCTGTGCCGTCAGTTCACCGCCAACTTCGGGAGTTCATACACCCGACCGGGCACTGAACTGGACCTTTTTGCGGTCGTGCAAAAAGGAGGAGAATCTTTGCGGTCATTCATCCAGAGATTCTCTCAGGTACGTAACACAATCCCTTCTATCTCAAGCGCTTCTGTCATTGTGGCATTCAGACAGGGTGTGCGAGACAAGAAGATGTTGGAGAAGCTGGCGATCAAAGAGATCACCAGCGTCACGGAGCTCTTCAGCTTGGTAGACAAATGTGCTAGAGCTGCGGAGGGCCGTGAAATGCACTCCAAACCAGCCTTGGAGGATCATAAAAAATCCTCCAAAGAAGAAGCCGCTACCTCCGGGAGTGGCAAGAAGAAAAAGAAGACCAACGGCAAGAAGAAGCCGTCGGCCGGCACATCCAACGTTGCAGCCACTGCAACTCCTGGTGGCCGGGGGCCACGCCCCGAGAAGCGACCTCGACCGTCTTCTGAAGACGGTGGCAAATCCAAGATGTGGTGCCCCATTCACAAAACGAGCAGCCACAGACTGGAGGACTGCCGGGAGGTCCAAAACCTTGCCGAGCGCTACAACAAGCGCCGGGAAGGGTCTCCCTTCCGACAGAGGGAGGGAAAACAAAAGGTCGATGAAGCTCCGGCTGAAGAGGAGTTAGGGTTTCAGGACCCCAAAAAGGTCCTGAAAGCCATCTACACCTCCGTCGACGATGACTCCGACGTCTCCGACAACGAGCGTCGAAAAACCATGAACACCATCTTTGGTGGATCATGGGACATCACTTCCCGTCGTGTCATCAAGACTATGCGACGGGATATGGCTGCTGTAGCTCCTACAGCTAGACCGGAGCCACATCGAAAGTGGATGGACATACCCATCACTTTTGATGCTTCGGACTGTCCTCAAAGCATGGTCGGAGCTGGCCAATTACCCTTGATGGTATCTCCTACCATCAACAACATCCAGCTCCATCATGTCCTGGTAGACGGAGGTTCGGGGCTTAACCTCATCAGCTTCGAAGCTTTCACTAAGCTCCAGCTCCGACCTTCGGACCTCCAGCCCTCTCGACCTTTCTCCGGAGTAGGTCCGGGGGCCATCACTCCACTCGGAGCTATTACTCTCCCCGTTACCTTCGGGACCCGGGAGAAGTATCGCACCGAGAAGTTGGTCTTCGACGTCGCTCAGATCAACTTACCATTCAACGCTATCTTGGGTAGACCTGCCTTGTACAAATTCATGGCAGCTGCTCATTATGGATACCTGGTGTTGAAAATGCCAACACCAGTAGGCGTTCTCCGGATCCGCGGAGATCGCACTGCCGGAGTAACTGCTCTGGAGGAGCTCCACGCACTCACCACAGCGCAAGAGGAGGACTCCAGACAGAAGCAAGCTCCACAACCTCCGAGCATTCGTCAACGAGGCTCGACCTCTGCACCCCGTGTGCAGCCAAGCGGCGACACCGACATTCCCGTCAAAGTCGTCCAAATTGGTTCCGATGTCACTCAAACTACCCGCATATCTGGTGGCTTGAACGACAAATAGGAACTCGCGCTCATCACTTTCCTCCGGGCTAACGTTGACGTGTTTGCTTGGCAACCGTCACAAATGCCTGGGATCCCCAGGGAAGTGATTGAGCACAATCTGAAGATTTACCCCGACGCTCGGCCTGTGCATCAGAAACCTCGGAAGAAATCTGTAGAGCGACAGAACTTCATCCGAAAAGAAGTGAAGAAGTTGCTCGAAGCCGGATTCATCCGAGAAGTCTACCATCCAAAATGGCTGGCAAACCCAGTCGTTGTGCCCAAGGCCGGCGGGAAACTTCGGATGTGCATCGACTACACCACACTGAATAAGGCATGTCCAAAAGATCCATTCCCACTACCTAGAATAGATCAGATAGTGGATTCCACCTCCGGGTGTGAGTTACTGTGTTTTCTAGACGCATATTCTGGATATCATCAAATCAGGATGTCTAGGGAAGATGAAGAACATACTTCATTCATCACAGTGGATGGATTGTATTGTTACACAGCCATGCCTTTTGGTCTCAAGAATGCAGCTTCAACTTTTGTACGAGCTATGTACAAAACTTTCGAAGAACTCATCAGAGACATAGTGGAAGTGTACGTCGATGACATTGTGGTCAAAGTCAAGAACAAGGAGTCCCTCTTGGACACCTTGCAGGCTGTCTTCGACAAGCTGCGGGCCACCCGCACGAAGCTAAACCCAGACAAGTGCGTATTCGGGGTTAGTTCCGGAAAGCTTCTTGGTTTCCTGGTAAGTCACCGGGGCATAGAGGCCAATCCGACGAAGATAAAATCCATTGAAGACATGCGGCCACCAACCCGCATCAAAGACGTCCAAAAATTAACCGGATGTCTAGCAGCCCTCAGCCGGTTTATTTCAAGACTGGCGGAAAGGGCACTTCCCTTCTTCAAGTTACTGAGGAAGTCCGGACCATTCCAATGGTCTGAAGAAGCAGAGAAGGCATTCCAGGAGCTGAAACAGTTCCTCACCACCCTACCAGTCTTGGTAGCTCCGAACCCTGGTGAGCCTTTATTGCTTTACATTTCGGCAGCTGACGAAGTCGTCAGTATGGTTCTGGTTGCGGAGAGACCGGAACTGCCCAATACTCAGGAATCCAGACCCCTTCGGGAGGGTCCGGAGGTTCCTGAAAGCGGGTCTGGGTCCCAGCTCCCAGACTTGAACCCACAAGAAGCCACTTCAGAGGACCCTGATTCCTCCGAGAGGATCCAGGTCATTCCTGAAGAAGCTCCGGGTTCCTCCACCCAGAACCCGGAGGTCCCCGAAGAGAGTCTGGACCCCTCCGAAAGGGTCCGGATCAATGAAGAGGAAGCCCCGGACCCCTCCGGGAGGGTCCGGACCATTCAACGCCCGGTATACTTCATCAGTGAAGTGTTACATGATGCCAAGACTCGATACCTAGAGGTGCATAAACTGCTCTATGCAGTTCTTATTGCCTCAAGGAAGCTTCGACACTATTTCCAAGCTCACAAAGTCTCAGTGGTGACTTCATATCCACTTCGAGCGATCCTGCATAATCCCAATTCAACTGGGAATATTGCAAAGTGGGCAGCAGAACTGGCTGAATTCGACCTTGAATTCATTCCAAGACAAGCAATCAAGAGTCAAGCATTGGCAGATTTCGTGGCAGAATGGACTCCCTCTCCATTAAACCCTGGGGGCCCCAGCGAGCAGAAGACGGAACCTCAAGTTCCAGCCTTCACTAAGCCTCACTGGACCCTTTACTTCGACGGCTCCATGCAGAAGCAGGGAGCCGGAGCTGGAATCCTTCTCCTCGCACCAACCGGGGAGAAGGTGAAATACATGGTACACCTTGACTTCAAGGCAACCAACAACATGGCGGAGTACGAAGCACTCATCTATGGATTAAAGGTGGCACTATCATATGGTGTCAAGCAGTTGCTGGTCAAAGGAGATTCACAACTTGTCATCAAACAGGTGAAGGGTGAATGCTCCTGCAATAATCTCCAGCTGGCCGCTTACCTCCTCGAAGTCCAGAGGCTTCAGAAGGACTTCGAAGTCCTAGACCTTCACCATGTTCAGCGTGCTCACAACGCTGAAGCTGATGAACTCTCGACCAAGGCGTCAACTGGAGATCCGGCTCCTGACGGAACCTTTGTCCGGAGGTTGTCAAAACCCACAGTTCAGCCTGCCGAACTGAACGAAGGGGGCGAGATCAGCATCTCGATGCTGACGGTCCCGATGGCCCTGTTACCATGGCAGCCATCAAGGGTCGTAGGTGCTGCCGGAAGCTCCGAGCAACCCAGCACGCAAGATTCAAATGCTCAAGTCAGTTCCGATGCATGGATCTCGGAGATCCGGAACTACTTGAAAGACAACATCCTTCCTGACGATGATGTATCCGCTGACCGGGTAGTCAGATTGGCTAAAAGATACACGTTGGTAGAAGGGGATCTCTACCGGCGCGGTGCCAACGGCATCCTAATGCGGTGCATCACAAGGGAAGAAGGCTGCGAGCTCCTCGCAGAAATCCATGGAGGTGAGTGTGGGAACCACGCATCTTCCCGCACGCTGGTCGGAAAAGCCTTTCGGCACGGCTTCTACTGGCCTACAGCGCTCCAGGATGCTACTGAGCTAGTGAAGAAATGCAAAGCATGCCAATTTCATGCAAAGCAAATTCATACACCTGCTCAGTCCTTACAAATGATACCTCCTACATGGCCTTTCGCTGTGTGGGGGATGGACATCTTGGGACCCTTCCCAAGAGCCGTCGGAGGTTACAAGTTCCTGTACGTCGCCATCGACAAGTTCACCAAGTGGCCGGAAGCTACTCCTGTTGTGACGATCAACAAACAATCTGCAATCAATTTTCTACAATCTATCGTGAGCAGATTCGGAGTCCCAAATAAGATCATTACTGATAATGGGACTCAATTCACAAGCTCCGCATTTCAAGGATATTGCGAAGACCTCGGCATACAAGTTTGCTACGCTTCCGTAGCTCATCCTGCCAGCAATGGACAAGCCGAGAGAGCAAACGCAGAGATCCTTAAAGGACTCAAAACACGCACTTATGAGCGTTTGAAAAAGCACGGAGCCAATTGGATCGAAGAGCTTCCGCCCACTCTATGGGCCAACAGGACTTCTCCAAGTCGGGCAACCGGAGAAACACCCTTCTTCCTGGTGTACGGAGCTGAAGCGATCCTTCCTCCGGAAATCACCTTGGGTTCCCTCCGAGTCCGGACCTTCGACGAAGCTGCGCAGGACCAGCTCCGGCGTGAAGACCTAGACCTCCTCGAGGAGGGAAGGTGCCAAGCAGCTGTTCGGAACGCCCGATACCGCCAAGCTCTACGGCGCTATCACCAGCGGCATGTACACAACCGACAGCTCGAGGAAGGCGATCTGGTGCTACGGAGAATACTATCCAGAGAAGGGCAAAACAAACTCTCCCCCGGCTGGGAAGGGCCCTTCTGAGTGATCAAAGTATCCCGTCCCGGAAGCGTTCGCTTGGCTACCGAGGATGGGACACCTCTCCCAAATCCTTGGAACATCGAGCACCTCCGTAAGTTCTACACTTAATTCCACGGAGGTGAGTCTTAAGTAACTTGAAGTGTATGTTATAGAGTCATTGTACAGAGTTGGGTAGTTCCTCCGGGAGAGCAGCCGGACCTTTCCCGAAAGGTTTGAAGAGCTCATGCAACACTTGATACAGTCTCCGGACTAGAAGTGTGGCTAACTACCCTGGGTCAAACGAGAAACCAAACACACTTAGCCTGGTTCCGTACCCTAAGAGTGTACTTGTTTCCCCTGTACCCCGGACCTATAATGAAAGACATCTTCATGTGAAATAGACTCCACGTGCATTCATTTTTGCATAGGCTCGACATTTTTATTTTTCTCTTTCTTGTCTATAACAGAAACGTGCAATTCTTAAGAAATTCTAGTTTGACCGGTTTACGTACGATTTGAGTCGAATTGTTGGATTCTTTTAGATTTAAATATCGTCTGTGGCCAACTCGCCTGAAAGCCGCCAAGCCATTCTAGGGCCGGAGTGCGCTATCGACTTAGCCTGGTCAAGCACCCTAAGTACGCCACTCTACCTACATCCCGGCAGGCCAAAGTAAGGTGGGTCCATGGACAATTGGATCTAAAAGAAAAGACAATTCATCCAGTCGTACTAAAAATTGTGTTCAACTTAAAATTTTCTTGAGAACCATAAGCCGCGACGAAGTTATAGATAAGGAACGAATTTTACTATTTTTCTTGACTTAAGTGTGCAGGAAAAATGAACCCAAAGTTGAGGGAGAAAAACCGGAGCTAACCAAGCTCCGACTCCCACCAGGGCGTCAACCGCTGGCGTTAACTTAAAGATGGTGAGAAGACCCTATCACTAGAGTCTGTTGCCAACAAACCAGGCGTGGCAAGGGTCATTGCCGGAGCTACTAAGCTCCGACACCTTGGAGTATTAACTATCGACGCTCAACGTGTTGGTAGAGGCTATTGCCGGAGCTACTAAGCTCCGGCGATGGACTGTGCCGGAGCTTCTAAGCTTCGACGACTTCAAGGGACCTTCACTATCGAAAACTTCGGACCTAAATTATGCGAGTTCGAAGCAAATTTGTCTTCAACAAAACTCAACATCCTTTTGGTACATGTCCACAATCAAATTGTGCACATCTACCAGGGGGCCAAGTGAAGATAAAGATGTTGAAGACGAAAAAATGAAATTCGCAAAAAAGTGAGGATTTCATTTCATTTGAAGACCGGAGATTACATCTGGAGACAAGGGATTACAAAATTGAGGAAGAAGAGAAGATACAAGTAAAGGCTAAGAGAGACAGTCCTAGACCCTATGGAAGAACTCGGCGACCTTCTGGGCGACCTCCGACACGCTGGCTCGGGTAGCTTCGCCTTCTCCTTCGACGGGGCCTTCAAGCACCGGGTCCAGAGGGAATCGAGGGTTCCGGCTAGTGTAACACGTCAACACATACTCTGTGACGTTTCTAGCCAGGGATTGCCCCTCGACCTCCAGCTGATCCGCGATGACGTCGCCCACCTTGGAGAGCTTGCTGCCCGCGGCGCTCAACGCTTGCAACGCAAGGTCCGGCTCCGGCTCCGGATCATCCGGGAGCACCGGGCTGAAACCCATCGGCGCCAGCGCATCGTCGGCCTTGCTCAGGAACTCCCAAATTTGCAGGGAGTCCGTCTTCCTCAGGCCCTTCATCTCTTCCAGGGATCTCCGGGCCGCCGCCAGCTCCGAATTCTCGCGGGAGAGACGCTCAACTTCTTTGGCGTTTTGCTGAATCTTCGCAGCAACCCGCTTCTCAAGTCTTCCGAGCTCCTCCTCCCGGAGGTGGATCTTGTTCCGGCGGTCGACCAGGTCCTTCTCCCTAGCCTCTATTTTCTTCTCCCGGGCGACAAGGGCACACTCGTACTCGTAGAGTTCCTGCCCCCGCACCCAGGTCTTCTCCTCCTCCTCGAGGCAGCGCTCTTCCAATTTTTTAGTGCACTCCTCGAGGCCCTTGTCCGCCAGAGCTGTTTTCTCGGCGAGCTCATCCTCCCGTCGCAAGACGTCATCCCGTAGCTCCAGGAGTTTTTGCTCCTCATCCTCGAGCCGCTTTTCCCTTCCCTCAAGTGCCTCTCGGCGCTTGATGAGTGCGGTGCTGATGGCCTCGAGTTGATCGAACCGAGCGTTGGCCGCGTCGTTAGCAGCCTTAGCTTGGTCATGGAACTCCCGGGATTGAGCGTCGAGGGCGTGAGTCATGCTCTCCCTCTCATCCAGCAGCTCACCCCAGAGCTCCAGGCGGACTTTCTCCCGCCTGATCCACTCCGTGTCATCTGCAATCCTCGACTGCGCCAGCTTAGTCTCAAAGTGGAGCCGATTACGCCACCTCCTAAGGGTTTGGCGCTCCTCTTCAAGAGCTTTGCTGTCGTGGAAGAAGGCCAGTTGGACCTGACGTAGACTGGAGCAGGCATTGTCGATGGACATCGACAGAGAGATGGGCTCCGGACCTGCCGGGGTCTCCTCCGCTGGTTCCACCGGGTCTTCACTTACAAAAATTGGGTCCCACTCTACAAGAGTGGAACCCCGAGCTTCCAAAGCACTAGGGCACTCCTCCGGGATGGCCTCAGTCGCCACCGAAGAAGGTCCCGCCACCAAGTCTTCGTTTGCCCCCTCAGGCTGGGGGCCGGCGACTTCGTTCAGGCACTCTGGCTCCGCCACGGGTACCATCGACGTCGTCGCCTCCACTGGCTCCGGCCGGGACACTTCTTCTGAGGGAGGCTCAAGCTCCCTCGCCTCTTCAGCCACCAGCTCTGCGGCCGGCGCTCCAACAATCACCGGCTCTGCAGCCGGCGCTCCGATAATTACCGGCTCTGCGACCGGAGCTTCGGAAGTAACCGGCTCAATTGCCGGAACCACTTCAACTTCCGGCTCGCATGCCGGGGCTTCAACTATCTCCGGCTCAACCGCCGGGGCTTCAGTACTTTCCGGTTCCGAAGCCGGGACCGCTACTTCCTCCGACTCAACAGCCGGAGCTTCTACTTCTGCAGCACCAGGACCCGGAGCATCAACCTCCGGAACGGGTGCCGCTGGCGCATCTTCAATCCCGTGGTCCGGCGCTACCACAGGAACTTCTGGAGACGAGTCGAGGTCCATGACCACGACAGCCGGCGCCGGAGCTGTCGCAGCCTCCGCTTGGGGCAGCACTGGAGCTGGAGCAGAAGCCCCCGCAGCCTCAGACACTGTGGCTGAGGGCGGAGCTTCACTCCCCTTCTTGGGAACGCTGCAGATAAAGAACGAAGAAATTGAGCAAACAGATGCTATAATTAAAAGTTAATCGAAGTAAGCAAGAAAAATTACCTTGGGAGGCTCACGCACCAGCTTGCGCGGAACCTCTTTCCCGGACGTTCCGGGCTGGCCACGGTCGGTGTAGGAGCTCCGAGAGGACTCCCAGGACTTGCCGTGGCTGCGGGCGTTTCCCGGGTCGGAGCTCTCCTTGATCGGGAGGAACTCCTGGACCTGGAGGCCCTCACCGCTTCTCGTGCCGGAGTCGCCTGCCCGGAACTGGCACCTCCGGAGGGATCCACCACGGGGACAGTCGCACTCCGGGAGGATCCCACTGCCGGAACAGTAGCACTCCGAAAGGACCCCACCACGGGGACAGCCGCTACAGCGGCGGAGGATCTTCCTTGCTGAGGACGGGGAACTGGGGGGGAGGTAGCAAGCCCGACGGACCTTCCGTCAGCATGTCGCAGCTTCCTCTTCCGACTCTCCGGCTCCTCCGCCAGCTCCTTGCCCTTGCCGATGACCTCAACTCTTGGTTGAGAGACAGGGGCGGAGCCGCCTTCGGACAACCCAGGGATCGCCAACCGGGCAGTTGATCTTCTCTCGACGACGCCAAGGTCGTCAAGCGCGGGCATCTTCTGCCGAAGCTCCCTGCTGAACTCAACTTCCACGTTCAGGGGGAGGAAAACCGGCAGCGGAGTCAAGTACTCTCCGTCAACATCGATGCCATGCTGGAATTTCTTGAGGTGAAACTCCAAGGACTTCCCCACCATGCTGGACTTCAACCCGGTCTCAACCCGGTCCTCGTCCATCACGCTGTTGAGGGCCCAGGCGAGCTTCTCCCTCCTCTTCAGCAGCGCCCACCTGTTGGACAAAAAGTTGCAGAACACCGCCTGGGGAGTCAATCCTCCCTCCACACATTGGCGGATCCTGGTCAGGACGGGGTCGAAAGCTGCCGCCAGCACCGGAACTTCGCTTCACACCGACGTGTCAATGCCAGGCAGACCGTCTGGCAACTCCAACCTCTCATGCTCCTCCACCCGGACGACAAACCAATCCTTCTTCCAGTCATCCCACTTCCCGGAAGGGAATGACCGGAGGTACTTGAACGGGCACTTCTTGCGCTTCACAAAGTAGTAGAAGCCAAGGTACTCGTCGCTTCGGCCGGTGGTTTGGACGGTGAAGAAGGTGCGGAAGAGCTCGATGCAGGGAGGGATGCCCACCCACATCTCGCAGAAGTGGACAAAGATGGACACAAGGAGAATGGAGTGAGGGCCAAGGTGGTATAGCTGCAGACCATAGAAGTCCAGCAGCATCAAGAAGAAAGAAGAAAACGGTGGGATCAACCCCACCATGGCGTACGAGGAAAAATACACCATCTCGCCGGAGTGCTCCTTTTTAAAGGGAAGCTCTCCGCCGGTGCGGACCGAACGGTTGAAGAAGTCCGACGACCACCTCATGAGGGCTCGGACCTTCTTCAGATCTCTTTCCGTCTTCAAACGACTCTCACGCAGACCCAACTCCATCGCAGCACAGCTAGGCAAGAGAAGAGGAGCAAAGCACGAGTTGGGAGTTTGAGCGCAAGAACAGATGGAAAGCGTAAAGGACTCCCGGCGGTGCGCTTTCCTTCTTAAGTAAGCACTCGCAACGCTTGGATGGAAACTGCAGGGGAGTCAAGGATACTACTCAAGAATTCAACCCTGCCGATGACAAGAGGGCCCGGGACCACCCTGACGATCAAGTCGAGGTTCTTACCCAGGCGAACAGTTGTCATCACGAGGCGGGAAACCCAAAGGCGGCGGACTGACAAGGCGCGCGGAACCGATACGGTTTTCGTATCGGGAACCGGCGACCTTCAATTGCGAGAGATCTGCACGCCAAAGATCCTATCTGCCGCCTAAGGTGCGCCACGCGTCGAGACTTAACCGTAAAGCCCCGCCGAAGGCACCTCCGAAGACCCTTGAAGACCCAGTTCAAGAGTCGCAAGTGTGGACCCACCTCCGGCGGAATGACTTCATCCCGTTGGTCTTCCCCGGAGGTAGGTCCAGGGGGCCACTGTCGGTACCCTAAAAACCATACACCCCCTGAGGTTGCAAAGATCTCAAGGGAAGGACATCTACTCAAATTAAAGACCCTCGGGGGCCCACCTGTCAGACATAACCGGACCTGCTTCTCCAACATGGTTAACCCCTAGGTTGCCACGTGTACTGTCAGACCGGAGCTATTACCCGCAAGGGTGAAGCTCCGGGCTAGGTACTGAAACGGCACCTCCGGACTTAACCCCTGACCGAGAGAAGCTCCGGACCTGACACGTGCCAGGCCACCCCGGAGCTTCCCGCTTCCCATAAGCAAGCTCCGGAGCTGCCACGTGTCCATACGTCGGAGCTGGCCGCTTTAAACCTCCGAGAGACATTGTAACGGCTCCGGATCTTCAAAGGACAGCCGCGGACTTCAAGACCCGATTAATTATCATTAATTCCACGTTAATGATACTTAATCGGACGATCTTAACACCTGTAACGGCAATGTCGGAGCCGTTACAGGGCTATTAACAACAATCAATCTCGTGTATCAATACTAGTAACCGCCAGGGCCACATGTCGGGCCAGGCTGACTTGTAACGGTTTGTCCTTGTACTATAAAAGGACAAACCGACGATACACAAAGGAGAACTCTCGAACGCTCTGAAGTTCACAAGTTAATACAACACACACACACCCGTGGAGTAGGGTATTACGCTCAGGCGGCCCGAACCACGTAAACCACTGTGTCACTCGTGTCCAATCGCGTTTCACCTTCTTGAGTCTCCGCGCGCCCAAACCGAACCACAAACTCCTTCAACACTTTCGTAGTGTCAGGGGATCTGCCGACTCCAACAGTCGACAGTTTGTGTTATCACATCCCACACAAGTATTTTTTCTTGCAATCTCCATTGTGTGCATTTACAGCAACTTGCTATACAGTGTACAAGATTTCTGGGACATGGAGGACACACCAAAGAGCGCAAGAAAATTTTGAAAATTGCTGGTGAGCGCTACAAGGGGTGGCGCTCAACTTTGCATGCCACCTATAAGAGTTATTCTACCGATGAAGAACGTATACAAAACAAGCCTACTGACGTACCGGCGCTCGAGTGGTTGCACCTAATAGAGTATTTTGGGTTTTAGCGATTCAAGGTCAGCTAACTTTTTAATAGCTTTGCATCATACAAAAATTATTTGATTTATATTCATTTGTGAAATTAATTCTTAAAATTATTGTAGTCAATAAGAAGGACCAATTCTCAAAATCAAAGAAGAAAAAAGACAAATCACTTGCTTGACTCCAAATCCCACGCCCAACTTAGTTACGAGAAGGTATGAAAAATAAATCACGCTTTTACTTTGCGCTGCAATCAATATGTATACCTACATGTTGAATTTTACTTGTATTTTATGTAACAAGACCCAGAGACCGGAGAAGAACCTGATGACATACAACTATGGGAGGCAAACCATTTGAAGAACGGTGACAGGGCAAATGAGCAGGCATAAGCTGTACATGTGAGTAACACTTCAAACAATCCCCAATTAAATAAGTATTTGCAATGTAACTGTGACTTTTATTTTTGTATATAGAGGCAGGCATGTGCCCAAGCGGACCACATGGAAGCTGAGCAGGGAGACCCAATTCCAAGTGAAGAGAGAAACCACATCTTCTAGAGTTGTTATAGATCCTCAATCAGTTGTGCGGGATCATAGGTTCGGGGGCGTTGTTATATGGATAACTCTATTGGTCCTGAACGCGAAGGTATCCGTATCCAGCTAGCTGAACACCTCAGCGACCAAGTTCAAAACTTAGAATATAGAAATGCAGGCCTCAATCACCAAGTGCAGGAGTTGGAAGGAGAAATGATAGCTTAACCACCCAGATGGACTGCATAAACCAGAAGCATGAAGAGTTAAACCTTCAAGTCCAGAACTTAGAAGGTCAGATGGCAGCTGATCTTGAATAGAGAGATAAGGAAATGGAGGACATACACGTCTCAATGGCTAAAATGCGCAAAATGATGGAGACCACTCCACAAAAAGTCCAACAAAAGAACCGCCAAAAGCCACCTGCTCCATTAATTAGTCCCGGTGAGCTTAGGCAAAATATGAACATCCAAACACGTCGCGTTAGTAATATTTGAGTGTTGTTATGAGTGTTGAATATCAATTGATGGATGTTTATTGTTAAACTCGCGATTCTGTTTCCACTATTTTTCAAACTTGGTGCATTAGGATTCTACTTCTGCTAATTATAAAATGTGGCATTATGAATTTCTTGTCACGAATGATAAATTGTTACAATAGGAAGCTATTGCCACAAATTACAAAATGTTGCAGTATAAACATTTGGCCACGACTTAAAAAGCGTTGCACTAGACTGCTATTGCCACCACGCAGAAAATGTTACATTACAACACTATTGCCTTAGATGATAAAATGTTGCATTACACCTCTATCACCACAAATCATTAAACTTTGCATTACAACCGTACTGCCACAGACCAGAAAACGCTGCATTATGAACCTATTACCACAGATAAAAAAATGTTCTATTAGAAAACTATTGCCAGAGATAAAGAAACATTGCATTACGAACCTATTGCCACAGATAAGAAATTGTTGCAATACCGAACTATTCGCCACGGATATGAAATCATTGCAGTACCATACTATTTCCCATGGATCTGAAATCGTTGCAATACAATACTATTCGCCACGTTTGTGAACTCGTTGCAATAACATATTATTTCCCACTGACGTTAAACCGTCGCAATACCATACTATTTGCCATGGCTTTGACATCGTTGCAGCACAATACTATTTTCCACGAATGTCAAATCATTGCAATACCTTGATATTCGTTGCAATACGTTAAATCGTCGTAATACCTTAAATCGTTGCAATACCTTACTATTTGCCACAGCTGTGAAAACATTGCAGTAACATACTATTGCCACGAATGTGGAATTGTTGCAATACCCTGCTTTCCATTGCAATGTGTTAAATTGTCATGATACACTAAATCGTTGCAATACTATAGTATTTGCCACGAATCTGAAATTGTTGTCACATACAATTATCATGAATGTGAAATCATTGCAATACCATGCTATTCGTTGCAATACGTAAATCATCGCAATACGCTAAATCATTGTAATGACATACTATTTGCCACGAGTGTGAAATCGTTGCAATACCGTGCTATTTGCCACAAAAGTGAAATCGTTACAATACCATACTATTTGCCACGAATGTGAAATTGTTGAAATACCATGCTATTCATTGCAATACGTTAAATCGTCGCAATACGCTAAATCATTGCAATAACATACTATTTGCTACATATATGAAATTGTTGTAATACAATACTATTTGCCACGATTGTGAATCGTTGCAATACCATACTATTTGTTGCAATATGTTAAATCATCGCAGTATGTGAAATCGTTGCAATAGCATACTATTTGCCAACAATATGAAATCATTGCAATACCATACTATTTGCCACAGATGTCAAGGCATTGCAATAACCTATCCCCACAAGAATTATTATGAAAATTCGTAAAAACTATCGTCACGATCTTTTTTGTTGCAACAGTGACCTATTGAAAGTTGCCTAGAAAGGGGGTGAATAGGCGGATAACCTGAAATTTAACTCAATAAAGGCTAATAAAATTACAGAGTGCAAACTAGTCCAACCTGGGGGCGAACTAGTCCAGTCAGAATAACAAAATTGATCAAAGGTGAGATTTTTAAGCAATCTAAAGTGCTTCAAACAATGAAATGTAAAGTATATGAGCCTAGCAATCTTGTAGATGGTGTGCACGAGGTAGTAACAACTAGATAGAGGCGGATCACGAGATTGAAGCTAAGAACGCGAGAAACTCTAACTTGATTTAGCGAAGAGCGAGGAAGTCAAATCAAAGACACAAGACGAATGATTTATCCCATGGTTCAACCACAAAAAGGACCCTACATCCACATTTAGGATGCCCACGAAAGGCAGGATTCCACTCAACCCTTTCCTCACTTAGCCACCATGAAGGCTGGCTATTCTTCCACTAAATCACAGGGGTAATCACCAAATCCGTTGGGCAACTCACAACCTGAGGATCCCACAAGTTTATAACTCGAAAAGATTGAAGATCAACGCCCACACGAACTCAAATCAATTAGTCAAACCGAGAGAATCAACCCAAGAGCTCAAGATTGAACAAACCCTTCTCTTTACTCTTCCAATCCTCACAAATTCTCAAAAATCACTCTTAGGACTCCAAGAATGGTTGACAGAGGGTTAGGATGGCTCTAGGAAGGCTATGGCGGCGCTAGGGTTCGAGAGAGAGAGAGAGCCTTTGGAGGCCGGGGGATCCCTTTTTATAGGGGTTCTGACACTTAGCCATTGCCACTAGAAAAAGTGCAGACTAGTCTGGCCTTTGACCCCAGACTAGTCCGGCCTATGAGGACCAGTGATGTCATCCTTGACCAACCACAAAGCCCCCTGCCACCTTTTAAATTCAAACGGCCACCAAACCACGGAATAGTCCGTCCAACAACGGACAAGTCCGACCTCACTCAGAACAATTTGTTCCGGTTGAGAGCGGACAAGTCTAACTCATCAGACTAGTCCAGCCCCAGGGGCCGGACAAGTCCGGCCATCTCGGACTTAGTCCCAAAAACCATCTCCAGATCCTCAGCGGACTAGTCTGTCAAGGGACAGACTAGTCTGAACTCAGTTAGGAAAAACTTTTCTGGACTGAAACGGACTAGTCTGACCAAGCGGAGTAGTCCGGCCACCCTGGACGGACTAGTCCGGTCCTTCAGGACTAAGTCCCAGAAGGACACAGACACACTCACTATGAACTAGTCTGTCCCCTAATGGACAAGTCCAAACTTACACAGAACACATCGGTCCGCCTAACATCGGATCAATCTTATGTGGCCGAACTAGTCTGGCCTTCCAACCCGGACAAGTACGGCCCTGTCCTTAGGGCTGCTTCAACTTATCTCTCAATCTAGTCTAACTTGGACTATGAGCTCTTAGGAGATTCTAACGCTTTGACTCATTGAATACACTTAATATAATTGACTAAACTCGACACAAAGAATTTAAACACCCAAGTTCCATTCTTCGAGTTCTTCACATTTTCTTCTCTTTTTCCTTTTTGAGTGCATCCAATGTTGTCCATCTTTCAATCACATGTGCTTACACTTGCAGAGCTCGTTAGTCCTTTAAGTTTTGTCATTAATCATCAAAACTCACGAGGATTAGCCTAGATGCACTTTCAATCTCCCCCTTTTTGGTGATTTGATGACAACACATTGAAGTTTTTGATAAAATAAAAAATTGAGCTGATTTTCATAACACACACTTGTATAAGGAGCTCCCCCTAAATGTGTGCATAGATGATTTCTAGTAAATTAGATGCACAAGAATAAAAGTCTACGGGAGGCTTATACATTTGTGTGTTATGGTGGGGTTCCTATGTGTGATGCAAGTGTTGAGATGTGAAATGTGGAGTGAGGTATGCATCTCAGATTTTAATTTGGCATCATCACACATATTTGACTAGAATGATCTTCAATAGAATCAGTAATGACAAGATAGACAATGAAATTCACATATATATATATATATATATATATATATATATATATATATATATATCCTAGGGTGATAGCATAGTGATAATATCATTACAACCCAAAATGAGAACAAGTAGCAAAATTTAAGATTACAACCCAGAGAATTTTTCAAAATATCATAGTCCATGGATCTATAATACTCCCCCTCAATCTCTCCCCCTTTGGCATCAAGATAACCAAAAGGAAAAAGAAGAACGGAGAAGAGAGAACCTAAGACTACTCATCGTCACTCTCGCTTGCCCCTCCTTGGTTTTGATCGCTCACTGTTTCTTCATCGTCATCATGTTGATCATTCCTTTCTCCGTCATCATCATCATTATCAGCTGCAGCAGGAGCATCGCTAGAGGGACCATCCTCACCACCAAATAGAGCAGCCTCGCTTCCGAGAGTTCTGGATATGGTGTCATGTCTTCATCCTCGGAGGCCTCCGGTGACATAGGAATCTCCGCCTTCGCGTAAAGCTTGTGAAGGTACTTGTCATGCTTCTTTGCAGTTTTGTTTGCCCTCAGCACAGGTAATAAACTCTTTAATACTATCGTATTCATTTAACATAGAGAGAAAGGGGGTGGAACATAGGGTGAGGGTTAGAGAGAGTGAGAGGGAGGTGGAGTAAGAGAGACATAGACTGGGAGAGATAGAGTGAGAGAAATAGAATGGTAGACAAGAGGGAGAGAGGGAGTGGAACAGAAGAGGGAGAGAGGAAGTGCAAGAGGGAGGGTCAGAGTGAGAGATAGAGGGAGGTAGAGAAAAGATGCTAGAGAGGGAGAGCAAGAGAGTGAGAGAAAGAGGGGATTGATGGTACAAAGATAGAGGAAGAGAGTGGAGAGAGAGGATGGAAAGGTTGAGAGAGATGAGGAGAGTGAGAGAGGAAGAGAGTGAGAGAAAGAGAAAGAAAGAGAGATCCGAATCCAAAACATGTCTTACTCTAATGTGCTTTGAAGGATTCTGCGACTGAGGCTCAAAATCCATCGCCACAGCTACTGATACCGGGTGGGACGTGCGGAGACGAGCTCTTTGGCCCCGGAAGTAATCGAGGGGCTAGTGTGTAGCCCGTTTGGAGTTTGTGTTGTGTTTGATGCGTTCGGAGCCGTTCATGACTGTTTACTGCTGTTGTTAATGTATATTATGTGTATCCTTGTTCTGTGAGAAGGTTAGTCAGTTTGTGTTCTTTTTTTAAGAAAATAAAAACTAAACTTACAGTTGTCATCGTAAGTAATCCCATGCTACTTACGACAGCCAACCAAACCATCGTAAGCAATCCCAGGCAACTTACGACAGACAATGTCCAGGCCGCCGTCGTAATTAATCTGGCCCAGCCCACCACGTGGCTCAGGCTCTTATTTACGATGAGTATGGGCTGCCATTGTAAGTTAGATAACTTATGATGGTAGCCGTCGTAAGTTATCTTATTTACGAGAAAACAATTACCTCACACTATAGGAATCGTGCAAAGAAGGGTCGGGGAAACTATACATGCCGGGGCCATCAAATTTAATTCATCTAATGCTGTCGGTTTCAACCACCTGACCGCTATAAAATTATGACCGTCTGTGTACTAGCCCCGGCCAATGAGTATAACTACATTTGTCGGTCTAGAGAAGAAAACCAACGTTAGAATATAAAAAAATCAGCCCAACAATCCCCACCGACAGCCATACAAGTGGGCCCCATGCTGCCAAAATCCACTGCCCGCACAGGAGTATTGTAACCGTCGGGCCATCCAAGAAAAACCAACGCCAGTAGTTATTAGCGTCGACCTCGCTTTTGTTCCCGATGGTCACGGAATCCTCTTGATCCTGTCCATCTCAATTTATATTCACCGCCAGCCCATGTTGCAAACCCTATCCTCCCCACACCCTTCGTCTCCAAAACCAGGTGCCACCGCCAACAATATTCTTCCAGCTCCCCGCACCCTTCGAGCTCCCGTCAAGCACAGCCACCCGACGCGCACAACCACCTGGTGTGGCCACCAACGAATATCCCGCCCGCACCTCTCTCCAAACTAGGTGCCACCGCCAACAATATTCTTTGAGCTCCCTGTACCCTTTGAGTTCCCGGCACGTGTGGTCGCCTGCCGCGCGTGGCAAACCAGTGCGCATGGCCACCCGATGCAGCCATCTGGCACGCGTGGCCACTCAAGGGCTCTGACACGACCCGCAAGCAGCAGCATCAACCGCCGGCCAGCCTACATCGTCAACTTATTCAAGGTCCCCCTCCCCAGCCTGTGAATCTGTGTTGTGCCGGCCTCAACCCTCGGCCAGCCTACGGGGTCCAGCTCACGGTGGGCGCGGAGTCACTGCAAGGATTCCGGTTTATCACAACAAAAAAATTTGTCGCAATAGGTCATTTTTTGTCGCAATAGGTGAAAGTGCATCTAGGCTAATCCCCGTGGGTTTTGATGATTAATGACAACACTTAAGGGACTAAGGAGCTTTGCAAGTGTAAGCACAGGTGATTGAAAGATGGTCAGCATTGGATGCACTCAAAAAGGAAAAAGAGAAGAAAATGTGAAGAACTCGAAGAATGGAACTTGAGCGTTTAAATTCTTTGTATTGAGTCTAGTCACTTAGATTGAGTGTATTCAATGAGTCAAAGTGTTATAATCTCCTAAAAGCTCATAGTCCAAGTTAGACTAGATTGAGAGATAAGTTGAAGCAGCCCTAAGGACAGGGCCGGACTTGTCCGGGCTGGAAGGCTGGACTAGTCCGGCCACATCGGACTGTTCTGATGTTAGGCGGACCAAAGTGTTCTGTGTAAGTTTGGACTTGTCTGTTAGGGGACGGACTAGTCCGTGGTTAGTGTGTCTGTGTCCTTTTGGGACTAAGTCCTGAAGGATCAGACTAGTCTGTTAAGGGTGGCCGGACTAGTCCGCTTGGTCAGACTAGTCCATTTCAGTCTTGAAAAGTTGTTCCTAACAGAGTTCGGACTAGTCTGTCCCTTGACAGACTAGTCCGCTGAGGACTTGGAGATGGCTGCTGGGACTAAGTACTGGATGACCGGACTTGTCCGCCTCCAGGGGCCGGACTAGTCCGATGAGTCAGGCTTGTCCGCTCTCAACCGGAACAAAATGTTCTGAGTGAGATCGGACTAGTCCGATGTTGGACAGACTAGTCCGTCGTTTGGTGACCGTTTGAATTCAAAAGGTGGCAGAGGGCTTTGGGGTTGGTCAAGGATTACATCACTGGTCCCCACAGGCCGGACTAGTCTGGGGTCAAAGGCCAGACTAGTCTGCACTTTTTCTAGTGGCAATGGCTAAGTGTCGGAACCCCTATAAAAAGGGATCCCCGGCCTCCAAAGGCTCTCTCTCTCGAACCCTAGCGCCGCCATAGCCTTCCCAGAGCCATCCTAACCCCATGTCAACCATTCTTGGAGTCCTAAGAGTGATTTTTGAGAATTTGTGAGGATTGGAAGAGTAAAGAGAAGGGTTTGTTCAATCTTGAGCTCTTGGGTTGATTCTCTCGGTTTGACTAATTGATTTGAGTTCGTGTGGGCGTTGATCTTCAATCTTTTGGAGTTGAAAACTTGTGGGAGCCTCAGGTTGTGAGTTGCCCCACGGATTTGGTGATTACCCCTGTGATTTAGTGGAAGAATAGCCGACCTTCGTGGTGGCTAAGTGAGGAAAGGGTTGAGTGGAACCCTGCTTTCGTGGGCATCCTCAATGTGGATGTAGGCTCCTTTGTGGGGTTGAACCACGGGATAAATCATGCGTCTTGTGTCTTTGATTTGACTTCCTTGCTCTTCGCTAAATCTAGTTA
This sequence comes from Tuctoria greenei, assembly GCA_036927565.1. Classification (NCBI taxonomy): domain Eukaryota; kingdom Viridiplantae; phylum Streptophyta; class Magnoliopsida; order Poales; family Poaceae; genus Tuctoria; species Tuctoria greenei. Next base: position 132,347,755 of record JAYESD010000001.1, on the reverse strand, counting down.
GAGTTTCACACGTTCTTAGCTTCAATCCTGTGATCCGCCTCTATCTAGTTGTTACTACCTCGTGCACACCATCTACTAGATTGCTAGGCTCATATACTTTGCATTTCATCGTTTGAAGCACTTTAGATCGCTTAAAAATCTCACCTTTGATTAATTCTGTTATTCTGACTGAACTAGTCCGCCCCCAGGCCGGACTAGTCCATACTCTGTAATTTGATTAGCCTTTATTGAGTTAAATTTCAGGTTATCCACCCACTCACCCCCTCTAGGAAACTTTCAATTGGTATCAAAGCCTAACTATCCTAAAAGCTTAACCGCTTGGAGAGGAGATGGGGGAAAATGGTGAGAAGGAGATGCCGATCGTTGACACCAACAGCACCGATGAGAACAGCCACAACGGCAAACCAGGATTCAACTCTTCGCACAACAAGACCATCGACACCACCAAAAACAAGTCAAAGCCATCACCTTCGATTGTGAAACCGAAGATGAAGATGAAGAAGTGAAGCGCCTTGCGGATCTTCCTCAAAAGGCAAGAGATGAGGCCAAGAGAAGGAGAAGACTTGAGAAGGAGAAGAAGCTAAAGAAGCCTGAGGAGGATTATACGCGATCCATCATATACATGTCTAACATTAATCCACATAAAGAAGAACAAGTTTAAAATGAATTTAAAACAAAAACCGCACTTAAGAATTCTTGAAAGTGCTGACTAGTCCGATTTTGGTGCGGACTAGTCCGATTTCTCTCTAACTTCGATCTGACTTGTCCGTTTTGCTGCAGACTAGTCTGTTTTTCCCTCTGGACACTTTTGGACTTGTCCGGTCTTGTGCCGTACTAGTCCGGTGTTCCAATTCCTTGAAAATTTGCTAAGTCCTAGACTTGTCTGGACTAGTCCGGTATTCGGGTGAACTTATCCGTTTTTTCCCTCTGACTGAAGTTGGGCTTGTCCGATTTTGGCCAGATTTGTCTGTTTTCCCCTCTGGATAAGTTCGGACTTGTCCGATGTCCAATCCGGACTTGTTCGATATCTCTTTGTCCAAATTCGGACTAGTCCGGCCCTTTTCGGACTTGTCTGGTAAATTGTGACTCCGAGTTGATCTTTTGTTTCACAGTTTGTTTCTTGGGTTTTACATTAAGTGGGCCTAGGGACGTCATGTCTAGCTCTTTTAGAGCCCATGTGGGACTCTAAACCGACCCCTACTCATCTCAAAATCGAAATACATCCAACCCTAGCCTCCACCTCTCTATAAGCGACCCCACCCCTTTGCTTGACATCTATTTGCCACTTTTCCACCACACCCAAACCCTAGCTCGTCAATAGTTGCCGCCAAGGAGGGATAAGGAGATCCAAAGCAAGAAGAAGAAGAGGACGAAACGAAAGAGGAGCAAGATCTCCATCAACTTCGCGTTCTTCGTCAACAATCCACCATCAAGTTCTTCATCAACCCTAGATCTTCAAGATCCAAGTGTTACCACCAAGATCCTTGATTCATTGGAGTCCTAAACACCTGGCATACCTTCTGTTCTCTCTTCCTTGTGTAAATTCAACCCCAAATCTCCAAATTCACGTCGATCTAGAAAACCCTAATTTGTTGTTCCTGCGCAGTGCGAACTAGTCCGGCCTCCTGCGGACTTGTTCGATTTCTGCAATCTATTTCCTATTGAATTAATTCTGAATTGACTCGAATCAATTCCAAACCTGACAAAACTTGTAAATAACTATTGGAACTAGTTAGTAAACATTGATAGTAACCCATTAACTAGTTTTACTTCAAAGTTGCATTAATCATGCATGTCATGTCATATTGAGTAATATATGTGCATCTTTTGATTGTAATTCTTGTCTTTTATGTTTGTTGCACGGTTTAGACGGATTTGCGCTAGAGAGTGCCGCGGAGGATATCCAGCACCAAGAGTTTGAAGTCTTTAATCCCAATCAAGCCCAAGAGCAAGGCAAGTGTCCTTGAAGCATATTGATCCTATTTTTGAACTAAATGTTTTTGTTTACAAAACTGCATGCGTGTGTCAATTTGATGGAAATCCTATGGTAGGAAGTTTACTAGCTTTGTTGAGAGTCAGGAAGGTCTTTTTACCTTTTTGCTTTGCTTAATTAATTGGGATGGGAACACAACTATACCGCTTATCTTAATTATGCATTTATGACATTATGATTAACATGAACTAGTTAATATGATGTGGTAATGAGTGATCTAAGCATGCTGGTATGTGGATGGGTCGGATGTTATGGTTGTTTTGCTTGCTTTAGATCTAAGGATCGTTCGTGGAGTGACCATCCAGGATTTACAATTCCACCACGAGGCCAAGTATGGGTGCAGTGTAGCTGATTAATTAGGGCTTTGCCAGTGCTATTTAGACCATTAAGGATGCTCAGGGAAGGGGTAGTCGGATTGGGTTTGTTGATGATTGGTGGGACTACCCTGGGATCCGAATGGCTCAAGAGGGGGCCCTTGGTTGAAGATGTGCTCACTTGGAGGCATCGCCACCGTTGAAACCTCAGTGGGGTCTAAATAGGCTAGTAATCCCTTTTAGGGATCTCTTCGCCACACACCTAAGGAAGTATGAGACGACATAATTGAGATTCTATTGTCATCGAAAGGTGATGAAATCACAAACACGTGGGTAAAGTGGTACAAACTCTACAGAGTCTAATAAAACTAACATGATAGTCGTGCTCCCAGTTATGAGCAACCTGGAACCTCACATGATTAGAGGGAAACTTGGGATTTGGGATGGTTTGACACTGGTTATGATTAATAATATGGTTAAGGCTGGTTATGAGTTAAATTCAGATATTGATTATGGTTATTGGTAATGAGAAATCTGGAATGTGGATGATGGTAATGAATATGGATTGGTATTATGATGATTATATAGTTTTATGATGGGTTATTTCATATACATATAATATATTGCTTTTCAAATGTTTTAATGTACTTTTCAGCACTTAGCCATTATTATATTCATCATCTGTATCAGCTACGTCATACTTTCCACACTTGCTGAGTACGACATGTACTCACCCTTACAATTCCCCCACCAACAGTTGCAGATAAGGATTGGGAGTATAATGATGATAATGCTGAATTCTAGGCCGTGTCTATCATCAGCTTTGCCTGTGGAGTGTTGGAGCTGCGCTATCCCTTTTGCTTAGTTGCTCATTAGTTTATTTCCGATGCATTAGTTCATACTTGTCATTAATATTCATTAGAGCTTGTATTCGAGGATAATGTGAATTGTGTAATAAAAGTGCTTAATTAATCTTGTCCTGTGGTAATTTTCTGTATATCCTTTTGTGAATGCACTCATGTATGTGTGTTGGACGTCCTGGGCACACATATTCGTTCACTTGGTTCATTTTCGGAACCGGGTGTCACAAACTATCTCTCTATTCCTATGGGCAAAGCTGCATATTTTGATGGGACTAACTACACCATGTGGAAGCACAACATGAAGTTGCATCTTATTTCTCTCAACCCTACACTTTGGCATGTTGTTTGCACAGGTGTAGATATCCCCATCGATGATGAAGAGTTGACTCCAGAACAAGAACAACTCATTCACCGCAATGCTCAAGCAGCAGCCGTGCTCAACTCAGCCTTGAACCAATAAGAATTCAAGAAAGTGGGTTGGTTGGAGCAAGCCAAGAAAATTAGGACACTCTCAAGATTGCTCATGAAGTCAACTGGTCTTTGAGGGAAGCTAAGATTGAAATGATCGAGGGGGACCTTGGAAGATTTGCCATGGAAGAAGGCGAGACCCCTCAAGAGATGTACAACCGACTCAAGACTCTCATCAATAGAAGTCAGGCGTACGGATGCAAGAGGTGGACCGAAATTGAAGTAGTCAAGAGAATGATTAGGGCCTTCATGCATCGCAATGTTACGCTTTGCACTCTCATCCGTGAGAGTCCCAAATTTCACAAGATGACTCCATATGAGGTGCTTGGCAAGATCACCAACCACAAGATGATGGAGATGGAAGCACACCATGTCAATGACCTTGCCAAGATCACATCCTCCGAGAAGAAAGGCATTGCTCTCAAAAACTCACCCAAGTCCAAAGGCAAAGAGGTGTAAGCTTCAAGCAATGATGAAGAAAGTGAAGAGGAGTAAAGCACTGACATAGATGAAGAGGAAATGGCCTTCTTCATCAAAAGATTCATGAGAATGATGAGGAAGAGAAGAGGGCCAAGCTATGAGAGCAAGGGCAAGGACAAGAGCAAGTCAAGACCAAGGAGAGCATGCTACAACTGTGGTGAGTATGGGCACTTCATTGTGAATTACCCATACGAAAAGGAAGATGACAAGAATAAGAAGAACAAGGATGAAAAGCCTAAAGAAAGGAAGATGTTCAAGAAGAAGAAAGCACATGGGCATGCACATGTTGGCAAGGAGTGGGACTCCAATGATGAGTCCTCCTCCGATGATGAAGCGGGAGAGGCAACCATCGCCATCAAGAATCCAACTATGAAGAAGACACTTCTACCAAACAAGGGAGAGTGGAAAATCTCAAGCCACACGTGTCTTATGGCCAAGTAAGGAAAAAGAAAGGTTAAATCTAAACTCTCCATGTGTTCCATTAAAGATGAGGATTTTGATAGTGACAGTGAGAATGAATATATGTTTGAAGGCTTGAGTAAAAGTGCTATCATTAAAATGAAAAAGCTCTCCGGTGAGATTTTAGACAAGGAAAAGCTTCTCGAGGAACAAGATGAATTGCTTTTAAATGAGAAGCAAAAGAATCTTAACCTTGAGAGGCTCCTCAAGCTTGAGAAAGAAAAGAACAAGGCACTTGAACTTGAACTTGCTAAATGCAAGGAGACTTCCTCAATCCTTAAGAGTTAAAAATGTTGTGCTCCAAGATGAACTTGTGAGCTTGAACAAAGCTCACAAGAGTCTTGAGGCACAATTCGGAACTCTCAGGTTAAGTGACCCTTCTTCTTCCTCAACAAGCTCAAACTTGCCTAAAACGGATTCGAACACTAAAACTTGCAAGTGTGCTAACCTTGTGCTTAATCTAAGGAATGAACTTAATTTGGAAAAGAGCAAGAGCACACCTAAGGGTGTCATCTTTGATAAGTAGAATATCAAGTATGCACGTTATGCATTCTCGATCACAAGATCCCCCTTGCTCAAAGATGGTCTTGGCTATTCAAGAGAAGGAAAGCAAAATGCTAGAATTCTCAAGAACAACAAGATGCAAATTGAATTTGTCAAAGAAGATTCATCTAAAGTCAAGAATGAATATCATGCATCTACATCTACTTAGATAATGAAACATGACAAAGATGCTCAAAATGTTAAAAATGTCAATTTAACCATGTTTCATGACTTTGATGCAAATTATGTGCTTACAAGAAACAAATTTGGCTATACATATGCTAAATATATTGGGACACATCGCAAGAGCCCAGAGCCTTGTGTGTAGGTGCCCAAATGCCTTGTGACTAACTTCAAAGGACCCAACCAAGCTTGGGTATCTAAAACCAAAGCCTAAACTTGTCTTGTAGGCTTACTCCTCCGGTGGTACAAAGTGGGTGCTAGACAGTGGCTACACCAATCACATGACTGGAGTGAGAAGAATGTTTGTGGAGTATGAAGAAAATAAGGATCCAAGTCAAGGTAACTACTTTGGCGACAATAGTCAAGGTAAGGTACTAGGTATGGGTAAGATCTCTATTTCTCCACAACACACCATCTCTCAAGTCATGCATGTTGAGTCATTGGATTATAATCTATTATCTATTTCCCAATTATGTGAAAAGGGATACAAATTCTTGTTTTCTAATGAGGGTGTGGTTGTCAGTAGAAGGATAGATAACTCGATTGCCTTCAAGGGTGTGCTCAAGGGAAAGCTTTACCTCGTGGACTTCACCACAGATAAAACTCAACTTGATGCATGCTTGATTGCAAAGACCAACATGGGTTGGTTGTGGCACCCCAGGATAGCCCATGTTGGTATGAGGAATCTTCCCAAACTTCTAAAAGGCAATCATGTCCGAGGTCCTAAGAATGTTGTTTTTGAGAAAGATTGGCCTGGTAGCGCATGTCAAGCCGGGAAACAAGTCGGAGCAGCTCATGCCGCCAAGAATGTGATGACAACAACAAGACCATTGGAGATGCTGCACATGGACCTTTTTGGTCCCATTGCTTACATAAGTATTGGCGGTAACAAGTATGGCTTAGTTATTGTTGATGACTTTTCCCACTTCACTTGGGTGTTTTTCTTTCATGACAAAGGTGAAACACAAGGTTTCCTCAAGAGTTTCTTGAGGAGATCTCAAAATGAGTTCTTGTTGAGAATCAAGAAGATAAAAAGCGACAATGGCACCGAATTCAAGAACACTCAAGTTGAAGAGTACTTGGACAAGGAGGGCATCAATCATGAGTTTTCGGCACCCTACTCACCCGAACAAAATGGGGTGGCCGAAAGGAAGAACTGAACTCTAATAGAGATGTCAAGGACCATGCTTGATGAGTACAAGACTTCTAATAGGTTTTGGGCGGAAGTAGTAAACACCGCTTGCCATCCCACAAACCGTCTCTACCTCCATCAACTATTGAAGAAGACTCAATATGAACTTCTAACGGGTAACAAACCAAACATCTCCTACTTTAGAGTCTTTGGTAGCAAGTGTTATATTCTCAATAAGAAACCTAGAATTTCGAAGTTCGCTCCGAAATCCGATGAAGGTTTCTTGCTTGGTTATGACTCAAACACCTACGCCTATCTTGTCTTCAACAAAACCTCTGGTTGTGTTGAAATCGCACATGACGTGGTGCTTGACGAAACTAATGGCTCCCAAGTGGAGAAAGTTGATCAATGTGTGCTATATGAAGAAGAGGCACCATGTGTTGTGTTGAGAAGGATGGCACTTGGTGTTGTAAGACCTCAAGAGCAACAACGCCCAAGTGACCCAACTCCATCACAAGAGGTTCCCCAAGCACAAGACCAAATCCAAGATTCCCAAGATCAACAACCTAATCAAGATCACCATGATCACGGAATTGAAGATCAAGATGGTGGCAATGGTCAAGGGGGGAGACTATTGACAGTAAAATTGATGATGTCCCGATCTTCCGATAGGTAATGGATAGGTCGATTGATGTGGAGATCTCGACGTTGATGATCCGAGGCTCTCGAGTAGAACACGAACAACCCCTGCAATCACTACACCACCGCTCCGTTGGTTATCAACCGCGCTGCACACGATTGACCTCGCCAAGAAGGCTAATCCCTGCAAGTGCAACCGAGAACACAAGCAAGAACGTAGAAGAAGCAATCTGAAATTGCTGAATTGGGGTTTCACAAACCGAAAAACGGCGATATGATTGATCTAAGCAAAACCCAATTGTCTATGGCGGCTACCATGGAGTATATATAGGTGGGAGGACGTCCAAGGGGGTGTTAGGGTCGTGACCTAACCCTAAGACACGAAAATAATGGACTTAGACTTGATACAAGGCCCAAAGGCCCAATACGGTGGCGCAGCACCCTGACAGATTCTGTACTTAATTTTGTTTCGACCATTCCCGTCGACTCCGAAGGAATTTTGACATGGGACCGGTGCCATTGGAAAGGTTATCCTCTCCCCTTTCCGTGCATATGTATAACTTCCAAAACGGAGTTCGTATGCGTCCTGGGCTTCCGTTTTAGTGCGTACTGCTCCTGGACTCCGAGTTGGATACGATTTGGAGTTTGGTTCGGTTTCCATCTTCTTTGAACGAATTCTCTGGTCTTCCACGTCCCTAATACTCCCTCCAAGTACTCCTTGAACCTCTCCATGGATCCTAATCACAAATAAATCATTAAGTATCAATTTATGTTCAAAAACATATAAGGAAATATATAAGAACGAGTTCACCTCTGAAATTAATTGTTGTGCATGAACTCTATTGATTGCATCTTGTATGTTCAATGGAGTGTTGTTTGTATCCATAGAATTGATGTCCTCATCATCCTCCCCTTCTTGAATTGGAGTCGTCCTCGACTCAAGTTCATCTTCTATCATGTGTGGGTCCATACGTGCAACGCCATCAAATCTTCTTGTAAGCATGAAAGGAGGAGGCCAAGGTGGTGGACGGCATAGTGCACCATCTTGATCTTGTCCAAACAAGAGCGCACATTCACTTGAGCCAGGATCCCAAACAAATAAACTTTGTACCATATTTGTAGGTGCAATGATAATGTGCATGATCTCGTCATTCTCCCCTTCTTTATGACAAGCCGTCCTCAGCTTGCTCGTATGTCCAGGAAAAAGGATTGCTTTGGGGGTAGAATGAACACTGTCCATATTGCACGACTGCAACAAACAATACTTCTCTTTTATTTTTTGTCCCTGCTCCAAGAAAAAATACTAGAGAAGCTTGACAAAACATTATTAGCGTTAGTGCATTCATTTACTTTAGGATGTTGTTGCAGCACAAAAGGAGCTTCCTCATTTGAACATATGTAAACTTTATGCACCATAAACATACCACTATGTTCATATTTGCCTATAGCATGAAAAATATTTCTACTTAACAAAGGCAATTCAGATTGAGAAAATATTATCTTCTCTACGATATCTAGATCACAAAGAGTGTCAAATTCAATATAGCCCAAAGTATTTAGAGAAGATAACAATTTCAGCTCATCCCTTTCACATGTAGTTAGGATCAAATGCTTAATTTCAGCACAAGTGAGTGATAAAGTATCAAATTCATTTGGTTGTTCTAGCATAGGTATAATATAATTATCAGCACACAACTCATTTTTGTTATAAGAATCAGTGGGAAAATCAACTAATGGTAAAGTTGTATTATGAAAAGGTTCATCTTGTTGCTGCTCATCGATAGTATGATTGGTAGCAAAATTCAGCACATTTGAAAATATCATACCTTGGTTAACTATATAGCATTGTCCATTAACATTACTCTCATTTTCAACAAGAAATTCAAATGCATTATGAGTTGATTCATCAAAAAATTCAGAAGAGTTGTTCAACACCTCACTCTCATTTGCATCTCCATTTATTTGTTCATGTTCCTGCAAAAGGTTAGGCAAAGGAGGAGGTACAACAAGAAAATTCTTCTCAAGTTCATGTATTTCATCTTTACAATTAGATACATTAGAAAAAGTTTCTCGCATAAGAATTTTCATATCTTTCCATGTTCGAGGTCTTTCTAAATCACTTAAGTTGTTCCACCAAGTCAATGCACAACCTACTAATGCACTTGCAACATTTCTAATCTTTCTTTTCTCACACATATGACATTGTCCAAAAATTTTATCCAACTCTATTTCCCAAGCAATATATTCATCGTAACCAAAACCATCATAGGAAGGAAGAGATGGGAGAATGTAATTACTTCTTGTGGAAGGTGTTGTAAAGGTGGTCTGAATGTCATGTGAATCCTTGGTTGATGTTTGATTTTTAGTGAGCAACTCTATCGCTGTCTTCATCATGTCCATCATCTCAGCATATAATGCATGATTCTTGCTTTTACCTGACATTGTTAGTAGCAAACAGAAGACAACACAAAAAAATATGTTATCCCTATCAACTACAAAGGATAATGGAAAAGTGGAAGTGGAATCACACACTCTCAAGCGTCTTACCACGCTCTTACAAGTGTTCTTACCGACACTGCAGGTGGCAAACGGTGGCCGGTATGAAGAAACCAATGAAGCGTGGGATGATTGCAAAGGTGTATCGATTCTGCTCAAGAGTAAGGTGTAGCTTGGATGGCACTTTCTATGTAGCAAGGATTAGCAACAATGAAATCAGATAGTAAAGTTGAATAAGTGTCCAAAGTATTTGTCAAAGTTGCTGGCCTAAATGTGTTCCTAGTAGTTCAAGCTAGCAAGACATGAGACAAAACTAGATGACACAAAGAATGCAAGCACTTCTGTTTTTTTTTATTGTTTTTTCTCCTTTTTTGTGCGGCTTTTGTATCTTCTTTTGCACTTGCCTTTTTCTTTTTTCTTCCTTTTTTTTTCAGAATGTGCTGCAAAAGAAGAACACAATGCAAACACTCAAAGATATCTCGTATGTCTGTTACATATTTTCTGCTCAATGTTCTAAGGACAATTAAGCACCTTTATAGTCCCCAAATCTAAAAATTTTGAACAGAAGTATTATAGATCTATCTCTCCTCTTTAATTTAAGTATATGTAAGATCTATTTTGGATAAGAACAATGGGAGATATTGCCCCCGAAATACAGACTGTTCAGAATTTCTAGATCAATAACAGATTCAGATCTAATGCAATTTCGACATCGATAAATATATTTTCTGGGAGACTGATGAATAAGAAATTTATAGAAAACTTCTTAATATTTCCAGAAAGTACAAGAACTCTAAAATCCAAGTTCGTATGAGCGAGATATGATGAAAATACCGAACTGGACAGAGGCGAATTTAATCTGGACGTGATGACGTGATTCAAAAGGATGAATCACACAATGCAAAACTCAAACTAAGACCAAAAACACCTTCTAAACCAGCAATATGACTCAACCACGGACACAAACTCAACAAAACCAAACTGGATAACAAAGTTGCAAAGGCTCAATATGGTTTGGACAAAGTAATGAACAAATCTACTAAACTGCAAGTTTTTTTGTGGCTTTTTTGTGGACTCTAGGTATGAAAAACAAAACTAATGTAATGGATAGATGAATTACCTAACGGGCAACCTGGAAATCTGATACCAATTGATAGGAAAATTGATGATGTCCCGATCTTCCGATAGGTAATGGATAGGTCGATTGATGTGGAGATCTCGACGTTGATGATCCGAGGCTCTCGAGTAGAACACGAACAACCCCTGCAATCACTACACCACCGCTCCGTTGGTTATCAACCGTGCTGCACACGATTGACCTCGCCAAGAAGGCTAATCCCTGCAAGTGCAACCGAGAACACAAGCAAGAACGTAGAAGAAGCAATCTGAAATTGCTGAATTGGGGTTTCACAAACCGAAAAACGGCGATATGATTGATCTAAGCAAAACCCAATTGTCTATGGCGGCTACCATGGAGTATATATAGGTGGGAGGACGTCCAAGGGGGTGTTAGGGTCGTGACCTAACCCTAAGACACGAAAATAATGGACTTAGACTTGATACAAGGCCCAAAGGCCCAATACGGTGGCGCAGCACCCTGACAGATTCTGTACTTGATTTTGTTTCGACCATTCCCGTCGACTCCGAAGGAATTTTGACATGGGACCGGTGCCATTGGAAAGGTTATCCTCTCCCCTTTCCGTGCATATGTATAACTTCCAAAACGGAGTTCGTATGCGTCCTGGGCGTCCGTTTTAGTGCGTACTGCTCCTGGACTCCGAGTTGGATACGATTTGGAGTTTGGTTCGGTTTCCATCTTCTTTGAACGAATTCTCTGGTCTTCCACGTCCCTAATACTCCCTCCAAGTACTCCTTGAACCTCTCCATGGATCCTAATCACAAATAAATCATTAAGTAGCAATTTATGTTCAAAAACATATAAGGAAATATATAAGAACAAGTTCACCTCTGAAATTAATTGTTGTGCATGAACTCTATTGATTGCATCTTGTATGTTCAATGGAGTGTTGTTTGTATCCATAGAATTGATGTCCTCATCATCCTCCCCTTCTTGAATTGGAGTCGTCCTCGACTCAAGTTCATCTTCTATCATGTGTGGGTCCATACGTGCAACACCATCAAATCTTCTTGTAAGCATGAAAGGAGGAGGCCAAGGTGGTGGACGGCATAGTGCACCATCTTGATCTTGTCCAAACAAGAGCGCACATTCACTTGAGCCAGGATCCCAAACAAATAAACTTTGTACCATATTTGTAGGTGCAATGATAATGTGCATGATCTCGTCAACTATGAAGATGAAGGAGATGAAGAAGTTGACTCAAGACCAAGTGTACCACACCCAAGAGTTCATCAATGTGTTCAACGGGATCATCCAGTTGACAACATACTTGGAGACATCTCCAAGGGGGTAATGATTGGATCTGGTATGGCTAACTTTTGTGCTCACTACTCTTTTGTGTCCTCCTTATATCCATTTAAGGTTGAAGATTCCCTACGATATCCGGTTTTGGTAATAGCCATGCAAGAGGAGCTCAACAACTTCAAGATCAACAAGGTATGGGAGCTAGTGAGAAGGCCTAATGCTAATGTGGTAGGAACCAAGTGGGTCTTCCGCAACAAACAAGATGAACATGGTGTGGTAACAAGAAACAAAGCTAGACTCGTAGCCAAAGGATACTCTCAAGTCGAAGATTTGGATTTTGATGAAACCTTTGCTCCCGTAGCTAGGCTTGAATCTATTTGCATATTATTGTCCTATGCTACTCACAACAATTTCAAGTTGTTTAAAATTGTCGTGAAAAGCGCCTTCCTTAATGGACCAATCAAGGAGGAGGTGTACGTGGAGCAACCACCCCGCTTCAAAGACGATAAGTATCCTAACCATGTCTTCAAGCTTCACAAAGCTCTCCACAGCCTCAAACAAGCTCCTAGAGCTTGGTATGAGTGCCTTAGGGACCTTCTCATTAATAATATGGTTTTAGGATAGGAAAGGCCGATTATACACTCTTTACCAAGAACATGGATGATGATTTATTTCTATGCCAAATTTATGTTGACGACATAATATTTGGTTCTACTAATAAATCTTTTTGTGAAGAGTTTAGCAAAATCATGAAAAAGAGATTTGAGATGTCAATGATGGGAGAGTTGAAGTTCTTTTTAGGCTTCCAAGTGAAACAACTCAAAGAAGGCACCTGCATATGTCAAACCATGTATACTCAAGACATTCTCAAGAAGTTTGAAATGGAGAAGGCTAAGCCCATCAAGACGTCGATGGCGACGAATGGACATCTCAATCTTAACCAAGACAGCCCTAGCGTCGACCAAAAGGTATACGGCTCCATGATTGGATCACTTCTCTACCTTTGTGCATCTAGGCCCAATATTATGTTGAGTGTACGTATGCATGTGTGCAAGGTTTCAAGCCGCTCCTAAGAAGTGTCACTTGAAAGCCGTAAAGAGAATCTTGCGCTATTTAGTTCATACACCTAACCTAGGGTTGTGGTATCCCAAAGGGTCCAAGTTTAACCTCATCAGGTACTCCGGTGCGGATTATGCCATATCCAAAGTGGATAGGAAGAGTACCTCCGAAACTTGCCAATTCTTGGGTAGGTCCCAAGTGTCATGGTCATCAGAGAAACAAAATTCCATTGCTCTATCCACAGCCGAAGCGGAGTATGTCGCAGCCGGAAGTTGTTGTGCACAACTTCTTCGGATGCGACAAACTCCAAGGGAGTCTCAATATGAACCATATTCCGCTCCTATGCGACAATGAGAGTGCCATCAATATTGCCCATAACCCCGTTGAACACTCTAGAACTAAACACATTGACATCCGACACCATTTCTTGAGAGACCATTCTATGAAGGGGGACATTGTCATTTCACATACGAGAACCGAAAAACAACTAGCCGATATCTTCACCAAGCCACTAGATGAAAAACACTTTTGCGAAATTAGGAATGAACTAAATATCTTTGATTCTCGAAATGTGGCTTGAGATGTTGCATATCTGACTGTTAGTTATGTTTATCCCTTCAAAACTATACATGCTTTCGAAAACTTGCCCTCCTCAATTTTCCATCAAATTATTTTCAATTATAGTATCCTTGAACCATGGTCATTGTATGAATGTTTGTGTGCTTTACTGACCATATTTATTGAGAATATTTGTGAAAAACTTAGTCCACATGGATCATTCTTGCAAATTTTTCAATATATATGAAAATTTGTTGTCTAGGACCGGACTAGTTCGACCTATAACCGAACTTGTCCGCAGTATCAGCTTAGTCCGGACCCGGTCCGGAGCCCGGACTTGTCCGGTGCCGTAACCGTACTAGTTCGGACCTCTAGGGACTTAACCCCCCAGCGTTGGGCCCTACTCCTCCACTTCGTTTCAAAATCCCCAACGTGCGCCTCTCTCCCAAAAAATTGCCGCATTGGCGATTTTTTGGCTCCAACCCACAAATTCTTCGAGAAATCTGCGTGGAAGCTTCATCGGGGTGTAGAGAAGGCGAATCCCGGACTACCCCGCCCTTCCATCCACGGATTTGTCCGATTTTCACATCTCAAGGTGTGTTCTTGACCTAACTTGAACTTTTTCGATTCCTTCGATTCTAGGTCATTTCTTCTGGAAACTAGAGTCCTAATAGCTTATATATCACCTTGTGAATCTCTCCATGCAATATTGCGCCTTGGTATCATAATTTTATAGAAAAATCGCATAGTTAGGGTTTAACACTGGGTGGTCTGGACTAGTCTAGATCAAAGCGGACAAGTCCGTTCCTGACCGGACTAGTCCGACCAAGATCCGAACAAGTCCGGCCTAACCTAAGGTGTGACACCCAGTTCCAAAAACGGACCAAGTGAATGCATATGGGTGCCCAGGACGTTCAACACACATACACGAGTGCATTCACAAATGAGTATACAGAGAATTACCACAGAACAAGATTAATTAACCAAATTTTATTGCACAAACCATATTATCCTCGAATACAAGTTCTAATAAATATTAATGACAAGTTTCAACTAATGCAGTGAAAACAAACTAATTAAGCAAACTAAACAGCTAAGTAGCATAAGTAATAGGGTATAGCACAGCTCCATGCAACACCACAGGCAAAGCTGACGGTAGACACGACCTAGAACTCTGCATTATTGCCATTAAACTCCCAATACTGACATGCAACTGTTGGTGGGGGAATTGCAAGGGTGAGTACATGTCGTACTCAGCAAGTGTGGAAAGTATGACATGTGGTTGATTCAAATGACGAATATAATAATGGCTAAGTGTTGAAAACTACAGTAAAACATTTGAAAAGAAATATATTACATATATGTGAAGTAAACCCATCATAAACCATATAGTTATCATAATACCAGTCCATACTCCATATCCATCATCATATACCAATATCCATATTCAATACCAGAATTCAATTCATAACCATCCATAATAAAAATTCCAACCATAACCATTCCAAATCCAAATTTTCCTCTAATCATCAGGGTCTAGGCTGCTCATAACCGAGAGCACGGCTATCATGATAGTTTTAGACACACTCTGCAGAGGTTGTACCGCTTTACCCACGTGTTTGTGATTTTATCACCTTTCGATGACTATAGATTCTCAATTATGTCCTCTCACACTTAGGTGTGTGGCCAAGAGATCACAAATAGCCTTTACAAAGGGATTACTAGCCTATTTAGACCCCAATGAGGTTTCACCGGTGGCGATGTCTCCAACTGAGCACATCTTCAACCAAGGGCCTCCTCTTGAGCCATTCGGATCCCAGGGTAGTCCGACCGATCATCAACAAACCCAATCTGACTACCCCTTCCCTGAGCATCCTTAATGGTCCAAATAGCATTGGCAAAGCCCTAATTCATCATCTACGCCGCACCCATACTTGGCCTCGTGGTGGCACTGTAAATCCTGGATGGTCGCTCCACGAACCGGTCCTTAGATCTAAAGCAAGCAAAACCACCATAACATCCAACTCATCCACGTACCAAGCTTGCTTAGATCACCCATTACCATATCAGATTTAACCAGTTCATGTCAACCACAATCTCATTAATGCATAATTAAATTAAGTATTGTAGTTGTTCTTCCATCCCAATTAATTAAGCAAAGCAAAAAGGTAAAAATCCCATCCTGACTCTCTACCATATATCCCAGGTGACAAGGGTTGGTTAAACAAAACTAGTAAACTTCCTACCATAGGATTCTCATCAAATTGACACAAGCATGCAGTTTTGCAAACAAAAGATTTATTTCAAAACAGGATAAATATGCTTCAAGGACACTTGCCTTGCTCTTGGGATTGATTAGGATCAAAGACTTCAAACTCTTGGTGCTGTAGATCCTCCGCAGCACTCTCTAGCGCAGATCCGTCTAATCCACACAATAACCATACAAGACAAGAAACACAATCAAAGAGTGCACAAATATTACTCAATATGACATGATAGGCATGATTAAAGCAAATGCAAGGTAGAACTTGTTAATAGATTGATTTTAATGATCACTAACTAGTTCTAATAGCTTTTAACAAGTTTATACAGGTTTGGATTTGATTACATCAAATTTTGGAATTAATTCAACATAATTTATTCAGAAAATCGGACTAGTCCGCTAGGGACCGGACAAGTCCGCACTTCGCAGAACTAGCGAACTAGGGTTTTCTAGATCGACATGAATTTGGAGATTAGGGGTCGAATTCACGTAAGGAAAAGGAAATAGAAGGTACACCAGGTGTTTAGGACTCCAATGAATCGAGAAACTTGGAGGTAGCACTTGGATCTTGATGATCTAGGGTTGATGATGAACTTGGAGATGAATTGGTGATGAAGAACAAAAACTTGATGGAGATCTTGATTCTCTTTCGTTTCCTCCTCTTGTTCTTCTTGCTTGGGATCTCCTTCTCCCTCCTTGATGGTGGCTCTCCACGAACTAGGGTTTGGGTGGGGCGGAAAAGTGGCAAATAGAGGTCAAGCCAAGGGGTGGGGTTGTTTATATAGAGGTGGAGGCTAGGGTTAGATAGATTTCGTGTTTGAGATGAGTAGAGGCCGATTTAGAGTCTCACATGGGCTCTAAAAGAGTTAGGCACGACGTCCCTAGGCCCACTTAATGTGAAACCCAAGAAACAAGTCATAAAACAAAGGATTAATTCGGAGCCGCGAAATATCGGACAGGTCCAAAAAGGACCGGACTAGTCTGAAGTTTGTCAGAAAGAAATCGGACAAGTCTAGCAAAAAATCAGACAAGTCCGACTTTAGTCAGAGAGGAAAACAGCCAAGTCCGCTGGGACACCGGACTAGTCCGAACAAGTCCAGAGACTTAGCAAATTTTCAAGGATTCTTGGAACACCGGACTAGTCCGCATAAAATTGGACAAGTCCGAAAATGTCCAGAGGCAAAATCGGACTAGTCCACAACAAAAACGGACAAGTCTGATCGAGGTCAGAGAGAAATCAGACTAGTCCTCACCAAAATCGGACTAGTCCGCACTTTTCAGCATTTTAAGTGCGGTTTTGTTCCAAATCAATTTTAAACTTGTTCCCCTTTATGTGGGTCAATGTTAAACATGTATATGAATGTATGTAGAGCATGATGCATGAAAATGAGGGTGTTACGAACCTACCCCCTTAAAATGAATCTCGCCCTCGAGATTCGACATGGATGAGAAGAGATAGGGAAATTCCTTTTTGAGATCATCCTACAATTCCCACATTGCTTCTTTTTCTGTGTGGTGCTTCCATTGAACTTTACACCATAAACCTTGTTCCTTGTGACTCTCTCCTTGGTTTCCAAAATTTTGACCGGTTGCTCGGCATAAGTCAAATCTGCCTCTAATTCCAATCCTTCCATTGGCACTTGTTCTTCCGGTACTCTCAAGCACTTCTTGAGCTGGGAAACATGAAAGCCATCATGGACATCTAAAAGATGAGCTGGCATCTCCAACTGATACGCTACTTCTCTTTTGTCCAAAATCTTGAATGGTCCAATGTAGCAAGGTGCTAGCTTGCCTCTTATGTTAAACCTATTATGACCTCTCATTGGTGACACTTTGAGGTAAACAAAATCTCCCACTTCAAAGGCTAATTTCCTTCTCCTATTGTCTGCATAGCCTTTTTGTCTTGATTGGGCAGCCCTCAAGTTTTCACCAATTATTTGGACTTGCTTTTCGACTTCTTGCAATACATCCCGACCAAATACTTGAGTTTCTCCTGCCTCATTCCAGAATAAAGGTGTCCTACACTTCCTCCCGTAAAGCGCTTCATATGGTGACATTTTCAAGCTTGTTTGGTAACTATTGTTGTATGAAAATTCTGCATATGGCAAGCTCTTGTCCCAACTTTTCCCATGCTTTAAAGCATAAGCTCTTAACATGTCCTCTAAAATCTGATTGGTCCTTTCGGTTTGTTCATCAATTTGAGGGTGATATGCTGAACTAAAATTCAACCTCGTTCCCAAAGCTTCATGCAATTTCTGCCAAAATCTAGAGGTGAATCGTGAACCTCTATCCGAGACTATCTTCTTCGGAACTCCATGCAAACATACTATTCTTCCCATATACAGTTCCGCCAATTTCTCTCCATTATAGGTGGTCTTGACAGGAATAAAGTGGGCTGACTTAGTTAATCGATCCACAATTACCCAAATTTAGTTGTAACCGGACCGAGTACATGGTAAACCAACTATGAAGTCCATACTGATTTCTTACCACTTCCACTCCAGGATCTTCAATGGTTGCAATAATCCAGCTGGCCTTTGATGTTCCGCCATGACTCGTTGGCACACATCACACAATGCTACATATTCAGCTATGTCCTTCTTCATGCTAGCCCACCAATAACACGTCTTCAAGTCTTGTACATCTTTGTACAACCAGGATGAATTGAGTATGGTCAGTCATGTGCCTCTTTTATTATTGTCTCCCGAATATGCTTCGCGTTAGGCACAACAATCCTCTTACCAAGCCATAGGGTACCATGTTCGTCCTCATGAAATCTGAATTCTCTCCCCTCTTGGGTCCTTTCCTTGATTTCTTGGATTTCCTCATCCTTAGTTTGGCCTTCCCGAATTTCTGGCTCCTATGTTGGGTTTAACTCCATCATTTCCATCTCATTTACAAATCCAAGGTTCAACCGTTCAATCTCCTTACATAGCTCAGATGGTAACTCTCGAACTGTGAGTTGATGACTTACTCCTTTTCTACTCAAAGCATCGGCCACTACATTGGCTTTGCCCGGGTGATAATTGATCCCCAAATCATAATCTTTGATGAGCTCCAACCATCTTCGTTGCCTCAAATTCAGATCCATTTGTGTGAAAATATACTTCAAACTCTTATGATCTGTATAAATTTCACACCTATGTCCAAGGATATAGTGTCTCCAAATCTTCAACGCATGTACCACGATTGCAAGATCTAAATCATGCGTTGGATAATTCTGTTCATGTTTCTTCAATTGCCTCGATGCATATGCAACCACTCGACCTTCTTGCATAAGCACGCATCCAAGTCCTTGTCTCGATGCGTCACAATAAATAACGAAACTCTTGCTCACATCTGGCAGTACCAATGTAAAATCCCACTTAATTCTAAATATGAAATTCAGTTGTCAATTAATCTCAAATTTAATTAGGTTCAAGATATGGTCATGTACATAAACTTGAACCTATTCAATTCTTTCTTATTCTCATGTTTAAAATTTTATTAACATGAGAAACATACTCACCAATAATTTTAGAATAATTCAAATATCATCTCTGCAAAATTATGGGATATTTGAATAGGGTTTGCTTGGGCAAATCAATTTATAGTACCTCATATACTCAAATAGTCAAAATAGAATATAGCTACTGTATACACATGCCCTGTCTAAAATATTCAAATCTAAGGCTATAAATTTTTCTAGAGTCTTATAAAGTTACAAATAAGCTCCTTGAAAAGTTTCATGATTTTTGCAATCCATTTTCTGTTTTATTTGAGACGCTCATTGAATTTGAATCAAGTTTAAATTCAAATTCAAAATCTGGTCAAAATATACTTGAACATAAAGATCTAAACACACCATTGTGTTCAGCACATTTTTCTTGACTTATCATGAAGTTTCATGATTTTTGGAGTTCATTTACTATATTAAAATGAATTGCTAAGTGGGCAGGGGTTGTGAGGCTGGCTGGTGGGGCCCACTAGTCAGCAGCCCACGTGCAGCCGCAATCCAGCGCGCGCTGCGCGCGCCACCGCGACGGCATGCATGCCCAGCGCATCAGCAGCGAGCTGCTTCCGTTTGAGCCCTACAAATAGCGCTCCCTATTCTCCTTATCACTTCCCCGGTCGATATTTTCTTCCTTCCTCACGCCGAGCAGACGATCTGCGCCATTTCGCTTCCGTGCGCAGTTTTCCGACCGCCGGCGCCGCGCATCCGTTGCCGGCCAACCAGAAGCCTCTCGCGCCAAGCTCTCAACGGCAAAGTTGTTCCCCATTCCCTCATCTAGCTTCTGGTTCAATCCCTTCGTTCTTTCGTTGATGTTTTGGCCGGTATTTTGAAGCTAAACCGGAGCTCGCCGTCGAGGTTGCCGTGTGCCGTATCTGTTCCATGGTAGCAGGCTGCTGCGAGCCGTTTCGTTCTTTGACTCCAACAGCAAAGTGGTGCGGACACGCTCTGCACGACGGTGAAAGCCGTTCCGCATTTACATGAGTATCGAGCAAATTATCCAAGTTTTACTCTCGGCCGAAGCTTATGAACTAGCTAGGTTTTTCATTCAATTCGGTTTCCACACTTAATCACTCTTCACAATTGCTAGCAAATAGTTTCTACACTTCCTTGCGCACCATTTCGAACTGGAATTACAAAAAATGATAGACCGTAGCTCGAGAATCACGAGTTCTTCCCTCCGCCATTGTAAAGTTACCTCTGTCGCCGTCGACGGTTGTTTTGCCGGCCGTTGCACGATGATTTCACCTTCCTATCCTTTCCCTCATTGTTCCAGAAGACTTCCCCAACATTTTCTGATAGTTTTAAGCCACGGGGCGATGGTTCCGACATGGCCGGAACGCTAGCAGCCGCTGCCACCGATGCGCCGCCGTTTCCGACCGTCGGCAAGCTTCACCGACCCCACCATCGTGCTCAGCGCATGATTTTATTTTTGGGCGCCCAAGACTAGGTGCTGCGGTGGCCTGGAACTTGGTTCCCGCGAGGCTCGCCGGAGCGCACCGCCGCTGTAACCCCGGGCGCCGCCCGCGTCGGGAGGTTGACGATGACACCGCGGGTCCCGCGTGTCAGCGTCTGTTAAGCCCCGTCGAATCAGCTGTGGCCATGGGATTTGTTGTGGCTATGCGGTATTTGTCTGTGGGCCCTGTGTGGTTTGAATGCCACTGGTCCATTTTAAAACGGTGGGGCCCACAATTTAATTCAAATTAGAATTTAATTCCAGATTTGGCTCCAACTTAGAAAATCTATAACTCTTTGTAGACTGCTCCAAAAATCTTCAAATAAATTTTTTTGAAAGCCCTTGAGCTATAGTTTCTGTTAATAGCAATTAGGTTTTGTGAAACTTACTTTTAAATTCTGTAGAAAACAATATTTCCAAATACAAATACAATTTTTCTAGATGAACTTTCCACTGGAAAATCCCCAAAATTCAAATAAAATACATTATCCTATTCTTGATCACCGGAAAAAGTTTAGGAGCCATTGCACCTGTATAACCCTCTGTATAATTCAATTACCTTTTTTAGTCATTGAATTATTACAGATGTTCACTTGCTTTATTGTGTCCCAAATTTGGACAGAACCTTCCTTTTGTAATACACTAGTCCCTGTAAAAATTTGGGATTTAATTGACTTGGTCTCCTGGTCCTAATTTAGTTGCCAACTGAATGTTAATTGAAAAGCTAAAATTCAGTTATAAAATAATTCCAGAAATTCTTGTTAACTTTAAAATTTAATCTCTCCTTCACCAAGGCCTAGAAATTTATGAAACCAATTTTGCTAGAACCAGAACAACATCCTCTATCATGATCATCAGCTGGCAGCTATGTTCAAGCTTTCTTCTCTAAAATTCTGGGAAGTTTATTGCTTACCATAATTTTAGAGGCAACAAACTACTCTGATCATCTCCTGTTCTTTGCAAGAGTATTTCTTGTAGTCCCTAACATCTACCCTAAAAATCCCAAAGGCAAAGAAGATCATTCACTTACTATAACCATAGTTAGAAACTTATGAAATATATATACATTATAATTTACTAGCATTCATATTGCATGTCGTGTAGTGATCAATATTGACGAGAAGTGTCGCTTGGAGGAGAAGGCCAGGGTGTCCACTTGAAGTCCTTTGCGAAGTTTTCAGAGAAGGACCACTAACAATTGACATTTAATCGAGTCGCAAACTAAGGCAAGCCCCAGTTTGCATTTAAGAGCTTTTTCAAGTTTTCAAGTTTTATTCACTTACGTCTTAAGTTGATATTGTGCATTACATATAAGGTGTTTGATACTCCACCTGCATATCCACAAATCCTATGGGAGGATTGGAAAGGTTTACAGCTTGACGTGTAGAACTGCTAATGCTAATGTTGTAGATATACCGGTAGAAGTTGAGTAGTTAAAATCTACTCGCAAGATAGAGATAACAGTCCATATGATGGTGAAAGATGAAAAAATGGCTTATTATATGAATACGATACCGGGCAAGGAGAATAGGAGTCGACGAGATGGAGTCTCGGGCGCATAGCCCTGCCTGTGTCGCTTGAGGACCGTGCCGTATGCGGCACCGTTGGGCAAGCTTGAACTGTACCGGTTGCATAATGGTATATGGGCCCATTAAACTGATGTAACTCCAGACTGTAGTGTGGAGACTCCTCGGTTGTCCTTGAGTGGAGATGCGAAGGCATAAAGGTGTAAATCTTCTAGCGGGGCAACTCGACGTGTCCGTGTAGGGTACCTTTTGCTCGGGATGAAGAGGTTTGTCGACGTTGGGGTCAAGGTGGCCACATATGACGCGGGGAGGATAGCACGTATGTGTCTCCCACACGGGTGTGCGTGTCGTGCAGTCCGGGTGTGTCCTGATTGGAATCACCGTCCCTCGCGGTTATTTGAGTACCACTTGTCCGTCACTGTCGTGACGTAGTAAATACTAAAGAAGCCAGAAAAATATGTTGTATTGAATTATAATTGCTTTGCAACCTGGTGTGACTTAGAGATAGCAAAATTAAAGTTTTCAGTTTCCCCATACTTTAGCTGTAATAGCATTTTGTGCTTTGGGCATGTCATATCATCGGCAAAGCGTTTGTTGTTTGATTGTGGAGTCTATGATATGCCGTGCTAGAAGAATGTCATTTGCTACTTAAAACATGATTATAAGGATCCACTTGTAGGCGAGTCTATTTATGCTATTCCTTACCTATGCTTAGTATTCACCCTGCATATGTCTAGTGAGACGGGTTAGTCTTGCTGAGCCTTATGCTCACATTTGCGCTTTAACAATTTTTGCAGGTATTAGGTTTATTTCTGCTGTTCAGGTTGTACATGAGATCTTGAGGTATCGAGATAAATCTCATAAGAACCACGCCGCTACTGAATGTTCTTCTTGTTGCTAGTGAGAAGCATCCTAGGGAATGGACGTCTTCTCTCCTGCTTAGTTAGGTGAGATCATGAGTATGTATTTTCCACTGCGTGTGTACCCCTGTTGTACTCTCTTTTGTAAACTCTTCTTATTATGAAATGAAAACTTTATATGTTTTGGTATCCTTTTCGTGTGTTCTGTTAGGTGCCGCATCGCACGGCACCATCCAATGAGATCCTCGGATGTGTGGACTCCGGTCCCCACAAACATGGTACCAGAGCTTTATTGGGAATAGCACGCTCGAAAAGAGCCTATTTTCAAAAACTCCGAAGTAGTCGAGTGAGGATTAGCTATATGCCCATTAAGGACTATTATTAGTATAAGTTATAAAGGTGGTAAACTAATTTATATGTTATTAATTCTGTAACGACGCTCCGACGTCGGGTAAGAGGTAAGGTACACATCCGTAAGCGGATCAATTGCGGTAAGCTCACAATGCGAGAGGTAGCATGGAAGTTTTCCGTGGCTTGGCATAGAAAAGTTAATAGGAGTCTCTAAAACTTTCCATGTTTTTGAGAACCTATGACATGCGGTACCCCAGCGTGCTTCAAAGTTAGTGGGAGCCCCCGTTGGGTGCTTTATAACCCGATAGTATGCCTCTCTAGAATCATTCGTATTCTATGGAAGCATGCAAAACACGTATGCCCGAGCGTGTATAAGCCGGTTCGTACGGGAGTCTTTGCTGTACAGACGTTATTACAACCATGTACCTCGAGACATGACCTCGCTCGAGGGCGACTCACACCCGAGTCGTATGCATTTACATTTGTATATTATTGTGACTGCCTGTCGTGTTTCCCCGTGCCACCCTTGAGGTGTGAAGGTGTGAAAGGGGATTGTTTGTCTTTTGCAGCATTGACTATGGTAGCAACCCGTGTAGCATACGTTTGCGAGTGAACGATACTAGGATGACCTATAAATGTATCTGGATATACCGGTTAGAATTTTCTTTGGTGAGGCACGTAGTACCATCAGTATGGACTTTGATACTTGACCATCCCCAACGTCAGAATGGTTGCATTACATTTTTGGGAAGTCCAACTACCAGTTGCTGGTAAGGTTTGGACATTGCAAGGTGAATATCACTCATAACTCGTGAAGAATCAAGGTTCTTTATTTCTGGCAGAAGTTTGCTCAACTTCGCCAGGTCATAATATTGGTTAGTTGAAGAATAACTTAAGTACATGCTATATGGTTAGAAAGATGATCAAGTCCACTACAAAGTTTATTTTGGTCGTTAGGACTGAAAATGATCCTACCTTGGCGTAATCTGAACTCCACAAAAAACTACTACAAATGTCCTACCCAATTACACAGTCTCTGTATTTTCACCATAACTTCTTGTAGAAAAATCTTCTGTCCTATTGTGACACATATCTGGAGAGGGCAGAAGCATCACTACAACTTTGTAATTGAAGTGTTTTCTATTTCGACAATGAACCAATCCAAATCCCAGGTTGAAACTGGTACACTGCAGATCTGCTGGCAGAAAACCAGTCAACTCCTCTGTCGACTTTTAACAGTCATATCTCCTAATATTAAAACTTGACATTGTCATATATATACATTTCTGGAAAGTAGGAAGTCCTCTATCAACTTCCTATTCAACTCCTGGTCTGAATATTTCATTATCCGATCCCAATTCCAATTGTCGCAAACACTGTTCTGGCAGACCAGGACCAGAAATCATTTGTGCATAGTTGGAATTTGCGAGCTTTGACCTGTATGACGACTTCGTAAGCCTGAACCAAATCTATTTATGGAATATTAAAATGATTTGGTACCATGGTTATTTTGTCATTACCTCAAGATATTGTTTTGATATACCTGTATAAACTGTGGACAAAAAACCCACATATACAGGGGAGGTTCTGTCAAAATTTTCAGAAAATTTTAGTCAACTTCAGACCTGTATAACTTTTAATCCAGAGCTCACCTGAGGTGTTCAAGTATAATGTGGAAAGGTTATGAAGTACTATAAAACTTTTGTATTCAACTCAGATCCTATTCCTGCCATTTACTGGAAGCAAATTTCAAATTTATACAGGATGGTCCGCTGGAACAGAACTGAAGTTCATATTCCAAATTTGAACTGTCTTGTAACCATTAATCAAGATTCTATATCTTCCATTCCAGAATTGCTATGGGGACAACGTAATACATTCTGGAAATGTTTTTGAGTTTACTATAAATTTGTAGTTGTACTCTAGACCAAATTTTGTGTTTAACTGTGAGAAATAATTACATTTCTATAGACTGGTCTGATGGCCCAGAAACTGGACGGCATACCAGTATGCGATATTATCAACTCAAATTGTTTTAGTTTCACCTTCTTATGTCACTCATCAGGTCTAGGGGTGATTACTCCACATGATTGATTAACATAAAGTTGTAACACCAGGTTAAGTTATTGCTGGGCAGTATCACTTATTTGGGTCTAGTTCAATGTTCTAATCTTTATTTACACCTTGCCTACTGCATTGTAAAGTGATGCATATTACGGTCTTTATCATGATTCTAGTTGGTACTGCAACTTTGGATCTTAACCGTAATGCTCACTCTTGCAGCATGGATCACACTCATTTTGAGGGTGAACCGGGTAATTCTGCTCATGGTGGAGATGACTCAACTCTACCACCAGTGCCATCATCAACCGGATTGGCAGAAGTCTTAGCAAGGATGGCCGAGTCTCTGCAGATGTTAGTACAGCGGAGTATACAACCTGAGGCTCGACCACTTGATCAACCTCAAGTCACATATGTAGATTTCTTGGCGGCTCAACCACCAGTTTTCACCGAAGCCTGGGAACCATTGGAGTCTGAACATTGGCTCCGGGTGATTGAAGCCAAGTTTGAGTTACTCCAGTGTGATGAGTACCAGAAGGCTTTATTTGCCGCTCAACAACTTCACGGATCTGTAGGAGCTTGGTGGTCTGAATATCTCACCACTCTCCCTGATGGTCATCGTGTGACCTGGCCAGAGTTCCGTGATGCTTTTCGTGCACGCCACATTTCTACAGGGATGATTAAAACCAAGTTGGAGGATTTTGTGGAGTTGAAGCAAGGAGAAATGAGTGCTTATGAATACTCCAATGCGTTCAATCGTTTGGCTCAATATGCGCCTGAGTATGTGAATATCGAGGCGTTGAAGTGTGATTGTTTCTTTCGAGGACTGAACGTCGAGCTTCAAGCTCGACTGGTGTTATTCAATAACGGCAACTACAATGACTTGGTTGGTGCCGCTACTGTTCAGGAGGATGCAACTCTTCGCTATCAGGCAGAGGAGAGGAAGAGGAAGACATCACTAAAGATTATCAGTGATGTTCCTCAGGAGGATCGAGCGGTATATTGCTTACCGTCCAATCGATAGCTTTGGTCGAGTGAGCAACCACAACAGGTTCGATATCACTCCTATCCAGTTGAGACCTTACTTGCACCTCAGCAAAGCGTGCAAGTGTGTCCTTGTTCTCCACCGCAGCAGTATGATCTCACTCTTGCAGCCCAATCTCTGCAAGATGTGCATGTTGTCAGTCCACCCCAATTCAGTGGAAAGAACAGAATGCATTTAGCACGGGAACGTCGCAAGACGGAACGTGATCGTGTCCAATTGTCCTTTTCCAAGAATTCTAATCAGCACCATAAACTTAAAAAGAAGACCTCATCGATGTCTGCCATTGTTAATTATGCTGCGATTGAGGACATTCCAGAAGGAGAACCTGTTTTAGCAGGCATGTTTAGTTTACATGATCAACCAGTAGTCGTTCTGTTTGACTCTAGAGCTACTCATAACTTTGTGAGCAAGTCTTTTGTGCTGAAAAATCAAGTCATACTAAAGAAGTTTGACATGGACAAGGCCAAACCCATCAAGACGCCTATGGCAACTAATGGACACCTAGACCTCAACGAAGATGGTCTAAGTGTGGACCAAAAGGTATATCGTTCCATGATTGGTTCTTTGTTATATCTTTGTGCATCTAGACTGGATATCATGCTAAGTGTGTGTATGTGTGCACGTTTTCAAGCTGCACCTAAGGTGTGTCCTATGACCGTCGTGAAGAGAATTCTTAGATATTTAGTTGACACACCTAGCTTAGGACTTTTGTACCCCAAAGGATCCAAGTTTAACCTTATTGGCTATTCTGATGCGGATTATGCGGGGTGCAAAGTTGATAGAAAGAGCACATTTGGGACATGCCAATTCTTGGGTAGATCCTTAGTGTCTTGGTCCTCTAAGAAACAAAATTCCATTGCTCTTTCCACAGCCGAAGCGGAGTATGTCGTAGCCAGAAGTTGTTGTGCACAACTTCTTTGGATGAGACAAATTCTAAGGGATTATGGTATAAATTTGCGCCATATTCCTCTCCTATGTGACAATGAGAGCGCCATTGTGACTGTCTCACATCCTTTTTGTGTCAGTTCACCTGGAGGCAATATTTCAGCTAATGAGGTTGTTTCTCAAGCACCTTTGTGCATGGGTGGAAATATCTATGCGGTGAACCTCATCATTTTGGAAGGTCAACATATTGACCTCATCTTGGGAATGTCATGGTTGACACATCATGGAGCTATCTTTGATATCAGCTCGTGGACTGTCCAACTGAATTCTCAATTCCATGGTAGCAACACTTTAAATCTTTTGGATACCGCACCAAGAGTCTCATTAGTGCATCACACAAGTGTCAAGAATCTTGAGGATACCCCCGTAGTGTGTGAATATCTAGACGTGTTCCCTGACGATCTTCCGGGCATGCCACCAGAACGTGACGTCGAGTTCAAGATTGAACTAGCGCCGGGAACCATGCCAATCTCAAGGAAGCCGTATAGGATGGCACCGAAGGAACTTGCGGAATTGAAGGAGCAGCTGAATGACTTATTGAGCAAGGGTTTTATTTGCCCAAGTTCATCACCTTGGGGTCGTTTCGCTTTGTTTGTGAAGAAGAAGGATGAGACATTGAGGTTGTGTGTTGACTATCGTCCACTAAATGTAGTCACCATCAAGAACAAGTATCCACTACCACGCATTGATGTCTTATTCGATCAACTAGTGGGTGCTAAGGTATTCTGAAAGATGGACCTTCATTCAGGTTATCATCAGATTAAGATTCGACCTGAGGACATTCCAAAAACCGCATTCTCTACGAGGTATGGGTTGTATGAGTACCTTGTCATGTCCTTTGGGTTGACTAATGCACCAGCTCACTTCATGTATCTCATGAATTCAGCGTTTATGCCGGAGTTGGACAAGTTTTTCGTGGTACTCATTGACGACATCTTGGTGTATTCCAAATCTGAAGGAGAACACGCTAAACACTTGCATATTGTGCTGCAACGTTTAAGGGATCACAAACTGAATGCAAAGTTCAGCAATGTGACTTTTGGATCCGCCAAGTACCATTTCTAGGGCACATCATCTCGGCTGATGGTATTGCCGTTGATCCAAGCAAAATTGTACAAGTCCTGAAGTGGAAATCTCCCAAGTCCATACATGAAGTTCGTAGTTTCCTTGGCTTGGCTGGCTATTATCGGAGGTTCATTCCGATTTTCTCAAAGATAGCTAAACCAATGACTGAACTACTGAAGAAGGGAACGAGATATGTATGGACTAAAGATTGTGAAGAAGCATTTCAAACTTTGGTGAAACACCTCACAACAGCACCGGTGTTGGCTCAGCCGGACACAACCAAACCATTTGATGTCTATTGCGATGCATCTGGCATTGGTCTTGGTTGTGTACTCATGCAAGATAGAAGAGTGATCGCGTATGGATCCCGACAGCTTCGGAATCATGAACAACAGTATCTGACTCATGATCTTGAGCTCGCTGCCGTAGTTCTTGCATTGAAGATGTGGAGGCACTATCTATTAGGCAATCTAGTGCATCTCTACACTGATCACAAGAGTTTGAAGTACATTTTCACACAGAAAGACTTGAATATGTGACTGTGAAGATGGTTGGAATTGATCAAAGACTATGAGATTGAGATCCACTACCATCCTGGCAAAGCAAATGTGGTTGTAGATGCGCTGAGCCGCAAGTCTCATGTCAATCATCTGTCGATCATTTCAATGGAATAGGATGAGACGAGTTTATACTTGGTTCCATATGGAGCGCTCTACAATCTAGCCCTCATCCCTACCATCAGGGAAGATATTGTAGAGGCTCAGAAGCAAGACAAGGGAATGTCGCACATTCGACGAAGAATGAAGAAGGGGGAGATGAAATGCTTTCGATGTGATGATCACGGTACTATTTGGTTTAAAGACCGTATAGTCGTACCCCATGACATGGAGCTCCGAAAGAAGGTCTTGGATGAAGGACACTTATCCAAGTACTCTATTCATCCGGGTAGCAACAAGATGTACCAGGATCTGAAGAGGAAATTTTGGTGGTCCCGGATGAAGCGAGAGATAGCGAAGTATGTATCCGAATGTGATACATGTCGGCGAGTGAAAGCTGACCATTTGAGGCAAGCCGAACAGTTACAACCCTTGAACATACAGGCATGGAAGTGGGAAGACATCAACATGGATTTCATCGTAGGGTTACCTCTCACTTTCCGTAAGCATGATTCGATTTGGGTGATAGTTGATTGGTTGACCAAGTCAACTCATTTTATCCCTGTCAACAGCAACTATCGTGCTCCCAAGTATGCAGAGTTGTATATCACAAGGGTCATGTGCCTACATGGAGTACCCCACACTATCATTTCAGATCGTGGAGCCTTATTTGTTGCTCGATTTTGGGAGCAGCTCCACGCATCATTGGGTACCAAGTTGATACGAGGTTCTGCTTATCATCCGCAGACTGATGGTCAGACGGAGCGAGTAAATCAAGTCCTTGAAGACATGCTACGAGCTTGTGCCATCCACCATGGTAAAAATTGGGATGATCATCTACCATTGGCGGAGTTTTCATATAACAATGGCTATCAAGCTAGTATCCAGATGGTGCCATATGAAGCCCTCTATGGCAAGAAGTGTCGCACACCATTGAATTGGTGTGAGTTCTGTGAAAGAGTAACATATGGCATTGATCTGGTCAATGAAGCGGAAGAACAAGTGCGAGTAATCCAAGCCAATCTCAAGGTTGCTCAATCTCGACAGAAGAGTTATGCAGATAAACGACGTCAACCTCTTCACTTCGACATTGGGGATCCTGTTTACCTTCGTGTGTCTCCAATGAAAGGGATTCATCATTTTGGGGTGAAGGGAAAGCTAGCTCCACGATTCATCGGGCTGTTCGCTATCATTGAGAAATGCGGACCTGTGGCCTATCGTCTGGAGTTACTGGCATCTCTCTCTGGAATTCATAATGTATTCCACATCTCTCAGTTGCGAAAGTGTCTTAAATCCCCAGCTGAAGTCCGCACGAAAGATCTTGAAGCTCTACAACCTGATCTCACTTATTCTGAGCATCCGGTCAAGATCATCGATGAGAAGACTCGCACCACAAGAAGCCGCACTTTGCACTTTTACAGAGTCTTGTGGAACAACCATACCGCTGATGAAGCGACTTGGGAAAGCGAGGATTTTCTTAGATCGAAGTATCCGGACTTGTTAGCGGCATATGTTCATTAAGTTCTTTTTCTTTTTTTCCTTCCTATTGTAATCTCGGGACGAGATTCTTTTAAGGAGGGAGGAATGTAAAATCCCACTTAATTCTAAATATGAAATTCAGTTGTTAGTTAAATTCAAATTTAATTGGGTTCAAGATATGGTCATGTACATAAACTTGAACCTATTCAATTCTTTCTTCTTCTCATGTTTAAAATTTTATTAACATGAGAAACATTCTCACCAATAATTTTAGAATAATTCAAATATCATCTCTGCAAAATTTTGGGATATTTGAATAGGGTTTGCTTGGGCAAATCAATTTATAGTACCTCATATACTCAAATAGTCAAAATAGAATATAGCTACTGTATACACATGCCCTGTCAAAAATATTCAAATCTAAGGCTATAAATTTTTCTATAGTCTTCTAAAGTTACAAATAATCTCCTTGAAAATTTTCATGAATTTTGCAATCCATTTGCTGTTTTATTTGAGACGCTCAGCAAATTTGAATCAAGTTTAAATTCAAATTCAAAATCTGGTCAAAATATACTTGAACATAAAGATCTAAACACACCATTGTGTTCAGCACATTTTTCTTGACTTATCCCTGAAGTTTCATGATTTTTGGAGTTCATTTACTATTTTAAAATGAATTGCTAAGTGGCAGGGGTTGTGAGGCTGACTGGTGGGGCCCACTAGTCAGCAGCCCACCTGCAGCCGCATTCCAGCGCGTGCTGCGCGCGCCACCGTGACGGCATGCATGCCCAGCGCAACAGCAGCGAGCTGCTTCCGTTTGAGCCCTACAAATAGCGCTCCCTACCCTCCTTATCACTTCCTCGGTCGATATTTTCTTCCTTCCTCACACCGAGCAGACGATCTGCGCCATTTCGCTTCTGTGCGCAGTTTTCCCACCGCCGGCACCGCGCGTCCGTTGCCGGCCAACCGGAAGCCTCTCGCGCCAAGCTCTCAACGGCAAGGTTGTTCCCCACTCCCTCGTCTAGCTTCTTGTTCAATCCCTTCGTTCTTTCGTTGATGTTTTGGCCGGTATTTTGAAGCTAAACCGGAGCTCGCCGTCGAGGTTGCCGTGCGCCGTCTCTGTTCCACGGTGCCAGGCTGCTGCAAGCCGTTTCGTTCTTCGACTCAAACAGCAAAGTGGTGCACCTGGACACGCTCAGCACCACGGTGAAAGCCGTTCCGCATTTACGTGAGTATCGAGCAAATTATCCAAGTTTTACTCTCGGACGAAGCTTATGAACTAGCTAGGTTTTTCATTCAATTCGGTTTCCACACTTAATCACTCTTCACAATTGCTAGCAAATAGTTTCTACACTTCCTTGCACACCATCTCGAACTGGAATTATAAAAAATAATAGACCTTAGCTCGAGAATCACGAGTTCTTCCCTCCGCCATTAAAAAGTTACCTCTATTGCCGTTGACGGTTGTTTTGCCGGCCGTTGCACGACGATTTCACCTTCCTATCCTTCCCATCATGGTTCCAAAAGACTTCCCCAACATTTTCCGATAGTTTTAAGCCATGGGGCGATGGTTCTGACATGGCCGGAACCCTAGCTGCCGCCGCCGCCGATGCACTGCCGTTTCCGACCGTCGGCAAGCTTCACCGACCCCACCATCGTGCTCAACACATGATTTTAGGGTTGGGCGCCCAAGACTAGGCGCTGCAGTGGCCGGGAACTTGGTTCCGGCGAGGCTCGCCGGAGTGCACCGCCGCTGTAACCCCGGGAGCCGCCCGCGTCGGGAGGTTGACGATGACACTGCGGGTCCCACGTGTCAGCGTCTGTTAACCCCCATCGGATCAGCTGTGGCAACAGGATTTATTGTGGCTATGCGGTGTTTCTCTGTGGTCCCCGTGTGGTTTGAATGCCACTGGTCCATTTTAAAATGGTGGGGCCCATGGTTTAATTCAAATTAGAATTTAATTCCAGATTTGGCTCCAACTTAGAAAATCCTCTCTGTAGACTGCTCCAAAAATCTTCAAACAAATTTTTTTTGAAAGCCCTTGAGCTCTAGTTTCTGTTAGTAGCAATTAGGTTTTGTGAAACTTACTTTTAAATTCTGTAGAAAATAATATTCCCAAATACAAATACAATTTTTCCAGATGAACTTCCCACTGGGAAAATCCTCAAAATTTAGGAGCCATTGATTAGGAGCCATTTAGGAGCCCTATTCTTGATCACCAGAAAAAGTTTAGGAGCCATTGCACCTGTATAACCCTCTGTATAATTCAATTACCTTTTTCAGTCATTGAATTATTACAGATGTGCAGCTGCTTTATTGTGTCCCAAATTTGGACAGAACCTTCCTTTAGTCATACACTAGTCCCTGTAAAAATTTGGGATTTAATTGACTTGGTCTCCTGGTCCTAATTTAGTTGCCAACTGAATGTTATTTGAAAAGCTAAAATTCAGTTATAAAATAATTCCAGAAATTCTTGCCAACTTTGAAATTTAATCTCTCCTTCACCAAGGCTTAGAAATTTATGAAACCAATTTTGCTAGAACAAACATCCTCTATCATGATCATCAACTGGCAGCTATGTTCAAGCTACAGTTTCTTCTCTAAAATTCTAGGAAGTTTATTGCTTACCATAATTTTAGAGACAACAAACTACTCTGATCATCTCCTGTTCTTTGCAAGAGTATTTCTTGTAGTCCCTAACATCTACCCTAAAAATCCCAAAGACAAAGAAGATCATTCACTCACTATAACCATAGTTAGAAACTTATGAAATATATATACATTATAATTTACTAGCATTCGTATATGCATGTCGTGTAGTGATCGATATTGACGAGAAGTGTCGCTTGGAGGAGAAGGCCAGGGTGTCCACTTGAGGTCCTTGGCGAAGTCTTCAGAGAAGGACCACTAACAATTGACATTTAATCGAGTCGCAAACTAAGGCAAGCCCCGGTTTGCATTTAAGAGATTTTTCAAGTTTTCAAGTTTTATTCACTTACGTCTTAAGTTGATATGTGCATTACATATAAGGTGTTTGATACTCCACCTGCATATCCACAAATCCTATGGGAGGATTGGAAAGGTTTACAGCTTGACGTGTAGAACTGCCAATGCTAATGTCGTAGATATACCGGTAGAAGTCGAGTAGTTGGAATCTACTCGTGAGATAGGGATAACAGTTCATATGAGGGTGAAAGATGACAAAATGGCTTATGATATGAATACAAGACCGGACAGGAAGAGTAGGAGTCGACGAGATGGAGTCTCGGGCGCATAGCCCTGCCTTTGTTGCTTGAGGACCGTGCTGTATGTGGCACCGTAGGGCAAGCTTGAACTGTACCGGTTGCATAATGGTATATGGGCCCATTAAACTGATGTAACTCAAGACTGTAGTGTGGAGACTCCTCGGTTGCCCTTGAATGGAGATGCAAAGGCATAAAGGTGTAAATCTTCTAGCGGGCAACTTCGACGTGTCCGTGTAGGGGACCTTTTGCTCAGGATGAAGAGGTTTGTCGACATTGGGGTCTTGGGTGAAAGGTGGCCATGTATGACGCGGGGAGGAGAGAACGTATGTTTCTCCCACGCGGGTGTGCGTGTCGTGCAGTACGGGTGTGTCCTGATTGCAATCACCGTCCCTCGCGGTTATTTGAGTACCACTTGTCCGTTGCTGTCATGACGTAGAAAATACTAAAGAAGCCTAAAAATATGTTGTATTGAATTATAATTGCTTTGAACTCTTGTGTGACTTAGATATAGCAAAATTAAAGTTTACAGTTTCCCCATACTTTAGCTGTAATAGCATTATGTTCTTTGGGCATGTCATATCATCGGCAAAGCGTTTCTTGTTTGATTGTGGAGTCTATGATGTGTCGTGCTTTAAGAATGTCATTTTCTACTTAAAACATGATTATAAGGATCCACTTGTAGGCGAGTCTATTTATGCTATTCCTTACCTATGCTTAGTATTCACCCTGCATATGTCTAGTGAGACGGGTTAGTCTTGCTGAGCCTTATGCTCACGTTTGCGCTTTAACAATTTTTGCAGGTATTAGGTTTTTTTTTGCTGTTCAGGTTGTACATGATATCTCGAGGTATCGAAATAAATCTCATGTGAACCACGCCGCTGCTGAATGTTATTCTTATTGCTAGTGAGAAGCTTCCTAGGGAATGGACGTCTTCTCTCCTGCTTAGTTAGGTGAGATCATGAGTATGTATTTTCTGCTGCGTGTGTACCCCTGTTGTACACTCTTTTGTAAACTCTTCTTATTATGAAATTAAAACTTTATATGTTTTGGTATCCTTTTCTTGTGTGCGGTTAGGTGCCGCATCGCATGGCACCACCCAATGAGATCCTCGGATGTGTGGACCCCGGTCCCCACAACCAAAACTGGGGCTGTAGTTAACCTCTTCTTCAACTCCTCAAAACTTTCTTTACAAGCTTGAGTCCATTGGAATGCCTTTCCCTTCATTAGCAATTCCGTCATTGTCTTGGCTATCTTGGAAAAGTCCTTGACGAATAGACGCTAATATCCAGCCATTCCAAGAAAACTCCTTATTTCCTTTACATTTTGCGGTGGTTCCCACTTCAACACGTCTCTCACTTTTCCGGGGTCAACCGATACTCCTCCTCCTGAGATGATATGACCCAAAAACGACACCTCTCTCAACCAAAACTAACACTTGTTGAACTTGGCATACAATTGATGCTCCCTCAATTTCTGCAATGTAAGCCTCAAGTGTTCCTCATGTTCCTTCTCATCCTTCGAGTAGATCATAATGTCATCAATAAACACCACAACGATCCTATCCATGTACTCCATGAAGACCTTATTCATGAGGTACATAAAGTATGCAGGTGCATTGGTCAATCAAAAGGACATCACAGTGTACTCATAAGATCCATATCGCGTCCTAAAAGCTGTCATGGGTATGTCCGATGGTCTAATCTTCATTTGAAAGTATCCCGACCTCAAATCAATCTTAGAGAAGACACAAGCACCCTTCATCTGATCAAACAAGTCTTCTATGTGTGGCAAGGTGTACTTTTTCTTAATTGTCACCTCGTTGAGAGCTCGGTAATCCACGCACATCCTTGGGAGCCATCCTTCTTGTCCACAAATAGAACGGGTGCTCCCCAAGGTGAAGAGCTGGGTCGAATAAAACCCTTCTCTAGTTGCTCTTGAATCTGCTTCTTGAGCTCTACTAATTCCATAGGAGGCATCCTATATGGCCTCTTAGCTATAGGTGCAGTTATAGGTACTAAATCAATAAAAAACTCAATGTCTCAATCAGGTGGCATACCTGGCAACTCGTCCGAAAAAACATCCAAAAATTCACACACCACCAGAATCTCCTCAATTGCGGCACCGTCCATATGATTCAGCTCCGATTGCTTCGGCGCGTGTTGAGATGCTTCAAATTCTACAGTGATCCCTTCTTCATTGGTCAACTTCACCGTCTTTGTGGCACACGCAATGACTCCATTGTGCTTCCTCAACCAGTCCATACCAAGTATAATGTCCAATCCTTGGGAATCCAAAACTATAAGGTTGGCAAGGAAGTCTACCCCCGTTATACTAAGGCTTAATTTTGGACATACTATATTTGTCCTTATCTCTCCTCCA
Source organism: Tuctoria greenei (assembly GCA_036927565.1). Classification (NCBI taxonomy): domain Eukaryota; kingdom Viridiplantae; phylum Streptophyta; class Magnoliopsida; order Poales; family Poaceae; genus Tuctoria; species Tuctoria greenei. The sequence continues at coordinate 132,311,363 of JAYESD010000001.1, read as the reverse complement.
GGAGACTTAACCAACAGCATAAACTTCATATGAGTGATAGGCAAACTATACTTGGCGAATACTTCGATGCAATGAATGAATGTGATGCTCCAGAATCAAATAACATAGTCGCGGGGTTGGAGTTCCCGAGAAGCATACCAATGACAACGTCATCCGCTTGTTGAACATCCTTCGTAGAGACATGGTTCACGTTTGATGAGGAAATCACAACAGCGGAGACGCACATTGAACTGCAAGGACCAATCACAAGAGCACGAGCACGGTTAATAAATCAGCAGGTGAATTCGTTCCTAACTTCTTTTGCATGTGAGTTTGAGAATATATTGTTATGTGATGATTTAATTGTTATTAGGAATAATGGAGAAGATCAACAAGTGAAGGAAAAAGGTCTTGGGAGCGTCCAGAGCCAGCTGGGACGTCCAGAAGTTGATGGAAACAGTTTGTAACTCGGACTCGAGTTCAACTCAGAGTTCAAGAGCAGTCCAACTTAAAACGGACGTCCAGGAGGCATACGGACTCCGTTTTTGACGTTCTACATATGCAAGGAAAGAGGAGAAGATAAAATTTCCAGTGGTTCTGGTACCACATCAGAATTCCTCCGGAGACATTGGAAATCGTCGAAACAAGTGGAGTCCAAATTTCTGTCTGGTGCTGCGCCACCGAATCGGGCCTTTGGGCGTTGTATCCCGTAAGAGTCCATTAGGGACGCGTCTAATCGTGTTTTGGCCGAACCCTAGCCTTTAAATACTGCAGCCACCAGTCATATTCGGTGGGTTTTGCTTAGATCAATAATATCGCCGTTCTACGGTTTGTGAGACCCCAACTTCGTGATTTCAGATCGTGTCTTCGACGTTCATGCTCGTGTTCTTGGTTGCACGTGCAGGGATTAGCCTTCTTGGCGAGGTCAAGCGTGTGCAGCACGGTTGATAACCAAAGCAGCCGTGGTGTAGTGATTGCAGGGGTACTCGAACCGCTCGAGTGCCGCGGATCATCAACGTCGAGTTCTCCACCCCAATCGACTTACCTTTTGAAAGATCGGGCCTAAACTTACTCATCAATTGGTATCAGATTTCCAGTTTGCCCGTGAGGTATCTTTGTTTTCCTTCCATTAGATCGATTTTGTTTTGTACCTAGAGTAAAAAAGCCACAAAAAAATTAGATCATTTTTCCCGCTTCCTAGACTATAGTGCCTGCAGTTTTGTTTTTCAGTTTGCATTGTTGAGTTTGCATTCGTGTGGTCGAGTCTTGTTGCTGGTTTAGCTTTTTTTTTGGGTCCTAGTTATCATGTTTCATCCTTGTTTTCTTGCTGTTTGACACCTATTCCACAATCCCCAAATAACAAACCGATCCACCACGTTCATCGGTTTGCCCTAGCTAGCCGCCTTGCATGAACTCCCGCATCGCCAGCCCTAGATTAGGTGACAAACCCTTGTGCCACTCATCCTTGAATCATCACACACCACCTCATTAGTTGCTGTGCAAATTCCCGATTGTTTTCATATCCGATTGCAGGTTCTGTTCTCAAACCGAGTTGGAATCAACATCCAGAAATCGTTACTCGGACAGCCTAAATTAAACCGGCCATAACTTTCGCATACGAACTCGAAATCGCGCGAATTTTCTTTTTCAAATTTATCCGATTTTCTGCAGCGTAGCCGCGTTTGGCGAAATTAGATTGCCCAAATTTCCCTCAGAAGATAGGCTATCCGGCCTCCGAAGTTTCAACACGAATTTTAAAGAATCTTCTTGATTTTCTATAGGCCGCCTAATACATCCAATTGAGATGTAAATTTGTGTGATTCATATCTTCGTGCTCCTAAGTAAAGAAAAAATATCAAAAAATATTACAAAAAAAGAAAAAAAATAGTGAAGAGCACGCATATAAAAGCAATTGGCCTATACTACTTGCTTGTGATTGTTGGTTATATCATTCTTTCTTCCTTTTGTCTTGCTACTTCCTTGTGTTGTGCTAGGCCCTAGAGCACTTGGTTGGCCAGCAACAGTTTCCTACATTGAATACTTATTCAACTTTATTTACCTATTAACGATTTTCTGCTTATTAGCCACCATATTGTGCCATCGAAGCCCCACCTTTCTCTTGAGCATAACATGTACCTTTGCAATCACCCCACACTTCATTGGTTCATCTCACCGTCCACACCACCTGTTGTGTCGGTAAGAACACTTGTAAGAGCATGGTAAGACGCTTGAGCGAGAGAGATTGTTTTTTCTTCCACCTTTCACATTGTCACTGTAGTTGATAGGGATAACATATTTTTGTTGTCTTTTGTTTCCTACTAACAATGGTAGGAGAAGACAATGATGACGAATGTGTTCAACATGCTGAGTTACGTGATATGGTGAAGACCATGACAGATATGTTCGCCAAATACAACGCAACAACGGAGGAGTCATTGGCGAACTTGACTCGCCAACTTGATAACCTTGCTCTTCGGATGAATACTTTTGAGGCTCGGTTGCCTCTCGCTGGAAGACATGAAGACAATGCTTATGATGATATGGAAGATCACAATAATCAGACAAGACTGCCACTTTATCGTCGAGGTATGGGAGGTAATAATCATCATTACAATTATAATCGTCCTCCTGATGATCCTTTTGATAAAGTGATATTTACTATACCCCCTTTTTCTGGTGCTTATGATGCTGAGGCTTATCTTGATTGGGAGATGACAGTGGAGCAAAAATTTAATGCCCATCTTGTTCCTGAACAACATAGAGTTCCTCAAGCCACTTGTGAGTTTAAGGACTTTGCTATCATATGGTGGAATGAACCTGTTAAAACTAGAACTGATCCTCCAACATGGGATAGATTAAAGGAAGCTATGCGTGTTCGATTTGTTCCTCCATCTTTTCAGCGGGACCTTCGCAAAAAATTGCAGCGCTTAGACCAAGGTAACATGTCCGTAGAGGAGTATTATGAAGAGTTACAAAAGGGTATGCTGCGTTGTGGGGTAGTAGAAGACATGGATGGTAAAATAGCTCGTTTTTATGGGGGGTTGAGACGTGAAATTTAGGACATTGTTGATTACAAGGAATATGTTACTGTTAACAGATTGTTTCAGCTTGCTATGTTGGTAGAAAAAGAATTGTAGGGTCGACAACAACAGCAACAATGCACGAGGAGCAACTTCACGCCGCATTCGACGTCTACACCATCCAAAACAGCACCATCTTCTACCCCTCGTGCAGCGACTACACCATCCAATGGCGGCCAACGAACTATACCTGCTGCTCCACCTTCTCGCGTGCCGGAAGGCAGCAAGGCGACATCATTCAAGCCTTCGTCGTCCACTCCTTCTACGTGTCGTGCTTCCGACATTAAGTGTCGCCGCTGCAAGAGACTTGGTCATATGATGAGAGATTGCCTGAGCAAACGAGCATACATAGCACGCGACGATGGCGGGTATGATAGTACTTCCGATGTTGAAGATGAATATTCTCTTGCTACTCACTTTACAGATGCAAATGATGAACACACTGAAGAAGAGGTACTTGGTACAGCGGCGACAGAGAATTATAGGAGCATCATTGTGCAGCGTGCCTTGAGCTCCAAAGTGGAGACCGACGACAAGCTACAACGACACAACCTCTTCCACATGTTTCTCGTCGTCAAGGACTGCCGTGTACACACTATAATTGATGGAGGTAGTTGCAATAACTTGGTGAACACAGACATTGTCAAGAAACTTGGTTTGACAACAAGAGCACACCTTCATCCGTACCACATTCAATGGTTCAACAACAGCGGTAAGGTTCGGGTAACACAAACAGCGAGAATACATTTTTCAATTGGTTCTTACCATGATTTTGCTGATTTTGATGTTGTTCTTATGGATGCTTGTTTTCTTTTATTGGGTCGTCCTTGGGAATTTGATACAGATGCTATTCATCATGGTAGAACCAATAAATATACTCTCAGGCATAAGGGAAAGAAAATCACTTTGCTCCCCATGACTCCTGCTGAAATTGTGCATTTTGAGAAGAGTAAAATTCGTGATGGCAAAGCAACAAAATTAGAATCTGAAAAACAGCAAGTCATTAAGTTAAAATCACCATCGTTACTCGCAACTAAATCTGAACTTGCTGATTTATTCGATGCTAAGGGGATGTGCTATGCTTTAGTTTGCAAAGAAGCCATGTTTTCACTTCATGAATTGTCTATTGCATTGCCCCTTGCTGTTGCTAACCTTTTGCAGGAGTTTGAGGATGTGTTTCCCTCCGAGATACCCCCTGGTTTACCACCGATGAGAGGCATTGAACACAAGATCGATTTGATTCCAGGAGCAAGTTTGCCAAATCGTGCAGCATACAGGACGAATCCACAGGAAACTAAGGAAATTCAGCGACAAGTCCAAGATCTTTTGGACCACGGGTACATTTGTGAAAGCCTTAGCCCTTGTTCCGTTCCTGTTCTCTTGGTTCCTAAGAAAGATTGTAGTTGGCGCATGTGTGTTGATTGTCGAGCGATTAATAACATCACCATTCGATATCGTTATCCTATTCCCCGCGCTTAGATGATATGCTTGATGAATTGAGTGGTGCTATCATCTTCACAAAAATTAACTTGCGTAGTGGTTACCACCAAATTAGAATGGCTCTAGGAGATGGATGGAAAACTGCATTTTAAACCAAGTTTGGACTTTTTGAGTGGTTAGTCATGCCTTTTGGTTTAACTAATGCACCCAGCACCTTTATGCGTTTAATGAACGAGGTTTTACGTGCTTTCATTGGACAATTTGTGGTGGTTTATTTTGATGATATCCTCATTTATAGCAAGTCATATGATGAACATCTTGATCATTTACGTGCTGTTTTTACTGTTTTGAGAGATGCACGTTTGTTTGGTAATCTCAAAAAGTGTGTCTTTTGCACCAATCGAGTCTCGTTTCTTGGCTACGTCGTTTCCCGCAGGGAATTGAGATGGATGAGGCAAAAATTGAAGCAATCACCAGCTGGCCAGCCCCAACAACCATCACGCAGGTTTGTAGTTTTCTTGATCTTGCAGGTTTTTATCGGTGTTTTGTGCGGGATTTCAGCACCATTGCAGCACCTCTACATGAGCTAACGAAGAAGGGAGTGCCATTTCGATGGGGCGAACAGCAGAAACAAGCTTTTGATGCTCCCAAATCAAATCTTACACAAGCACCATTGCTACAACTTCCTGATTTTGACAAGACCTTTGAGCTAGAATGCGATGCAAGCGGCATTGAAATTTGTCGGTGGTTTTGATCCGGCAGATCTCCCGACACTACTAAAGTGTTTGCGGAGTTTGAAGTTCGGTGTGGGCGCACGGAGATTCAAGAAGGTGAAATATAAAATGACACAGGAGACACAAAGGTTTACGTGGTTCGGGCCGCCTGAGCGTAATACCCTACTCCATGGGATGTGTTGGTGTTGTATTGGATGTATGAACTCCACTCAGGTGAGTTGAGTGCGCGTGTGAGCCAATTAGACCAGATCAGAATAGAGCAGGTCAGATCAGACTCCCCTATGTATCGTCGGCCTGTCCTTTTATAGTATAAGGACAAGCCGTTACAAGTTGGCCTGGCCTGACATGTGGCCCCAGCGGTTACTAATATTGATACACATTTGATGCGCTTAATTACCCTTAATGACCGAGTTACGGGCTTTGACAGCATCGTTACTGGTAATTAAGGTCGTTCGATCATGTGTCATTAACATAGTACTAATGACACTTAATCAGGTCTTGAAGTCCTTGATTCCCTTTTGAAGATCCGGAGCCGTTGTGGGGTCTACCAGAGGTTTAAGGCTGAAGATCCGACGGTAGGACACGTGGCAGCTCCAGAGCATGCTGTGAGGAATAGATAGGTCCGGTGCCACCAGACACGTGTCAGTTCTGGAGCTTCCCTCAGTCTGGGGTTTGGTCCGGGGGTGCCATTATGGTACATAGCCCGGAGCTTCCCCCTTGCGGGCGGTAGCTCCGGTTTGATGGTACACGTGGCGACTCTGAGACTAACCATATTGGGGAAGCGGGTCTGGTTATGTCTGACATGTGGGCCTCCGAAGGTCTTCAAATCAAGTAGATGACATTTCCTTAAGATCTTTGCAATCTCAAGGGGTATACGGTACCCAGGGTACTGACAGTGGCCCCCTGGGCCCACCTCTGGGGAAGACCCCTTGGGTGAAGTCATTCCGCCGGAGGTGGGTCCATCTTTCGACTTTTGAGCCGAGTCTTCAAAGGTCTTCAGATGTGCTGTTGGCGATAGTTTTGGAGTTAAATCCTCGCCGCGTGGCACATCCTGGGTGCGGCAAATGAGATCTTTGGCGTGCGGATCTCACGCAATTGAAAGTCGCCGGTTCCCGATACGAAAATCGTATCGGTTCCGCGCGCCTTGTCAGGCCGCCGCCTTCGGGCTTCCCGCCTTTCATGATGACAACCGTTCGCCTGGGTAAGAACCTCGACTTGATCGTCGGGGTGGTCCCAGGCCCTCTTGTCATCGGCAGGGTGAAATTTTTGAATAGTATCTTCGGCTTCCTTGCGGTTTCCATCCAAGCGTTGCGGGGGCTTACTTAAGAAGGAAAGCGTGCACCGTCTGGTGTTCTTTACGCCTCTCATCTAAACTTGCGCTCAAACTCTCAAACTTGTGCTTGCTTTTCTTCCCTTGCCTCGCTGTGCTGCGATGGAGTTGGGTCTCCGCAAGAGCCGCTTGAAGACCGAAGGTGACCTGAAGAAGGTCCGGGCCCTCATGGGGTGGTCCTCGGACTTCTTCAACCACCTGGTCCACGCCGATGGGGAGCTCCCGTTCGATAAGGAGCACGCTGGCGAGATGGTGTACTTCTCTACGTACGCCATAGTGGGGTTGATCCCGCCTTTTTCCTCCTTTTTCTTGATGCTGCTAGACTTCTATTGTCTGCAGCTGTACCATCTTGGCCCCCACTCCATTCTTCTAGTGTCTGTCTTCGTCCACTTCTGCGAAATGTGGGTGGGCACCCCCCCTGCATTGAGCTTTTCCATACCTTCTTCACCGTCCATACCACCGGAAGGGGTGATGAAGTACCTTGGCTTCTACTACTTTGTGAAGCGCAAGAAGTGCCCATTCAAGTACCTCTGGTTGTTTCCCTCTGGAAAGTGGGACGATTGGAAGAAAGACTGGATAGTCATCCGGGTGGAGGAGCACGAGAAGTTTGAGCTGCCCAAAGGCCTCCCCAACATCGACACTGCAGTCTGGAGTGAAGCTCCGGTGCTGTCAGATGCCTTCAACCCTGCTCTAACCAGGATCCGCCATTGTGTGGAGGGAGGAGTAACTCCTCAGGCGGTATTTTGCAAATTCCTGGTCAACAGGTGGGCACCGCTGAAGAGGAGAGAAAAACTCGCTTAGGCCCTCAACAGTGTGATGGACGACAACCGGGTCGAGACCGGGCTGAAGTCCAACATGGAGGGGGCGACCTTGGAGTTTCATCTCATGAAGTTCCAGCACGGCATCAACGTTGCGGGTGATGACTTGACCTCGCCACCAGCTTTCCTCCCTCTGAACGTGGAAGTAGAGTTCAGCAGGGAGCTCTGGCGAACGATGCCGGTGCTTGAAGACCTTGGTGTCATCAAGAGACGATCGACTTCCAGGGTGGTGATCCCTGGGGCTTCTGAAGGTGGCTCCGACCCTGCCCCGAAGCCAAGGACCGAAGTCATCGGCAAGGGCAAGGAGCCAGCGGCCGAACCCTCGAGCCGGAAGAGGAAACTGAAGCATGCTGACGAAAGGTCCGTCAGGCCTGCATCCTCTGCAGCAGCTCCTTCTCCTCGGAGGGGGAGGTCTTCTACAACTGCGGCGACTGTACCTGCAGCAGTGTCTTCCCGGGGTGCTAGCTCCGGGCATGTGACTCCAGCACCAAGGACAATTGAGGCCTATTGGTCCGGAGGTCCTTTCTGGTCGAGGGGGGCCTCGACTAAGGAAATGCCCGTGGCTGCAACAAGTTTCGGGGGGCCTTCCGGAGCTACCACGCCGGCAGCGGCTATGGTCAGTCCAGAACGCCCGGGAAAGAGATTCTGTGCTAGGTGGTGCGGAAGCCTTCTGAGGTAATTTTTAATCTTTCCCTCAGACAGTTGTTTTGTTGTAGTAACTATTTTTTTAAGGTATTTCATCCATCATCTGCAGCGTCCCCAAGAAGAGGAGTGAGGCTCCACCCTCAGCCACAGTAGCTGAAGCTGTGAGGGCGGAGGCTTCTACTCCTATCCTGGTGCCGCCCCAAGTGGTGGCTGAAGCTGCGGCAGATATGGCGCCAGCTGTCATGGTCATCGACCTCGACTCATCCCCCGAGACTCCCGGGGTAGCGCCGAACCACGGGAGAGAAGATGCACTAGCGGCACCTGCCCCGGAGGTTGAATCCCCGGGTCTTGATGCTGAGATGTTGGAAACTTCGGCCGTTGAGCCGGAGGAAGCAGTGATTCCGGCCCCAGAGCTGGAAATTTTCGAAGCCCCGGCGGTTGAGACGGAGGTTATTGAAGTCCCGGCGAGCGAGCCGGGTGTTGAGGAAGTGCCGGCGGTTGAGCCGGCTACCTCCAAAGCTCCGGCATCAGAGCCGGTGGCCACTGAAGCTCCGGCAGCAGAGCCGGTTGAGGTTGAAGCTCTGGCCTCAGGGCCGGTTATTGTTGACCTCCCGGCGCCCGAGCCGGTCGTTGCGGAGGCATCAACACTCGAACCTACGATGGTCGAGGTGCCAACACCTGAGTCACCAGCGGAGGAGGAGCCCAGGACGGTGCCGGAAGTAGCCTCTGCTCCGGAAGTGATGACGGCGGAGGTGCGTGCTGCTGAGCCAGGGTGCCCTAATGAAGTCACTGGCCCCCTGCCTGAGGGGGCAAATGAAGACCTGGCGGCAGGGCCTTCGGAACCACTTCCGAAGGTTGGAACTTCTTCTGCGGGACCCTCCTCAATGGCGACTGAGGCTATCCCAATGGACGGCCCTAGTGCCGTGGACGCTCAGGGGACCACTCTTGTGGAGTGGGACCCAATTTTTGTAAGCGAGAACCCGCTGGAACCAGTGGAGGAGACCCCAGCAGGTCTGGACCCTATTCCCTTGTCGTTGTCCATTGACAACACATGCTCCAGTCTGCGTCAAGTCCAGCTGGCGTTCTACCACGACAGCAAGGCTCTTGAAGAGGAGCACCAAACCCTTAGGCAGTGGCATAACCAGCTCTACTTCGAGACCAAGCTGGCGCAGTCGAGGCTGGCAGATGACAAGGAGTGGATCAAACAGGAGAAGGTCCACCTGGAATACTGGGGCAAAATATTGGATGATAGGGAGAGCTTGACTCGTGCCCTCGACGCTCAATCCTGGGCCATTGATGTGGAGACCAAGGCAGCTAATAGTGCGACTGATGATCGCCAAGAAAGGCTTGAAGCCATTAACACTACTCTCATCAAGCGCCGGGAGGCACTTGAGGAAAGGGAGAAGAGGCTCGAAGACGAAGAGCAAAAACTCCTAGAGCTGCGGGATGATGTCTTTAAGACGGAGGAGGAGCTCGCCGAAAAGGTGGCTCTCGCTGACAAGGGCCTTGAGGAACGTGCCAAAAAAATTGGTGGAGCATTGCATTGAGGAGGAGGAGAAGGCCTGGGTGCGAGGGCAGGAACTCTACAAGCAAGAGTGTGCCATCGCTGCCAGGGAGAAGAAAGTTAGGGGCCAGGAGAAGGACCTGGTCGACCACCGGAACAAGATCCACCTCCGGGAGGAGGAGCTCGGAAAACTCAAGAAGCAGGTTGCTGAAAAGATTTAGCAAAATGCCAAAGAGGTTGAACGCCTTGCTCGTGAGTATTCTGAACTGGCAGCGGCCAAAAGATCCTTGGAGGAACTGAAGGGCTTGAGGACTGCAGACTCCCTATAGGTTTGGGAGTTCCTGAGCAAAGCCAACGATGCGCTGACACCAATGGGCTTCAGTCCCGTGCGTCCGGATGATCCGGAGCCAGAGACGGACCTGGCGTTGCAAGCGTTGAGCTCAGCGGGTGACAAACTCTCCAAGGTGGGTGACGTCATTGCGGACCAGTTGGAGGTTGAGGGGCAGTCCCTGGCGAAGAACATCACAGAGTATGTGCTGACGTGCTACACTAGCCAGGATCCCCAATTCCCTCTGGACCCGGTGCTTGAAGTACCCGTCGATGGAGAAGGTGAAGCCACCCGAGCCAACGTGTCGGAGGTTGCTCAGAAGGTCGCCCAGTTCTTCCATAGGATTTAGAACCATCTCTGTAGCTCCCACATATATTCTCTCTTTTTCTTCCCCAATTTTGTAATTCCTTGTCTCCAGATGAATGAAATCCACAATTTGTTAATGAATTTCATTTTTTGTCTTCAACACTTCTGTCTTCACTTGGCCCCCTGGTAGATGTACACAATTTTATTGTGAACATGTACCAAGAGGATATTGTAATTTGTTGAAGACTCGTTTGCTTCGAACTTGTAGAGTCTAGGTCCGAAGTCTTCGATAGTGAAGGCCCCCGAAGGCTGTCGGAGCTCAGAAGCTTCGGCATTGACTACCGTCGGAGCTTAATAGCTCCGGGAATAGTCCCTATCAATGCGTAGAGCATAGATAGTTAGCCCTCTAGGGTGTCTGGGCTTAGTAGCTCCGGCAGTGACCTTTGCCAACGCGTGGTTTGTCGGTAGCAGACTCCACTTGTGGGGTCTTCTCACCATCTTTTATTCTGCATCGACGGCTGGCCTCCCTAGCTTTACCGGAGCTTGGTTGCTCCGGTGATGCTCATTTTCAATGTTTAACATCGATTACAAGCCACCTAGGGGGAGTCAGAGCTTTGTTGGCTCCGGCTTTTCTCCATCAACGTGGATTCTTTATTTTTCCTGCACACTGAAGCTAAGAAAAATAGTAAAATTCGCTCCTTTCCTATAACTTCGTCGCGAATTATGATTCCCAAGAAAGTTTTAGGTCAAACACGATTCTGAATACAACCGAATGCATTGCCTTCTTTCTTCCAGATCCAATTGTACTTGGACCCGCCTTACTTCGGCCTGCCAGGGTGTAGGTAGACTGGTGTACTTAGGGTGCTTGACCAGGCTAAGTCGATAGCACACTCCGGCCCTAGATTGGCTTGGTTTCATTCAGGCGAGTGGGCCATGAACAATATTTGAATCCAAAAGAAATGACAATACAGCTCGAATCGTATATGAACTGGTCGAACCAAAATTTCTTAAGAATTGCACAACTTCTTTATAGACAAGAAAGAGAAAAATAAAAAATAAAAAATGTTGAGCCTGTACAAAATAAATGCACGTGGAGTCTGTTTCACATGAAGATGTCTTTCATTATAGGTTCGGGGTACAGGGGAAACAAGTACACTCTTAGGGCACAGAACCAGGCTAAGCGTTTTTAATTTCTCGTTTGACCCAGGGTAGCTAGCCACACTTTTAGTTCTGAGACTGTGACAAGTGTTGCATGAACTTTGCAGACCTTCCGGGAAAGGTCCGGCTGTTCTCCCGGAGGAACTACCCGAATCTGTACAATGACTCTATAACATACACCTCAAGTTACTACAGACTCACCTCTGTGATATTAAGTGTAGAACTTACAAAGGTGCTCAATATTCCAAGGATTTGGGAGAGGTGTCCCATCCTCGGTAGCCAAGCGAACGCTTCCGGGCGGGATACTTTAATCACTCGGAAGGGTCCCTCCCAGCTGGGGGAGAGTTTATTTAACCCTTCTCTGGATTGTATTCTCCGTAGCACCAGACTGCCTTCCTCAAGCTGTCGGTTGTGTACATGCCGCTGATGATAGTGCCGAAGGGCTTGGCGGTATCGGGCATTCCGAATAGCTGCTTGGCACCTTCCCTCCTCAAGGAGGTCTAGGTATTAATGCTGGAGCTGGTCCTGCGTGGCTTCGTCGAAGTCCGGACCCGGAGTGACCCCAAGGTGATTTCCAGAGGAAGGATTGCTTCAGCTCCGTACACCAGGAAGAATGGTGTCTCTCCAGTTGACCGGTTTGGAGTTGTCCTGTTGGCCCATAGGGCGTAAGCTCTTCAATCCAGTTGGCTCCATGTTTTTTCAAGCGCTCATAGGTGCGCATTTTGAGTCCTTTCAGGATTTCAGCATTTGCTCTCTCGGCCTGGCCATTGCTTGCCGGGTGAGCTACGGAGGCGTAGCAAACTTGAATGCCGAGGTCTTCGCAATATCCTTGAAATGCAAAGCTTGTGAATTGGGTCCCGTTATCAGTAATGATTTTGCTTGAGACTCCAAATCTGCATACAATGGACTGCAAAATGTTGATAGCAGATTGCTTGTTTATTGTCACAACTGGAGTTGCTTCCGGCCACTTGGTGAACTTGTCAATGGCGACATATAGGAACTTGTAACCTCCGACGGCTCTTGGGAAAGGTCCCAAGATGTCCATCCCCCACACGGCGAAGGGCCATGTAGGAGGTATCATTTGTAGAGGCTGAGCCGGTGTGTGAATTTGTTTTGAATGAAATTGGCATGCTTTGCATTTCTTTACCAGCTCAGTTGCATCCTGGAGTGCTGTAGGCCAGTAGAAGCCATGCTGGAAGGCTTTACCGACCAGCGTGCGGGAAGACGCATGGTTCCCACACTCGCCTCCATGGATTTCTGCGAGGAGCTTGCAGCCTTCTTCCCTTGTGATGCACCGCATTAGGACGCCGTTGGCACCGCGCCGGTAGAGATCCCCTTCTACCAACGTGTATCTTTTAGCCAATCTGACTATCCGATCAGCGGATACATCATAGTCAGGAAGGATGTTGTCTTTCAAGTAGCTCCGGATCTCCGAGATCCATGCATCGGAGCTAAATTGAGCATTTGAGTCTTGCGTGCTGGGTTGCTCGGAGCTTCCGGCAGCACCTACGACCCTTGATGGCTGCCATGGTAACAGGGCCATCGGGACCGTCATCTTCGGGATGCTGATCTCGCCCCCTTCGCTCAATTCGGCAGGCTAAGCTGTGGGTTTTGACAACCTCCGGACAAAAGTTCTATCAGGAGCTGGAGCTCCGGTTGACGCTTTCGTCGATAGTTCGTTGGCTTCAGCATTGTGGACACGCTGGACGTGGTGGAGGTCTAGGACTTCGAAGTCCTTCTGAAGCCTCTGGACTTCAAGGAGGTAAGCAACTAGCTAGAGATTTTTGCATGAGAATTCACCCTTCACTTGTTTAATGATGAGGTGTGAATCTCCCTCGACCAGCAACTGCTTGACACCATATGACAGCGCCACATTTAGTCCGTAGATGAGTGCTTCATACTCCGCCATGTTGTTGGTCGCCTTGAAGTCAAGGTGTACCATGTATTTTACCTTCTCCCCGGTTGGTGTGGGGAGAAGGATTCCAGCTCCGGCCCCCTGCATTTGCATGGAGCCGTCGAAGTAGAGGGTCCAGTGAGGCTCGGTGAAGACCGGAGCCTTGTGTTCCGGCTTCTGCTCACTGGGGCCCCCAGGGTTTGATGGAGAGGGATTCCATTCCACCACAAAATCTGCCAATGCTTGACTCTTGATTGCTTGCCTTGGAATGAATTCGAGATCGAATTCGGCCAATTCCGCTGCCCACTTTGCAATATTCCCAGTTGAATTGGGATTATGCAAGATTGCTCAAAGTGGGTAAGAAGTCACCACTGAAATCTTGTGAGCTTGGAAGTAATGGCAAAGCTTCCTGGAGGCGATAATAACTGCATAGAGCAGCTTATGCACCTCTAGGTATTGAGTCTTGGCATCATGAAGTACTTCACTGGTGAAGTACACTGGGCGCTGGATGGTCTGAACCCTCCCGGAGGGGCCCGAAGCTTCCTCTTCATTGACTCGGATCCTCCCGGAGGGATCCGGACTTTCTTTGGGGACCTCCGGGTCCTTGCTGGGGGGACCGGAGCCTCTTCAGAAGCGGCCCGGACCCTCCTGGAGGGGTCTGGGTCTTCTGAAGTAACTTCTTGTGGACTCAAGTCTGGGAACTGGGACCTAGACTCTCTTTTAGGAACCTCCGGACCCTCTCGGAGGGGTCTGGATTCCTGAGCATGGGATAGTTCTGGTCTCTCCGCAACCAGGACAATACTGACGACTTCGTCAGTTGCTGAAATCTAAAGCAGCAAAGGCTCACCAGGGTTCGGAGCTACCAGAGTTAGTAGGGTGGTGAGGAACTGTTTTAGCTCCTGGAATGCCTTTTCTGCTTCTTCAGACCATTGGAATGGTCTGGACTTCCTCAATAACTTGAAGAAGGGAAGTGCCCATTAAGGGCTGTTAGACATCCAGTCTTGAAATGAACCGGTTGAGGGCTGCTAGACATCCAGTCAGCTTTTGGACATCCTTGATGCGGGCTGGTGGCCGCATGTCTTCAATGGCTTTGATGTTCGCTGGATTAGCCTCTATGCCTCGGTGATCTACCAGGAAACCAAGAAGTTTTTCGGAGCTAACCCCGAAGACACACTTGTCTGGGTTTGGCTTTGTGCAGGTGACCCGCAGCTTGTCGAAGACAGCCTGTAAGGTGTCAAGGAGTGACTCCTTGTTCTTGATCTTGACTACGATGTCATCGACGTACACTTCCACTATGTCTCTAATGAGTTCTTCAAAAGTTCTGTACATAGCTCGTACAAAGTTTGAAGCTACATTCTTGAGACCAAATGGCATGGCCGTATAACAGTACAATCCATCTACTGTGATGAAAGAGGTATGCTCTTCATCTTCCCTAGACATTCTGATTTGATGATACCCAGAATATGCGTCTAGGAAACACAGTAATTCACACCCGGAGGTGGAATCCACTATATGATCTATTCTAGGTAGTGGGAATGGATCTTTTGGACATGCCTTATTTAGTGTTGTATAGTCAATACACATCGGAAGCTTCCGGGGGATCCCAGGCATTTGTGACGATTTCCAGGCAAACACATCGACATTAGCCCGGAGGAAAGCGATGAGCGCGAGTTACTATTTGTCATTCAGTCCCCCTAATATATGGGTGGTCTGAGCGGCATCAGAACCGATTTGGACGACTTTGATAGGAATGTCGGTGTCGCCGCTTGGCTGCACACGAGGTGCAGAAGTCGAGCCTCGTTGACGAATGCTCGGGGGTTTTGGAGCTTGCTCCTATCTGGAGTCCTCCTCTTGCACCGTCGTAAGCGCATGAAGTTCTTCCAGAGCGGTTACTCCGGTGGTGCAATCTCCACGGATCCGGAGAACGCCTACTGGTGTTGGCATCTTTAACACCAGGTAGCCATAATTAGCAGCTGCCATGAATTTGTACAAGGCAGGCCTACCCAAGATGGCATCGAAAGGTAAGTTGATCTGAGCAACGTCAAGGACCAACTTCTCTGTGCGATACTTCTCCCGGGTCCCGAAGGTAACGGGGAGGGTAATAGCATCAAGTGGGGTAATGGCTCCCGGACCTACTGCAGAGAAAGGTCGGGATGGATGAAGATCCGAAGGTTGGAGCTGAAGCTTGGTAAAAGCTTCGAAGCTTATTAGGTTCAGCCCCGAACCTCCGTCTACCATAACATGGTGGAGCTGAATGTTATTGATGGTAGGAGATACCATCAAAGGTAACTGGCCTGCTCCAACCATGCTTCGAGGGCAGTCCGAAGCATCAAAAGTGATGGCTGTGTCCATCCACTTCTGATGAGGCTCCGCCCTGGCTGTAGGAGCTACAGCGGCCATGTCCCGACGCATTGTCTTGAGGACGCGGCGGGAGGTGATGTCCCATGATCCACCAAAAATGGTGTTCATGGTCTTCCGATGCTCGTTGTCAGAGACGTCAGAATCGTCATCAACGGAGGTGTAGATGGCCTTCAGGACCTTTTTAGGATCCTGAAAACCTAACTCCTCTTCAGCCGGAGCTTCGTCAACTTTTTGTTTTCCTTCCCTCTGTCGGAAAGGAACTTTTTCCCGGCGCTTGTTGTAGCGCTCGGTAAGGTTTTGGACCTCCTGGCAGTCTTCCAAAATGTGGTTGTCCGTCTTATGAATTGGACACCACACCTTGGGTTTGCCACCGTCTTCAGAAGACCGTCGAGGTCGCTTCTCGGGGCGTGGCCCCCGGCCACCCGGAGCTGCAGCAGCTGTGGCATTAGATGCGCCGGCCGACGGCTTCTTTTTACCGTTGGTCTTTTTCTTCTTTTTGCCACTCCTGGAGGTAGTGGATTCTCCTTTGGAGGATTTCTTGTGATCCTCCGGAGGTGGTTTGGAATGCATTTCACGGCCCTCCGCAGCTCTGGCACATTTGTCAGCCAAGCTGAAGAGTTCCGTGACACTCGTGATCTCCTTGATTGCCAATTTCTCCAACATCTTTTATCCCGTACACCCTGTCTAAATGCCACAATGACAGAAGCGCTAGAGATAGAAGGGATAGTGTTTCGTACCTGAGAGAATCTCTGGATAAATGATCGCAGGGATTCTCCCCCTTTTTGCACGACTACAAAAAGGTCCAGTTCGGTGCCTGGTCGGGTGTATGAACTCCCGAAGTTGGTGGTGAACTGCTGGCACAACTCCTCCCAACTGTTGATGGAGTTGGATGGAAGGCTCATAAACCAGGACCGGGCGGTCCCATTTAAAGCCACTGGAAAATAGTTGGCCATTACGGCCTCATTTCCTCCAGGTGCCAGGATTGTAGTGGAGTAAATCTTAAGAAATTCGACGGGGTTAACAGTCCCGTCAAACTTCTCTAGCAGGTGAGGCCAGAATTTCTGTGGCCACCTGACCATACGCAGATGCATGGCCAGGGCTGAACAGCCTCCTCCAACTCCTTCAGGAGCAGGAATGTCCTGAGCTTCTCGTCTTTCACGAGCACGCTCGATATGGACTTAAACGTCTTGTTGATGGTATCGACGATCAAGCTCCGCCCGGAGGTCATGAGTCGAAAGCCTTGATACCGTGTGAGTGCTTCGCGCCCTGGAGGGCAACGACGTCACTTGCTGTGACGCAGCACGTCTCCTGTTGTTGGAAACGTGCAGACCAAGTCTGCCAGACATGGTCCATCGCTGCAACGGGGCCCGTCCTGAAGGAGGAGGACCCTGGTTACTGATGCGGTCGGCTGCTGCTGCAACCAAGTGTTTCACATTGGCCCTCCACTGCTCCATTGCATCCCGAGATGCGTCCGGAGGTGGTGGGCGCTGAAGGAGAGAACGTGCTGCATGGAGCGCGTGTTCCAGGTTGTCATGATTCGCCGACGCAGTGATTGATGCTGGTGCACCATCGCGCTGCCCAGCTTGATTTGCTGGTGGAGGCGACGGTGGTGGAAGTGTGACTCCTGCTAGGACTGAGGTTCCTGCTGGTGGCTGCATATTTGAGGGATTGCCCCCAACAGCTTGAACAGCGGGATGACCATTGGATGATTCAGCAGCTGAGTTCACCATTCTTGAAATCTCAGGCGCCCCCCTATCTGGCGCGCCAGCTATCGGTGGTTTTGATCCGGCAGATCTCCCGACACTACTAAAGTGTTTACGGAGTTTGAAGTTCGGTGTGGGCGCGCGGAGATTCAAGAAGGTGAAATATAAAATGACACAGGAGACACAAAGGTTTACGTGGTTCGGGCCGCCTAAACGTAATAACCTACTCCACGGGATGTGTTGGTGTTGTATTGGATGTATGAACTCCACTCAGGTGAGTTGAGTGCGCGTGTGAGCCGATTAGACCAGATCAGATCAGAGCTGGTCAGATCAGTCTCCCCTATGTATCGTCGGCCTGTCCTTTTATAGTATAAGGACAGGCCGTTACAAGTTGGCCTGGCCCGACATGTGGCCCTGACAATTAATAATATTGATACACATTTGATGCGCTTAATTACCCTTAATGACTGAGTTACGGGCTTTGACAGCACCGTTACTGGTAATTAAGGTCATCCGATCGTGTGTCATTAACATAGTATTAATGACACTTAATCGGGTCTTGAAGTCCTTGATTCCCTTTTATAGATCCGGAGCCGTTTTGGAGTCTACCGGAGGTTTAAGGCTGAAGATCCGACGGTAGGACACGTGGCAGCTCCGGAGCATGCTATGAGGAACAGATAGGTCCGGTGCCACCAGACACGTATCAGTTCCGGAGCTTCCCTCGGTCTGGGGTTTGGTCCGGGGGTGCTGTTATGGTACATAGCCCGGAGCTTCCCCCTTGCGGGCGGTAGCTCCGGTTTGATGGTACACGTGGCGACTCTGAGACTAACCATATTGGGGAAGCGGGTCTGGTTATGTCTGACATGTGGGCCTCTGAAGGTCTTCAAATCAAGTAGATGACATTTCCTTAAGATCTTTGCAATCTGAAGGGGTATACGGTACCCAGGGTACCAACAGTATTGGAGGCGTTCTCATACAAGGAGGTAAACCCGTTGCTTTCTTTAGTGAAAAACTTCATGGTCCTTATCTGAATTATTCCACTTATGATAAGGAATTGTATGCCTTAGTGCGAGTATTACAAACTTGGCAACATTATCTTTGGTCTAAGGAGTTTGTCATACATTACGATCATGAATCATTGAAGTATCTTAAGTGTCAAACCAATCTAAATAAATGACATGCTAAATGGATTGAGTTCATAGAGTTGTTTCCATACATCATTAAGCATAAGAAAGGGAAGGAAAATATCATTGCTGATGCATTATCTAGGCATTATACCATGCTGTCCCAACTTGATCATAAAATCTTTGGTTTGGAAACAATAAAAGCATTATATCCTACTGATTTGGAATTCAAATATGCTTTTGAAAATTGTAGAGAAGGAATAACTTGGAATAAATATGTGCTGCAAGAGGGTCTCCTCTATCATGCTAACAAGCTATGCGTTCCAGCTAGCTCCGTTCGTCTATTACTTTTGCAGGAAGCACATGGAGGAGGTTTGATGGGACATTTTGGAGTGAAGAAAACTGAAGACGTGCTGTCCACACACTTCTTTTGGCCAAAGATGAGGCGTGATGTCGAGCGCTATGTGTCACGATGCACTTCTTGCAACAAAGCTAAGTCTCGCCTTACTCCACATGGTCTTTATATGCCTCTTCCTGTTCCTAGTGTACCTTGGGAGGATATTTCTATAGACTTTGTTTTGGGATTGCCTAGTACTAAGAGGTGGAGGGATAGTATTTTTGTAGTTGTTGATTGTTTTTCCAAAATTACACACTTTATACCATGTCATAAGAATGATATGCCACACACATTGCTGATTTATTTATGACGGAAATTGTTCGTTTACATGGTGTGCCAAATACCATTGTTTCTGATCGTGATGCAAAATTTTTAAGTCATTTTTGGAGAACTTTGTGGTATAAATCTGGAACCAAGTTGTTGTTTTCAAATACATGTCACTCACAAAAGGATGGACAAACCGAGGTAGTTAATCGTACTTTATCTAGTATCTTGCGGGCTGTCTTGAAAACAAATTTGAAGTTGTGGGAGGAGTGTTTACCACATATTAAATTTGCTTACAACAGATCCGTTCAATCCACAACAAAGGTAAGTACATTCCAGGTAGTGTATGGTTTCAATCCCCATGCCCCTATTGATTTACTACCTTTGCCTCCTTCCGAAACTATAAATTTGGATGCTACATAACGATCTGAATTCATTCTTAAGCTGCATGAAACTACAAAGAAAAATATTGAAAAGATGAATGAGAAGTATAGGATTGCAGGTAGTAAAGGTAGAAAGGAAGTAAAACTTGAACCGGGTGATTTGGTATGGTTACACTTGAGAAAGAGCGATTCCCTGACTTGAGAAAATCTAAACTTATGCCACGAGCTGCTGGTCCTTTTAAGATTGTTGAAAAGATTAATGATAATGCATATAAGCTTGAATTGCCTCCCGATTTTGGGGTTAGTCCTACATTTAACATTTCAGATTTGCGACCGTACTTGGGAGAAGAAGATGAACTTGAGTCGAGGACGACTCCAATTCAAGAGGGGGAGGATGATGAGGACATCACAACAGTGGAGACGCACATTGAACTGCAAGGACCAATCACAAGAGCACGAGCACGGTTAATAAATCAGCAGGTGAATTCGTTCCTAACTTCTTTTGCATGTGAGTTTGAGAATAGATTGCTATGTGATGATTTAATTGTTATTAGGAATAATGGAGAAGATCAACAAGTGAAGAAAAGAGGCCTTGGGAGCATGGAGAGCCAGCTGGGACGTCCAGAAGTTGATGGAAACAGTTTACAACTCGGACTCGAGTTCAACTCGGAGTCCAAGAGTAGTCCATCTTAAAACGGACGTCCAGGAGGCATACGCACTCCGTTTCTTACGTTCTACATATGCACGGAAAGAGGAGAAGATAAAATTTCCAATTGTTCTGGTCCCACCTCAAAATTTCTCCGGAGTAACTGGGAATCGTTGAAACAAGTAGAGTCTAGATTTCTGTCCAGTGCTGCTCCACCGAATCAGGCCTTTGGGCCTTGTATCCTGTAAGAGTCCATTAGGGACGTGTATAATCGTGTTTTGGTCGATCCCTAGCCTTTAAATTTTGCAGCCGCCGGTCATATTCGGTGGGTTTTGCTTAGATCAATAATATCGCCATTCTATGGTTTGTGAGAGCCCAACTTCTTGATTTCAGATCGTGTCTTCGACGTTCTTGCTGGTGTTCTCGGTTGCATGTGCAGGGATTAGTCTTCTTGGCGAGGTCAAGCATGTGCGGCACGGTTGATAACCAACGGAGCCGTGGTGTAGTGATTGCAGGGGTACTCGAACCGCTCGAGTGCCGCGGATCATCAACGTCGAGTTCTCCACCCCAATTGACTTACCTTTCGGAAGATTGGGCCCAAACCTACTCATCAACGTTGCCACGAGCAAAATTCTGCTATCCACGGTTCCCTTGCGGTTGTCCTCCATTGGGTCTTGGGTTTTGCCTCGGCGCATTACTTCCTTGACCAAGGCCTGACTTAGAACATTGATGAGCAAAGTGTCCAGCTTCTCCACAAGTATAGCACTTCTTAACTCCACCAGAATTATTGGGACGAGCTTTGTTCTGAACATTGGCACCAGGATAATTAGCGCGAGGTGCATAAGGCATTGGAGGCCTAGGTGCTTGCATGATAGGGCGCTGCTGCACAAACTGAGTCGGGCGCGGTGCAAATCCAGGGCGCTGAGGAGGAATAGAAGAACTGTAGTATGGCGCATTAGGAAGCGTAAAGCGAGGGGGCACATTACTTCCTTGTTGCTGTCCTTGATATGGCGCCTTCCTCTTGTTATCCTGTTTCATCTCACGAATCTTGTTCTCAACCACAATTGCTTTGTCCACAAGCTTCTGAAAATTGGCATCATCACAGTTGAGCAATTGCACTTGGATCTCATTGTTCAAGCCCCTCATGAACAAGTATCGTTTCCGGCTGTCCTGGGTCACATCCTCAGGTGCATACCTTGAGAGTTGAGTGAATTTATTGAGATAATCACACACGCTTGATATTCCTTGCCTTAAGTTCTCAAATTTTTGCCTCTTCAAAATCATAACTCCTTCCGGCACATAATGAGAACGGAAGCTCTCTTTGAATTCGGCCCAAGTAATCCTCTCTTGGTTCTCATGAGCATTGCATAGGGAATCCCACCAATCTGCAGCTGCTCCAACTAGTCAATGAGATGCAAATAGAGCTCCCGGTCGCTGCATTGGACTATAGCAAGCTTCTTCTCCACGGACTTGAGCCAATCATCCGCATCCATAGGGTCAGTGGCTTCGAAGGTTGGTGGCCTAGTCCTCATAAACTCTCCCAACCGGTTATGAGGAGGTGGGGATGGCGATGGAGGCATGGGGGCCTGATTGTTGATGTTGCCAGCCTGCAACTATTCCATAGTTTGTATCATGGTCTGCATGAGCTGGTTTTGCATAGCCAAAAGCTGCTCAATGTTGATAGCTCCATGAGTAGGTTCTTGTCCATTGTTGTTCTGAGGTGCTCCATGGTCCTCCTCCTCATCATTAGCATCCCTCTGGTTGCGAGTCCTCACCATCTGGAGAAAAGCAATTGGTAAGAACTAGAAAACGTCCTTATCTATATGCATCAAGGGATATGAAACTAGACAACTCACTAGCCTAGGTGGACTTGGCAATGCTAAAGCATCCCAAAATCCTCTATTATACACAAAATCAAACAATATATAACAACATCACACAAAACAAAAACACATCGGTTCCTGAGTGCTCTTATGTGTTTTGAAGTGTCCATTCTATCTAAGTTGCGTCCTACGATCAACCTGTGCCTCTGATACCAATTTGTGACACCCGGTTCCAAAACCGAACCAAGTGAACGCATATGTGTGCCCAGGACGTTCAACACACATACACGAGTGCATTCACAAAAGAGTATACAGAGAATTACCACAGAACAAGATTATTTAACCAAATTTTATTGCACAAACCATATTATCCTCGAATACAAGTTCTAATGAATATTAATGACACGTTTCAACTAATACAGCGGAAATAAACTAATTACGCAAACTAAACAGCTAGGCAGCATAAGCAATAGGGTATAGCGCAGCTCCATGCAACACCACAGGCAAAGCTGACGGTAGACACGACCTAGAACTCCGCATTATTGCCATTAAACTCCCAATCCTGACCTGCAACTATTGGTGGGGGAATTGCAAGGGTGAGTACATGTCGTACTCAGTAAGTGTAGAAAGTATGACATGTGGCTGATTCAAATGACGAATATAATAATGGCTAAGTGCTTAAAACTACTGTAAAACATTTGAAAAGCAATATATTACATATATGTGAAGTAAACCCATCATAAACCATGTAGTTGTCATAATAACCAGTACATATATCCATATTCGATACCATAATTCAATTAATAACCACATATAACCATAATACCAACCATAACCATCCCAAATCCCAGTTTTCCTCTAATCATGTGAGGGTCCAGGCTACTCATAACCGGGAGCACGGCTATCATGATAGTTTTAGACACACTCTTCAGAGGTTGTACCGCTTTACCCACGTCTTTGTGATTTTATCACCTTTTGATGACTATAGAATCTCAATTATGTCGTCTCACACTTCCTTAGGTGTGTGGACAAGAGATCACAAAATAGCCTTTACACAGGGATTACTAGCCTATTTAGACCCCACTGAGGTTTCACTGGTGGCGATGTCTCTAACTGAGCACATCTTCAACCAAGGGCCCCCTCTTGAGCCATTTGGATCCAAGGGTAGTCCCACCAATCATCAACAAACCCAATACGACTACCCCTTCCCCAAGCATCCTTAATGGTCCAAATAGTACTTGCAAAGCCCTAATTAATCAGCTACGCAGCACCCATACTTGGCCTCGTGGTGGCACTGTAAATCGTGGATGGTCGCTCCATGAACCGGTCCTTAGATATAAAGCAAGCAAAACCACAGTAACATCCAACTCATCCACGTACCAAGCTTGCTTAGATCATCCATTACCATATCAGATTTAACCAGTTCATGTCAACCACAATCTCATTAATGCATAACTAAATTAAGTAGTGTAGTTGTTCTTCCATCTCAATTAATTAAGTGAAGCAAAAAGGTAAAAATCCTATCCCGACTCTCTACCATATATCCCAGGTGACAAGAGTGGTTAAACAAAACTACTAAACTTCCTACCATAGGGTTCCCATCAAATTGACACAAGCATGCAGTTTTGCAAACAAAACATTTATTTCAAAATAGGATCAATATGCTTCAAGGACACTTGCCTTGCTCTTGGGATTGATTAGGATCAATGACTTCAAACTCTTGGTGTTGTACATCCTCCGCGACACTCTCTAGCGCAAATCCGTCTAATCCACACAATAACCATACAAGACAAGAAACACAATCAAAGAGTGCACAAATATTACTCAATATGACATGATATGCATGATTAATGCAAATGCAAGGTAGAACTTGTTAATAGATTGCTTCTAATGACCACTAACTAGTTCTAATAGCTTTTAACAAGTTTATACGGGTTTGGATTTGATTTGATCAAATTTTAGAATTAATTCAACACAATTTAACCAGGAAAATTGGACTAGTTCGCTAGGGACCGGACAAGTCTGCACTTCACAGAACAAGCAAACTAGGGTTTTCTAGATCGACGTGAATTTGGAGATTAGGGGTCGAATTCACATAAGGAAAAGGAAATAGAAGGTATACTAGGTGTTTAGGACTCCAATGAATCGAGAAACTTGGAGGTAGCACTTGGATCTTGATGATGTAGGGTTGATGATGAACTTGGAGATGAATCGGTGATGAAGAACGAAACTTGATGGAGATCTTGATCCTCTTTCGTTTCCTCCTCTTCTTCTTTCTTGCTTGGGATCTCCTCCTCCCTCCTTGATGGTGGATCTCCACGAACTAGGGTTTGGGTGGGGTGGAAAAGTGGCAAATAGAGGTCGAGCTAAGGGGTGGAGTTTTTTATATAGAGGTGGAGGCTAGGGTTAGATATATTTCGAGTTTGAGATAAGTAGAGGCCGGTTTAGAGTCCCACATGGGCTCTAAAAGAGTTAGGCACAACGTTCCTAGGCCCACTTAATGTGAAACCCAAGACACAAGTTGTAAAACAAAGAATTAATTTGTAGTCGTGAAATATCGGACAAGTCAGAAAAGGACCAGACTATCCAAAGTTAGTCAGAAAGAAATCGAACAAGTCTGGCCCAAAATCGGACAAGTTTGAATTTATTCAGAGAGGAAAACGGACAAGTCCGCTGGGACACCGGACTAGTCCGGGGACTTAGCAAATTTTCAAGGATTCTTGGAACACCGGACTAGTCCCCATAAAATCAGACAAGTCCGACAATGTCCAGAGGCAAAATCGGACTAGTCCGCAGCAAAAACGGACAAGTATGATCGAGGTCAGAGAGAAATCAGACTAGTCCTCACTAAAATTGGACTAGTCCGCACTTCTCAGTATTTTAAGTGTGGTTTTGTTCCAAAACAATTTTAAACTCGTTCCTCTTTATGTGGGTTAATGTTAAACATGTATATGAATGTATGTAGGGCATGATGCATGAAAATGAGAGTGTTACATAAGGTTAACTCCTAACCTAATGAATTCTCTACTTCTCTACCGCAATATTTTGCTTAATATCACCTCATGCTCGTTTGTTATCCTTATTTCAGCATGTCTCGACGCAACTCCTCTCCTCTTTCCGATCCGGAAAGGGAGGCGGCTCGTCAAGAGTGCTATCGTCGAAAATAAGCGGATGAAGCTGCTATTGCAGCTGAGCTTGAGTGCATGCGTGAAGCTAGACTGAAGAAGAAATGTGATCACAAGGCAACCCAAGCTCAAGTGGTCGAAGAGCAAGCAAGCAGAAGGAAAAGCATAGTCACTATGGGTGAGAAGCAAAAAGCCTAGGCAGCCGATAAGGGAAAAGCTCCAATGAGTTAGAGCAGCCAGGCTAATGGGAAAGGAAAGGAGCCTGCCAAAAAATTGCCTCTCAAGAAGGCTGCTCCCAGAAAGAAAGCTCTGGCGTGGAGAGGTTTGGTCATTCGTGACCAAACCACGGTTCCTCATGGCCCTCCACAAGGCCCCATTGATCCATTGGTCATGACTCCTCCTGTGCATGACCCTAACCTCCAACCTGTGCTGGGAAGCAATGTGTTCAAAGGACAAGGATCTGACAAATCAAGAAGGATTCGTATGAAGGATCCCTACAAGTATGAAAAAGAAACAGCAGATACTCATTTCTGGTGTGACTTCCATTGTGATTATTATCTCCTAGTCTACATGTCCAAGAAAACTCCAATAACGAATGCTCAATGGGTAGATTGGGCTTTTATGGAAAAGAAAGATCATCAAGCCTTCAATGCAATAATCTGAGCAGCTGAGCACCATGGACTTAAAGAGTTGTTTGAGTTCAGATACAAGTGGAACACATAAGTGGTGGCCGAATTCTACTCCACTTGTTACTTCTCCACCTTTGGAGATAGGAAGATTACTGGTTGACCCATGGAGTCAAATACACTGTGCTCTATGATGAGTTTGCAAGAATTCTTGGACTTCAGGAGTTCTTGAACTATGAGCTGACCATTCACAACCTCAAGGCTCTAGATCTGGGAGAGATGGAATTCATGTATGAGGTTGGCTTCTACAATCCCCCAACCACCAAGATCCTTCGCCCCTTCTTTAGCGTGCTTAATCGGATCTTGAGAAAAGCTCTAGCACCTAGGGATGGGGCTGCAGGCATGATTCAAGGAAATTTGAGGCACTTAATGAAGCTGATAGTTGAGGATGAGAAGTTCAATGTCTTTGACTATATCTACAACGACATCTTCAACATATCACGCACTCCCAACCCCTCTGTTGTGGATATGCCCCTCTCATCATGTGTTTGATTGAGAAAGTGTCTGGCTTGGAGTTTGTGAAGGACATCAAGCATAGAGCTCTCCACCCTCAAATTCCACCCCCTGCACCAAAGATTGGCGGAGCTTCGAGGAGAGGTACCTATTTTGTGCCTTCTTCTCCTCTGGCTCTCGCTGCCTCCTCCTCCTCTAGTGACCTTGCAAGTGCGACACTCAAGTTTCTCAAGTCAATCTTCACCTCGTGTCGGAAAGCGGAGGTGAAGGCCACCTGTGCTGGGGGTGCCTGTGCCGGGATCGCTTGTGGCGGCAGCCACGTAGAAATCTTGATTTTATCTTTCAAGCTAAGGCTTATCATTACAAAATATTATAACATACATGTTACCGAAATGCTATGAAATTAAACTACACCAACTTAAATTACTTACCTCCGTCGCTGCTTGCATCTAGGCCATGTAGCTAGTTTGGTACTCCTGAATAGCCCTCGTACTATCGAGCTCCTCCTGAGTCCGCGTCAACCTCTCCTACATGGCATGGAACTCTAGGTCCCTCTGCCAGAGACGGGCACTCAATGGCCCAACGGACAAAGCCTGCGTCGATGGAGTGCCTCTCAAAGGTCGTGCCGCCCTTGAGTTGACAACTCCATCCAAAATGACAAACCTACAAAAGAAAGAAAATTAATAAGTAAAAGACTGAATATTGAAAAAAATTAAACAAATGACCAACTAACCGTCGATGGGCCTTCTCGCCTCCGCTTAAGTGCACGGATTTAGGGTCGATTGGCGTGTTTTCCCAATTGTACCCTTCGCCATGTATCTTCACAACCCCCTACATGTACTTTTCCTAAATGGTGTAAGTGTGTCAATAATAGTATTTGTTATAATTAAATTGATGAATTTTGAAAACTTACCAGTCGATCAGTCCCGACCTGACTGCACTGCCCAGGCTGGAAAGGGTCACTTCCCCTGTAACCTCTATTCCAAACCTGGGTCGGTGTCGGGGTCGGCTCCTAACCGATCTCTCACTCTTGTAGATACGTGTTAGGAGGATAAATATATTATAAACACATAAACAAACTTAAAATATACTTACCAAGAGTTTAGCCAAACGCAAATTGCCATCTTCTACGTAGTTATGCTTGCCATCCAACCCTCTGCAGCCTTGATCCCTCGTGGACTTAGAGATGAAATCATCGCTAGCCCAGTAGCGATAGAGAGCTCGGTATGCGTTGGGTTGACCATGTAATCAGAAAATACTAAACTGCACATATATTGTATTTTATCAACATTGTTAATATAAGTAACTATTGAAAATATTTAACAATAAGAACCTACCTCCGCATACTGATCCTTTGTAAAGTAGTTGTTAGAGTCCTTCCTAAGCGGATCCCCATTCCTATTGCGGCTGATGCCGCTTCTGGTAGTCGTTCATGGCCCGATGCAGGGTACGACAACACCTTTTTCACGAGCTTTCAAGCGTTCGTGTGGAACATGGCTCTCGCATGCTCCATCATGATCTCGCTCGTTTACTCTAACTGGTACCTCACCTTAAAAAACATTTAAGTGATATGCATTAACAATTTAAATGAGTTGAAGAATGAAAACATAGCAGGGACACTGTCGATGACACTGGGATAGTGCAAATGCACTAAAAACCTGATGACACCGTTAACCTACTTGTGTTATCCCTGGACCGTGAACAAATAGTTGTACCAAGATTTGCAAAATTTGTTAACTCATTAAATACGAGAGACAACATTAAATATTTAACCCAATACAATTTTTTTACTTGTCTCTGATTGGACGAGGAATAGGAGGAGGAACCACAATGTGGGTTCTCCACGACCGTTGTCTCTGTGCTGGCACCACGTCTGGTGACCCGGAAGGCTTGTCAAATTGGAGCCCGAAGGCTCGACACTCGCCAGCTCTTAAGGGAGGCTAGCCAACACCAAGGGCTGGCTAGCTTGTGGTGACGCCCTAACCTTTGACTCTGACTCAAGTGACCCTGAGTTAAACTATAAAACTAAATGATTGACAAGATACAATTATTGATAAGTGCAATTTAAAATAATGTGATTGGCATTTAAAATTTACCTCCGTGCGCTGTAAGGCCAGAACTCGGCCCGCAAGGTCTGGAAGGTGCCTTATCAGCTGAGAGCGTCTGCTCGCACTTGACGAGGTACCTGAGAAAAAGTTCTGTGGCTAGCTGAGAAACCCTATCACTCCCTTCCCCTTCCCCTTCGATGATGACATCCTAATGTAAGGAATAATCAATAAATATTCTAATATAATATACAAAATTCATGTTAAGTTAGTGGATAAAATGTTACTTCATCAATTTCAAAATTCATCAATGTCACAATGATGTACCCTAGTCCTTAAACCAGACAATCCATCTTCTTCTGTGAGGGTCTCAACTAGATTTCGTATTTGTTTCCGCATATCACAAGTCTCGACATCTTCAGCGTCTCCAACTAAGTCATCAAGTCCTACACCAGGCTCAATGATGAACTAGTCCGGCCACTCTTCTTCTTTGGTAAACCTCATCAACCTCATCAGTATCATGATA
This sequence comes from Tuctoria greenei, assembly GCA_036927565.1. Classification (NCBI taxonomy): domain Eukaryota; kingdom Viridiplantae; phylum Streptophyta; class Magnoliopsida; order Poales; family Poaceae; genus Tuctoria; species Tuctoria greenei. Next base: position 132,282,611 of record JAYESD010000001.1, on the reverse strand, counting down.
ACCATTGGACCCTGTGTGTACCAGGGTCCAGACAAACCAATAATCACATTGTGTGGCGTCGTGCGATGCGACACCCAATAGCACAACACAGAAAAGAATAAAGAAATCATAACATAAGTGAGCAACTTACATTAATCTCAGGGTTTTATACAAAAATTTCTTACATCAGCAGAAGTCTTCATACTACTCTCTCAAACCTACACTACATTAGTAGCGGTCATATCCAGCCCACAAATACTCCACTATAGCATCATAGAAGCAAGCATCAGCGTCCAGGGCTTCCATTGGCTATATATCCCGACGAGGGCAAAGCCTAGGAACCTGTTGTAGCTATATACCTGCAAAGCTCATATCAATGCAACCGTGAGCACAAGGCACAACAAGACCTAACCGTCTCACCTAAGAACATGAAACTCTACATGCTGGGAACATAAGACTTGAATTTAAACTGCAGTAAGTAAATGTTCACTATCAGTAGATCCTTGCTTAAGTTTTATGATAACAGGTGAAGTTACTTAGAATCAAAACTTTTGTTCTACTATCAACGGTTTCAACCAAGATGCTTACCCATCCAACAGGTTCCACCCAGTTCCAGTTGTTACCACGTCACAACTCAGTGAACAAGTATGCTCCCTTCCGCGAGGGATGGTGATTCAAATCAAGATACACCCAACTTGCACGATATACACGACCGTTTGAAAGAGGGGATCAACCAATTCCGTTGATGTCGTGTATGGCCACCTTTCACTAGACACCCAAGCATTGAACCGGTTGCACCGTCCCGGAAATGTAAGCCCCAACTACTCGGGGTTGCTGGTACTGGGGTTACCCCTTACTTTCCTGTCGGCTAACCGTCTAAGACGGTGGGGGTATGCCTCAACACCCAGGTTAACAAGTTAAATCAGTTTGTTGGGTCCACTAGAGCTACTATTCATCCGATACATATTCAAACCTACCCAGGAGGGCCACACACGGTACGGTCCTTAATGGACACAGGCAGAAACTATGCTCATAGAACCGCATTCTTGAGCATCCTAATCTTCCTGCCCAGTGTCAGATTAACTATTTCATCCCATTCATTTCCTCGTTCTTCTTTCATCCATATTCCTTAAATTTAATATAACAGCTGAAAACATGTAAAGTCCTATTCTAACAAGACTCTAGGGATTCTTCTGTCATGCATGTGGAGTATCATACATCACTAGACTTAATGCAGAAGTTCATACTAACCATGCTATATATTATAAAAGCAAAACTTGTTAAACAACTTAAATGCAAATCGGGGCTTGCCTTTGGTTGCAACTAGTGTAAATGTCTATCGTCAGGATTGCTCTTCTAACTGAAGCTTCTCATCGTTCTTCTTCTTTCCTTGCCTTTACTGTTGCTAGGGCAAATCTTGCTCTTGTTTGCTGCTTGAGCAAATCTTGTTCTTGCAGCGGTGTCCATGCTAGTCCTTCTCCTCCAAGTGGTGCTCCCCGTCCATCTCCTTCGTCATATTTTCTAGCGAGATAAAATGCATATATACATAACAACATGTAAGTTGAGCATTTGAATGAATTATTTTGTTGATTCAAAAGAGAGGTCATTAATGTTTAGGAAACTTAAAGAGTCTAACTGGACTTCCAATTCAGATGAGAATAGTTCATTGATCCAAAATTGAATTAAGAGAAAAGCCTCCACATGCTTCACATGATACATATATCATAAGATGGCTGGATTAGTTACTAAGTGGGATCATATAAAGCAAAGGAAGTTCAAGACGTGAAAGGGAGTTCAGGAAAGTCTCTGCTGGCCTGAGGTAACTTGATTCATGGAAACCAAGACATTTAATAACTTTCAATTGAACAAAAGGATTCTATACAGATTTTCTAATGAACCCTTGGTAAAATAAATGTGAAAAATTTTATTTGAGTTACTGGTGACATAAAAGATGTTAAGGTAAATTTAATAATTTTCTACTGATTACTTTGGTCACCATAATTCCTCAAGTTTTTCTTCAATTATTATTTGACAGATAAATTGTGAGGCCTTATCATACCAATACTTGGTTCTAACAGGTAGACCTGAGCATAAGGAACTCAGTAAAATTGGTTTTATAATTTTAGAGGTGTTCCACAAGTGTTTATGATTTCTACAAGGTTTTCCAATTTTCTGGAATTACTTCCTGTTATTTTCTATATTTTACAACAACCTAGGCAAACTTCTTTAGTTAAACTGACTTAGGAACCTTTGATGAATCTAAGAATTTTACCAGATCTTAGATGTATATGAGATTTTACTAACAAGGGATACTTATGGAAATAATCCCCAATTGACTGATAAAAAGGAATCACTGAAAAATTTACAGGTGTTGTCATGTCAAGAAGTTTGATCTACAGCAACGTATAGGTCAAATGGAGAAGAATAGAATTTGTTTGACAATTTTTGAACATATGATTTGCTATAATTTTTCAAAGATTGGTGATTTTTATTGGATTTAGGGCATGTTTGGTTGTATGCCTAAGTTGCCTAAGCCTAACTTTAGTCACATACCACGCTTGTGGCATGCCTAAGCTACCTAATGTTAGCTGTTGTTTGATTTGTTACCGTAGCCTAAGCTTAGGCGCACCTAAGAAAGCGTGGCATGCTTAGGCGTTCGATTTGAGCGCCTCAGTTGAGGCAATTTTTTGTTAGGCAATAGATGTGAAAGTTGCCTAACTTTTGTGGTGCGCCTAATTTAAGGCCCTGTTTGGAACCCCTAGGACTAATTGTTAGCTAGCTAATAATCTATTAGGTGGCTTGTACCAACTAATTATTAGCTAGCTAATTATTAGTTGGTGTCTGTTTGGAACCTTTAGAGCTAATTTTGTTTTTATACACTAATTGGCTGTAGTACCCCTCAAGGAGAGGGAGGGATGAGAGAGGGCAAGGGTAAAATAGACTTTAGCCAACAATTAGCTGAAATTAGTTGGGTTGGAGCAGCTAATGAGATTATTGTTTGTTGGGGGTTAGCTAATAATTAGCTATGTTATTAGTTGGACTGTTTGGAACCTCTATAGCTAATTTTTAGCAGCTAACTATTAGCTCTAGAGATTCCAAACAGGGCCTTAGTCAACAACCAAACACTCGCCTAAAACAGTGTGGCATGCCTAACGTTAGGCTTAGGCAACTTAGGCGTAGAACCAAACAGGCCCTTAATTCTCTAAAGGAATAACCCGCAGAGGCTGATTTGTGGCCCCACTATAGCGCGCAGCCAATCACAGAGGACACCATATGGGGAAAAGTGAAAAATCGACGAACAGAGGCCGAGTCATGAGGAACTTGGAGCATGGATACGGTTAGAAGGTTGATGCTAAACTTTTGAAGCTATTTGTCAAGTCAGAGAAGGACCGAGATGGCCAGGCAACGTGGAAGCGCTGCAGTGCAGCAGTTTTGAATAGAGGTGCCGAAGTTACCTTGGTGCAGCTGGAGGAAGAAGAGGCCACGACAGGGGCGAGTAACGGAGGTGAAGTAGAACATGGCACAACTCCTGGTGGCTCGGTTGAGGAAGGAGAGTGTCAGGGACAGCTAGACGATGAAGCGGCACCGTGGCGCGGCTGTTTGAACAGGGAGGGCGGAGGCGCCTCGGGGACCGCTTGAGGAAGGACATGTACAAAGCAACGTCACGGTGGGAAGGTGAGGAAACGTCGGTGATGCCCCAAGGCAGCTCAGCTGAGCCTAGAATCAACGAGAAGCAATGGGTGGCTTTGCTGCAAGATGGCGGCAGCGCGCGTATGAGCAGAGAGAGCAAAGCTTTGAGCAACACTATGTAAGAAACCCAAATAGGAGACAAAGATGGGCGACGCGCTCAAAGGCGGACGTCTCTGATAAGGTTAAGCAAGACGAGCCCTCTTCAGCAAGGATCTGACATGGCTTGGTTGAATGTTCAAGGAGACGCGTTATAATAAAGCACGTCTTAATTAAGTGGGTATCCGAGACGCGCTTTCTCTCTAAAAAACGAGAGACGCTTTTCCAACAAAATGTGTCTCCAATGTGCGTAAGAAACGAGACATACTCTACACAAAGCGCATCTCCTTTGTCTTCTCTTACAGACTCTCGTCGTCGAACGTTTAATTCATTCATTCGCAATTAAACACACGAAATATTCATCACATAAATGAACACAGATAACACATATTCATCAACAATTATATTACAAAATACAAGAAAAAGTACAATACACAAGAAAATAAAAACAATATCAACTAAAAAACAACAAAATAAAACCTAAATCCTACTCCTCCTCCCTGTCCTCCTCCTCCTCCAGCTGCTCCGGCTGCTCCGCCGATTGCTCTGGCTGCTCTGGATCGGCGGTGCAACCTCACGACCGAGATTCCTCATCATTGCCGCCACCAGGATATTGTGGCCCTCGGCGCCGAGCACCTCAGCCATTGTCTCGAGCAGCCTCTGGAACAAGTCTAACAGCTTGTCGAATAGCATCTCGAGCAGCTCTTTGCTGACTGTCTTGGGGTTGCGGCAACACTGTTTCTTGCAGGGTGGCTCCCTCGGTTAGCTTGGCGGGGGAACGTTGACCATGGTGGGTTGTCTGCACGGAGAAGATGAACAAAGAGAAGAGACTGATGGCGCCTTATATAATGTCTGTGCGGAGAAGCAAAATGGAGGCGCTCTTTTAGAAAGAGCGCGTCTCCGATTCCCCACGTCATATTTAGCTTCGTGATTTTCTCCATTTTGTTTTGGTTCACTGTTGATATCACACATCACTAAACTTAGAGCACATTCACTTGATAACTAAATCATTCACTTGTCCAAAAATTATCAAATCCTTCCCGAGGAAACTGATGAACACACCACACATTCATTTACTAACACAATTGTTGAACATAGAAGATAATATTCAATCACATAGATGAACAAAGATAGATTTCATTCATTAACACAATATATTACAAAACACAAGCAACTAAAAACAACAAAAAAAAACTAAATCGTCCTCCTCCTCTGGATCCTCCTTCCCCTCCTCCTCCTCCTCCGACGGCAACTCCAGCGCCGGTGCAACATGAGCTTGGGCCGGCTGCGCCAGCTGCACCAACTGCACTAGCTGCACCAGTTGTGTAACCCCGAGAACAAGGTTGCTCTCTGTCGCCTCTACCAGGATTCTGCGGCCCTCGGCGCCAAGCACCTGGGTTATCGTCTCGAACAGAATGTCGAGACAATCGACCACTCTGTGATGGCAAAGAGGTAGTGGCCGATTGTACCCATTCCAGTAAACTGTGGAAGGGTACCCAGACCCAAGGAACTCATGGCGCGAGATGTATTGTTGTATGCCTCTTGCGCTATAAGGAGGCGCTACTCGGTGTTGAACCTCTCGGGGGAGCTGCAACATAGTATCTTGCATGGTGCCTCCCTCAGAGGGCTTGGCGTGCGGAAGGTCGGCCATGGTGGTGGTGGTGGGTCATCGGCGTGGAGAAGACAAAGAAAAGAAGAAACGGATTCAAAGTGAGCGACGTGCTTGTGGAGAACTCATGGGTGATTGCGCGTCTTAAATAAGGTATGTGCGGAGTCGACGATGGAGCGATTGGTTTCCTGTGCATTGATGGAACAATGGAACGCATCGATACCACCTCGGGGAAACGAAAGGTCATGCACGCCAGACGTCGCACGCGTCTTTGCACCACGTCACAAATATTAAGTTCTCCGCGGTCCTCGTGCCGCACGTCTCTCTTTCGACAATGGAATACGTGCTTTGATGTAACGCGCGTCTCACATTTTTCTCCCTCGTCTCTTTGGCTTCAGTGCTCCTTTACTAATTGACCAACGGTCCTTTACTAATCAACCAAATCCACTGTGACCGTTGCCTCTGTTCGCCATCGTCGTCGTCGTCGTTGTCCTCGTCGTCCTCATCGTCGTTGTCCTCATTGTCGCCATCCTTGTTGTCGTCGTCCTGATCATGGCCCGAGTAGATATCGGATTTGCGTGCAGCTGACTGAAGGAGGAGCGCTTCGCGTGGCGCAAGAACCATCCACATGTATGTACATATGGCACACCGGTCATATGGTTGTAATGTAGCTCTGCAATAGACTGATGAACTTAAATGTAGTTTTGTTTTTCTGTCTTGTTTTTTTTTTGTATTTTCAATTTCTCTGTGTAGGCTTTCTTTGCGAAGCCTGAATCGGGAGATTTATTGAAAGGGCAGTGCATCATCCCCAGTAAAGAAGGGGTAAGTCATGAAGAACAAGCACAATCATATGAGTTTAACCATCGTTCTCCTATTAATGGATTTCCTTTATAGAATGGCTGGAAAGGTGGTTACTACCCCGACAATCTCTTTCTCAGAGGACTATCTGTTGGTGCCTCCAAGATGCGCCTTTCCACGTGGTTTCTTCCACCCAAATGTCCATCTCTTAGGAGCACTCTGCATTGGTATTCTTGATCAAGAGACTGTAAGATATACTTATTTTGCTCATGTAATTAGTAATTGTTGCCGAACATATTTGAACTGGTTTCTCATGTTGCTTAAATTGATATTTTGTAGGGGTGGTGGACTGGTTTTACAATCAAAACTATACTACTTGAAGTTCAGCGTTTGCTGCATCAGCCAAATGCGCCCGATGTTGAAAATGATTGCTATAATATACTTATCAAGGTTAGACACTTTGTGTTAGTGACCAACATAGGTTATTCATTCCTCCTTCAACATTTGTTAATTTAAAGAATGTTAACATTTTCAGGATCTAGGGGAATATAAGAGACGTGTTCGGGAGCAAGCTGGGCGGTACAGTTTAGATTGATTGATGGGAGCTTTAGGAATAAGTTGATATTCGAAATTAGTTTAGAGGGCACACAATATATGAACTATGAAATTCATTAAGTTGCAAATTATCTCTGAATTGCAATGTCATTGCATTTGTTTATCCCTAAATTCGAATTATATCTATTAGTTGCAATGTCATTGCATTTGTTTATCCCTGCAACGGACGCTCACGATAACGTGCGACTGGCAACGGATACTCACGATGTCGTGTGAGTGGAAATAGGGTAAAGAGTGCATGAGAGACGCACTTTAAAAAGGTGCATCTCATATTTCTGATTCGTGTCGAAGATATTTTGTCCCACCTCAGAAAGTTGTGTGCATTGCAATGAGCATATAAGGCATTGCGCACAATTTTCAGTCGACATGTCAGCATAGTTCACGGGAACAACAGCTTTCGCATGCTGCGTGTCTGTTCGACCAAAAAATGATGAGAGACACGCCTTAATAGGGAGCATCTCCGATTTACGCCGAAGATCTTTCGTCACACCTCGGAAAGCTGAGCGCAATGCAATGATCATATAAGGCATTGCGCATAGTTGCCAATTGGACATCCCCGCATGCGAAAGATGTTGTTTCCAGCTTCAACACACCGTGGCGCATCTTTTGCTTGCGGTAGGGGAAGTAACACGCATGACGAGAAGATCAGGGCAAAAGCAAAGTGCTGGAGAGGATAAGAGCGGCAAGCAGCTCGGTGGCGTGCATGCGCTGCACCTGTGGCGCTCGCACTCTACATCAAGGAAAAACAGATTCAGTAAGTGTCGACTGTTGGAGTCGGCAGATCTCCTGACACTGCTAAAGTGTTGAAGGAGTTTGTGGTTCGGTGTGGGCGCGCGGAGACTCAAGAAGGTGAATTGCGATTTAACACAGGAGACACTAGGATTTACGTGGTTCGGGCCGCCTGAGCGTAATACCCTACTCCACGGGTGTGTTGGTGTTGTATTAGTTTGTCACGTATGATGTCCACGTCTGTGTACGTGTGTTTTTGTGTGTATCGTCGGCCTGTCCTTTTATAGTACAAGGACAAGCCGTTACAAGCTGGCCTGGCCCGACATGTGGCCCCGGCGGTTACTAGTATTGATACACTATTAATTGTTGTTAATAATCCTGTAATGGGCTCCGACAGTGCCATTACGGGTGTTAAGATTGTCCGTTTAAGTGTCATTAATATGGCATTAATGACATTAATCGGGTCTTGAAGTCCTTGGCTCTCCTTTGAAGATCCGGAGCCATTACAAGGTCTCCCGGAGGTTAGAGGCTGCCAGCTCCGACGTTTGGACACGTGGCAGCTCCGGAGCTTGCTGTGGGAAGTAGGTAGCTCCGGAGCTATCTGACACGTGTCAGGTCCGGAGCTTCTCTCGGTCAGGGGTTAAGTCCGGAGGTGCCATTTCGGTACTTGGTCCAGAGCTTCCCCCTTGCGGGCGGTAGCTCCGGTTTGGCAGTACACGTGGCGACCTAGGGATTAACCATGTTGGAGAAGCAGGTCCGGTCATGTCTGACAAGTGGGCCTCCGAGGGTCTTCAATCCGTGTAGACGGCCTTCCCTTGAAATCTTTGTAACCTCAGGGGGTGTAAGGTTTTTAGGGTACCGACAGTGGCCCACTGGACCTACCTCCGAGGAAGGTCACTGGGGTGAAGTCGTTCCGTCGGAGGTGGGTCCATACTTGCGACTCTTGAACTGGGTCTTCAAGGGTCTTCGGAGGTGCCGTTGGCAGGGTTTTACAGTTAGATCCCGACGCGTGGCGCACCTCAGGCGGCAGATGAGATCTTTGACATGCGGATCTCACGCAATTGAAGGTCGCCGGTTCCCGATACGAAAACCGTATCGGTTCCGCGCGCCCTGTCAGGCCGCCGCCTTTGGGTTTCCCGCCTCGTGATGACAACCGTTCGCCTGGGTAAGAGCTTCGATTTGATCGTCGGGGTGGTCCCGGGCCCTCTTGTCATCAGCTGGGTTGAATTCTTGAGTAGTATCTTCGAGTTCCCTGCAGTTTCCATCCAAGCGTTGCCAGGGCTTACTTAAGAAGGAAAGCGCACACCGTCGGGAGTTCTTTACGCCTCTCATCTGATCTTGCGCTCAAACTCCCGACTCGTTCTTCGCTCCTCTTCTCTTGCCTAGCTGTGCCGCGATGGAGTTGGGTCTGCGCGAGAGTCGCCTGAAGACCAACAACAATTTGAAGAAGGTCCGGGCCCTCATGGGGTGGCCCTCGGACTTCTTCAACCGCTTGGTCCGTGCCGGCGGAGAGCTCCCCTTTGAGAAGGAGCGCGCTGGCGAGATGGTGTACTTTTCTTCGTACGCCATGGTGGGGCTGATCCCACCATTTTCTTCTTTCTTCTTGATGCTGCTAGACTTCTATGGTCTGCAGCTATACCACCTTGGCCCTCACTCCATTCTCCTCGTGTCCATCTTTGTCCACTTCTGCGAGATGTGGGTGGGCATCCCCCCCTGCGTCGAGCTCTTCCGAACCTTCTTCACCGTTCACACCACCGGCCGGAGCAATGAGTACCTTGGCTTCTACTACTTCGTGAAGCGCAAGAAGTGCCCATTCAAGTACCTCCGGTCGTTCCCTTCAGGGAAGTGGGATGACTGGAAGAAAGATTGGATAGTCGTCAGGGTGGAGGAGCATGAGCGGTTGGAACTGCCAGACGGTCTGCCCGGCATCGACACGTCGATATGGAGTGAAGTTCCAGTGCTGGTGGAAGCTTTCGACCCTGTCCTGACCAGGATCCGCCGATGTGTGGAGGGAGGATTGACTCCCCAGGCGGTGTTCTGCAACTTCCTGACCAACAGGTGGGCGCCGCTGAAGAGGAGGGAGAAGCTCGCCTGGGCCCTCAACAGCGTGATGGACGAGGACCGGGTTGAGACCGGGTTGAAGTCCAACATGGTGGGGAAGACCTTGGAGTTCCACCTCAAGAAATTCCAGCACGGCATCGACGTTGATGGAGATTACTTGACTCCGCCGTCGGCCTTTCTCCCGCTGAACGTGGAAGTGGAGTTCAGCAGAGAGCTCCGGCGGACGATGCCCGCGCTTGACGTCCATGGTGTCGTCGAGAGAAGACCAACCACCCGGGTGGCAATCCCCGGGGTGCCCGAAGATGGCTCGGTCCCTGCTCCACAGCCGAGGGTCGAGGTCATCGGCAAGGGCAAGGAGCTGGCGGAGGAGCCGGAGAGTCGGAAGAGGAAGCTACGACATGCCGACAGAAGGTCCGTCAGGCCTGCTACTTCCACCTTGGTTCCTTCTCCCCAGGGGGGAAGATCTTCTGCCGCCGTGGCAACTGTCCCCGTGGTGGGGTCCTCCCGGAACGAGACTGTTCCTGCAGTGGGATCCTCCCGGAGCACGTCTGTCCCCGTGGTGGAGCCCTCCGGGGGTGCTAGCTCCGGGTGCACGACTCCTGCACCTGGGGCGGTGGGAGCCTCCAGGTCCAGGGGTTCCTCCCGATCGAGGAGAGCCTCGACTCGAGAAACGCCCGTGGCTGCGACAAGTTCTGGGGGGCCTCTCGGAGCTCCTACGCCGACCATGGCTAGCCCGGAACGTCCGGGAAAAAGGTTCCGCGCAAGCTGGTGCGGAAGCCTTCCAAGGTAATTTTTGATTTTTACCTTGGCTAACTTTTTAGTTGTAGCGATTGTTTGTTAATTTTCTTTATCCGTCCTCTGCAGTGTCCCCAAGAAGGGGAGTGAAGCTCCACCCTCGGCCACGATTTCTGAGGCTGTGGGAGCTTCTGCTCCTGTCCCAGTTCCGCCCCAGGTGGTGGCTGAGGCTGCGATAGCTCCGGCGCCGGCTGTCGTGGTCATGAACCTTGACTCGTCCCCAGAACTTCCCGTGGTAGTGCCGGACCACGGGAGTGAAGACACGCCAGCGGCACTTGTCTCGGAGGTTGAAGCTCCGGGTCCTGGTGCTGCAGTAGTGGAAGCTCCGGCTGTAGAGCCGGAAGAAGTAGTAGTCCCGGCCTCGGAGCCGGAACTTGTCGAAGCCCCGGCGATTGAACCGGAGGTGACTGAAGCTCCAGCATGCGAGCCAGAAGTCGAGGTAGTTCTGGCAGTGGAGCCGGTTACCTCCGAAGTACCGGTCGCTGAGCCGGTTATTGTTGGAGCGCCGGTCACAGAGCTGGCGGTTGAAGAGGCGAGGGAGCTCGAGCCTCCCTCGGAAGAGGTGTCCCGGTCGGAGCCAGTAGTAGCTTCTACTCCGGAGGCGACGATGTCGATGGTACCTGTGGCCGAGCCAGAGTGCCCAAGCGAAGTCACCGGCCCCCTGCTTGAGGGGACGAATGAAGAATTGGCGGCGGGGCCTTCTTCGATGGTGACTGAGGCCATCCCGGAGGATGGCCCTAGCGCCTTGGAAGCTCAGGGTTCCGCTCTCGTAGAGTGGGACCCAATTTTTGTATGTGAAGACCCGCTGGAACCAGCGGAGGAGACCCCAGCAGGTCCGGAGCCCATCCCGCTGTCGATGTCTATCGACAACGCCTGCTCCAGTCTACGTCAGGTCCAACTGGCCTTCTTCCACGACAGCAAGGCTCTTGAAGAGGAGCGCCAAACCCTTAGGCGGTGGCGTAATCGGCTCCACTTCGAGACTAAGCTGGCGCAGTCGAGGCTAGCGGACGACAAGGACTGGATCAAGCGGGAGAAGATCCGCCTGGAGTACTGGGACAAGCTGCTGGATGAGAGGGAGAGCATGATCCATGCCCTCGACGCTCAATCCCGGGAGATCCACGATCAGGCCAAGGCTGCCAACGACGCGACCAATGCTCGGTTCGAGCAGCTTGAGGCCATCAACGCCGCACTCATCAAGCGCCGAGAGGCACTTGAAGGGAGGGAGAGACGGCTCGAGGACGAAGAGCAAAAACTCCTGGAGCTGTGGGATGACGTCTTGAGAAGGGAAGAGGAGCTCACCGAGAAAGTAGCTCTGGCTGACAAGGGCCTCGAGGAGCGCACTAAGTAGTTTGAAGAGCGCTGCCTCGAGGAAGAGGAGAAGACCTGGGTGCGAGGGTAGGAACTCTACGAATACGAGTGTGCCCTTGTTGCCCGGGAGAAGAAAGTGGAGGCTAGGGAAAAGGACCTGGTTGATCGTCGGAACAAGATCCACCTCCGGGAGGAGGAGCTCGGAAGACTTGAGAGGCGGGTTGCTGCAAAGATTCAGCAAAACGCCAAAGAAGTTGAGTGCCTCGCCCGTGAGAATTCCGAACTGACGGTGGCCAAGAGATCCTTGGAAGAGGTGAAGAGCCTGAGGACGGCGGACTCCCTGCAGATTTGGGAGTTCCTGGGCAAGGCCAATGATGCGCTGACGCCGATGGGTTTTAGCCCCGTGCGCCCGGATGATCCGGAGCCGGAGCCGGACCTTGCGCTGCAAGCATTGAGCGCAGCAGGCAGCAAGCTCTCCAAGGTGGGCGACGTCATCGTGGACCAACTGGAGGTCGAGGGGCAATCCCTGGCGAGGAACGTCACAGAATATGTGCTGACGTGCTACACCAGCCGGAACCCTCAATTTCCTCTGGACCCGGTGCTTGAAGGCCCCGTCGAAGGAGAAGGCGAAGCTACCCGAGCCAGCGTATCGGAGGTCGCCCAGAAGGTCGCCGAGTTCTTCCATAGGGTCTAGGACCATCTCTTTATCTTTCACTTGTATTTTCTCTTCTTCTTCTTCAATTTTGTAATCCCTTGTCTCCAGATGTAATCTCCTGTCTCCAGATGAATGAAATCCCCAAATTTTTGCGAATTTCATTTTTTGTCTTCAACATCTTTGTCTTCACTTGGCCCCCTGGTAGATGTACACAATTTGATTGTGAACATGTACCAAAAGGATATTGAGTTTTGTTGAAGATGAATTTGCTTCGAACTTGTAGAATTTAGGTCCGAAGTCTTTGATAGTGAAGGTCCCTTGAAGTTGTCGGAGCTTAGAAGCTCCGGCACTGTCCATCGCTGGAGCTTAGTAGCTCCGGCAATAGCCTCTATCAACACGTAGAGCATCGATAGTTAGTCCTCCAAGGTGTCGGAGTTTAGTAGCTCCAGCAGTGACCCTTACCAACACTTGGTTTGTTGGCAGCAGACTCCATTTACGGGGTCTTCTCACCATCTTTTACTCAGCACCGACGGTTGACCCCCTTGAGGAGTCGGAGCTTGGTTAGCTCCGGATTTTCTCCATCAACGTAGAGTTTATTTTTCCTGCACACTTAAGCCAAGAAAAATAGTAAAATTCATTCCTTGTCTATAATTTCGTCGCGGCTTACGATTCTCAAGAAAATTTTAAGTTGAACGCAATTTTAAATACAACTGGTTGCGTTGTCTTTTCTCTAAGATCCAACTGTCCATGAACCCGCCTTACTTCGTCCTGCCGGGGTGTAGGTAGAGTGGCGTACTTAGGGTGCTTGACCAGGCTAAGTCGATAGCGCACTCCGGCCCTAGATTGGCTTGGCGGCTTTCAGGCGAGTTGGCCATAAACGATATTTAAGTCCAAAAGATCTGACAATTCAACTCGAATCGTATATAAATCGGTCAAACTAAAATTTCTTAAGAATTGCACGTCTCTGTTATAGACAAGAAAGAGAAAAATAAAAATGTCGAGCCTGCACAAAATGAATGCACGTGGAGTCTATTTCACATGAAGATGTCTTTCACTATAGGTCCGGGGTACAGGGGAAACAAGTACACTCTTAGGGTACGAAACCAGGATAAGTGTGTTTGGTTTCTCGTTTGACCCAGGGTAGTTAGCCACACTTTTAGTCCGGAGACTGTGACAAGTGCTGCATGAGCTTTGCAGACCTTTCAGGAAAGGTCCGGCTGCTCTCCCGGAGGAACTACCCAACTCTGTACAATGACTCTATAACATACATTTCAAGTTACTTAAGACTCACCTCCGTGGAATTAAGTGTAGAACTTACGGAGGTGCTCGATGTTCCAAGGATTTGGGAGAGGTGTCCCATCCTCGGTAGCCAAGCGAACGCTTCCGGGACGGGATACTTTGATCACTCGAAAGGGCCCCTCCCAGCCGGAGGAGAGTTTGTTTAACCCTTCTCTGGATAGTATTCTCCGTAGCACCAGATCGCCTTCCTCGAGCTGTCGGTTGTGTACATGCCGCTGGTGATAACGCCGTAGAGCTTGGCGATATCGGGCATTCCGAACAGCTGCTTGGCACCTTCCCTCCTCGAGGAGGTCTAGGTCTTCGTGCCGGAGCTGGTCCTGCGTGGCTTCGTCGAAGGTCCGGACCCGGAGCGAACCCAAGGTGATTTCCGGAGGAAGGATTGCTTCAGCTCCGTACACCAGAAAGAAGGGTGTTTCTCCGGTTGACCGGTTTGGAGAAGTCCTGTTGGCCCATAGAGTAGGCGGAAGCTCTTCGATCCAATTGGCTCCGTGCTTTTTCAAGCTCTCATAGGTGCGCGTTTTGAGTCCTTTAAGGATTTCTGCATTTGCTCTCTCGGCTTGGCCATTGCTGGCGGGATGAGCTACAGAAGCGTAGCAAACCTGTATGCCGAGGTCTTCGCAATACCCTTGGAATGCGTTGCTTGTGAATTGAGTCCCATTATCAGTGATGATCTTGTTTGGGACTCCGAATCTGCTTACAATGGATTGCAGAAAGTTGATAGCAGATTGCTTGTTGATCGTCACAACTGGAGTTGCTTCCGGCCACTTGGTGAACTTGTCAATGGCGACGTACAGGAACTTGTAACCTCCGACGGCTCTTGGGAAGGGTCCCAAGATGTCCATCCCCCACACAGCGAAGGGCCATGTAGGAGGTATCATTTGTAAGGGCTGAGCAGGTGTATGAATTTGCTTTGCATGAAATTGGCATGCTTCGCATTTCTTCACCAGCTCAGTGGCATCCTGGAGTGCTGTAGGCCAGTAGAAGCCATGCCGAAAGGCTTTTCCGACCAGCGTGCGGGAAGATGCGTGGTTCCCACACTCGCCTCCATGGATTTCTGCGAGGAGCTCGCAACCTTCTTCCCTTGTGATGCACCGCATTAGGATGCCGTTGGCACCGCGCCGGTAGAGATCCCCTTCTACCAGCATGTATCTTTTAGCCAATCTGACTACCCGGTCAGCGGATACATCATCGTCAGAAAGGATGTTGTCTTTCAAGTAGTTCCGGATCTCCGAGATCCATGCATCGGAACTGACTTGAGCATTTGAGTCTTGCGTGCTGGGTTGCTCGGAGCTTCCGGCAGCACCTACAACCCTTGATGGCTGCCATGGTAACAGGGCCATCGGGACCATCAGCTTCGGGATGCTGATCTCGCCCCCTTCGTTCAGTTCAGCAGGCTGAACTGTGGGTTTTGACAACCTCCGGACAAAGATTCCGTCAGGAGCCGGAGCTCCGGTTGACGCTTTGGTCGAGAGTTCATCAGCTTCAGCGTTGTGGGCACGCTGAACATGGTGGAGGTCTAGGACTTCAAAGTCCTTCTGAAGCCTCTGGACTTCAAGGATGTAAGCAGCTAGCTGGAGATTATTGCAGGAGCATTCACCCTTCACCTGCTTGATGATGAGTTGTGAATCTCCTTTGACCAGCAGTTTCTTGACACCGTATGACAGTGCCACCTTTAGTCCGTAGATGAGTGCTTCATACTCCGCCATGTTGTTGGTTGCCTTGAAGTCAAGGTGTACCATGTATTTTACCTTCTCCCCGGTCGGTGCAAGGAGAAGGATTCCAGCTCCGGCCCCCTGCTTCTCCATGGAGCCATCGAAGTAAAGGGTCCAGTGAGGCTCGGTGAAGGTTGGAACTTGATGCTCCGTCTTCTGCTCGCTGGGGCCCCCAGGGTTTGATGGAGAGGGAGTCCATTCCGCCACGAAATCTGCCAACGCTTGACTCTTGATTGCTTGTCTCGAAATGAATTCGAGATCGAACTCAGCCAATTCCGCTGCCCACTTTGCAATATTCCCAGTTGAATTGGGATTATGCAAGATCGCTCGAAGTGGATAGGAGGTCACCACCGAGACTTTGTGAGCTTGGAAGTAGTGTCGGAGCTTCCTGGAGGCAATAAGAACTGCATAAAGCAGCTTATGCACCTCTAGGTATCGAGTCTTGGCATCATGTAATACTTCACTGATGATGTATACCGGCCGTTGAATGGTCCAGACCCTCCCGGTGGGGTCCGGAGCTTCCTCTCTATTGATCCGGACCCTGTCGGAGGAGTCCAGATTCTCTTCGGGGACCTCCGGGTTCTGGCTGGAGGAACCCGGAGCTTCTTCAGAAATGACCTGGACCCTCTCAGAGGGGTCTGGGTCTTCTGAAGTGACTTCTTGTGGATTTGAGTCTGGGAGCTGGGACCCAGACTCACTTTCAGGGACCTCCGGACCCTCCTTAAGGGGTCTGGATTCCTGAGTATGGGGTAGTTCTGGTCTCTCCGCAACCAGAACCATACTGACAACTTCGTCAGTAGCTGAAATGTAAAGCAACAAAGGCTCACCAGGGTTTGGAGCTACCGGAATTGGTAGGGTGGTGTGAGTGTGGCTCCTGCTGGTGCTGAGGCTCCTGCTAGTGGCTGCCTGTTGGAGGGATTGCCCTCAACAGCCTGAGCAGCAGGTTGACCGTTGGATGATCCATCCGCGGAGTTCACCATTCTCGAAAATCTCAGGCGCCCCTACCTGGCGCGCCAACTGTCGACTGTTGGAGTCGGCAGATCTCCTGACACTGCTAAAGTGTTGAAGGAGTTTGTGGTTCGGTGTGGGCGCGCGGAGACTCAAGAAGGTGAATTGCGATTTAACACAGGAGACACTAGGATTTACGTGGTTCGGGCCGCCTGAGCGTAATACCCTACTCCACGGGTGTGTTGGTGTTGTATTAGTTTGTCACGTATGATGTCCACGTCTGTGTACGTGTGTTTTTGTGTGTATCGTCGGCCTGTCCTTTTATAGTACAAGGACAAGCCGTTACAAGCTGGCCTGGCCCGACATGTGGCCTCGGCGGTTACTAGTATTGATACACTATTAATTGTTGTTAATAATCCTGTAACAGGCTCCGACAGTGCCGTTACGGGTGTTAAGATTGTCTGTTTAAGTGTCATTAATATGGCATTAATGACATTTAATCGGGTCTTGAAGTCCTTGGCTCTCCTTTAAAGATCCGGAGCCGTTACAAGGTCTCCCGGAGGTTAGAGGCTGCCAGCTCCGACGTTTGGACACGTGGCAGCTCCGGAGCTTGCTGTGGGAAGCAGGTAGCTCCGGAGCTATCTGACACGTGTCAGGTCCGGAGCTTCTCTCGGTCAGGGGTTAAGTCCGGAGGTGCCATTTCGGTACTTGGTCCGGAGCTTCCCCCTTGCGGGCGGTAGCTCCGGTTTGGCAGTACACGTGGCGACCTAGGGATTAACCATGATGGAGAAGCAGGTCCGGTCATGTCTGACAAGTGGGCCTCCGAGGGTCTTCAATCCGTGTAGACGGCCTTCCCTTGAAATCTTTGTAACCTCAGGGGGTGTACGGTTTTTAGGGTACCGACAGTAAGGTTGAGTGTGCAACTGACAGAGGGGTCCCACTCCCCTCTTATGTCACACCTGGTAATAAGAAGACAACCAGATGCTTTCCACATGTATGCCAGGATCAGTTCAACTCATACATGTGTAGACGAAAGTGAAATACCAAATATAATACCATGTTCTAGTACATCACCTTATTACATAAATGACCATCCAGGTCTAAAATAAAAGTACACAAGCAGCGGAAAAACATAACAAGCGCTCCAAACACAGGCGTTGCACGGGGGAGCGCTAGCCTAGAACATCTCTTCGGGGTCTCCGTAGAAGTCCTGGTTCTCCACCTTTGCGTCTTCGTAGACTGGGGGGGGGGGGTGGAAAATATGCAACTAACAAGTTTGAGTACCAACGGTACTTGCAAGTTGGGAAGTTATGACATGTGTGGTTCACAACAAGGTAGGCAATTAATAGGTAAAGCACTATAGCAGTTACATCATACTCTTAATTGTTATTAAGCACCTACATCTAGATGAAATCCCAACCAATGTCCCAAAATTAATTTAGGTGAGACGAAACCCAAACCATCCATTTAGTAACCATGTGCTAATTATGAATTTGGTTTCCAAGCCGCTCGTGTCTGTGATCACGGTTGTCTAGACAGTTTGACAAAACTCTGCAGAGTGTGTATCCTTTATCCACAGTGCGTGATTTCGTCCCCTGTTGCCGGGTGGACTAAGGTAAACCTCCCTGATGCCTGTGGTAGCTAACCACAATACACACTTCCGTAGGTGTGTGGCCAGGAGATCACTACGAGGTGTTTCTGATGGTTCTCCCGACTTGCAATGGGTACTCTAAGGTTTCACTGCTCTGGCACCTGGACTCTATTTTCCCTCCGCCGGGAGAGGCCCCCTCTTGAGCCATGCGGATCCCAAGGCAAAACCCATTACCCGCCCGATTCAATTACCTATGCTACATCGGGAGAGACCAAATTACTAAACCAAGTTGTCCCATATACAATTTTGTGGTGATACTAAAAGGCTTAGCAACTTCTTCCATAAACCGGTCCTTAGAATCTGATAGGTGTCAAGCCCCAAACCAAGGTCTTGTGCACGCATGCACCAATCTATTCAAAATGAACGGCCCAGAGGGGGCAACGTCACCCAGAGAGGCGGGGAGCGACGGCACAGGGGCGGCGCGCGGCGGCGATGCGAGTGCGGCGGTGACCTCGCCGGAGTTGAACAAAAATACGCTACAGACGCTTTGGGGCACATCTGACTAGCACAAAACGATGAGGAGGGCACGGGGGTCTCACTAGAGGTTGTTGCATGGCCAGAAATTGGACGGAGGGTGGTCGGCAACGATGGACGGTGGAGGAGCTTGTCGGCGACGATGGAATCGGTGATGCAGCGACGTTCCACCCCAACGGTGATGTCCGGGAGACTCCTAACAACACGGGAAAGGTGTTAGGCAAACTCCCGAGGAGTAGAAGTGGGTGGAAAGTCGGGAATAGTGGCGCCATTACCAAGCTTGTCGAAGCTAGGGTTTCGATTGCCGGGGTGAGGAAATTGAGGGGAATGGTCGGGCTTTCATAGTGGTTCGGAGTAGAAACTGCAGGCGGCCATGATGGGCATGACGCGCCCCCTGATTGAGATGAAAACGGTCGACATTGAAAGGGGGGTGAGTGGGGCGGCGCGGTGTTATCGCGTGTGGGCGTTACGGCGCGGGCGCGAGGTAGACGAAGAGTGGGTGGGGCCAGCTTGCAGCGAGAGAAGAGAGAGGGTGCGGGCGCAGGGAGAGGCTGGCGCGCGGGGCCCGGCTGACAGAGAGAGAGAGAGGGGAGAGGAGGCGCGGGCCGACGCGGGAGGGTGGACAGAGTTGGGCCGGTGGAAAATTCGGCCCAGGGACAGGTTTTGCATTTTCTTTTCTTTTTTTCTTTTTTCTTTTCTGTTTTCTTTTTCTTTCCTTTTATGTTTTGAATTTGTAACCCAAATTTCTAGCGAATATGAATTTTCAAAAATTCACACAAACATTCAAATATGATGTATCTTGTCTTATATGAATTTTATTTCCAAGAAAAATGTTTTTATCTCATGAATAATTCATTTTACAACAATTGTTTTTCTTTAAAATAATGGGTGTTACATCTTATCTTTTCCTTTCTCTATTGATTGGTAAATAGGCTCAAAATATACTCAAATTTGACAGGTTGACTAACTAAGTTCTGATGAATCCAATAGTGCACTCTAATTTGGCATTTGAGGAAACTGAATTTGAAGTTTAAATTCAAATTTTGAATTTTTTAACTCTATGTAATGATTTGCACTAATTCAAATGAGGGGCGTTGCTACTTTCTTTTTGCAAATTAATTGTAAACAGCGATGAGAATAATTTGTATAGTAATAAAAGTGATTCAACGATTTATTTTTCTTCCATCATTTGATTTTAATATTGTATATATGTAGTTGAGATTTAGTTAATTGCAAGATTTAAATCACTTCTCTTACATACATTTGATTTGAATGTAAATTGTAGACTCTGTTGATTATGCATTGTATGTGACGTTTGATTTAAGTTTATTTTTGAACTTGACTTTGATTTTTAAAGAGAATATTTTTTGGAATTCCTCACTTTTGTACTTACCTAAGTTCAATCGAAGTAGCAAGCTCGAATAATAAGTTTAATGTTTTGGAAGTTCATCTTTTGGACATCATTTATTAATTAAAATAAATCATTGACTGGTTGACTCTCAATTTAACTTAAAATTTTGCATTTTGCATTTTTGCTTCTTGATGTTTGTAAATGTGGTCTTTTACAACCATCATCTCCTAGAGTGTATAACCGCTCACAAGAATTCACCTTATGTACCACCCACCAAGCTTTGAGTTTTTTGCATAGATAAGGTAGATAATACACTTTCTCTACTTGGTATGCAAGAACAAATGAATCGTATCCTCATAGCCATTCCTTGTGTTTGACTTCCACAATTCCAAACGGTTTAGTTGAATTCCAGGATTGTTATCAAACCAATCATAGTCAAAGAATAGTACTCGAATATCCTTATAGTGTATTCCCGGCAAAAGCAAATTCAAGGATTTTTTAATGATCCCATAGTAATTTGTTTTACGCCCCTGGGAGTCGGTTGCCCTCGTCACAACTCCGGTATTAGATGTTGTCGAGAGAGGATGAAGAGATTCAAATTGAGTTGTAAGGAATGGGAAGTCCTTGATGTCATATCGATCGTAGCTTCTAACTTTAAGCAATCCATGGGATAGTTGTTGCAAGTCTTCATCAATGTTGGCATCTTTCATGCTCTGTCCAAAATATAAAGTCATAAAGAAAACTTCATAAGGACTCGTAAGTTAGAAGAATACTTTGTAAATACTAATAAGTTAATGATAAAATGTTACATGATCTCGAAACCAGGATAGGAAATTAGGTCCTCCGTTTATTCCATCCCATCGCATCACTTCTACTTGTTTGCTCGTAGGTTGATGTCTATGTGTTTAATATTGCTTGAGGAACTCACTATATGAAAAGAAAACTTTTTAGAATAGATGTGTTGCAAAATATGCTGATTAGCATAAATGTAGGACAAACACTTACTCAAAATATTTATCCACCTCATCTATATTAGCGTACATGTAGAGGAAAGCAACATTCCTTTCTTCTACAGTAGAGTTGTTGGAAGTGCAACCACCAACAATAGTGCTTCTTGTTGCAGAAATGGAGAGATCGCTACAACAAGGTTGCTCATACATATGTACCGCATTGCCGAAGTAGTGATATTGTGTTCCTCTCCAAAGTAAACACTTGAAAAGTATCCTACTTCTTTAAGAGTAAATGTTGCGGCGATGCACCCTTCTACTCTTGCCCTGTTACGAACCATTGGTTTTAGATATCTTAGTGCTCTTTCAATATGATACATCCACCTATATTGCACGGGACCGCCCACTTTAGCTTCAAATAGAAGATGGATAAGGAGATGTTGCATTGGATTGAAGAACCCTGGAGGAAAAAAATTTCCATATTACATAATAGTATTGGTATCTCCTTCTCTAACTTAATAATCATCTCTATCTTGATTTATTTAGCAAAGACTTTTCTATAGAAGTGGCTAAGATCGGCTAACACATTCCACACCGCATCATCAAAATAGCTCCGAAACATAACAGGTAGAAGTATTTCCATGATTATGTGATAATCATGATTCTTCAACTCAGTGAGCTTTCCCATTTTCATATTCATGGCTCATTTCAGACTAGCTGCATAACCATCTTGGGAATTTCAAACTTTTCAACCATTTGATGACTTCTTTCTTTTCTCTAGGTCGAAGACAGAAAGAAGAATGTTGTTTACCACCACTTTTGGAGAGCTCAAGAGTTGGACGGTTACAAAACTAAGTCAAATCCTTCCAAGCTTTTATATCGTCTTTTGTTTTGCCCGTTGAAAGCATCTAGGCCCCATGAGGTACGGTTTCGGTGATTAATGACAACCATTCGATATTACTAATGAATTTGTGAATGCAAGGTCTCAATGACACTCAATCAAATGAAATCAAAATTACATTGGAGACCCATATAAAATCAACGAATGAGATCAAATCAAATCATATGAAGACAAGAAGTGAAAGCTCTAACTTGATATCACTCAATGCTTGAAGACATCCAAAACAACACTTCAAACAAATGTCAAAGAGGTCACAAGTTCAAAATTCCAAAAGAACAACTCAAAACAACTCGAAGTCAACAAGTTGAACACACCGGATCAACCGACGTTATATGAGTTGACTACATCGGTCATGTTGGTTCAATTGAAGAAGAAGACCTCAGACAAACGCACTCACCGGATCATCGGATGTGAGTGGCTCAGTGACATCGGTCCATCATCACAGATTGCAATACCATTGGACCGAGTGAAGCACCGGATCATCCGATTTGCAAACTTACACACATCGGTCG
Organism: Tuctoria greenei; assembly: GCA_036927565.1. Classification (NCBI taxonomy): domain Eukaryota; kingdom Viridiplantae; phylum Streptophyta; class Magnoliopsida; order Poales; family Poaceae; genus Tuctoria; species Tuctoria greenei. The sequence goes on along the minus strand of JAYESD010000001.1, from coordinate 132,260,481 downwards.
ATTACTCCAGTATGCCTCAAGATCAAGCAAAATTCTGGAGAAAGAGCCACCGGATCATCCGATGAGAAGACAGATCAACATCGGTCTAACAACGGTCATATCTGACACAGTGACATCAGCTAATTTGGTTTTGACCGATGACAACTGAAGGGGAGACATCGGATCATCCGGTGTTCGCAGAGAAGTGATGTCAGCCTACTTTTCCAACGGCTATCTCGTGGAGGCTGGCTATTTATACCCCTTCAACCTGTCAAATCGACAAGACTTGAAGCCCAGACATACTCTACACATCCTAGAGCATTCAAGCAATAGAGCAACCACTTTCACATCATTTGTTCATCATTTGTACACCAAGAAATAGGCTAGAACTAGCTAGAGATAGTGCTTGGGTGCCTCCATTCTTGGTGATTGGAGTCTCTAGTGTAGTGAGAGCCCAAAGGGAGTGACTCTTGGCGTGTGCAACTTCCGGAGCTTGCCAAGAGGATTGTGGAAGCCCGGAGGATCCCAAAAGTGTACAAGGCTTGAGCTCCACCTTGCCAAGGTTGGCGAACGGAGAAGAATAGTGAAGAAGCCCCTTGTCTCGGTGACTAGGGAGTGGCAAAACCCTTCGGTGGGTGTCACAACGTGGATGTAGGAAGATCCTTGTGATCTTACCGAACCACGGGATAAACTCCGTGTCCCTTGAGCGTTTGCATCCCTCTCCCTTTTACTCTTATGCAATCTTCATTCCGCAACTTTTATTTACATTGATTGCATAGTTTAATTGCATAGGGAATTGGGCTTGATGTTGTCAGTTCTTAATTGTTTTAAAATTTGAAAAAAAGCCCAATTCACCCCCCCTCTTGGGCATTTCGATCCTTACAATTGGTATCAGAGCCTTGTTGCTCATTGGATCATTCTAGCTTCACCGCTAGAGAGCTTAAATGGCCAAGAATGGGGGTTCGGTTCCTACCTTCGAGGGCAAGAACTTTGCCTATTGGAAAGCACGCATGCGTGCCTACCTAGAGGCTATTGCTCCCGATGTTTGGGAAGCGACCCATGCGGGATTTGGAGATCACGCTTATATTGGTGATCAAATTAAATGGGATGCTAAAGCTAGAAATGCCATCTATGAATGCATTAGTCAAGATGTATTTGCAAGAATAGCTAGTAAAGAAAAAGCTTGTGAAATTTGGGCATGCTTAATTGAAATTCATGAGGGTTCCTCTCGTGTTAAAGAACTCAAATATCACTTGCTAAAATCCAAGTATGATGAATTCAAAATGCTTCCTCATGAGAATGTTAACCAAATGTTTTCTCGCTTAAATGTGCTCATTGAGGAGATTAACGCACTTGACATTGCTTCTCTTGGTAAGGGACTTATCAACCGCAAGATCCTCATGCTTCTACCTAAGCCCAAGTACAACATCATCAACTCAATGCTCCAAAAAGAATCACTTGACAACATTGAAGTCTCGGAGCTCATTGGAGAAATTCATGCTCATGAGATGAGCGTACTTGGAATGATGGAGGAGTCATCGTCAAAAACTATTGCTCTCAAGGCTTCAACCAAGAAAACAACTCCCAAGAAAAAGAAAGTGGTTGAGCCTAGCTCAAGCGAAGAAGAGCAAGCCACAAGCGAAGATGACAATGATGAGCTTGCGTTGATGATGAGAAAATTCTCACGTCTAAACTCCAAAATCGCAAAGAAGGGATACTCCTTTGATCCAAAGAAGAAAGCCTTCCTCCCAAGAAAAGACGAAAACAAGACATGCTACAATTGTGGTGAACAAGGCCACATATCATATGATTGTCCAAGACCCGACAAGAGGAAGGACAACCACAAAGGAAAGCATAGAAAGCTAGAAGAAAGTGATGAAGATGAAGAAGAGGTCAAACCCAAGCGCTCCTTTGGAAAGAAGAAATTTGACAAGGGCAAGAAGACCAAGCTCTTTCCAAAGAAGAGAAGAGGACCTCAAAAAGTCTTCATGTGCGAGGCAAATGAGTGGATCACGGATGAAGAATCAAGCGATGAAGAGAGTGAAGATGAAGAAAACTTGGCGGGCCTTGCCGTCGTCGACAAAGACAACTCACCTCTTCGTCCACCTCCTATGTGCCTCATGGCTAAAGGTAACTCTAAGGTGAACTACAAAGCCGGAGGAAAACATTGGGTACTCGATAGCGGGTGCACTCAACATATGACCGGCAATGATGGTATGTTCACTACCATAGAGAACCCCGATAATCATGAACAAGTCACCTTTGGTGACAACTCAAAGGGGAAGGTAATTGGTTTAGGTAAAATTGCTATTTCGCATGATTTGTCCATTTCTAATGTACTATATGTTAAGTCACTTAGTTTCAATTTACTTTCCATTGCACAACTATGTGATCTTGGACTAACGTGCACCTTTGACAAGAATGGTGTTGTAGTAACTAGTGAATCAAGCAAAGAACTAATCTTCAAAGGATTTCGGCATGGACATCTTTACTTGGTGGACTTCTCCAACAAGGATGCTAGCTTGACCACTTGTCTTTTCACTAAGACAAGCTTGGGTTGGCTATGGCATCGACGCATTGCTCACATTGGGATGAGCAAGCTTAAGAAGTCGTTCAAGCTTGGGATGGTGACCGGCGTGAAGGATGTCACGTTTGAGAAGAACAAGCTTTGTAGTGCTTGTCAAGCCGGGAAGCAAGTTGCTTCACACCACCCAATGAAGACAATGGTGTCAACCTCCAAGCCGCTTGAACTACTCCACATGGACCTCTTCGGACCATCCACATATCAAAGTCTTGGTGGTAACTTCTATTGTCTTGTTATCGTTGATGATTATTCTCGATATGCTTGGACTTTGTTTTTAGGTGACAAGGGTGAAACTCCGGAAGTTTTCAAGACCTTTGCCAAACGTGCTCAAAGGGAATTTCAACTTCCCATCATCAAAGTCCGGAGTGACAACGGCACCGAGTTCAAGAACTACAACATTGGGGAGTGGTGTGATCGTGAAGGAGTGAAGCATGAGTTTTCGGCCACATACACCCCCCAACAAAACGGTGTCGTTGAAAGGAAGAACAAGACCCTTATCACCCTTGCAAGAGCAATGCTTGATGACTATGGCACGTCGGAGAAGTTTTGGGCCGAAGCAATCAACACGGCGTGCCATGCCGCAAATAGGGTCTATCTTCACCGACTACTCCAAAAGACCCCATATGAGCTCCTCATTGGGAGAAAGCCCAACATCTCCTACTTTAGAGTCTTTGGGTGCAAATGCTACATCTACCGCAAGAAAAGGCTCGGTAAGTTTGAAAGAAGATGTGATGTTGGTATTTTTCTTGGCTATGCATCAAACTCAAAAGCATATCGAGTATTCAACCAAACCTCCGGTCTAGTTGAAGAAAGTTGTGATGTTGAGTTTGATGAGACTAATGGCTCCCAAGAGGAGAGTTTTGGTCATGATGAAATAGATGATGAGCCTCTACGAGAAGCTATGAAAAACATGACCATTGGAGACATCAAGCCGGAAGTTGAAGAGGGCCATGATCAAGGGGGAGCATCAAGTTCCAACATCAACACCTCCATGATGCCTCAAGTTGATGAAGAAGAAGAAGAAAAAGATGATCCATTGCCAATGCAAGATTCACAAGCCACACAACACCAACGACAAGAAGAAGTCCATGATCAAGTCCAACCACAAGAGGAACAACAAGCTTCACCACCGCCAAGTGACTAACAACCACTTATGAGGCATGGACGCATCTCCAAGGCACATCCAATGGACCAAATCATTGGAAGTCCTTCAAGGGGCGTAAGTACTCGTTCCCGCCATGTCGCCTCATTTTGTGAGCACTACTCTTTTGTTTCGTGTGTAGAACCCACTCATATAGAGGAAGCACTCCAAGATCCAAATTGGGTGATGGCTATGCAAGAAGAACTCAACAACTTCACCCGCAATGAAGTTTGGGTGTTGGAGGAGCGACCCAAGGACAAGAACGTCATCGGTACGAAGTGGGTATACCGGAACAAGCAAGACGAGAATGGCGTCGTGGTCCGCAACAAGGCAAGACTTGTGGCCAAGGGTTTTTCACAAGTTGAAGGACTAGACTTTGGAGAAACATTCGCCCCGGTCGCTCGGTTAGAAGCTATTCGCATACTCCTTGCTTTTGCTTCACATCACAATATAATGCTTTATCAAATGGATGTTAAAAGTGCTTTTCTCAATGGCTATATTAACGAACTTGTTTATGTTGAGCAACCTCCCGGGTTTGAAGATCCGAGGAATCCTAACCATGTGTATAGGTTACACAAGGCGCTCTACGGGCTCAAGCAAGCACCTAGGGCATGGTATGAACGACTAAGGGATTTCCTAGTCATGCAAGGATTCAAGATCGGGAGGGTGGACACTACACTCTTCACCAAGCACATCGACGGGGATTTATTCATTTGTCAAATTTATGTCGATGATATCATTTTTGGCTCAACTAACAAATCTCTTAGCCATGAGTTTGGCACCATGATGTCTAGGGAATTCGAGATGTCAATGATTGGAGAGCTCAACTTCTTCCTTGGATTCCAAATCAAGCAACTTCAAGAGGGGACCTTCATCTATCAAGAGAAGTACACAAAGGACCTCTTGAAGAAATTTGAGATGGGAGATTGTAGCTCAAGAAGCACTCCAATGGCGACAAATTGCCATCTCGACGCGGACATGGACGGTAAACCTATTGATCAATCTCATTATCGTTCTATGATTGGCTCATTGTTATATCTTACCGCATCTAGGCCCGATATTATGTTTAGTGTGTGCTTGTGTGCTCGCTTTCAAGCGGCACCTAAAGAATCGCACAAGAAGGCAGTCTTTAGGATACTTCGGTATCTCAAGCATACCTCAAGTGTAGGTTTGTGGTACCCCAAGGACGCTAGTTTCCATCTCTTGGGATACTCGGATTCGGACTTTGCCGGATGTCGTGTGGATCGCAAGAGTACCTCCGGTGGGTGCCACTTACTTGGGCGTTCCCTAGTATCTTGGTCGAGCAAAAAGCAAAATTTCGTGGCTTTGTCCACCGCGGAAGCGGAGTATATAGCGGCCGGTGCATGTTGTGCCCAAATTCTATATATGAAGCAAACCCTTTTGGACTTTGGAATTAAAATTGGTTGTGTGCCTCTCCTTTGTGACAATGAAAGTGCGGTTAAGATAGCTAGAAACCCCGCTCAACACTCCCGCACTAAGCACATTGATATTCGCCATCACTTCTTGCGTGATCATGAGGCTAAAGGAGACATCTCTTTGCAAGGTGTTAGATCCGAAGAACAATTGGCGGATATCTTCACAAAACCACTTGATGAGAAAACTTTTTCTAGACTTAGAAGTGAATTAAATGTGCTAGATGCATCTAACGTCATGTAAGTTGCCATGTTCATGTAAGGATGCATATCATATAGGTCTTGTCTAACTCCCAAAGGATAGGGGCAAGCTAGAAGTAGTTTTCCCTGAGGAAGCCTTTGGAAGGTTCAAACTTGGCAAGATAGATTTATTTTATGCCTTGCATGATCCCTGTCATATAAACTTGCACTCATTTAATCTCTTGCACTATATTTTGTTTGGCATTGCATACGGTAGATTGTCACAAAGGGGAACCCACCTCATGAGAAGGAGACTTGTTTGAAATGCAATATCTCAACTCATATAAGGTGGAAAGAACAAAATGTTAGGTACGTTAATGCCTAGAGGATCATGCTTCAAAGAGATAGAAGTCTTCATACTCTACCTCACAAAGCATGGGCCTTACATTTTATTTGGATATTTTCCTTCACTTTTCTCGGTGTTCCATTTGTGTTAAGGTCTAGCCAAGCTATTGGCATATTAGCTTCTTGAGGGGTAAAGGGGTTGCCCAAAAAGTCCTAAGACATGTGTTTTTCCTCGATTGTTTGTTTGGTCAAAGGACATATATGGGACGTTTTCGTTCTGTTGTCATCGGATTATCCGATGCCCATGTCAATCCCTCATCGGTCAAATAGGTGCTCAATCCTCAAAGCCCAACTCTGTCAGAACCTAAAATGATCCGACGCGTTCATCCTGGAAAACATCGGTCCATCCGATGTTCACTCTTCTGGAGCTGTGATCTATTCAACCGATGTCTACCTCCCTCTAACGTCGGATCATCCGGTGTCGACATCACTCGGTTGAACACCCTTACTGTGATATTCGACCGATGTTCAAAAACCCTAGACGTCGGTCCATCCGGTGTCAACAACATTCCCTGAATATCCTTTCTGTGGCAATTGACCGATGCTCAATTCTCATATCATCGGTCCATCCGGTGTTTAAATAACGGCTAGGGTTTGGGTCCCACTATTTAAACGCCCGCGCCGCCGCCACCTTCTCTCTCCCCGACCCCTCGCGCCCCCGTGCTCGCGCCGCCGCCACTCCCTCGCGCCGCCGCCTCTCCCTCGCCTGCAGCGCCGCCGCCGGCCGCCGCCGCCGCCCCTCTGCTCGCGCCGCCGGCGACTCCCGCGCCACCACTGCCCGCGCACCACGCCTCCTCCGCCGGCAGCCGTCGCCGCCGCCGCCCTAGGCGCCGTTGCCGCCACTCACCACCGCGCCCAAGCATCGCCGCCGCCTCTCTCCACCGCCAAAGCTGCTCCACGCTTACACCACCAACGTGCGCCATCTCCGATCATCTCCACCTCGCTAGGGTTTCCCGGTCCGTTGCGCTTCACGCCCCGTCGTCAACTCCGTGCAATCTCGTGATCACGATGGCTCGTGACCGGAAGAACAAGGGCAAGGCCATCGCGGAGCCCGCCGCGAAGAAGCAGAAACTATCCAAGGAGGAGAAGAAGGCTCTAATGGCCGCTCGCGCCGCCGAGGAGCGTGAGCGCGGCCGTGGGGGTTCGTTGAGGATTCGCGAGGCCCGTCCAAGGCCGCCTCCCGTGGTCGACGACTCCGACGCTGAAGAGGAGCCAGTTGAGCCCCTCGTCCGTCGGCGCTCAGCCCGGACGCATGGGGGTCACGCCGAGGCTGCTCCTCGTCCGAGACCGACGGCTGCCGACCGTCGTGAGGACAGGGAGGCTGAGAGGGACATCCATGAGATGGACACGACCGTCCGGGTCGGTGAAGGAGTCCGTCTTGTGGACTACCGGAAGATGAAGGCTAAGCAACTCCGGAAGCTCAGATGGAGTGTTCTGCTTGAGGAGTGGTTCCCACAGCCCCGAGAGCTTCTTGTTGACAGTCGCTTCTGGACTGTCACCCAGGCGTCTCTCTATGAGACCTACAAGCGCCGGGGGCACAAGCTCTTTCAGCACAACCACTTGGACTGGAGGCAGCTTGCAGTGGCAGCGGAGACTGAGATCCGCCCCTTCTTTGAGAGATACAGAGGCTTGGTGGAGCTACTGGATTATGAGAGAAGTGCCTATGTGGAAGAGTGGGTCCGTGTCTTCTACGCGACCTTGTACATCTCAGAGGGCAGGAGGTCGATTGCCTTCATGTTCAATGGTCAGCACTACCACCTCTCGAGGCAGACCTTGGGGCATATCCTTGGTTTGGAGCTGCACGACACCAGCATACACGAGAAGGTCTATGGGCAGGCAGGTCCACCAAGGAGGCCACTTACTGGAGGGGTAGCGCCACAGCTGGACGAGATCCGCTCCTTGTTTGGCCCCTCGTTCTCTCCAGACCAGCCGAGAGTCCCAGCTCTCCTGACCCCAGCTGCGCGCATTGTGCACCTCGCCTTGCGCCGCACGCTCCTGCCGAGGTCAGGATACTTGGAGGGGTTCACGAGTCTGCAGCAGACCCTCCTGTTCTACATAATGAACGGGATGGATTTTGATATCGTGGACATACTCCTCTGTGAGATGGAAGACGTGATCACGGATGGGATTGGGATGATGAGGCAGATGGTCTACGGGCACTGGATTAGTTACATTTGCTCTATGGTGGTGCCTGAGGGACATTCAGCACAAGCCCGGCTAGCCGACGAGAGTGTGACTCGCTTCAGTCACTATCGTGCCTCTGCTCCTGGAGACCGTTGCCTTGGTCGTCCAGTTGAGCGCCAGGTCCGGGCCCGTCTGTCAGAGGAAGACTGGTCCGACCTAGAGCGAGAGGACAAGAGGCTTGCTGAGGCCGAGGCTCAGGGGGAGGACTTGCAGCACGTCTGGTCCGAGAGCGACACAGACGACAGTGTCGAGGAGTACTTCCCTCCTCCTCCACCTTCACCGAGGCAGCACGACGCCGAGGCAGGAGGATCAGCTGCTCCGCCACCGACACCACCTCCTGTGTCCGAGGCGCAGGTGTCACAGCCGTCAGAGCTGTCGGCACTTCTCCAGCAGATGATCGAGCAGCAGCGCCAGGACAGGCTCGCAGCTGAGCAGGCCAGGGCGGAGCAGGCTGCTCACTTGGCACAGCTGCAGCGGCAGCAGCAGGAGCTCCAGCTGGAGATCGCCCGTCAGAGGCGAGAGGATACGGACCGGTTCACCAACCTGGTCGATCAGATGCACCGCCGTACCCTCGACCAGCAGCAGCAGACCCAGCAGGCCATGATGGGGATCCTAGGGTTGATCACCAACCTTTACACTCAGACCGGGATCGCCCTTCCTCCACAGCAGCCTGGACTGGGACAGGCTCCAGGTGTTGCTCAGGTGCCCACTACTCCCATACCTTCTATCAGTATGTCACCACTTCTGGCATCCAGCGCACCGATTCACTCACCACTGCCGGCGACGATCTTGTTCCAGCAGACACCGGCGTCCGTGGTGAGCGCTCCACTTCCTCCAGCCCCACCGGCTCCTCCAGTCCCGGTTTCCTCTCCTCCAGCACCGGCAGCGGACCCTCCAGCTCCCACCGCCCCGGCAGCTCCTACGACCGGCGACTCCAGCTCCGACGACTGCGACGGTTCCCAGTTCGTCCTCGCGCCCAGCTCTCAGGGTCAGTAGGAGTTCTAATCCCTTTTTGGTGTCTTGATGCCAAAGGGGGAGAAGATAAGATGTAGCAGAGTCAGGGGGAGTGGTAGTAGCAGTCTCAGGGGGAGTGTGTGTGTAGGGGGTGTGTGTGGTTGAGTGTGTGCTTATCCTTTGTATTCATGCTTGAGTACTCTTTTGTAATTTTAATTAAGCACTCTTTCACCTGTCTCATTTACTTATGATTTTAATCAATTGAGCTTTTCGCATCAAAAATTTCTTTTGCGTTTTACAAGCTTAATGTGTCCTATGCTGTATTCATTGCATATATTGTTGAGTATTATCATCAAATTTATTATTACTGCGCTTTAAATTATTGTGTTGTCATCAATCACCAAAAAGGGGGAGATTGAAAGCATCTAGGCCCCATGAGGTACAGTTTCGGTGATTAATGACAACCATTCGATATTACTAATGAATTTGTGAATGCAAGGTCTCAATGACACTCAATCAAATGAAATCAAAATTACATTGGAGACCCATATAAAATCAACGAATGAGATCAAATCAAATCATATGAAGACAAGAAGTGAAAGCTCTAACTTGATATCACTCAATGCTTGAAGACATCCAAAACAACACTTCAAACAAATGTCAAAGAGGTCACAAGTTCAAAATTCCAAAAGAACAACTCAAAACAACTCGAAGTCAACAAGTTGAACACACCGGATCAACCGACGTTATATGAGTTGACTACATCGGTCACGTTGGTTCAATTGAAGAAGAAGACCTCAGACAAACGCACTCACCGGATCATCCGATGTGAGTGGCTCAGTGACATCGGTCCATCATCACAGATTGCAATACCATTGGACCGAGTGAAGCACCGGATCATCCGATGTGCAAACTTACACACATCGGTCGATTACTCCAGTATGCCTCAAGATCAAGCAAAATTCTGGAGAAAGAGCCACCGGATCATCCGATGAGAAGACAGATCAACATCGGTCTAACAACGGTCATATCTGACACAGTGACATCAGCTAATTTGGTTTTGACCGATGACAACTGAAGGGGAGACATCGGATCATCCGGTGTTCGCAGAGAAGTGATGTCAGCCTACTTTTCCAACGGCTATCTCGTGGAGGCTGGCTATTTATACCCCTTCAACCTGTCAAATCGACAAGACTTGAAGCCCAGACATACTCTACACATCCTAGAGCATTCAAGCAATAGAGCAACCACTTTCACATCATTTGTTCATCATTTGTACACCAAGAAATAGGCTAGAACTAGCTAGAGATAGTGCTTGGGTGCCTCCATTCTTGGTGATTGGAGTCTCTAGTGTAGTGAGAGCCCAAAGGGAGTGACTCTTGGTGTGTGCAACTTCCGGAGCTTGCCAAGAGGATTGTGGAAGCCCGGAGGATCCCAAAAGTGTACAAGGCTTGAGCTCCACCTTGCCAAGGTTGGCGAACGGAGAAGAATAGTGAAGAAGCCCCTTGTCTCGGTGACTAGGGAGTGGCAAAACCCTTCGGTGGGTGTCACAACGTGGATGTAGGAAGATCCTTGTGATCTTAGCGAACCACGGGATAAACTCCGTGTCCCTTGAGCGTTTGCATCCCTCTCCCTTTTACTCTTATGCAATCTTCATTCCGCAACTTTTATTTACATTGATTGCATAGTTTAATTGCATAGGGAATTGGGCTTGAGGTTGTCAGTTCTTAATTGTTTTAAAATTTGAAAAAAGCCCAATTCACCCCCCCTCTTGGGCATTTCGATCCTTACACCCGTCATGTCCATATATGTTCTTATGATACATTCACCCATGTTTTTTTCTTGAAAACGTAGGAGAGCTGCGCTTCATTATATTAAGAAGGAAAAGGATAAGGGTTGAGAACCTAGTACAGACTACATACATTACAAGTCACAACAACATGACCATAAAGAAAAAAACTATAGCTAGCAAATTGTCATGTAAGGTCCTGTTTGGCACAACTTCTGCTGCAGATTCTTCATAAAAATAAGCGGAGGGTGTGCTAAATAGGAAGCTTCTCTATCAGCTTATTAGTTCAGCTGCTTCTCAGAATGAACTAAAAACAGCATATAAACAAAAGCTGCTTTCTACCAGCTTTTCAAACAAGCTGCTTTTGTAACAAGTTCCAGCTGTGCCAAACAGGGCCTAATTGCCTAGGAGATGCCCAAACAAGCAGGATAGCCCGCGAGCCTCTGCGATACCCCACAAGCGTTGCTCTTCTACACAAAGAGCTAAACAACCGGCAAGATTAGGAGTTGCTCCATCAAAAACACAACGGTTCCGCTGATTCCATAGGATCCATGCTGCAAGTGTTATAAGAGAGTTGATGCTACTATTCTGTAACTTGTTTACAGCATCTTCAACCTTACCCACCATAAAATGGAAGACAATATCACTTGGCTTTGGAGATAAGTACTGTAAGCCGACCTTCCCAAACATGAGAAACTAGAATTATCTTTCAAATACGCATCCGACCAGAATATGATTGATTGTTTCTTCTTCTTGGTCACATAAAGGACACTTCAAAGGATGAGGCAGCCCAAGACGATCCGCCGACCAACAGCGATTATGTGCCACTGACCATAAGAAGAATCTGCATTTAGCTGGTGCCCAAGTCCTCCAAATTGTCTCCCATGGACCAAATTGTTTGAACCCAATGAAAAAACTTTCATAGGCAGATTTTGCTGAATATTGCCGATTGGCAGCCAACCACAAAATGTGAGAGTCATCTACCTCGGGTTGAAGCTCAAAATTATATAGAAGATCCCAAAGGTTGAGATATTACAGGATCACCACCACAGTGAGAACTCCTTGTATATCATGCATCCAAGATTGATCTGTGAGAGCCTCCTTAACTGTGCGCCTCTTCAGCCTACGTTTTGGAATCATAACAAATAAATGAGGAGCTAGATCTTCAACACAATCCCCCTGAATCCGTCGATAAGTCCAAAATATAACATGCTCGCCATTTCTAACTTCTGAATGCACAGCAACTGAAAAAAGGCATGAACTTGATTTGGTACTTTGATAGTAAATTGGCACTATGGACGGCCCGGTGTTCTGTTTTTTTCAACCACAGCCACCGCATCCGTGTTGCCCAACCCAAGCTTCTAAGGTTAGAAATTCTGAGATCACCTAGCTCGAGAGGGCGGCAGGCTGTGTGCTAAGCTACTAGACAATGTCCACCTTTTGCATCTTTACGTCCCCTCCAGAGAAATCCACGACGAATTTTATCTATCGCTTTGATGGCCCAAGTTGGGAGGTCCACAACCATTGAAAGATAAATAATCATTGATGTGAGGACAAACTGCACCTGCACTGTTCGTTCTGCCCTCGTCATTAAAATCATATTTCCACCCAGGTAGTTGATCAGCAATGCGATCAACTATTGGTTGCAACTGCACTTTTGTTAACTTCTTGAGAGATAACGGCAGGCCTAAGTATCAACAAGGAAAATCCTAGAGCTCACAAGGTAACATTAGCTGCAATAAACTAGTCTCTTCTTGACCACAATTGATAGCCATCACCTTACTCTTTTGTAAATTTGCCTTAAGTCCAGATGCCTCTCCGAATAGGAAAAGAATATCCATAGTGACCCCTATGTCTGCTGCTTGTTGTCGAATAAAAAGGACCACATCATCCGCTTAGATAGAGACACGATGATGTAGGGCTCGTGAGGAGAGAGGTTGCAACAACCCCTTCGTACCAGCCTTAGAAATGATGTTACCCAATATGTCCGTTATCAGAATAAAAAGCATTGGCAACAAAGGATCACCCTGTCTCAAACCTCGCCGATGAGGGATACGCTCACCGGGAATTCCGTTCATTAACACTTGAGTTGAGGAACTCGATAAAAGTCCACAAAGAATATCTCTCCAAATTTGGCCAAAAAACAAATTTTGTAAAACCTCAAGAAGAAAAGGCCAAGCCAATGAATCGAAGGCTTTTGAAATATCCAGTTTTAGGAGCACACGAGGTTGTTTTTGTTGATGCAGATATCTCACTGTTTGCTGCGCCAGCATAAAATTATCCTGGATAAAACAACCCTTGATAAGAGCACTTTGAATAGGGGATACCATGTCTTGTAGGTTACGTGCAAGGCGGTTGACCATCATCTTAGTGAGTAATTTTGCAAAGCTGTGAACTAGACTTATCGGTCTAAAGTCATTTGGTTCCTCCGACTCCTCCATTTTGGGAAGGAGCGTAACGTAGGCTGTGTTAAGATTACCAAGTCCCACAAATTTCCGACTCCACAATGCAGAGACTGCTGCCATGATATCATGTTTTATCAGATGCCAACATACTTTATAGAAGCGCCCCGTGGAACCATCTGGTCCTGGAGCCTTATCTGAAGGTAGTTGCTTGATTGTGCACCATACCTCCTCTTCTGAAAAAGGCACCTCAAGATCGCTAAGATCATGAGGTTGGATGTCTAGTTCTTCTAAGTTGATTGTATGGTCCCGATCCAGATTTGTCCCAAGTAAAGTCTCATAGAACTCATCAATAACTTTTGCTTTATCAGCTTGACTGGTGCATATTTGACCACCTGAAATGAGCTTCCCAATAAAATTCTTTCTTTTCCTATGTTGTGGATGTAGGTGGAAAATCTTTTTATTTCCATCACCTTCCTTTAGCAACCCAATCCGTGACCTCAATCTAGCCATTGTCCGCTTCAGAGAGGAGAGGGCAAGGCTATGTTATTTGAGGTTATTTTTCAGCCATAATTCTGCTGGTGACAAGGGTCGCCCATGTTATGCTCTTGATGCATGACATCAATGTTGTGCATTAGTATCAACGACTTCACATATGGTAGCTCTCATAGTCGACATAAATGTGCCCAATTGTGATCCTCTGGTAACTGAGACAATATTGAGGACAACCTTCATATGGCACTAGTTTGTCCAACATATCAAATATTTCTGACCCATTAAGACGTTTTGGTGGTCCTTTAGTGACAATGGCATCCTTTTTGAAGACATTCCTCTGTTGCTTAAACATGTGATTCGGAGACAGCCAACGTCTGTGACAATCGAAGTAACATATCTTGCCGCCATGAGTAAGTAAAAAACAATCCATGTTAGAAGCACATATCGGACACGTCAAACGACCGTGAGTATGTCCAGAAAACATGTTGTATGCAAGAAAATCATGGATAGACCACAAATAAGCAGCTTGAAGATTGAATTTCTACTTCTTATAACAACCGTACGCTTTGACTCATGTCCACAACATTTTTAATTCTTCGATCAGCAGTTTCACCATCATGTTGAGACATGGCCCAGGATAATCTGGCCCACGTACAATGAGGCTAAAGAACATGAACTCATACCTCATACAAAGAGCCGGTGGTAGGTTGTATGGAATGAAAAAGACAGGCCAACTGGAGTATTGTGTGGTGTTTGTACTGAACGGCGAGAATCCATCTATCACTAACTCGATGCGAACATTTCTTGCATCACGGTAAAAATCATGATTGAACCGGTTCAACGCCTTCCATGCCTCACCGTCGGACGGGTGCATCATGAGTCCATTGTTCTGACAGACACCTTCTTTGTGCCATCTCATGTGTCTAGATGTTCTTTTTAAAAGAAACAACTGCTTCAACTGAGGTGTCACGGGTAAGTCACGAAGTTGCTTACGTGCAACTTCTGTCATCACATTATCACTATCATCATTAACAACTTTGACAAACATTTATTTACCAAATTTTAAAGTTCTCTTTAGCATGCTCTTTACAGAAAAGCATGCAGTTGTTTGGACATACATCAATCTTCTCATATTTCATACCGGGACCAAAAAGCAATTTCTTCACCTGATACATATCTTTAGGAACTTTGGGCTATGGAAGGATATCGCAGATCAATTTGATGAGGTCATTGTAGCAGTTATTTGAAAAGAAGTACTTAGACTTAATTCCCATAAGTCTAGTCATTAAAGTGAGGAGGGTCACTTCAGTGTGTTCATACAGTGGCTCTTCTGAAGCTTTGAGAAGCTCAAAGAACACTTCAACCTCCATTGTAGGAGGATCCTCTGTAAGCTCTGGTTGTATAGCTTCTAGCATCTACTCCATCCTATCAACCCAAGTGTTACTATTATTGTCCTCTTCCACTTCTTGTATAGCTTGAGAAGTCGTCTTGCTGTGGAAGGTCCACAACTCATAATGTGGCATGTAACTATTTCGACACAAGTGTATCAAAACTTATATTTTGTCCAAGAACTTGGTATTTCGACATTTCATACATGAGCACCGCACCTTATCTGACAACGATAAAGCTCGATCTGCAAAAGCATCTGTTTTGGCAAACCACTCATCTGGGTTACCACCAGCACTGCTCTTCCAACCACTATACATCCAACTGCAGTCTCCACCCATGTTTGACTCTACAGTATAAAGCCAGAGAAATTATGGTTACTTTATACTTTACTTAATGTCGCAGTCCTACATCTATTGCAAAGTGTATGTCCTAAGCCCACCCAAGAGTGGCTAATAGGAACATGCTTATGGCAAGATGCGGGGTCCAGATCCAGACAAAATCTCACCAGCATAACCCTGCTATTCTCCAATTGCACCCCAAAAAAAGGTGCAACAGAGAACAAATGGGTTACGTTGTCGAAATCTTGTCCGGATCTAGACTTCGCATCTCATCATAAGCACGCCCCCCTTGATCACCCCCAGGCTGTCCAAAAAGGGACAATTCCGAACCTAGAGGCCTCACATGCGTAACGCATGTGATACGGGCCGGTACGAAATGGGTGACACATATTGTATAGGTTACGTTAATCTTTCATTTTTGAGTCATTTACGAGAGAGTAAGAACGAGAGAAAGAGATATAGAGAGAGGAGGAAAGAACGGATGAACGGCTTTATGGGTTAGCGGTCCCGCCGTCCATGAGCTGGAGCTTGCTGTCCTCTGTGAGACCAATGTGCTGAATACATTGGCAATTATGTTAATTGTGTAGGTGTACATGCAAAGTTTTGAATATACTTTAGAAACACACTTCGCACTGTTCGAACTTCTTCTGCACGTGAGCTGCATGTGTTTTGTGTTCTGTAATGTCCAAACTTTTATAGTATAATGCATAGCAGCTGTTTTGGACTGTTCGAACTTTCTATGTGCTGAAATAATCATGTGGCTGCTATGTTTTTCATTTGCAATGTTACAAACTTGCTTTACACTTGTTGGAAGATTTGCTTAGTACTTTTGGACTATGTTTTTTTATGTGTTTTGGCTGATCATGGTGGATATTATCTTGCTATGTTTGCAACATGCTTATGTGAGATGCTCACGTAAGGTGTTGTGGTTTCCGATCTAACGAGAGTCAAGTCGAAGACTTGTACTCGCAGAAATTGGTTGTTTTTTCATGTGCAGGTGTTGCTTGAGGTCAAGACATGGCTAGTGACGGGACCATTGAACTAGTCTTAGGGAGAAGATGAGGTTCAACAACCAAATTCATGAGGAATTGTGGTTGAGTGGATCGGGAGGTCACACAACATGATTGGGTCAAGAACAATGCATATGAAGGTATGGTGGACGTTGTTGGAAGGTGTTTGCACGTGTGCAAGGAGTGCATGGACGTGGCAACATGGTTCCAAGATGTGATGAAGATAAGTGGACATAAATATATGGTTGGAAAAGTCCAACCAGGCTAGATTATGCCTCAGGCTGCGGCTGAGGTGGTTATGGTTCGTTTATGGAAAGTTTCGAATTTGTTTGATCTTTCAATAATAACTTGAGTTTTTCTTGATGGTTTTTCGTGATTCTTGTTGTGACGTTTTTGTCACTTGATTCTTCACTATGTATACCACTTTTGTCACAGTTGAACACGTTTATATTACTCGCACATATCATTTCTTTATCAGATTGTTTTTCTGCCGAGGAATTTTTGTTGCTTTTGCTGAAAAAGTTTTAATCTACCATTCACCCCCTCTCTGGTAGCTTTTCACGTGCTCTTCGATCCTATAATTGGTATCAGAGCCGCAATGCTCTAATCTTTGTGATTTGCACGTGTTGACTAATCATCATGGAGAAATACTGTGCAAAACCTTTTGTGTTTAGTGGCATTGATTTTCAGGTTTGGAAGGCACGTATATGAAGACTTTCATCCAAGCGCAAGGCTTCACAATATGGGAAAAGTTGTACAAGCCTTAGATGTGCTGCCAAACAATCATGTCACGGCTATGAATATGAGAGATGTCCACAACAACAACAAGGCGCGAAACTTAATCATACAAGGATTGACTCAAAGGGACTTCGATCAAGTTACACACCTTCGGTTTGCATACAATGTTTAGAAAGCTCTATGTGATTATCATGAAGGATCCAACACTATCAAGGAGGTAGGACAAGACATGTTCAAGAAAGAATACATGCGCTTCAACATGCAATCCGCTGAGTCAATCAATGACCTCTTTGCTCGCTTTAACAAAATTCTCAGAAACTTGCATAGTATCAACGTTAATTTTTCAGATGCTGAGAATGCTAGGCAATTATTAAGTGCTTTAGATATGTCAATTGGTAGATAAGAGTTACATCTATTCGTGAATCCACTCTCATGAGTACACTTACATTAGATGTGCTATATTCCAAGTTAAAAACTCATGAAACTGAGATAATATCATGTAAGAACCCCAACATCTCTCTTGCATTTGTTTCACAATGTGACATGCCCAGTGCTAGTCAATATTCATCATGTGGTACACTTGCTTTGCTGTCCTCTCTAACCCTTGAACAGATTAAGAGTTTCTGGAGGAGGAGCTAGCACGTCTTTCTACTCGATTCTCAAAAGCATTGCAAAATGTGAGAACTCAAAGAAGAGGAAGTGGTGTTTCTCAACGATGCTTCGATTGCGGTGAGTTTGGACATTTTTGTACAAATTGCCCTAACCTTTTAGGTTCTACTCCCCACAATGAGAAGCGTGCAAAATTCAGGTCCTCCTCTAAAAACAACAACAACAAGGAGAAGGGTTTTATAGGTCGCCAATTGGTAAACAGCTTTGTCTTCGCACTTCAAGAACTTTGCTCGAGCAATGTGGACATCGGAAGTGACAAAGATGAAGATAATTTGGCAAATATATGCTTCATGGCGGGCAACTCAAGATCAAGTATTGAGGAGGTAGAACACAACAACGACTATGAAGAGGTATGTCCCACTTGTGAAGAAATGTGTGATGCTATTTCTCGTACCAATGTTATACTTAATAAAAAGGACAAAAAACATAGGGACAATGTTGTTAAAATTGAATCACTAGAATCTGAAACTAATCATTTAAAAACATTCATTTCTAGTGATGATTCATGTTCCCCATGTGAGCTTATAAATGAACAATTGTCCTCTTTAAAAAGTGCGCAAACCTCCACACTTGATAAACATGAACTTGAAAGTTAAAAAACCAAAAGCTTGCTGCACTTAATGATAAAAACATAAAAAATACTAGCTGTTCTACAATTGATTTGCATTGTTCTACTTGTGCTGATCTTAATAAGATATTACATGATGCTATGGATGAGATTTCTATTTTGAACAATGCTTTAAGTTCTTATGAAGTTAAATATTGCTCTTGATGCAAATTAAAAGGAAAAACTTCATGTGAAAATTGCCTAGACTTGTCTTATAAACTTGATGACATGCATAGGACACTAGATCGGTTTTGTAATGCAAATAAGAACCTAAACTTGATGTTGAATTCGTCTATGTCTTGCAATAATAAAACTGGTTTAGGTTTTGGTTTTCATGCTCATGCTAAGGCACATCAACCAATAATTGTGAATTCATTAGAAAGTGATTTGATTCCATCAGTTCCTAAACATAAAGAAGTGGTTTTCAAATCTGTAGGGGTGTTGTCTCATTCGGTTTCTTATAAACATGTTGCTTGCTCATCTAGACATGAACACAAAGTTAAATTTCATTGTAGCTACTGTAGCATAGAGATGGTCATGTCATAGATTTTTGTTATAGACTAGCTAAACAACAGAAAAAGTAAAGAATGCAAGCTAGATCTCATAACTCTCTTGAAAATTTGCTGCACATGCTGAATCAAAAGTTAGAAACATGCAACCTGTTGTAATGAGTCAAAACATGCAAAGTTTGCTTCCAAACCTACTGTTTTTCTGTTACACATGTAACACCTCGTATGTCAGTAGTTGGGTACAAGAATTCTCAAACTTTGGCTTATAAACCTGTTGTTTTATCTCAGCTTTCGGGTGTTATTCTTGCTCAACATCGTGTGACTCAGTACTGGATTCCTAAATGTCATTTGACTAACCCCAGTATTGAGTCATCGACATATTACGCTTTTATGTAGGTTACACGCTTGAGGAAGGAGAACATTTGAATTGTGGATTCAGGTTGCTCACGCCACATGACCGGTAACAAAGAATGGTTCTCCTCTGTATCTTTTGTGTCACGTGTAGAAAATGTTACTTTTGCCGATAATTATTCATCTCCTATAATTTCTAAGGGTTCAGTTAGAGTTAATAATCACTAAACTTTGAAAGATGTGGCACCTGTTAAAAATCTGAAGTACAACTTGCTTTCTGTTTCACAATTGCTAGATGAAAATCTAGAAATTATTTTTACTAAAAATTGTTGCAAGGTTGTAGATTCAAATAGTGAGCTCATTTTTAATATGTCTCGATTTGGAAAAGTTTTTAAAGCTGATTTTGATATGTCATCCTCTAAGCATAAGTGTCTAGTTGCTAATGATTCGAAAAACTTATATTTTTGGCATTGTAGACTTGGTCACGTAGGCTTTGATCATCTCACGCGTGTTAGTGCTCTTGATCGCATACGTGGGCTGCCTAAGCTTAAAGGGGACAAAGAAATTGTGTGCTCTTCTTGTAGACATGCTAGGATGGTTGCATGTTCACATGCTCCTCTCACAATGACCATTACAACTGAAACGGGATAACTTTTGCATCTTTTGGAGGTAAATGGTATGTTCTTGTTATTGTTGATGATTATTCTAAATACTCTTAGATTTACTTTATGACATCTAAGAATGAAGGTTTTAGTCACTTTAAAACTTTATTTCTTAGATTATCAATTGATCAGCCGGTATCTTTAAAAACAATTAGAAGTGATAAAGGAACCGAATTTAAAAATCAATCGTTTGATCACTTTTGTGCTGAAAATGGAATAGATCATCAATTTTCTTCACCCTATGTACCTCAACAAAATGGTGTCGTAGAGAGAAACAACAGAAGCTTAGTTGAGATGGCTAGGACTATGCTTGATGAATATCAAACTCCTAGGAAATTTTGGGCTGATGCAATTGCAACAGCTTGTTATGTCTCAAATCGTGTTTTCTTGCGTGCTAAGCTAGGAAAACACCATATGAACTTCGGCTTGAACATAGGCCTAGTGTCACACACTTTCGGATCTTTGGTTGCAAATGCTTTTTTAAGAAACATGGTAATCTTGACAACTTTGAACCTAGATCTGTTGATGGCGTGTTTCTTGGTTATCCATCTCATACTAGAGGCTATCGTGTGCTTTTACTTGACACTAACAAAATTGTGGAGACTTTGAGGTTTCTTTTGATGAAGCTAGCCCAGGTACTAACTCTAATATTGCAGGTTCAGATCCATATCCGCAGGGGAGAGCGTTTTCATCGAAGAAGATGAAGAAGTAGTGCTGCTGCCCGAAAATTCAGAAGCAAATGACGTAGATCATGTTGCTAATTTTGCACCACTACCAGCACCAACAACTACTACAGCTAATACAGAGTGTCCTCAAGCCAGAAGTTATCCAATCTGTGATGACCATGAAGAAGAAAGAACTTGTGAAGTGTCTACTCCCCTCCGCTTCCTCGAAAGTCATCCTCCACAACAAATCATTAGAAGCTTGCACGAACGAGTTACGTGGTCTAGATTTTGTGATCCAAACTCTCAAACTCATTCTGCTTTTATTACTTCTTTTAAACCCAAAGATATATCACACACACTCACTAATGAATCTCGGATTATTGCCATGCAAGAAGAGATAGAAAATTTTGAAAGAAATAATGTTTGGAAAACTTGTACCGCCACCTCAAGGTCACAACACTTTAATTGGAACTAAATGGATGTTTATAAATAAACAAAGTGAGGATGGGGTTCTGGTTAGGAATAATACTAGGTTGGTTGCTCAAGGTTTCACTCAAGTTGAAGGTCTAGATTTTGATGAAACTTTTGCTCCTGTTGCTAGATTAGAAGCCATAAGATTTGTTAGCTTTTGCTGCATCTAAAGGTTTCAAGTGATATCAAATAGATGTTAAAAGTGCTTTTCTTAATGGCTACATAGATGAGGAGGTTTATGTCAAGCAACCACCGGGTTTTGAAAATCCAAATTTTCCTAGTCATGTTTACAAACTGTCCAAAGCCTTGTACGGTCTCAAACAAGCCCCTAGAGCATTGTATGATAGGTTAAAAACAGTCTTACTTGAAAAGAGTTTACCATGGCAAGCTTGATAAACTCTTTTTGTACTTAAGCATGGCAACAACTAATTATTCGTTCAAGTGTATGTGGATGATATTATCTTTGGTTGTGCTTCTCATGATCTTTTGACCAAGTTATCAGCTATGATGAGTTCAAAATTTGAGATGATTATGATGGGAGAACTCAGGTACTTTTTGGGTTTGCAAATCAAGGAAACCAAGGAGGGTACTTTTGTGCATCAAATGAAGTATACAAATGATCTTCTTAAGAACTTCAACTTGGAGAAAAGCAAGCCTCTTCAGACACCAATGAGAACAACAACGATGCTTGAACTTGATGAAGATGGTGAGGCCGTGGATCATAAAGTATATAGAAGCATGATAGGGTCGCTTTTCTACCTCACGGCATCAAGACCGGACATACAATTCAGCGTATGTCTTTGTGCACGATTTCAAGCTTCCCCACGTGCTTCACATCATCAAGCTGTCAAAAGAATTCTCAAGTATTTTTGAAACACAAGAATCAGACATTTTTCTTCCTTCTTTCTCTATCGTTACTTTGAAAGCCTTTTCAGATGCTAATTTTGGGGGTTGTAGGATTGATAGGAAATGTATTGTGGGTGCTTGTTATTATCTTGGTAATTCACTTCTTGCTTGGTCCTCTAGAAAACAAAATCCAGTTGCACAATCCAATATCGAATCTGAATATGTAGCTGCTGCTAGTGCTTGCTCACTAATTCTTTGGATTGTTCAAACACTTAAGGACTATGTGGTTGATCTAGATAGTGTTCCAATGTTTTATGATAACACTAGTGCCATTTGCATTGCTAAAAACCCCGTGCAACATTCTAGAATAAAGCACATTGACATTTGGTATCACTTTCTCCATGATAATGTTGAAAAAGGAAACATTGTGCTTCACCATGTGGATATCGAACAACAATTGGCTGACATTTTTACAAAACCTTTGGATTTCACACGTTTTTGTTTCATTCGTAGTGAAATAGGGGTTATGCATCCTCATGGATTAAATTGAGGGGGAGTTTTGAAACTTGGGAAGTCCTTGTGTGAATCTGAATTTAAAATAATATACCATAAGCATTTCATACATATATGACTTTGTGATTCATTTTACATATTGAAAGTTCTTACTACATTACTCGTGTTATACATTTTGTATTTTTTGCCATGGCTAGTAATTAGAATAATTACTTACACTAAATTGGTCATGATCAAACTTACTTGCTGGTTTGAACTTGTTGCATGCTCGCAAGTGCTTTTAATCATAAAGAATTAATCAAGTAATCAACTCACATATTGAGTTTTTATTTTCAAATGTAAAATTAAGAAAAGATCAAGAGAATATGCATGTATCGCCCTTCTTCTTTTGAGATTGCTTATCATTGCACTTAGATATGAACTTGGAAGGAGTTATGTATGACTAATACCATTTCCTTAAGATTTTGATTGTCAAATGACATAAGCTTGGTTTGGTTGGTTAGAATAAGGCTAATGCAACATATAATATCTTGCAAATTTCATAAGATGAATTTTGTTCCTTAAAAGAAAATATAAATACAGCAACAAATGTCATGCTTTTAGGTCTTGAAATAGTTAAGTTTGTGAGCTCACGACTTGCTTAAATTGAGAATTACACTTGACCTCTAGCACGGCTTACACTACTTTATGTATCTCATTGATGCGATAGTGTAAGTTACTTGATAGTATGACTTGGATGAGCTTTGTTTTATATGTATATGTTATAAAATGCTCATAACTATTGAAATTTCTCTTTCGAACCTTGCTGAATACATTGTCAAAGGGGGGGGGGGAATATTTGTTTTTGAAATTTCTTTCTCATTTGATTCTCAAAAGGGGTATAAAATTGTTTTCAAAACTTTTCATGTGAATAAGCCAATGTTCGGATTTTAAGTGGTGTTGCCAATACATTCATCAAGGGGGAGATTGTGAGACCTATGTGCTGAATACATTGGCAATTAGGTTAAACATGTAGGTTCACAAGCAAAGTTTTGAATATACTTGAGAAACATAGTTTGCATTGTCCAAACTTTTGTTGCACGTGAGCTGCACGTGTTTTGCATTGTGAAATGTTTGAACTTTTCTTGTATAATGCATAGCGGTTGTTTTGGACTGTCCGAACTTTCTATGTGATGAAATAAATGTGTGACTGCTATGTTTTTCATTTGCAATGTTTCAAACTTGCGTTACACTTATGAGAATATTTGCTTAGCACTTTTGGACTAAGTTTTTTATGTCTTTTGGCTGATCATGGTGGACATTATCTTGCTATGTTTGCAACATGCTTATGTGAGGCGCTCACATAAGGTGTTGTGATTTTCGATCTAACGAGAGTGAAGTCGAGGACTTGTGCTCGCAAAGATTGGTTGTTTATTCAGGTGCAGGTGGTTCTTGAGGTCAAGAGATGGCTGGTGACGGGATCCATTGAACTAGTCTTAGGGAGAAGATGAGGTTCAACAGCCAACTTCAGGAAGAATTGTGGTTGAGTTGATCGGGAGGTCACACAATATGATTGGGTCAAGAACAATGCATATGAAGGTATCGTGGACGTTGTTGGAAGGTGTTTGCACGTGTGAAAGGAGTGCATGGACGTGGCAACATGGTTCCAAGGAATGATGAATAGAAGTGGACGTAAAGATATGGTTGGAAAGGTCCAACCAGGCTGGATTGTGCCTCAGGCTGCGGCTGAGGTGGGTATGATTCGTTTATGGAAAGTTTCGAGTTTGTTTTGGTTAGATTTCATGTTTGTCATGAAGTTGAGTTGTTTTAGTAATGTGTGATACATTCCTAAGGTTTTTGGAAGTCTTAAGATTGCTTCTATTTGCGTATGGAAGAGTCTTGAGCAGTTATGAAAAGTTTCGATTGAAACTGACGAGGATTAGAGTCCTAGTTTGGATTGGGTTGGCCTTAGGGCTGGTCATAAATGCAAGGGAGGCCAGATCTCATGGTTAGACGACTTTTAGCTGTTCCTCTTGTTTTTTGATCAATAAAATTCATAGTTTAAAGGAACTTTTGTGGCTCGTTCGTCCAACTTGTTTCACACAAGTTTTTCTCGTCGACTTTCTGCATAGCACTACGTTTCTTTGGTGTTTTTATTATAACTCAAGATTTACAGATCCAATTTATGTGATTCTTTTTTAGTTGTGTTCACAACTTGATTATCTTTCACATGTCAAAATTTCTTGATCATTGGATTTGTGGTTTTATATCTACACGAGTTTCTTTGTAGTGTTGTAGATCTAGTTTTTTTACTCGAGTTGAACAGATTGACCCTTGTTCAATCACTCAATCATAACTTGAGTTTTTCTTGATGGTTGTTCGTGATTCTTGTTGTGACGTTTTCGTGACTTGATTCTTCACAATCTATACCGCTTTTGTCACAGTTGAACATGTTTGATTTCTCGCACACATTATTTCTTTATCAGATTATTTTTCTGCTGAGGGATTTCTGTTGCCATAGATGGGCAGTGTCGGGCCATAAATAAGTTGTGTTAGGCCGAGCCGGCCCGAAGCCTGTATATTTACATATCGATATTAAAAAATCAATCATTAAAATAATAACTAAACAATAATAATTTAAACTACTAAACTAAACTCATATCAATTAAATCTAAACAAACATCTAAAAAATTATCAATTCATTCAAATAACGAGCCACAATCTAAACAATTAAATAAATATTAAACAAAAATCTAAACCTAACATAAAAAACTAAGAATAATTAAACCTAATAAAAAATTATTAACTAAAAATTATTCACTAAACAATTAAGCATAAACTAAACTATTAAGCATAATCTAAACAATTAAGCATAATCTAAACAATTAGGCATAATCTAAACAATTATCCACTAAACTATTAAACCCAATTAAGCATAATCTAAACAATTAGCCACTAGGAATTGCTAATTAAAAAGAAAAAACTGAGCTTCCTAGGTTGCGTCCGTGGCCGGCAATGGAGGTTGGTGTGGGGGGCGCAGGCGGCCGGCCATGGGGGCCGTCAGCCGCGGGGCGGAGGGAGGCGGCTTACCTAAGGGTGGAGGTGGTAGGATGGCGACGCACGCGGCGGCTAGGTGCGGCAGGCGGCATGACGCGCAATGGCAGCTTGGCATGGCAGCTCGGCGCACAGGGAGGCGGTAGCTCAGGTGCATGGAGGAAGACGCGCACGTGGAATGGGCCACGCGCACGGCTTGCAGGGTGTAGGGTTATTCCATTTATGTACGACAGTCCAGCAACTTTCGATGGCCGAACCCTTGGCCGTCGTACTTAAGACATTAAATTCTGTATGTTAGGACACCTACGATGGCCTAGGGTTTGGCCGTCGTAAGTTACTAATTTCATTCCAGCGGTTACACTATTTACTAAGGTCACGGTCCCATGGCTGTTGTAAGGTACGTTCTGTCGTAAGTTACCTAAAGTACGATGGCTGGCCCTCGTAATAATTTCAGCCGTTTTAATGTGTCAAGTTTCTTGTAGTGATATATATATATATATATATATATATATATATATATATATATATATATATATATATATTTCAGTCTATAGTACTGTCGGTACCCTAAAAACCATACACCCCCTGAGGTTGCAAAGATCTCAAGGGAAGGACATCTACTCAAATTAAAGACCCTCGGGGGCCCACCTGTCAGACATAACCGGACCTGCTTCTCCAACATGGTTGACCCCTAGGTTGCCACGTGTACTGTCGGACCGGAGCTATTACCCGCAAGGGTGAAGCTCCGGGCTAGGTACTGAAACGGCACCTCCGGACTTAACCCCTGACCGAGAGAAGCTCCGGACCTGACACGTGCCAGGCCACCCCGGAGCTTCCCGCTTCCCATAAGCAAGCTCCGGAGCTGCCACGTGTCCATACGTCGGAGCTGGCCGCTTTAAACCTCCGAGAGACATTGTAACGGCTCCGGATCTTCAAAGGACAGCCGCGGACTTCAAGACCCAATTAATTATCATTAATTCCACGTTAATGATACTTAATCGGACGATCTTAACACCTGTAACGGCAATGTCGGAGCCGTTACAGGGCTATTAACAACAATCAATCTCGTGTATCAATACTAGTAACCGCCAGGGCCACATGTCGGGCCAGGCTGACTTGTAACGGTTTGTCCTTGTACTATAAAAGGACAAACCGACGATACACAAAAGGAGAACTCTCGAACGCTCTGAAGTTCACAAGTTAATACAACACACACACACCCGTGGAGTAGGGTATTACGCTCAGGCGGCCCGAACCACGTAAACCACTGTGTCACTCGTGTCCAATCGCGTTTCACCTTCTTGAGTCTCCGCGCGCCCAAACCGAACCACAAACTCCTTCAACACTTTCGTAGTGTCAGGGGATCTGCCGACTCCAACAGTCGACAGTTGGCGCGCCAGGAAGGGGGGTGCCTGAGATCTTCAAGAATGGAGAATTCTGCGGCTGGATCATCCAACGGGCAACCTGCTGCTCAGGCTGTCGGAGGCAATCCCTCCAACATGCAGCCACCGGCAGGAGCCTCTGCACCAGCAGGAGTCATACTCCCACCACCACCATCTTCTCCGGCAAGACGTGCCGGGCAACATGATGGTGCACCGGCGTCACATACTGCGCCGGCAAGTCATGACAACCCAGAACACGCGCTTCATGCAGCGCGTGCTCTTCTCCAGCGACCACCACCTCCGGATGCATCTCAAGGTGCCATGGAGCAATGGAGGGCTGATGTTGAGCATTTGGTCGCAGCAGCGGCCGAACGTCTCGACAACCAGGGTCCACCTCCTTCAGGGCGGGCCCCGTCGCAGCGACGGACGTTGTCTGGAAGACTTGGTCCGCATGTCTCCAACAACCGAAGACGAGCTGCGTCACAGCAAGTGACGTCGTTGCCCTCTAGGGCACGACGCGCCCATACCGCATCTCGGCTTTCGACACACGACCTCCGGGCGGAACTTGATCGCCGATACCGTCAACAGGATGGCCGTGTCCACATCGAGCGAGCTCGAGAAAGACGAGATGCACAAGACCTTTCTACTCTGGAAGGAGTAGGAGGAGGCTGTTCCGCCCTAGCCATGCACCTGCACATGGTTAGATGGCCACAGAAGTTCCGGCCACACTTGCCGGAAAAATTCGACGGGACTGTCAATCCCGTAGAATTTCTACAGATATACTCCACTGCAATCTTAGCAGCTGGAGGAAATGAGGCCGTAATGGCTAATTACTTTCCAGTGGCCTTAACTGGGACCGCCAGGTCCTGGTTTATGAGCCTTCAACCCAACTCTATCGACAGTTGGGAGGAGCTGTGCCGTCAGTTCACCGCCAACTTCGGGAGTTCATACACCCGACCGGGCACTGAACTGGACCTTTTTGCGGTCGTGCAAAAAGGAGGAGAATCTTTGCGGTCATTCATCCAGAGATTCTCTCAGGTACGTAACACAATCCCTTCTATCTCAAGCGCTTCTGTCATTGTGGCATTCAGACAGGGTGTGCGAGACAAGAAGATGTTGGAGAAGCTGGCGATCAAAGAGATCACCAGCGTCACGGAGCTCTTCAGCTTGGCAGACAAATGTGCTAGAGCTGCGGAGGGCCGTGAAATGCACTCCAAACCAGCCTTGGAGGATCATAAAAAATCCTCCAAAGAGGAAGCCGCTACCTCCGGGAGTGGCAAGAAGAAAAAGAAGACCAACGGCAAGAAGAAGCCGTCGGCCGGCACATCCAACGTTGCAGCCACTGCAACTCCTGGTGGCCGGGGGCCACGCCCCGAGAAGCGACCTCGACCGTCTTCTGAAGACGGTGGCAAATCCAATATGTGGTGCCCCATTCACAAAACGAGCAGCCGCAGACTGGAGGACTGCCGGGAGGTCCAAAACCTTGCCGAGCGCTACAACAAGCGCCGGGAAGGGTCTCCCTTCCGACAGAGGGAGGGAAAACAAAAGGTCGATGAAGCTCCGGCTGAAGAGGAGTTAGGGTTTCAGGACCCCAAAAAGGTCCTGAAAGCCATCTACACCTCCGTCGACGATGACTCCGACGTCTCCGACAACGAGCGTCGAAAAACCATGAACACCATCTTTGGTGGATCATGGGACATCACTTCCCGTCGTGTCATCAAGACTATGCGACGGGATATGGCTGCTGTAGCTCCTACAGCTAGACCGGAGCCACATCGAAAGTGGATGGACATACCCATCACTTTTGATGCTTCGGACTGTCCTCAAAGCATGGTCGGAGCTGGCCAATTACCCTTGATGGTATCTCCTACCATCAACAACATCCAGCTCCATCATGTCCTGGTAGACGGAGGTTCGGGGCTTAACCTCATCAGCTTCGAAGCTTTCACTAAGCTCCAGCTCCGACCTTCGGACCTCCAGCCCTCTCGACCTTTCTCCGGAGTAGGTCCGGGGGCCATCACTCCACTCGGAGCTATTACTCTCCCCGTTACCTTCGGGACCCGGGAGAAGTATCGCACCGAGAAGTTGGTCTTCGACGTCGCTCAGATCAACTTACCATTAAACTCCATCTTGGGTAGACCTGCCTTGTACAGATTCATGGCAGCTGCTCATTATGGATACCTGGTGTTAAAGATGCCAACACCAGTAGGCGTTCTCCGGATCCGCGGAGATCGCACTGCCGGAGTAACTGCTCTGGAGGAACTCCACGCACTCACCACAGCGCAAGAGGAGGACTCCAGACAGAAGCAAGCTCCACAACCTCCGAGCATTCGTCAACGAGGCTCGACCTCTGCACCCCGTGTGCAGCCAAGCGGCGACACTGACATTCCCGTCAAAGTCGTCCAAATTGGTTCCGATGTCACTCAAACTACCCGCATATCGGGTGGCTTGAACGACAAATAGGAACTCGCGCTCATCACTTTCCTCCGGGCTAACGTTGACGTGTTTGCTTGGCAACCGTCACAAATGCCTGGGATCCCCAGGGAAGTGATTGAGCACAATCTGAAGATTTACCCCGACGCTCGGCCTGTGCATCAGAAACCTCGGAAGCAATCTGTAGAGCGACAGAACTTCATCCGACAAGAAGTGAAGAAGTTGCTCGAAGCCGGATTCATCCGAGAAGTCTACCATCCAAAATGGCTGGCAAACCCAGTCGTTTTGCCCAAGGCCGGCGGGAAACTTCGGATGTGCATCGACTACACCATACTGAATAAGGCATGTCCAAAAGATCCATTCCCACTACCTAGAATAGATCAGATAGTGGATTCCACCTCCGGGTGTGAATTACTGTGTTTTCTAGACGCATATTCTGGATATCATCAAATCAGGATGTCTAGGGAAGATGAAGAACATACTTCATTCATCACAGTTGATGGATTGTATTGTTACACAGCCATGCCTTTTGGTCTCAAGAATGCAGCTTCAACTTTTGTACGAGCTATGTACAAAACTTTCGAAGAACTCATCAGAGACAGAGTGGAAGTGTACGTCGATGACATCGTGGTCAAAGTCAAGAACAAGGAGTCCCTCTTGGACACCTTGCAGGCTGTCTTCGACAAGCTGCGGGCCACCCGCACGAAGCTAAACCCAGACAAGTGCGTCTTCGGGGTTAGTTCCGGAAAGCTTCTTGGTTTCCTGGTAAGTCACCGGGGCATAGAGGCTAATCCAGCGAAGATAAAAGCCATTGAAGACATGCGGCCACCAACCCGCATCAAAGACGTCCAAAAATTAACCGGATGTCTAGCAGCCCTCAGCCGGTTTATTTCAAGACTGGCGGAAAGGGCACTTCCCTTCTTCAAGTTACTGAGGAAGTCCGGACCATTCCAATGGTCTGAAGAAGCAGAGAAGGCATTCCAGGAGCTGAAACAGTTCCTCACCACCCTACCAGTCTTGGTAGCTCCGAACCCTGGTGAGCCTTTATTGCTTTACATTTCAGCTGCTGACGAAGTCGTCAGTATGGTTCTGGTTGCGGAGAGACCAGAACTATCCAATACTCAGGAATCCAGACCCCTTCGGGAGGGTCCGGAGGTTCCTGAAAGCGGGTCTGGGTCCCAGCTCCCAGACTTGAACCCACAAGAAGCCACTTCAGAGGACCCGGATCCCTCCGAGAGGATCCAGGTCATTCCTGAAGAAGCTCCGGGTTCCTCCACCCAGAACCCGAAGGTCCCCGAAGAGAGTCTGGACCCCTCCGAGAGGGTCCGGATCAATGAAGAGGAAGCTCCGGACCCCTCCGAGAGGGTCCGGACCATTCAACGCCCGGTATACTTCATCAGTGAAGTGTTACATGATGCCAAGACTCGATACCTAGAGGTGCATAAACTGCTCTATGCAGTTCTTATTGCCTCAAGGAAGCTTCGACATTATTTCCAAGCTCACAAAGTCTCAGTGGTGACTTCATATCCACTTCGAGCGATCCTGCATAATCCCAATTCAACTGGGAATATTGCAAAGTGGGCTGCGGAACTGGCTGAATTCGACCTTGAATTCATTCCAAGACAAGCAATCAAGAGTCAAGCGTTGGCAG
The DNA here is from genome assembly GCA_036927565.1 of Tuctoria greenei. Taxonomy (NCBI): domain Eukaryota; kingdom Viridiplantae; phylum Streptophyta; class Magnoliopsida; order Poales; family Poaceae; genus Tuctoria; species Tuctoria greenei. Next base: position 132,229,668 of record JAYESD010000001.1, on the reverse strand, counting down.
ATTTCGTGGCAGAATGGACTCCCTCTCCATTAAACCCCGGGGGCCCCAGCGAGCAGAAGACGGAACCTCAAGTTCCAGCCTTCACTAAGCCTCACTGGACCCTTTACTTCGACGGCTCCATGCAGAAGCAGGGAGCCGGAGCTGGAATCCTTCTCCTCGCACCAACCGGGGAGAAGGTGAAATACATGGTACACCTTGACTTCAAGGCAACCAACAACATGGCGGAGTACGAAGCACTCATCTATGGATTAAAGGTGGCACTATCATATGGTGTCAAGCAGTTGCTGGTCAAAGGAGATTCACAACTTGTCATCAAACAGGTGAAGGGTGAATGCTCCTGCAATAATCTCCAGCTGGCCGCTTACCTCCTCGAAGTCCAGAGGCTTCAGAAGGACTTCGAAGTCCTAGACCTTCACCATGTTCAGCGTGCTCACAACGCTGAAGCTGACGAACTCTCGACCAAGGCGTCAACTGGAGCTCCGGCTCCTGACGGAACCTTTGTCCGGAGGTTGTCAAAACCCACAGTTCAGCCTGCCGAACTGAACGAAGGGGGCGAGATCAGCATCTCGAAGCTGACGGTCCCGATGGCCCTGTTACCATGGCAGCCATCAAGGGTCGTAGGTGCTGCCGGAAGCTCCGAGCAACCCAGCACGCAAGACTCAAATGCTCAAGTCAGTTCCGATGCATGGATCTCGGAGATCCGGAACTACTTGAAAGACAACATCCGTCCTGACGATGATGTATCCGCTGACCGGGTAGTCAGATTGGCTAAAAGATACACGTTGGTAGAAGGGGATCTCTACCGGCGCGGTGCCAACGGCATCCTAATGCGGTGCATCACAAGGGAAGAAGGCTGCGAGCTCCTCGCAGAAATCCATGGAGGTGAGTGTGGGAACCACGCATCTTCCCGCACGCTGGTCGGAAAAGCCTTTCGGCACGGCTTCTACTGGCCTACAGCGCTCCAGGATGCTACTGAGCTAGTGAAGAAATGCAAAGCATGCCAATTTCATGCAAAGCAAATTCATACACCTGCTCAGTCCTTACAAATGATACCTCCTACATGGCCTTTCGCTGTGTGGGGGATGGACATCTTGGGACCCTTCCCAAGAGCCGTCGGAGGTTACAAGTTCCTGTACGTCGCCATCGACAAGTTCACCAAGTGGCCGGAAGCTACTCCTGTTGTGACGATCAACAAACAATCTGCAATCAATTTTCTACTATCTATCGTGAGCAGATTCGGAGTCCCAAATAAGATCATCACTGATAATGGGACTCAATTCACAAGCTCCGCATTTCAAGGATATTGCGAAGACCTCGGCATACAAGTTTGCTACGCTTCCGTAGCTCATCCTGCCAGCAATGGACAAGCCAAGAGAGCAAACGCAGAGATCCTTAAAGGACTCAAAACACGCACTTATGAGCGTTTGAAAAAGCACGGAGCCAATTGGATCGAAGAGCTTCCGCCCACTCTATGGGCCAACAGGACTTCTCCAAGTCGGGCAACCGGAGAAACACCCTTCTTCCTGGTGTACGGAGCAGAAGCGATCCTTCCTCCGGAAATCACCTTGGGTTCCCTCCGAGTCCGGACCTTCGACGAAGCCGCGCAGGACCAGCTCCGGCGCGAAGACCTAGACCTCCTCGAGGAGGGAAGGTGCCAAGCAGCTGTTCGGAATGCCCGATACCGCCAAGCTCTGCGGCGCTATCACCAGCGGCATGTACACAACCGACAGCTCGAGGAAGGCGATCTGGTGCTACGGAGAATACTATCCAGAGAAGGGCAGAACAAACTCTCCCCCGGCTGGGAAGGGCCCTTCCGAGTGATCAAAGTATCCCGTCCCGGAAGCGTTCGCTTGGCTACTGAGGATGGGACACCTCTCCCAAATCATTGGAACATCGAGCACCTCCGTAAGTTCTACACTTAATTCCACGGAGGTGAGTCTTAAGTAACTTGAAGTGTATGTTATAGAGTCATTGTACAGAGTCGGGTAGTTCCTCCGGGAGAGCAGCCGGACCTTTCCCGAAAGGTTTGAAGAGCTCATGCAACACTTGATACAGTCTCCGGACTAGAAGTGTGGCTAACTACCCTGGGTCAAACGAGAAACCAAACACACTTAGCCTGGTTCCGTACCCTAAGAGTGTACTTGTTTCCCCTGTACCCCGGACCTATAATGAAAGACATCTTCATGTGAAATAGACTCCACGTGCATTCATTTTTGCATAGGCTCGACATTTTTATTTTTCTCTTTCTTGTCTATAACAGAAACGTGCAATTCTTAAGAAATTCTAGTTTGACCGGTTTACGTACGATTTGAGTCGAATTGTTGGATTTTTTAGATTTAAATATCGTCTGTGGCCAACTCGCCTGAAAGCCGCCAAGCCATTCTAGGGCCGGAGTGCGCTATCGACTTAGCCTGGTCAAGCACCCTAAGTACGCCACTCTACCTACATCCCAGCAGGCCAAAGTAAGGTGGGTCCATGGACAATTGGATCTAAAAGAAAAGACAATTCATCCAGTCGTACTAAAAATCGTGTTCAACTTAAAATTTTCTTGAGAATCATAAGCCGCGACGAAGTTATAGATAAGGAACGAATTTTACTATTTTTCTTGGCTTAAGTGTGCAGGAAAAATGAACCCAAAGTTGAGGGAGAAAAACCGGAGCTAACCAAGCTCCGACTCCCACCAGGGCGTCAACCGCCGGCGTTAACTTAAAGATGGTGAGAAGACCCTATCACTAGAGTCTGTTGCCAACAAACCAGGCGTGGCAAGGGTCATTGCCGGAGCTACTAAGCTCCGACACCTTGGAGTATTAACTATCGACGCTCAACGTGTTGGTAGAGGCTATTGCCGGAGCTACTAAGCTCCGGCGATGGACTGTGCCGGAGCTTCTAAGCTTCGACGACTTCAAGGGACCTTCACTATCGAAAACTTCGGACCTAAATTATGCGAGTTCGAAGCAAATTTGTCTTCAACAAAACTCAACATCCTTTTGGTACATGTCCACAATCAAATTGTGCACATCTACCAGGGGGCCAAGTGAAGATAAAGATGTTGAAGACGAAAAAATGAAATTCGCAAAAAAGTGAGGATTTCATTTCATTTGAAGACCGGAGATTACATCTGGAGACAAGGGATTACAAAATTGAGGAAGAAGAGAAGATACAAGTAAAGGCTAAGAGAGACAGTCCTAGACCCTATGGAAGAACTCGGCGACCTTCTGGGCGACCTCCGACACGCTGGCTCGGGTAGCTTCGCCTTCTCCTTCGACGGGGCCTTCAAGCACCGGGTCCAGAGGGAATCGAGGGTTCCGGCTAGTGTAACACGTCAACACATACTCTGTGACGTTTCTAGCCAGGGATTGCCCCTCGACCTCCAGCTGATCCGTGATGACGTCGCCCACCTTGGAGAGCTTGCTGCCCGCGGCGCTCAACGCTTGCAACGCAAGGTCCGGCTCCGGCTCCGGATCATCCGGGAGCACCGGGCTGAAACCCATCGGCGCCAGCGCATCGTTGGCCTTGCTCAGGAACTCCCAAATTTGCAGGGAGTCCGTCTTCCTCAGGCCCTTCATCTCTTCCAGGGATCTCCGGGCCGCCGCCAGCTCCGAATTCTCGCGGGAGAGACGCTCAACTTCTTTGGCGTTTTGCTGAATCTTCGCAGCAACCCGCTTCTCAAGTCTTCCGAGCTCCTCCTCCCGGAGGTGGATCTTGTTTCGGCGGTCGACCAGGTCCTTCTCCCTAGCCTCTATTTTCTTCTCCCGGGCGACAAGGGCACACTCGTACTCGTAGAGTTCCTGCCCCCGCACCCAGGTCTTCTCCTCCTCCTCGAGGCAGCGCTCTTCCAATTTTTTAGTGCGCTCCTCGAGGCCCTTGTCCGCCAGAGCTGTTTTCTCGGCGAGCTCCTCCTCCCGTCGCAAGACGTCATCCCGTAGCTCCAGGAGTTTTTGCTCCTCATCCTCGAGTCGCTTTTCCCTTCCCTCAAGTGCCTCTCGGTGCTTGATGAGTGCGGTGCTGATGGCCTCGAGTTGATCGAACCGAGCGTTGGCCGCGTCGTTAGCAGCCTTAGCTTGGTCATGGAACTCCCGGGATTGAGCGTCGAGGGCGTGAGTCATGCTCTCCCTCTCGTCCAGCAGCTCACCCCAGAGCTCCAGGCGGACCTTCTCCCGCCTGATCCATTCCTTGTCATCCGTAATCCTCGACTGCGCCAGCTTAGTCTCAAAGTGGAGCTGATTACGCCACCTCCTAAGGGTTTGGCGCTCCTCTTCAAGAGTTTTGCTGTCGTGGAAGAAGGCCAGTTGGACCTGACGTAGACTGGAGCAGGCATTGTCGATGGACATCGACAGAGAGATGGGCTCCGGACCTGCCGGGGTCTCCTCCGCTGGTTCCAGCGGGTCTTCACTTACAAAAATTGGGTCCCACTCTACAAGAGTGGAACCTCGAGCTTCCAAAGCACTAGGGCACTCCTCCGGGATGGCCTCAGTCACCACCGAAGAAGGTCCCGCCACCAAGTCTTCATTTGCCCCCTCAGGCTGGGGGCCGGCGACTTCGTTCAGGCACTCTGGCTCCGCCACGGGTACCATCGACGTCGTCGCCTCCACTGGCTCCGGCCGGGACACTTCTTCTGAGGGAGGCTCAAGCTCCCTCGCCTCTTCAGCCACCGGCTCTGCGGCCGGCGCTCCAACAATCACCGGCTCTGCAGCCGGTGCTCCGATAATTACTGGCTCTGCGACCGGAGCTTCGGAAGTAACCGGCTCAACTGCCGGAACCACTTCAACTTCCGGCTCGCATGCCGGGGCTTCAACTATCTCCGGCTCAACTGCCGGGGCTTCAGTACTTTCCGGTTCCGAAGCCGGGACCGCTACTTCCTCCGACTCAACAGCCGGAGCTTCTACTTCTGCAGCACCAGGACCCGGAGCATCAACCTCCGGAACGGGTGCCGCTGGCGCATCTTCAATCCCGTGGTCCGGCGCTACCACGGGAACTTCTGGAGACGAGTCGAGGTCCATGACCACGACAGCCGGCGCCGGAGCTGTCGCAGCCTCCGCTTGGGGCGGCACCGGAGCTGGAGCAGAAGCCCCCGCAGCCTCAGACACTGTGGCTGAGGGCGGAGCTTCACTCCCCTTCTTGGGAACGCTGCAGATAAAGAACGAAGAAATTGAGCAAACAGATGCTATAATTAAAAGTTAATCGAAGTAAGCAAGAAAAATTACCTTGGGAGGCTCACGCACCAGCTTGCGCGGAACCTCTTTCCCGGACGTTCCGGGCTGGCCACGGTCGGTGTAGGAGCTCCGAGAGGACTCCCAGGACTTGCCGTGGCTGCGGGCGTTTCCCGGGTCGGAGCTCTCCTTGATCGGGAGGAACTCCTGGACCTGGAGGACCTCACCGCTTCACGTGCCGGAGTCACCTGCCCGGAACTGGCACCTCCGGAGGGATCCACCACGGGGACAGTCGCACTCCGGGAGGATCCCACTGCCGGAACAGTAGCGCTCCGAAAGGACCCCACCACGGGGACAGCCGCTACAGCGGCGGAGGATCTTCCTTCTTGAGGACGGGGAACTGGGGGGGAGGTAGTAAGCCCGACGGACCTTCCGTCAGCATGTCGCAGCTTCCTCTTCCGGCTCTCCGGCTCCTCCGCCAGCTCCTTGCCCTTGCCGATGACCTCAGCTCTTGGTTGAGAGACAGGGGCGGAGCCGCCTTCGGACAACCCAGGGATCGCCAACCGGGCAGTTGATCTTCTCTCGACGACGCCAAGGTCGTCAAGCGCGGGCATCTTCCGCCGGAGCTCCCTGCTGAACTCAACTTCCACGTTCAGGGGGAGGAAAGCCGGCGGCGGAGTCAAGTACTCTCCGTCAACATCAATGCCGTGCTGGAATTTCTTGAGGTGAAACTCCAAGGACTTCCCCACCATGCTGGACTTCAACCCGGTCTCAACCCGGTCCTCGTCCATCACGCTGTTGAGGGCCCAGGCGAGCTTCTCCCTCCTCTTCAGCGGTGCCCACCTGTTGGACAGGAAGTTGCAGAACACCGCCTGGGGAGTCAATCCTCCCTCCACACATTGGCGGATCCTGGACAGGACGGGGTCGAAAGCTGCCGCCAGCACCGGAACTTCGCTCCACACCGACGTGTCAATGCCGGGCAGACCGTCTGGCAACTCCAACCGCTCATGCTCCTCCACCCGGACGACTACCCAATCTTTTTTCCAGTCATCCCACTTCCCGGAAGGGAATGACCGGAGGTACTTGAACGGGCACTTCTTGCGCTTCACAAAGTAGTAGAAGCCAAGGTACTCGTCGCTTCGGCCGGTGGTTTGGACGGTGAAGAAGGTTCGGAAGAGCTCGATGCAGGGAGGGATGCCCACCCACATCTCGCAGAAGTGGACAAAGATGGACACAAGGAGGATGGAGTGAGGGCCAAGGTGGTATAGCTGCAGACCATAGAAGTCCAGCAGCATCAAGAAGAAGGAAGAAAACGGTGGGATCAGCCCCACCATGGCGTACGATGAAAAGTACACCATCTCGCCGGAGTGCTCCTTTTTAAAGGGAAGCTCTCCGCCGGCGCGGACCGAACGGTTGAAGAAGTCCGACGACCACCCCATGAGGGCTCGGACCTTCTTCAGATCGCTTTCCGTCTTCAAACGACTCTCACGCAGACCCAACTCCATCGCAGCACAGCTAGGCAAGAGAAGAGGAGCAAAGCACGAGTTGGGAGTTTGAGCGCAAGAACAGATGGAAAGCGTAAAGAACTCCCGACGGTGCGCTTTCCTTCTTAAGTAAGCCCTCGCAACGCTTGGATGGAAACTGCAGGGGAGTCAAGGATACTACTCAAGAATTCAACCCTGCCGATGACAAGAGGGCCCGGGACCACCCTGACGATCAAGTCGAGGTTCTTACCCAGGCGAACAGTTGTCATCACGAGGCGAGAAACCCAAAGGCGGCGGACTGACAAGGCGCGCGGAACCGATACGGTTTTCGTATCGGGAACCGGCGACCTTCAATTGCGAGAGATCTGCACGCCGAAGATCCTATCTGCCGCCTAAGGTGCGCCACGCGTCGAGACTTAACCGTAAAGCCCCGCCGAAGGCACCTCCGAAGACCCTTGAAGACCCAGTTCAAGAGTCGCAAGTGTGGACCCACCTCCGGCGGAATGACTTCATCCCGTTGGTCTTCCCCGGAGGTAGGTCCAGGGGGCCACTGTCGGTACCCTAAAAACCATACACCCCCTGAGGTTGCAAAGATCTCAAGGGAAGGACATCTACTCAAATTAAAGACCCTCGGGGGCCCACCTGTCAGACATAACCGGACCTGCTTCTCCAACATGGTTAACCCCTAGGTTGCCACGTGTACTGTCAGACCGGAGCTATTACCCGCAAGGGTGAAGCTCCGGGCTAGGTACTGAAACGGCACCTCCGGACTTAACCCCTGACCGAGAGAAGCTCCGGACCTGACACGTGCCAGGCCACCCCGGAGCTTCCCGCTTCCCATAAGCAAGCTCCGGAGCTGCCACGTGTCCATACGTCGGAGCTGGCCGCTTTAAACCCCCGAGAGACATTGTAACGGCTCCGGATCTTCAAAGGACAGCCGCGGACTTCAAGACCCGATTAATTATCATTAATTCCACGTTAATGATACTTAATCGGACGATCTTAACACCTGTAACGGCAATGTCGGAGCCGTTACAGGGCTATTAACAACAATCAATCTCGTGTATCAATACTAGTAACCGCCAGGGCCACATGTCGGGCCAGGCTGACTTGTAACGGTTTGTCCTTGTACTATAAAAGGACAAACCGACGATACACAAAAGGAGAACTCTCGAACGCTCTGAAGTTCACAAGTTAATACAACACACACACACCCGTGGAGTAGGGTATTACGCTCAGGTGGCCCGAACCACGTAAACCACTGTGTCACTCGTGTCCAATCGCGTTTCACCTTCTTGAGTCTCCGCGCGCCCAAACCGAACCACAAACTCCTTCAACACTTTCGTAGTGTCAGGGGATCTGCCGACTCCAACAGTCGACAAGTACGAATATCTAACCTACTAAAATATACTCTAACAGTTAGAAATATATCATTACAGTACTGATGGACAGCTAAATATTACCTTCCTTATGCTGGTGAGAAATGATTATTTCTTAAAGAAAAAGAGAAATAATTGATTATGTCCAGCTGTTCATGCAATTAATAATCCTGCACTACATAGATCCGAAATATATATTTACGATGACCGTCCACAAATTATCGTCGTAAATAAGCTTATTTACGATGGTACCATCATAAATAAGTTTATTTATGATGAATAGGACGGACCGTCGTAAATAACTGAAACTGGACCACATCGACCGGGAGTCCTCTTAGTTACGACAGTTGGAGCTCGTCGTCGTAAATAAATTTGGCTTATTTACGACCTTTGCATGTGGTCATCGTAAATAAGTGGTTTAATGTTTTTTAATGATAAAACAGTACACCCGGCACATGGCCAGATCACAAAACAGATAAATAAATGTACCAAAGATAGCACATTTACACATTTCATAAACATTATATATATATATATATATATATATATATATATATATATATATATATATATATATATCAAAAAACATGTAGAAGTCACATCACATCACATGTTACCTCTGGAGATGAAGATGTCGTCCTGATACCTTGCTATATTTCTCTAATTTAGCTGGTTTTGAACAATTGTAGCTTACCTGTGCTCCAGAAGATGGCATTTTCTGGCTCTACTAGCACCTTTGCTTCATCGACGACTGCCATGAGTGAATGGAAACCCACTGCCCATGATGTGGGCTAAGGCTCATGATTTTTAAACATTAGAACATACATATCACTAAAATGTTATGGATGTTAAGTAATTTAATCTCTTGCTCCGTCGCCGCTTGCATCTGTGCAAAGTAGTTGGCAAGGTACGCTTCTCTTGCGTTGGTGAGAGCTTTCTTCTTCTGCAGCCCTGCTTGGGTCTGCCTGAGATCATCTTGCATACTTTAGCGCTCCAGGTTGCTTTGGGACATCCGATGGCTAGACCCAGCTGAGGACTGTGATGATCTCTGTGGCCAGGCCTCTCTAGAGTCAACCACCCCATCGAAGATGGCAAACCTACAAAAAAAACTTAAGAGTAAGATTTAGAAGCTTGAATTCATGAAAATAAAGACAATTAACAACGATCTCACCATCCATGGGCTTTTCCACCTCAGCTTGCATACACGGCACTAGAGTAGATTGGTGCATTTTGCTAAATGTAACCTTCATCATGAATCTTGCAAGATTTTGTCAATGATCCCATAATAGTTAGTTTCCCATCCTTCAGTGGCTATTGCCTTCATCACAACTCCGTTATTAGTTGTTGCCGTAAGAGGACAAAGAGCTTCAAATTGAGTTGGATGGAATCATAACCCATTGACGTTTTACCAATCAGAGCATCTAACTTTCATTGATCTGTAAGATAGTGGTCGTAAGTGTTGATGGACGTTGAGATCTTTTACGCACCATAAAAATATCAAGTTATAATTGTAAAAGCCCTGAAGTTCAAGGTTCAAAGCTCTGTTAGGATGAAAAAAATCAAGCATGGATAGAGAAATCAAATGGCAATTTAATAATCAAATTAATTCAAACTTCATGGAGGGATTCAAGTATTCAAAACATAGCTCCTATTAAAAGTAAGTCAAAATAAAAATCTGAGTTCACCAATAGCTTCCAAATATTCCAAATAGCTCTCATGCAAAACTTCATAACTTTTTAGGCATGTTTGCGATTTATTTCGATGGTGACATAAAAAAATTGAATTTGACTTCAAATTTGAATTTGAAGGAAATTGATCAAATCAAAGTTTTGATTTCAGAATCAAATCCTAGATATTTGTTTGAGGCTATCTGTAAAACTTCATGGTTTTTGGAAACAAGTTTGTGAGGGATTGCATTGACCAGAGGTGAGAAGAGAGATTGAACTTGGTAGGACCCACTGAGACAGAGAACAGAGGAACCGCCTTGCTCTGCTGCCCGCGCTTCAACGCCGGTGCAGCTGCACCGCAGCTCACCAAGCAGGCAAGCACACTGTTGGGTGGCATGGAGAATTAAGGCGTCCTCATCCCCTCAGTGTTGGTCTCTTTCACGCCATCGACCAGTGCACCACGCCGTTGCTCTGTTTCTTCCCCCACACGCACGCAACCATCGTTGCTCTCTGTTCTTCCGGTGAGGCAAGACTTTGGTGTCGATTTCCACCATCCCTCCAACAGCAAGGTGTTTCACAAGACCTCCCTCTATCTGCTCAATTTTTTAGCTCTTGGTTTCGTTGGCTAAAACATCGGTATTTCGCAGTTTCACGGAAGCCGCCGTGAGGACGCCCGCAGCTACCCCGTTGCGCCGCGAACTAAGCCCTCTTGTGAGCTGCTCCCAACAGAGAAAAGACGCGCCTGGACACCTTGACCAGGTGAAAACCGCAAACCTTCTCATCCCTTATCGAGTGAGTATTCCTCATTTTTGCGTCGGCACATTTTTACTCTTCATTCTAGGTCGTCGGCTTGATTCAGTTTCTAGGTGAAAACTTTCTTTAATCCAGTTAAGGACTAGGTTCACCACCTATTTGCGCATATCCTTGACCAAGAAATGATGAGAACCATTAAGTATTTTTCCCGGGAGCTGAGTTTTCCTCAATGGCAGCAAAAATGGAGAAGGCCGACGGTGCACTTGATGTTTCGGGCCATTCCACTCCTTTCGCACCTCCTAATCATTTTCCCCACGACCCCAGAAACCTTCCTGACCATTTACTGAGTTATTTGACCAACGGGGTGGTGGCACCTGCATTGTCGGATCCCTAGCCTCCGCCGCCATCCCCGTGCCACCACTTTTGGCCGTCAGGGAGCCAAACCGAGGTCACCTTGGTGTTCCTCGTGCAAACCAATGCCCAGGTGGCCAAGTTCAGCACGGGAGGAGGACAGTGCAGCAAGGCTAACGGTGCGCCGCCGCTGTTCTGGTGAGGAGCGCTGCCCCTGTCGGGAGGAAGAAGGGGTCGGGCCCCACATGTCAGTGTCCAAATCCTCTCGCGGGATCAGTTTGTGGCATTGATCCTTTGCGGCTATGCGGTTTAACTCCATGGACCAAGGTGTGGCCCTGATCTGGTTGGTATATTTTAAATAGGTGGGGCCTGGTTGAGTTCAGTCAAACTTTTCTTTTTGAAAATAATTCCAGAATAACAAGCTAATTTCAAAAATCTTTTTTCCTAGTAGATTTAATCAAGTAATTCCAAATAAATTCTGGTAGACTCACCTTGATCCCAAGTTGTAGTAGTGCAATTTGTTGGACATGAAAGTTTAAGAATTTGCATAATTAATTCCTTTGTACTATTTGCTCGGGAAATTAATTATCACTGTTCTGTTAATTGGAAAATTCTCAATTTTGGTCAGCACACTCATTCAAATATACTTGATCCCCAGTAAGAATGTGAAGTTCATTGGACTTCATTTACTGGACCAAACAGCGTTCAAATCCCTATTGTCCATAGAAAATTCAGAAATGTACAAAAACATTTCCAGATTTATCCCGAAATTGTAAAATCAATTCCTCTCTGTAGAAAGCTCAGAAAATTATGAAACAAATTTTTTTAGAACCAGTGAGACTTTATGTAGCCATATATTCCACCTTTATCTATGTCAAAGCTACATATTTAGTACCAAAATACAGAGAAGCCATTCATTTGTTCAAATTTTAGAGACAACAAACTTCCATGGAAAATTATCATTCTTGTCCTAGGTCCTCATCATTGTACCTAGTATCCACTATAAAAATCCCAAAGCCAATTAAAATCATATAGCAACATAAACTGTGTTTAGAAGCTTCCTTCTTATAGTTTCAATATCACTCATCTATATATATTGCTGCATATCATATAGCGACCGACCTCGAGGAGGCCCCGGAGGTACTGGACAGAATCATCCCAGAAGCTAACCTTGAACCTAACTCACAACCAGGCAAGCCTTGGTTTGCATTTAATAACTATTGTAAAGTTTTTATTTGTATCACTTATATCTAGGGTGTGTTTTGTGCATTACGGCCTAAGGTGATTGTTACTCCACTTGCATGACCCACAAACCCCATGGAATATTGGGTATATCTACAGCTTGACAAGTCAAAAATGCCATGCTAATGTTATAGGGAATCTAGAAGAAGTCGAGTAGTTGGAATCTACTTGCGAGACTGGATAATTATCACACGGGATTTGTTATTGATGGAAATGGTTTATGGATATGAAGTGGATACTGAGCAACAGGATAGGAGGCAGTGAGACCTGGTCTCATGTGTGTAGCCCTGCTTGTGTGGATTGAGGATTGATCCATGTGCGGCCCTGCTGAGCATGTTTGAATTATACCGGAGGGCATACAGGGTATATGGGCCCCAGGAAATCAATGTTACTTGATAACTTGGGTGTCGAGGCATAGCCTTTTGTCGATAGGGGTGGGTTGAGGGAAGCAAGGTATAAATATGCTAACGGGCACAGACACACTCTGTGTAGGGACCTTGTGCTCGTGATGGTGGGACCGGTTCGTGTTTGATTTTCTTGTGATAGGTTGTTGTGTATGATGTCGTGAGGAGCACCGCATACTTCTTACGCATCGGTGTGCATGATGTGCAATCCGAGTGTTACTGATTGCAATCACCGTCCCTAGCGATAAAGGATCGAGTACCACTTGGTCATTGTGTCATGATGTAGTAAATACTGAAGAAGCCAGAAGAATATGATGTTTTGAATTATTATTACTTTGCAACTATGATTGCTATAGAATATGCTCACTAAAGTTATCTTTCATGAACCTTTAAGCTGATGCTAATAAACATAAAAATTATGGATCAACGTGTAGGCGAATCCTTTATTGCAATATTACTTCCTATGTTAAGTATCCCTGCATGTAGAGTTTCATGTTTTGGTGTGTCAATTAAGTCTTTGCTGAGCCATCGTGCTCACGGTTTCTATATTAAGTTGTTTGAGGTGAGACGTATGAAGAAGGGCCCGAAGATGAGGCGATGCCCCCGTCGGGGTACACAACAGAGTGGGATCCCTGCACGCTACTGTGATCTCTGTTTGTGTGATGTTAGTGTGTAGTGTACTCAGACTGGACGGCATCACTTTTGCATGGTTAGGCTGAGAGTTTAGCTATGGGTATAACTTCCACTGTATATTAAGTATTGTAAAAGACTTCCATTGTTTATATAAATAAAACTTTGTATTTTATCATATTCTTTTCGTGTGTGCTGTTGGGTGCCGCATAGCAAGGCATCACCCTTTGCAACTCCTGGAATGTGTGGACCCGGTCCTCCCAACCTGGTATTAGAGCCGCAGTGGGAATAGCATGCTCAAAAAGAGCTTGTTTTGAAAACTTAGAAGTAGTCGAATGCGGATTCGTCATTATGCCCATGTAAGGTATATTATAGTATTAGTTACTTAAGGTGGAAAAGCTAACCTACTTGTTATTATATTCTGTAACGATGCTCCGATGTCAGTGTAAGTGCATCTAGGTATATCCTTGTGGGTTTTGGACGATTGATGACAAACAAACGAGATCCTAATGAAATTTGTTGAGATGAAATCAGGTATACAAAGAATAGAACTAATGGTGCACCAAAAAGGTGAAAAATGAGGAATAAGAAGGGGAAATCCCAAGTGAAAGATGGAAGTGAAAAGTAGTTGTTAATGTATAGGATGTGTGTAAGAGACACATCCCAAGAGCTCATGACTTTGCATAGAGAGTAAAGGCTAAAGTCAACAGTTTAGGCAACTCACTGAAGCACCAGACAAGTCCATTCACAAGCAGAATAGTCTGACAAACTTTTGGTTCCCACACGGACAAGTCCGGATCAGAATCGGACTAGTCCGGCCAACTCTCTGTTTCCACAGGGACTAGTCCTAATATGAGCCGGACAAGTCCGATCAACTTCCTGACGTTTTGCGCAGACAAGTCCCAAGATCTGGACTAGTCCGCCAACACAACTTACATCTCACCTTGCTCTAGACAAGTCCGTTTAATTGCGAACTAGTCCAATTTAGTTACTAGATTCACCACGGACTAGTGCGGTTCACTTTCTATTTCTGTGCAAACTAGTCCGATTCACTCATAGAAATTAGGATTTCAGGTGTGCTGCACATGTCACGCACATATTACACAGCACACTGGACTAGTCGAGTCCCCTGAGCGGACTAGTCCGGCGGTCGGGATCCCTAACGGTAAATTTTTTAGATTATATATAAATAGGTGATCCATGACTCCATAACCACCAACTAAGAACCCTAGCACCGTCATACGTCCCAAGAGCATAGAAACACTATCTAGGGCACAGGTTCGATCAAAAATGCACTTGTATTAATTCTGTATTCCACGCGCAAATTACTCATCCTAAACACTTGCTAAAATTGTTAGGATAGTTTACTACATTCTGCTGCTGTAACATTTGAGAAAATCACATAAAACAGTCAATCTTTTCATAGGTATAACGAGCACACTGGACTTGTCCCTACCCTACACCGGACTAGTCCGGCCCTCCAATATTTGACATTTTTGTTATGTGTTGCAGGAAAAGGTTTCAACGCCTATTCAGCCCCTCTAGGCCACATTCAGTCAGGTAAGAGGTTAGGTGCACCACCGCGAGCAGATCAATTGCGGTAAGATCACCATATGAGAAGCTGTATGTGATTGTCCCCCGTGGATTGGCACGAGAGGTAATATGAGTCTCTGAACCTTCTCATGGTTCTGGGAACATATGAAAACGCTGCTCTCCAGCGTGCTTCAGAGAAAAGGGAGGATACCCCATCGTGTGGCCAAAAACCAGATAGTATGCAACTCCTTAACATTCAATGTTCAAAGGGCCATACGCAGCGCTAGTCATCGGCATGCCTCAGCTTTTATGGGGCAGTAGGTGGTATCTGTTAGATTGATAAAATTCCCAAGTGTGATAGCCTGTTCGCGCTCTACTCGGGTCCCCCGTCGTATGGTGTGGAAACGCGACCACATTTCTCGAGACACGTTCTCCTCGAGAAAGGCCTGTATGGAAACATACCAGGCATTAGTTTTAGAATATAATATATTGTGACTGCCTGAAATGATTGTCCGTGCAGAACGTGCCGTACAGTACCATATGATTGATCTGTAAGGTGTGTGTAGTATGCAGGTACACTAACCACGTTATAAGTAGCTCGAGTCGACAACGTTTGCGAGTGAACGTCATTAGTGCCACCATTGAGACGTATGCCGAAATACTACCTTAGTATTTTCTTTGGTGAGGACGTAGTACCAATATTGCATTTGAGTTTCATCGGGCACGTCGACGATCATATCAGTGCTGGAGGTTCAACTCGACAACAAGTAAAAATTGCCAACTTAGGATTAAGTTTGAATATGTAATCTTGGTTTTGGAGTGTTCTAAACAGATTGCCAATTAATCATGTGGTCACTGCGGTTCGCAGGCATATGATTTGGAAACTTGAGGAAGTGCTCCTCAAGTTTCATTTTCAGCTCCAAGGAATATTTCAAGATTTCAAACACGAAAACTTCATTTGAACTTAAACTGCAAAGTTCCTGATTCAAATTGTGAATTGGACAGAGAATTGCCTAATTTTGGAATAGCATAGCTCTTTTTGTAAGTCGGTACTGAAAGTGTATCTTATATGGTTGGAAAGCTTAGAGAGTCCTATAAAACTCTTGTGTTCAACTGAAGATCAAGATCCCCCTGTAACTTGATGAAAATTTTGAAATTTCAAACTCTACCAAATTTGGACAGAGAGTGGACAGTTTTTGTAGCCTGATACTATTTCTATCATATCTGTTAGTAGAATCGGCGAATTGTGACATCCTGGCTGAAGGTTTAATAGGATTGATAGAATAACTCATACCACCAAGGTATACCTTCTTTTTTGGAAGCTCACCTGCAAAGAACTCTGAGGTTAAGCGTGCTTGGTCTGGAGCAATTTACGGATAGGTGACCGACCGGGATGTTTTCCCGGGTGCTCACGAGTGAGGATAAAATGCGCAGAAAAGACTAGTGTTGGTCTGTGGGGCTAGTATGTGATCCTATAGAGCTGCCAGGAGTAACGACCGCCAGACACGTAGTGGCTGGGGTGTTACAAAATGGTATCAGAGCCGATCCTCGCGGTTTCACGGGTGCGTACGGGTCAGGGTCGTGGGTACGTACGCATGACGCGTGGGTCCTCTACAAGGGACACGGTATGATATGTATGCCAGTACTGAACGTATGGACATGGCCAAGAGGGGATGTTCCTGGCTTGGGAGTTGACCGACGGGGACGTCAGTCTTCTAAGGGGGTTGGATTGTGACATCCTGGCTTAAGGTATAATAGGATTGATAGAATAACTCATGCCATCAAGGTATACCTTCTTTTCCGGAAGCTCACCTGCAAAGAACTTTGAGGTTAAGCGTGCTTGGCCCGGAGCAATTTACGGATATGTGACCGATCGGGAAGTTTTCACGGGTGCGCACGAGTGAGGACAAAATGCACAGAAAAGACTAGTGTTGGATTGTGGGGCTAGTCTATGATCCTAGAGAGCTGCAGAAGTAACGATCGCCAGACCCGTAGTGGCTGAGGTGTTACACGAATGACTTCATGTAATACATTTATGGAATCCCGAGGATGTATGTAACAATGTTATAATTTACGATTTATTCATATATTGCTATTTTCTATCTTGAAAATGTAGACAAAAATCAGCCACTTACAAAGGAGGTGCTGCTGAAATTCTTCCAGAAAACTGTCAACTTGCAAATCCCATATCTCCTCAACCAAGAATGCTATGGAGGCAAATAAACACATTAGGGAAAGGTATTTTAGTGTAATACAACTTTGTAGTTGAACACAATTCCAGATTCTGCCTTTAACTAGACGAAAATTTTAATCTCTCCAGACTTGTCAGCTGGACGGGAAACTGGACTGAGAAACCAGAGTAGAATTTTTCATTTCAAATCACTTTGGTTTCAACTTCTTGTGCTATCTCTCATGTCCAGCAGCTGCTCTCGACACAATGTGTTGGGATTGAGTATGTGACACACTTGAAATGCCATTTCGGTCGATGATCATGTTGTGTCTTGTACAATAGCGAGGATACACGCATGCTAACGCACTCAACATCCGGTTGTGACCTACGATAGTTGAAACGGACTTCCATCAGTGAAGTTAATTACTTTGAGACCCGATTGTGGTAACATGGTCCAGAGATGTGTATGTTGTATAAATTTTACACTTTATCAATATGTGTGAATGTTATGCGTGTGACGTGATCAATTCTCGCATTACTATTGTATGCACCGGAAAGTAAACAAACATGTTGCTGATTTTGAAATCATGTGGATACAGGATGACACGTACTTGCTCAACGCATGAGGTGGGAGGTTCTAGCCAGGGTCCTGGCGATGAGCCTCCGACACCGGAGCAAACCACAACACAGCAGCAATAAGCTCGTCCACCGCCACCACCGGAACATCCACGAACTCTCGCGGAGGTTCTCGTCGCAGTGCTCGGCTCGCGCGATGAGCAAACCGATTTGCTGCGGACATTGGTGCAGAATTTGTCTTGTCAAGGGGGGCGAGGAGACAATGAGGAACGTCAGCCCCAACATAGTTCATACTCGGACTTCTTGGTGATGCATCCACTGGTCTTCACGGAGGCAGCTGAGCCTATGGAAGCGGACAACTTTATCTGCACCCTCGAGGTGAATTTCTGTCTGCTCCGATGCACTATTGATGACTTTATATACCAATTTCACCCATCAATATAACTCAATATGTGAAGGAAATATTATTTCTAGCACACATCACCTTTCTATTTAACGTATTTGCATTTGTACTTGGAGAAATTGGTGCATGCAGTTATTTTATACAAAATTGAAGTGAAACAAGGGGATGGATTCTATAAAATATCATCTGAGCCAATCAAGCACCAACATGTGGCACCACATGGATCGAATGGCCCACAAACAGAAGTATCCGAGGCCATACAACGGCCTTGCACCCATATCAAGGGATGGGACCCACTTGGCACTGAGTTGGAGAAAGCACACGTTAAACAGTGCAAAAACCAGGTCGGCCGACCTGGTCCTGGCGTCAAACTCGGTCAGCTTCCACGTGTTGGCTCCTCCTGGTTTGAAGAAGTCAGTGGTGGCTGATTCACGCGCTTTTGGTGGCGGAACCGACCCTTCACCACCTATAAATAGGACCCCTCACCCCTTACTTCAACACACACCACTTGAGCATCATTATATTGTATACACTAGTCCTCTTAGTCCTTAGTGGAGATAGACTATAGAGAGAAGAGCCTCTAGTCCCAAGTCCATCTTGGGAAAGGTATGGCTCATGTAACTTTTCTTATATTTGTGACTTTATGCATAATAAAGATATTATATTTAGTCTTCTTTTATTCATATACTTGGATGAAGCGTTTCTCGTTTGTTTGTGGATTCCATGTATGTGGTAGGAATAGTCTTTATGATCATGCCTTAATGTCATTATACTATCATCATAAACACTATAAATCCCCACTATAGTCTCAGTAGTTATGATATGATCATGTTAATATGAATAACTTATGCTATGTCTCAACATTGGTTAAACAATGATTTAGTTCATTGCCTTAGGATGGCTTGTGCCGTGGCTCTTAAGGTATTTACTTTATATGCTAGCATGGTGCTAGAATAGCTAAGTAGCGGTGGATGTCTTGTAGATCCACGAATTAAAGAGGTAGGTTGTAGGTGGTGAGATCCCTATCTGTCCTTTGTAATCCTCCACGTGCGGCTATGCCACAGGCTCTTGGCAGGAGTCGCCCTAGTATTGCTAGGGGTAAACCCGTGCCCGATGTGTTGAACAACTTAGCATAAGTATTCCCCATTGACATGCTCATTAGTATCTTACCTAGGATATGTATATGTATATTAGAAGGATTGTAGGAGTAACTCTCCAACTCTTAGTCTAATCTCCATAGGACCCATTATTCCTTTAGAATGGATTGCTTAGGTGTGTGTCACACTACCCATATTATCAACTTACTCCTGTCTTGATAATTGATTAGTGTCCCATAGCTTGATCATAACAGTAGTGTCTACTTTACTCCATTGCCTTCCTTAGGGATAATACGATACCTATGGGAATACTCTTGGGTGAAATGCTACACGACATTATCCGTGCGCTTGCAGATTTTATTTGTGATGTAAGAAACGTCAACAAGCATTTATGCGCTGTTGCCAAGGAAGGCAAAGGAAGTGAAGGATAGCTATCACTTGTGATTAAGCTATAGGTACTAGTAGTTATTAGATAGGATTACCCTTTTTTGTTTTCTCCTTTTGTGTGAAAACAGGGTAGTGTTGGCTAACCCATTTTATGGGATGGCCAATGAGGACGCAAGTGCTCAACTATATGATTCATGGAGTACCTCAACAAATATCTGCTAGGCAACATCATTGCCTTTTGCGAAAGAATTTCATCTTCCTGTAGGAGCAAAAGTCATCCATCCCAAGCTTGGGGGAGGCCCCAAGACTTTTTCTTGGTTTGCCTCTAACATGGGGTGGATAGTTGGCTCTTCATCCAACACCCATGTCATGGGTTAGCCTCAACAACCCATGACCACATTCATCCTAGAGCTGAAGAAGCCCTATTGTCATTCATCATGGATGAGAATATGGTCTCCACTCAAGGGGTGGATTGAAGAATGCTCTAGTTCCCTTAGCTTGGCATGCACACCAATTAACAAGGTGGACATGCTAGTTATGGAACTACACCTCCCTTTTAAGTAACATGAAGATTAAGTTAATGGAGAAGTGTTTGGATGATCCAAGCTATGGATATTCACATGACATGTGAAAATCCATGTCAACATGGGCAACTTCGGCAATCATTTCCTTAAGACCCATGAGGATTCTTCCTTTCAGACACAACTCCAATAGCTATCACCTACAAGCAGGTCAAGGGTGGAATCCACATCACCCTTGTAATAAGGAGGCTATAAGGATTTCAAGGGATTTAAGTTCAACTAGCCTACCTTGGAGTATCTTGTCCATGGACAATCAAGAAATCAAGACAACATGAAGATATTGGCCAAGGACAAGAAACTTAAAGAGCATTCAAGATCCAAGATATCCCACAATTACTTGTTGGGATCCCTACCCTTCGACCAAGCCCATGCAACCTAGGGCAAGTGATATTGTGGATGAAGCATTTCTTGTTTGATTGTAGAGTCCACATGTCATCATGTCCAAGGAAGATTTTGATCCATGATCAAAGTATGGGTTGACCTTAAGGAATATCAAGAAGTTCGAAGTGACACCCCTAAAGAAGGACAAGCCTCACCATGCTCATGATAGAATATCTTCAAGAGGGAAAAGCCTTTACTACATCAACAAGTCTTCGTCAAGATAACAGAGAGCCTAGGACCATCATATGGTTGACATGTCCAACTGACATGCCAAGTGAGATTTGACCTGTCAATCAAGAGAAGTTGTCCACATCTTGAACTTGGGGATTGGACAACAAATCATCGAACTAAATAGGACAGAGCTAAGTCCCACTCATCGGACCTCAAAAGTTTGGTGAGTCCTTGCCAATAGGTTAATTACTCATATTTGATTTCCCAATTGTATATTTGAATTGCCCATCAATATTTGCATTTACATTTAGGATGTTTGAAATTTCACACTTTCATGTTGGAAAGTAAAATTCCCAACCATCATAAAACAAAAATTTTTAATTAAGAAATAAATTTATTTAGATATGAACCTTGGGCGTAATCACTTGAATTCATCTTAATTCAAACCGAAAATATTTCTTTTAATATTCATTGCATTTGCAAGTTGTTTCAAGTTGGGCAAAACAATTTGAGAAAGGGTACAAAATGCTTTTGAGCTAACGTAACCCGTTTTCAAGTTGTTTTGTTTGTTCTTGATTTTAGTGCAGCCAGGACAAAATGTGTAAAAAGGTTGGAAGGCCCCATCAGGTGCATATCCCTCCATCGATCTCATTTTGAGTTCATGATAGAGGAATGTTCAAAATGGTGGCCCAATGGAGGAGCAAGATGAAGCTCATTCAACTTCAACCTCAACTTGGCAAGAGACATTGAACATGAAGGCTACACCAAAATCTATGGTCGTGACATTCTCACACAATGACCATCAACCCGGACTGCTCTTCAGTTGAGGTACAATTTCAAATTTTCCATTGTTTGAATTGCATTAGGATTGAATGATTTTTGCTTATATTGGTAAGGAAGGTTTACACCTTCTCATCATTCAATTATTATGCATCCTCACGAGAGTAAGTGTTCGCATTACTCTTTTTGATTCTTCAAAAAAGGAATGTCACCTTACTTAGGAATAAATTTAAACAAGCACCTAGAATTTCATAAGAATTACTAAAATTGACTTAGACATTTTTTGCCTAGGTAATGCTATTGGAATGACTTAATAGATGAATTGGTATGTACCAACCTAGGAACAGTGATGTCCATAATTTGTATTCGAAACTCATTCATGCATGGATCACAAAATTTCAAATTCCTAGGAAAGAAATTAAAAATGTTCAGGAGTATAAATTGAGAATCTTATTTGTCATGATCCAAATGATAAATATTGGCTCTTGTAAAAACCTATGATGGTTAGAAATTTTACAAGATGAAGGAATCCATATAGTGTATTTATATCACTTGCATTGCTATGAGTAGGAGCTTTAGAAAATGTTCAACTTGATTTATCCATACAGCCCTACTCCTAGCAATGATTCATACATTGTTCATGGTTACACTGAAAATTGGACCCAATGCATCATTGGTCTTGTTCTTTCCCGTGCATACAAATGAAGATTCAGTTACCTAACCCAGAAATTCATTTGTACATGTATGGGAGCTAACCATCCCTCTCTATCGTAGAGGGGAAGTTTGCAGGAGTAATATTACTATGTAGGCATTCAAAGATCTATTTGTTGGAAACCCGAAGAGGATTCCATTTCAACATCTTTTGGCCAAGGAGTAAATTAGGATGGTTGCTACCTATCGGAAATTAAGCCCGAAGGTCAACCATAACTATTCAAGGCCGGAGATTTGACATGGAAACCCTCCATGAGCAACCAATGGGCTGCTACAAATATGTGAGAACATTATGCTCTCAACTATTCTGAGCACTCATTCAACCTCAAGGTAATTTCCACCATCATTAGGTGTAAGTTATTCCTTTGTGGCTAAAAGGTATGATGTACTTCACCAACGAATGACAATGATCACATCCAATGTATATTGGGTGCAAGATATTTTCCTATGTGGCTAGAGGGTATAGCTTAGCCAAGGAACAATAGATCACACTCAACCCATGTTGGGTGTACGTCATACCTTTGTGATTATAGGTATGTTGTACCTTAGCCAAGGAATAATGGATCATACTCAACACATGTTTGGTACATGTCACTGCTTTGTGGCTAAAGAGTATCATTACCTTAGCCAAGGAATGACGGATCACACCCAATGCATGAAGAGTACAAGTTATTCCTTTACGGCAAGAAGGTATGATACACCATAGCCAAAGAATCACGAAACACACTCAATGCATGCTGAGTGCACGTCATGCCTTTGTGCTAAGGGTTATCACTACCTTAGCTAAGGAATAACAAGGTACATCTAACCTATGGAAACCTTGAAGTGTGGATGAGCGACCTCGACAGCACTCTCCTCGACCACACTCATGAAACCCATGGAAGGCAATCCAACATCGACACTCAACCCTCCAATGCCAAAGCCATGCTACAGCAAGGTTAGGTCAACCTCACGGCCTACATCCGTCATTAGGGTTTCAACCCCTATCATGGACCTTGACCAAGAACAAGCTTGGGGGAGGACCCCCACTTGAGGTAACTTGTATCACATCGCATTTGCATTCCATTATTCTATTTATTTCTTGCCACCACATTTGCATTAAAAAAAGAGATTAATAATAATGTAGTATAGGTTAATAAAATAAAAGATGTGCAGTAAGAATGATTTGGAATTCACATAGATGAAATGATGAATAGTGGCTCTATTTTAATTTCCTAAGTCCCTAGTTTACAACTTACTACTCCAAAATATTGCATTCATTGGCTAGAATTACTTTTGCCTTGATTTAAAAATTGTGGGTAGCAAAAGCTTAATCCAAATAAGTTGTTGCAAGATATGATATAGTGATAGAGCTGCTAGTCCTAGTTTGAAAGTGAGACTTAGATTTTCATAGAAATTCTATTATGATTTAAGTTACTCTCATTTGATTGGAAATACCTACCAAAGCCATATGATACATTACATAGATAGACCTTATGCATATGCTATTTGTCTTCACATTGAGCTTTGTCAAACTAGTATAGACCTATGTGAGGTTTCATTCATCACTTTTTGAATTCAAGACTTCACTTGCACATGCTATACTTCTATACTAGAAGTAAGCAAATTCCCATCATTCCACCATTCTACAATAAAAAAGAGAAACTCCATAGCATTCATGCTTAGTACTCTCTCCAAAATTTCTTGCATAAAAGGGAGTAGAAGACATGGCTACAAGAAAAAGAAAAAAAGAAAATACATGCTTATATCATAAGCATGAGAAAAAAAGAAAGAAAAAGAAAGAAAAGTAGCCATTTCTCATCCTTGCAAAATAAGAAAGTCCACTAAAAAGGGAGTCATCTCAAATATCAACATCCGCCTCCATTCCACCACACATGCACAAGTCTTGAATCAAATAGTTTTTAATTGATTTCTCCTAAGGCTTGCTTTTTTGAATTAGCAATATTATGTGTTGCAACTATGCCTACTATATTCCCTACCAAGCTCCACATACAAGTCTTATTTAGTGGTAGGATGAGTGTAGGCACAATGCCTTGGTGAGGAAACATTTCCACTACACACAAAGGAGAGACCGAAGAATCAAATTGAGCTACTTAAAATCTAAATTGAACCCTCCAGAATTGGAGTGGAACTTGATTTCTAGGGTATGTGTGCTCCCTTTGCTGTTCTATCTTTCAACCACCCATGAATAGGAGATGGCATAAGCCCCATAATGACTTCAGATGGATGAATTACCATGCCAATTTTTGCAATACTAGGTAGAGTATTTTGTTCTGCACATGGTACTTTTCAAAAGTAGAACATTACAACAACTCCTGATCATCAACCTGAAGTCTTGACTTTGCTCGGGACGAGCAAGGGACAAGCTTGGGGAGTTTATTGATGGCTGTTATATAACAGCTTGACCTATCAATATAACCCAATTATGTGAAGGAAATATCATTTCTTGCACACTTCACCTTTCTATTTGACCTACTTCCATTTATACTTCGAGAAATTGGTGCATGCAGGTATTTTATACATAATTAAAGTGAAACAAGGGGATGGATCCTATAAAATATCATCCCAGCCAATCAAGCACCAACATGTGGTACTGAATGTGGCCTAGAGGGGGGTGAATAGGTTTTGAATCCTGTACACTTAATCAAATCGTCAAATACCTGAGGGAATGGACTTATCTGGTTGATGATGCGGACTAGTTCGGTTGTTCAGATCAGGCGAAACTATTATGCATGAATCTCAAATGAAATTGCAGCAGATCGTAAATACTATTCTTTCAAATTGAACAAGAGATATGATTGCTTAATGTTCAAGTGGATCACAAAATATTTGATTGATCAATTCTAATGCTCTAAATGATAAAACTTGCAAAAGCAAAACAATAGAACACATGAGACACGGAATTTTACCAAGGTTTGATCTCACCAAAGACATCTACGTCCTCGTTGAGGAAGCCCACACAGAGCCGGGTTTCTTCAAACCCTTTGGTCGGTACCCGGCATACCGGGTTCCATTGCGCACAAGCTAGAGCTGCCTAGGTACTCTGCCTTCCAACAGAGATAGGGTCCGAGGGCGCCACGTGTTCAGCAGGCCCGGACCCGCCAGCCTCAGATTGGAGATTTGGGGTACCCACAAGAGATCCTGAAGGAGCTCAGCCCCACCTCAGCGACGAGCTCCCAGGGAGCCACGTGTCCAGCAGGACGGTACCCGACCTCCCCCATGGAGGTGGGCTCCCAAGCTTCCACTTGGCCCATGAAGATAGAGACTCGATCTCCCCCACAGAGGTGAGCACCCGAGCTTCCACGTGGCCCAATGGATGAGACCTGACCTCCCCCACGGAGGTGAGCTCCCGAGCTGCCATGTGGCCCGCAAGACGGACCTGGCCTCCACCACGACAGTAAGCTCCCCAGCTGACGTGTGGTCAGTCCACATGCCCTGAGTGAATAGTAAGGAAGTTAAGAGGGCGGTGCGCCTTGTCTCCATCAATCTTTGAAGATACGCGGCTTCGCATACGCATGGCGCGGCACACGCCTAATGTCAGGTACCACTACAACCAATCGCATCGCAGTGAAGACGCCGCAGGCCTATCCCACTCTGCCAAGTGGGTAGCTTACGGTGCAAGGGACAGTTGGATGGGACATCTCCTGCCAATGACAGCAATGACGCATGGGCGACTGACGACTGAGGCGGCAAGACGGCTAGTCAACAAAGCTATGGTCAGAGGAAGCTTATGCGGGAATCCGTAGATCTTTAGGATAAGATATCCGCATGACCACCTGTCAGGCTCCAGGACCCCACTAATAAGGCGTATGGCCTTGTCTATAAAAGGTCCGGACTGCCATCGCTACAAGGACCAGACTCAAAATCCCCAATACACACACACATGCATACACACTCACCAAGCAATACGATTAATCGTGGAGTAGGGTGTTACGCTCCTTGCAGCCCGAACCACGTAGAAACCATCGTGTCAAATACTCTTCTACTAGAACACTAGTTTGAGGCGTAAGCCCCGCTGAACAAGAACCTCCGCGGGCTACTCCTTAGCAGATCCGAGGGAAGTGTTGCATTAACACTTTGACATTTGGCGCGCTAGGTATGGGATTTTTCCCTCAAAAAAGTGGTAGCGCTTTCACCACCATGGTGTTCATCAGGCCCGTGGAAGGCTGTTTTTGCAGCCATCGTCCGGTGACCAGATCCATCGCTCGAGCGGCACTCTTTCGTCCCTCTCGCCCCCCGTGCAGGTACGGCTGGCCAAGATGGCACGTCGAGACATGCACCAGCTCAGTCAGCTCAACCAGCACCACCAACAGCGAGCGCGGAGAGCGCTTTGGCGGCGGCCAGAGCTCTCCTACACCACCCACTATCGCTGAATGCCTCTCAGGGGCGGCTCAGCAGTGGGTCCAAGACATCGACCACTTCGTCGTCGCAGACATCAACTCCCCCAATAGGGGAAGGAGCCTGGTGTCGCTGTCACGCACGCCATCTATCGACCGCCACACCGCCAACTCCCGCTCCTCCAAGCCTACGAGCGTTGGCTGGCTCTCCACGGGGGACCTCAGGGCTGAGCATGACCGTCGTCAAGCTCACATGGATGGTCGTGTCATCATCGAGCAGCAACGAGAGAGGCGGCGCAACCTCGACACCGAATATGGCACTCAATTCCCTGTTCACGAGGCGTCCTCCGTCCAAGGTGTGCCGCAGGTAAATCCTCCACCACCTGACCAGGAGTATGTCGGCTCGACAACTCCCATGCAGTACTCGATGCAGCAGGATGTGCAGCAATGGTACTTGGCGCAGCCAGTACCGTTGTAGCAACTCATGGCACAACCAGTGCCACAACCGCAGGTCCTGCAAGTGCCGCATGTCGTGCAGCAGACCCCTTTGGGGTATGCTGTCCCATCTGCCTCTCCGACGAAGCCCGTCAGAGGCTGCGCGGCGTTGGCTTCGCACCTCCGCTTCGCGATGTTGGCATGCAAGTTCCGGCCACATATCCCGGAGAGGTTCGACGGAAGCATCAACCAGGCAGAGTTCCTGCAGATCTACACCACGACTCTCCTTGCTCCAAGAGCGGATGAGACCATCCTGACGAACAACTTCCCAATCGCCCTGGCTGGATCAACCCGCTCGTGGCTGATGAACCTTCCTTAGGGGTCTATAACCTCTTGGGATGAGCTGTGCCGATGGTTCACGGCAAACTTCGGCAGCTCCTACATGCGCCCCGACACTGAGATCGACCTCCACGCCGTGCGATAGGAACCCAAGGAGACGTTGCGGTCATTCATCTAGCGTTTCTCCCAGATACGCAACTCCATTCCCAACATCCCAAATGCATCTGTCATAGTGGCATTTTGCCAGGGAGTGCGTGACCGCAAGATGCTTGAGAAGTTAGCCACACACAATGTGCAAGACATCTCTGAGCTCTTCTCCATCGCCGAACGGTGCGCCAGAGCGGCAGAAGGCGGCAAATGACACGCTCAGCCCACCCCCGGAGCAGGTGAGGCTGGCCAAACTAGAGAAGGAGCCACTACCCCTGGTAGCAGCAAAAAGAAGAACAAGAATCGGGGTGGCGGCCAAAACAAGCCGCTGCACGGATCCCCCATCGCGGTAGCAGCCGCGACCGGAGGAGGCAAACCCCCATGACCGGAGAAACACCCTCATCAGCCACCTGCCACTAATGAAGATGTCGAGCCCTGTGCGGTGCACAAGACTTGTGAACACACTGCGAGCGAGTGTCGGGAGATAAAAAGTGCACCGAACGCTACCAAGAGCAGGCGTAGCAGCGCCAGGACATTGCCCCTGTGATACACGGTTCCGAAAAATGAACCAAGCTAACGCATATGTTTGCCCAGGATGATCATCACACATACACAAGTGCAATCACAAAAGAGTATACAGAAAATTTCCACAGAGCAAGATTAATTAACCAAATTTTATTACACAAACCATATTAACCTCAAATACAAGCTCTAATGAATATTTATGACAAGTTCAACTAATGCAGCAGAAATAAACTAATTAAGCAACTAAGCAAACTAAGCATAAGGGATAGCGCAGCTCCAAAAACACCATAGGCAAAGCTGACGGTAGACACGGCCTAGAACTCCGCATTATCGCCATTAAACTCCCAATCCTGACCTGCAACTGTTGGGGGGAATTGCAAGAGTGAGTACATGTTGTACTCAGCAAGTGTCAAAAGTATGACATGTGGCTTATTCAAATGACGACAATAATAATGGCAAAGTGCTGAAAAGTACATGAAAACATTTGAAAAGCAAAATATTATATGTATGTGAAGTAAACCCATCATAATCATAAGTAATACCATAATACCAGTCCATAATTCACCATCCTCATCCATAGTTCCAGATTTCACCATTCGCCAATAACCATATTCAATACCATAAATTAATCCATAACCATAATACCAACCATAACCATCCCAAATACTATCCCAATACCGGGTACCCTCTAATCATGGAAGTTGTCCAGGTGCTCATAACCGGGAGCACGGCTATCATGATAGTTTTATTTAGCTCTGCAGAGTTTGTACCACTTTACCCACGTGTTTGTGATTTCATCACCCGTCAGCGACTAAAGAACCTCCCTCACGCCAATTACACTTCTTTTGGTGTATGGCCAAGAGATCACAAAATAGCCTTTACAAAGGGATTACTAGCCTATTTAGACCCCACTGAGGTTTCACCGGTGGCGATGCCTCCAACTGAGCACATCTTCAACCAAGGGCCCCCTCTTGAGCCATTCGGATCCCAGGGTAGTCCCACCAATCATCAACAAACCCAATCCGACTACCCCTTCCCCGAGCATCCACAATGGTCCAAACAGCACTAGCAAAGCCCTAATTAATCAGCTATGCTGCACCCATACTTGGCCTCGTGGTGGCACTGTAGTCCTTGCTTATTCTCGCATGAACCGATCCTTAGATCTAAAGCAAGCAAAACAACCATAACATCCAACCCATCCACATACCAGGCTTGCTTAGATCACCCATTACCATATCATATTGACCAGTTCACATTAACCAGAATATCATTAATGCATAATTAAATTGAGTGGTATAGTTGTTTCCCATCCCAGTTGATTAAGCAAAGCGAAAAGGTAAAAAGCCCTTCCCGACTCTCTACCATATATTCCAGGTGACAAGGGTGGTTAAACAAAGCTAGTAAACTTCCTATCATAGGATTCCCATCAAAATTGACACAAGCATGCAGTTTTGCAAACAAAACATTTATTTTAAAACAGGATCAATATGTTTCAAGGACACTTGCCTTGCTCTTGCTGTTGATTAGGGTCAAAGCCTTCAAAATCTTGGTGCTGTAGATCCTCCGTGGCACTCTCTAGCGCAAATCCGTCTAATCCACAAAATAAACATATAAGACAAGAAACACAATCAAAGAGTGCACAAATACTACTCAATATGACATGCCATGCTTGATTGATGCATATGCAAGGTAGAACTTGTTACTAGATTGCTTTTAATGATCACTAACTAGTTCTAATATCTTTTAACAAGTTTATACAGGTTTGTATTCGATTAGATCAAATTTAAGAATTAATTCAACCAAATTTAACCAGGAAGATCGGACTAGTCCGCTAGGGACCGGACGAGTCCGCACTCTGCGAGATCAGAAGATTAGGGTTTTCTAGATCGACGTAAATTTGGAGATTAGGGGTTGAATTCTTGTAAGGAAAAGAGAATAGAAGGTATATCAGGTGTTTAGAACTCCAATGAATCAAGAAACTTGGAGGTAACACTTGGATCTTGGTGATCTAGGGTTGGTGATGAACTTGGGGATGAATTGGTGGTGAATAATGAAACTTGGTGGAGATCTTGATCCTCTTTCGTTTCCTCCTCTTCTTCTTCTTGCTTGGGACCTTCTCCTCCCTCCTTGATGGTGGCTCCCACGAACTAGGGTTTGGATGGGTGGAAAAATGACAAATAGATGTCAATCCAAGGGGTGGGGCTGTTTATATAGAGGTGGAGGCTAGGGTTAGATGGATTTTGAGTTGGGATGAGTACAGGCCGGTTTAGAGTCCCACACGGGCTCTATAAGAGTTAGGCACGACGTCCCTAGGCCCACTTAACGTGAAACCCAAGAAACAAGTCGTAAAACAAAAGATCAACTCAGAGTCGCGAAATATCGGACAAGTCCGGAAAGGACCAGACTAGTCCGAATTCGCCCAGAGAGAAAATCGGACAAGTCTGGCCAAACATCGGACAAGTCCGACTTTAAACAGAGAGGAAAACGGACTAGTCTGCTGAAACACCGGACTAGTCCGGAAAAGTCCAAGGACTTAGCAATTTTTTAAGGATTCATGGAATATCGGACTAGTCCGCACAAAATCGGACAAGTCCTAAAGTTTCCAGTGCCAAAAATCATACTAGTCCGCAGCAAAAACGGACAAGTCCGTTTCTTAGTCAGAGAGAAATCGGACTAGTCCTCAGTAAAATCGGACTAGTCCGCACTTTCCTGCATTTAAGTGCGGTTTTGCTCCAAATCAATTTTAACTCGTTCCTCTTGTTGTGGGTTAATGTTAAACATGTATATGAGTGTATGTAGGGCATGATGCATGAAAATGTGGGTGTTACAAACCTACCCCCCTTAAAATGAATCTCGCCCTCGAGATTCGACGCAGAAGAGAATAGATAGGGAATGTCCTTCTTGAGATCATCTTCCAATTCCGACGTTGCTTCTTTTTCGGTGTGGTGCTTCCATTGAACTTTACACCATCTAATGACCTTGTTCCTTGTGACCCTGTCCTTGGTTTCCAAGATTTTGATCGGTTGCTCGGCATAAGTCAAATCTTCCTCTAATTCCAATTCTTCCATTGGCACTTGTTCTTCCGGTACTCTCAAGCACTTCTTGAGCTCGGAAACATGAAAGACATCATGTACGTCTGAAAGATGAGCTGGCATCTCCAACTTATATGCTACTTCTCCTCTTTTGTCCAAAATCGTGAACGGTCCAATATAGCGAGGTGCTAGCTTTCCTCTTATGTTAAACCTCTCATCACCTCTCATTGGTGACACCTTGAGGTAAACAAAATCGCCCACTTCAAAGGCTAGTTTCCTTCTCCTATTGTCCGCATAGCCTTTTTGACTTGATTTGGCAGCCCTCAAGTTTTCACGAATTATTTGGACTTGCTTTTCGGCTTCTTGCAACACATCCGGACCAAATACTTGAGTTTCTCCTGCCTCATTCCAGAACAAAGGTGTCCTACACTTCCTTCCATAAAGCGCTTCATATGGTGACATCTTCAAACTTGCTTGGTAACTATTGTTGTATGAAAATTCCACATATGGCAAGCTTTTGTCCCAACTCTTCCCATGCTTTAAAGCACAAGCTCTTAACATGTCCTCCAAAATCTGAATGGTCCTCTCAGTTTTTCCATCCGTTTGAGGATGATATGCTGAACTAAAATTCAACCTCGTTCCCAAAGCTTCATGCAATTTTTGCCAAAATCTGGAGGTAAATTGAGAACCTCTATCCGACACGATCTTCTTCGGGACTCCGTGTCGACACACAATATGATCTATGTATATTTCAGCCAATCGTGCAGCTGTATATTTGGTCTTCACAGGGACAAAATGAGCTGACTTGGTTAAGCGATCCACAATTACCCAAATTGAGTCATACCCGGACTGAGTACGTGGTAACCCAACTATGAAGTCCATTCCAATTTCTTCCCACTTCCATTCCGGAATCTTCAACGGTTGCAATAATCCGGCTGGCCTTTGAT
Source organism: Tuctoria greenei (assembly GCA_036927565.1). Lineage (NCBI taxonomy): Eukaryota > Viridiplantae > Streptophyta > Magnoliopsida > Poales > Poaceae > Tuctoria > Tuctoria greenei. The sequence goes on along the minus strand of JAYESD010000001.1, from coordinate 132,198,056 downwards.
GTTCCGCCTTGACTCGTTGGCACACATCACACAATGCTACGTATTCAGCTATGTCCTTCTTCATGCTATCCCACCAATAGCAAGTCTTCAAGTCTTTGTACATCTTTGTACAACCAGGGTGAATTGAGTGAGGCAAGTCATGTGCCTCCTTTAATATTGTCTCTCGAATATGCTTTACATTAGGCACAATGATACTCTTTCCAAGCCATAAGGTACCATGTTCGTCTTCATCAAATCTGAATTCTCTCCCTTCCTCGATCCTTTCCTTGATTTCCTTGATCTTCTCATCTGTGGTTTGTGCCTCTCGAATTTCATGCTCCAAGGTTGGGTTTAACTCCATCATCTCCATCTTATTTACAAACCCGAGGTTCAACCATTCAAACTCCTTGCATAACTCGGATGGTAACTCTCGAACTGTGAGTTGGTGACTTACTCCCTTTCTACTCAAAGCATCGGCCACTACATTGGCCTTTCCCAGATGATAGTTGATCCCCAAATCATAATCTTTGATGAGCTCCAACCATCTCCGTTGCGTCAAGTTCAGATCCGTTTGTGTGAAAATATACTTCAAACTCTTATGATCCGTATAAATTTCACACCTATGTCCAATAATATAGTGCCTCCAAATCTTCAATGCATGTACCACGGCTGCAAGTTCTAAATCATGTGTTGGGTAATTCTGCTCATGTTTCTTCAATTGTCTTGAAGCATAGGCGACCACTTGACCTTCTTGCATCAATACACATCCAAGTCCTTGTCTTGATGCATCACAATAAATATCAAAACTCTTGCTTACATCCGGCAATACCAAAACTGGGGCTGTTGTCAACCTTTTCTTTAACTCCTCAAAACTATTCTGACAAGCTTCAGTCCATTGGAACGCCTTTCCCTTCATTAGCAACTCCGTCATAGGCTTGGCTATCTTGGATAAGTCCTTGATAAACCGACGGTAATATCCGGCCATCCCAAGAAAACTCCTTATTTCCTTGACGTTTTGCGGCGGTTCCCACTTCAACACGTCTCTTACTTTTCCGGGGTCAACCGATACTCCTCCTCCTGAGATTATATGACCCAAAAATGACACCTCTCTCAACCAAAACTGACACTTGTTGAACTTGGCATACAATCCATGCTCCCTCAATTTCTGCAATGTAAGCCTCAAGTGTTCCTCATGTTCTTTCTCATCCTTCGAGTAGATCATAATGTCATCAATAAACACCACAACGAATCTATCCAAGTACTCCATGAAGACCTTATTCATGAGGTACATAAAGTAGGCAGGCGTGTTTGTCAATCCAAAAGACATCACGGTGTACTCGTAAGATCCATACCGTGTCCTAAAAGTTGTCTTGGGTATGTCTGATGGTCTAATCTTCATTTGAAAGTATCCCGACCTCAAATCGATCTTAGAGAAGACACAACCACCCTTCATCTGATCAAACAAGTCCTCTATTCGTGGAAGGTATACTTGTTCTTGATTGTTACCTCGTTGAGAGCTCGGTAATCTACGCACATCCTTTGGGATCCATCCTTCTTGTCCACAAATAGAAGGGGCGCTCCCCAAGACGAAGAGCTAGGGCAAATAAAACCCTTCTCTAATTGCTCTTGAATTTGCTTCTTGAGCTCCGCTAATTCCATAGGAGGCATCCTATATGGGCTCTTAGCTATAGGTGCAGTTCTAGGTATGAAATCAATAACAAACTCAATGTCTCGATTAGGTGGCATACCTAGCAACTCGTCCGGAAAAACATCCAAAAATTCACACACCAGCGGAATCTCCTCAATGGCGCACCGTCCATATGATTCAACTCCAATTGCTTCGGTGCGGTTTGAGATGCTTCAAATTCTACGGTGATCCCTTCTTCGTTGGTAAACTTCACCATCTTCGTGGCACACTCAATAACTCCATTGTGCTTCCTCAACCAGTCCATACCAAGTATAATGTCCAATCCTTGAGAATCCAAAACAATGAGGTTGGCGGAGAAGTCTACCCCCCTTATCCTAAGACTTACTTTTGGACATATTTTATTTGTCCTCATCTCTCCTCCAGGAGACTTAACCAATAGAGTAAACTTCATATGAGAGATAGGTAAACTATACTTGGCAACATACTTCGATGTAATGAATGAATGCGATGCTCCAGAATCAAATAACATAGTCGCGGGGTTGGAGTTGGCGAGAAACATACCAATGACCACGTCATCCGCTTGTTGAGCATCCTCCGTAGAGACATGGTTCACGTTGCCACGAGCGAAATTCTGCTGTCCACGGTTCCCTTGTGGTTGTCCTCCATTGGGTCTTGGGTTTTGCCTGGGCGCATTGCTTCCTTGACCAAGGCCTGACTTAGGACATTGATGCGCAAAGTGTCTAGCTTCTCCACAAGTATAACACTTCTTAACTCCACCAGTATTATTGGGATGAGCTTGGTTTTGAGCATTTGCACCAGGAAAATTAGCACGAGGCGCATAAGGCATTGGAGGCCTAGGTGCTTGCATGACAGGGCGCTGCTGCACAAACTGAGTTGGGCGTGGTGCATAACCAGGGCGTTGAGCAGGAATAGAGGAGCTGTAATAGGGCGCATTGGGTGGTGCAAGGCGATGGCGCACATTACTTCCTTGTTGATGTCCTTGATATGGCACCTTCCTCTTGGTTTCTTGCTCCATCTCATGGATCTAGTTCCCAACCACAATTGCTTTGTCCACAAGCTTCTGGAAATTGACATAATCACAGTTGAGCAATTGCACTTGGATCTCATTGTTCAAGCCCCTCATGAACAAGTATTGTTTCCAGTTGTCCCGACTAACATCCTCAGGCGCGTATCTTGAGAGTTGAGTGAACTTATTGAGATATTCACCCACGCTTGATCTTCCTTGCCTTAAATTCTCAAATTCTTGCCTCTTCAAGATCATAACACCCCTGGGCACATAATGAGAACAAAAATTCTCCTTGAATTCAGCCAAAGTAATTCTCTCTTGGTTCTCATGAGCATTGCAATAAGCATCCCACCAATCCGCAGCTCCTCCAGCTAGTTGATGAGAAGCAAACAAGACTTTCTCCCGGTCACTGCATTGGACAATAGCTAGCTTCTTCTCCACGGACTTGAGCCAATCATCCGCATCCATAGGGTCCGCAGCTTGAGCAAAGGTCGGCGGCCTAGTCCTCATAAACTCTCCCAATCGGTTATGAGGAGGCAGGGGTGGCGGTGGAGGCATGTGGGGCTGATTATTGATGTTGCCAGCCTGCAACTGTCCCATAGTTTGTATCATGGTCTGCATGAGCTGATTTTGCATAGCCAATAGATGCTCAATGTTGATAGCTCCCTGAGTAGATACTTGTCCATTGTTGTTCTGAGGTACTCCATGGTTCTCCTCCTCATCATTGCCATCCCTCTGGTTGCGAGAACTCACCATCTGAAGAAAAGCAATAGGTAAGAATTAGAAAACGTCCCCAACTATATGCATCAAGGGATATGAGACTAAACAACTAGCTGCACTAACCTAGGTGGACATGGCAATGCTAAAGCATCCCAAAATCCTCTATTAAGCACACAAGCAAACAATATATATAGCAAACAACACACCAACCAAAGACACATCAATTCCTGAGTGCTCCTATGTGCTCTAAAGTGTCCATTCTATCTAGGCTGCATCCTACGGTCAACCTATGGCTCTGATACCAATCTATGATGCCCGGTTCCGAAAAATTAACCAAGCTAACGCATATGTGTGCCCAGGATGTTCATCACACATACACGAGTGCAATCAAATAGTATACAGAAAATTTCCACAGAGAAAGATTAATTAACCAAATTTTATCACACAAACCATATCATCCTCAAATACAAGCTCTAATGAATATCTATGACAAGCAACTAATGCAGCGGAAATAAACTAATTAAGCAACTAAGCAAACTAAGCATAAGGGATAGCGCAGCTCCAAAAACACCACAGGCAAAGCTGACGGTAGACACGGCCTAGAACTCCGCATTATCGCCATTAAACTCCCAATCCTGACCTACAACTGTTGGGGGGGGGATTGCAAGAGTGAGTACATGTCATACTCAGCAAGTGTGGAAAGTATGACATGTGGCCTATTCAAATGACAACAATAATAATGGCAAAGTGCTGAAAAGTACATGAAAACATTTGAAAAGCAATATATTATATGTATGTGAAGTAAACCCATCATAATCATAAGTAATACCATAATACCAGTCCATAATTCATCATCCTCATCCATAATTCCAGATTTCACCATTCGCTAATAACCATATTCAATACCAGAAATTAATCCATAACCATAATACCAACCATAACCATCCCAAATACCATCCCAATACCGGGTACCCTCTAATCATGGAAGTTGTCCAGGTGCTCATAACCGGGAGCAAGGCTATCATGATAGTTTTATTTAGCTCTGCAGAGTTTGTACCACTTTACCCACGTGTTTGTGATTTCATCACCCGTCGGCGACTAAAGAACCTCCCTCACGCCAATTACACTTCCTTTAGTGTATGGCCAAGAGATCAGAAAATAGCCTTTACAAAGGGATTACTAGCCTATTTAGACCTCACTGAGGTTTCACCGGTGGCGATGCCTCCAGCTGAGACATCTTCAACCAAGGGCCCCCTCTTGAGCCATTCGGATCCCAGGGTAGTCCCACCAATCATCAACAAACCCAATCCGACTACCCCTTCCCCGAGCATCCACAATGGTCCAAACAGCACTAGCAAAGCCCTAATTAATCAGCTACGCCGCACCCATACTTGGCCTCGTGGTGGCACTGTAGTCCTGGCTTATTCTCGCATGAACCGGTCCTTAGATCTAAAGCAAGCAAAACCACCATAACATCCAACACATCCACGTACCAGGCTTGCTTAGATCACCCATTACCATATCATATTGACCAGTGCACATTAACCAGAATATCATTAATGCATAACTAAATTGAGTGGTATACTTGTTTCCCATCCCATTTGATTAAGCGAAGCGAAAAGGTAAAAAGCCATTCCCGACTCTCTACCATATATTCCAGGTGACAAGGGTGGTTAAACAAAGCTAGTAAACTTCCTATCATAGGATTCCCATCAAAATTGACACAAGCATGCAGTTTTGCAAACAAAACACTTATTTTAAAACAGGATCAATATGCTTCAAGGACACTTGCCTTGCTCTTGCTGTTGATTAGGGTCAAAGCCTTCAAACTCTTGGTGCTGTAGATCCTCCGCGGCACTCTCTAGCGCAAATCCGTCTAATCCAAACAATAAAAATATAAGACAAGAAACACAATCAAAGAGTGCACAAATATTACTCAATATGACATGACATGCATGATTGATGCAAATGCAAGGTAGAACTTGTTACTAGATTGCTATTAATGATCACTAACTAGTTCTAATAGCTTTTAACAAGGTTTTATAGGTTTGGATTCGATTAGATCAAATTTTAGAATTAATTCAACCCAATTTAACCAGGAAGATCGGACTAGTCCGCTAGGGACTGGACAAGTCCGCACTCTGCGAGGTCAGAAGATTAGGGTTTTCTAGATCGACGTAAATTTGGAGATTAGGGGTTGAATTCTCGTAAGGAAAAGAGAATAGAAGGTATGCCAGGTGTTTAGAACTCCAATGAATCAAGAAACTTGGAGGTAACTATTGGATCTTGGTGATCTAGGGTTGGTGATGAACTTGGGGATGAATTGGTGGTGAAGAACGAAACTTGGTGGAGATCTTGATCCTCTTTCGTTTCCTCCTCTTCTTCTTCTTGCTTGGGATCTTCTCCTCCCTCCATGATGGTGGCTCCCCACGAACTAGGGTTTGGGTGGGTGGAAAAGTGACAAATAGATGTCAATCCAAGGGGTGGGGCTGTTTATATAGAGGTGGAGGCTAGGGTTAGATGGATTTCAAGTTTGGGATGAGTAGAGGCCGGTTTAGAGTCCCACACGGGCTCTAAAAGAGTTAGGCACGACGTCCCTAGGCCCACTTAATGTGAAACCCAAGAAACAAGTCATAAAACAAAAGATCAACTCAGAGTCGCAAAATATCGGACAAGTCTGGAAAGGACCAGACTAGTCCGAAGTCGTCCAGAGAGAAAATCGGACAAGTCTGGCCAAACATCGGACAAGTCCGACTTTAAACAGTGAGGAAAACGGACAAGTCCGCTAGAACACCGGACTAGTCCGGAAAAGTCCAAGGACTTAGCAATTTTTCAAGGATTCATGGAATATCGGACTAGTCCGCACAAAATCGGACAAGTCCGAAAGTTTCCAGTGCCAAAAATCAGACTAGTCCGCAGCAAAAATGGACAAGTCCGTTTTTTAGTCAGAGAGAAATCGAACTAGTCCTCAGTAAAATCGTACTAGTCCGCACTTTCCTGCGTTTTAAGTGCGGTTTTGCTCCAAATCAATTTTAACTCGTTCCTCTTGTTGTGGGTTAATGTTAAACATGTATATGAGTGTATGTAGGGCATGATGCATGAAAATGAGGGTGTTACAGCCCCCTTCTGCTTGTCGAACCCAAGGTCAACAATGACGAGCTGGAGTATCAGAAGCAAGAGCGGGCCGTCAAAGTGGTCCACCAAGATGAGGACTCCGACGCCAGCAGCGACAACGAGCGTCGTAAAACCCTCCATGTCATCTTCAGAGGGTATTGAGATCCCGCATCCCGGAACACGGTCGAGACCCTTTGTCGTGTGGTGGCTTCGATGGCCCCTGTACCCACTCCGGCACAGCACCACTGCTGGAAAGAGACACCGATCAGCTTCGACGCCTCTGACTGCCCCACTCGAGAAGGGGTTCTACCTCTCCTAGCCGCCCCCACCATAGCCAACGTCAAGCTCAACTACGTCTTGATAGACTGCGGGGCCAGCCTCAACCTCCTCAGTCGTGCAGCGTTCAAAAAGTTGCAGATCCCAGTGTACAAGCTCGCCCCCGCGAGCCCATTCTCAGAGGCCGTACCTGGGAGCGTCATCCCGTACAGCAACATCCACATGCGGGTGACCTTTGGGACACCTTACAACATCCAGCTTGAGGTACCTGTAGTGTATGAGGGGTTCTTTTGGCCCCTATCATCATTAGGGTTGTGACGCTAGAAGGTTCCCCAGGAAAGGCCTGTGTCGAGAAGGAGGTCCAGGGGATGTAAAATGCTTAGCCTGGTCCTGTACCCTAAGCGCACACACCCTACCTCCCAGCGCTACAGCCAAGTACTAGAGCCAAAAAGCTCACACCCTCAAGACGACAGGAGCCGGGCCTCAGAGCACTAACGCACCGAATTACCCAGGCCCTGTGAGTCAGCCCAGGACAGTAACACATGACAGAGCTAAGGGAGAGCTACAGGTAAACCAACGAGCAAACTAGTCCACCTTGCTTCTATCATATGTGCGGAACAACCCGCCCCAGCACCCCCCAAGGGGCCTGCCGTCGACGTCTACACGAAGATGGTGGACAACGCCGGAGCATCCAGCTTCAGCACCCCCAAGGGGCCTGCCGTCGACGTCCCCATGACGATGGTGGGCGATGCGGAGCATCCAGCTCTGGCACCACCAAAGGGGCCTACTGTCAACGACTCTACGACGATGGTGGACAACGACAGAGCATCCAGCTCTGGCACCCCCCAAAGGGCTTGCCGTCGACGTCTCTACGATGATGGTGGACAACGCCAGAGCATCCAGCTCCGGCACCACCCAAGGGGCTTGCCGTCGATGTCTCTACAACAATGGTGGACGATGTTAGAGCATCCAGCACCGGCACCCCCCAAGGGGCCTGCCGTCGGCGTCTCCACGATGATGGTGGACGAGGCCGGAGCATCCAGCTCCAGCACCTCCCGACGGGTCTGCCGTCGATGTCCTAGAACGTCAACGACAACAGCAAGCGTGGATAAGTGAGTAAACTCTCCTGCCCCACACTTGTTGCTGATAGGGTTCGCTTGCGATAGCCTATAAACCAGGGACCTGCCGCCGACGTCCCCACGATGATGGTGGGAAATTCCAGAGCATCCAGCTCCGGCACCCCCCAAGGGGCCTGCCATCGACGACTCTACGACGATGGTGGATGGCGCCAGAGCATCCAGCTCCGGCACCCCCCAAGTGGCCCATCGTCGACGTCTCTACGATGATGGTGGACGAAGCCGGAGCATCCAGCTCCGGCCCCACCCAAGGGGCCTGCCATCGATGTCTCTACGATGATGGTGGACGACGCCAGAGCATCCAACTCTGGCACACCCAAGGGGCCTGCTGTCGACGTCTCCATGATGATGGTGGACAACGCTGGAGCATCCAGCTCCGGCACCTTCCAAGGGGCCTACCGTCGACGTCACAGAATGTCAACGACAGCACCAAGCGCAGATAAGTGAGTAAACTCTCCTGCCCCGCACTTGTTGCTAGCAGGGTTCCCTTGCGATAGCCTGTAAACTAGGGACCTGCCATTGACATCCCCATGACGATGGTGAGCGATGCCGGAGCATCCAGCTCCAGCACCCCCCAAGGGGCCTGTTGTCGATGTCTACCCGAAGATGGTGGATGACGCCAGAGCATCCAGCTCCGGCACCCCCCAAGGGGCCTACCGTCGACTTCTCCACGACGATGATAGACAACGCTGGAGCGACCAACTCAAGAACCTCCAAAGGGGCCTAGCATCGACATCCTAGAACATCAATGACAACACCATGAGTGGATAAGTGAGTAAACTCTCCTACTTCGCACTTGTTGCTAACAGGGTTCCCTTTAGATAGCCTATATACCAGGGCCTGCTGTCGATGACTTTGCGATGATGGTGGACGACTCCTGAGCACCCAGCTCCGCACCTTCACAGGGACCTGCGGTCGACATCCCCACGACGATGGTGAGCGATGCCGGAGCATCCAGCTCTGGCACCCCCCATGGGGCCTGCCGTCAACATCTACACAAAGATGGTGGACGACGCCAGAGCATCCAGCTCCAGCACACCCCAAGGGGCCTGCTGTCGATGTCTCCACGATGATGGTAGACGATGCTGGAGTGCCCAGCTCCCGCACCTCCCAAGGGTCCTGCTGCCGATGTCCCAGATTGTCAATGACAGCACCAAGCGCGGATAAGTGACTAAACTCTCCTGCCTCACACTTGTTGCTAATAGGGTTCCCTTGCGATAGCCTATATACCAGGGGCCTGCTGTCGACGACTTTGCGACGATGGTGGACGACGCCAGAGCATCCAGCTCTGGCACCTCCCAAGGGGCCTATCGTCGACGACTCAACGATGATGGTGGGCGATGCTAGAGTGCCCAACTCCGGCACCTTCCAAGGGCCCTGCCGTCGACGACTCAGCGACGATGGTGGGCGATGCCAGAGCGCTCAGCTCCAGCACTTCCCAAGGGGCCTGCTGTCGATGTCTCCACGGTGATGGTGGACGACGTCGGAGCATCCAACTCCGACACATCTGTAACACCATCATTTTCATGCATCATGCCCTACATACACTCATATACATGTTTAACATTAACCCACTTAAAGAGGAACGAGTTTAAAATTGATTCGGAGCATTTAAAATTGATTTGGAGCAAAACTGCACTTAAAATGCAGGAAAGTGCGGACTAGTCCAATTTTACTGAGGACTAGTCCGATTTCTCTCTGACTAAAAACGGACTTCTCTGTTTTTGCTCCGTACTAGTCCGACTTTGGCTCTGGAAATTTCGGACTTGTCCGATTTTGTGCGGACTAGTTTGATATTTCAAGAATCCTTGAAATTTGCTAAGTCCCTGGACTTTTCCGGACTAGTCCGGTGTTCCAGCGGACTTGTCCGATTTCCTCTCTGTTTAAATTTGGACTTGTCCGATTTTTGGCCCGACTTGTCCGATTTCCTCTCTGGACAACTTTGGACTAGTCCGATCGTTTCCGAACTTGTCCGATATTTCGCGACTCCGAGTTGATCTTTTGTTTTATGACTTGTTTCTTGGGTTTCACGTTAAGTGGGCCTAGGGACATCGTGCCTAACTCTTTTAGAGCCCATGTGGGACTCTAAACCGGCCTCTACTCATCCCGAAACTCGAAATCCATCTAACCCTAGCCTCCACCTCTATATAAACAACCCCACCGCTTGGATTGACATATATTTGCCACTTTTCCACCCCACCCAAACCCTAGTTCATGGAGATCCACCATCAAGGAGGGAGGAGAAGATCCCAAGCAAGAAGAAGAAGAGGAGGAAACGAAAGAGGATCAAGATCTCCACCAAGTTTTCGTCCTTCATCACCAATTCATCCCCAAGTTCATCACCAACCCTATATCACCAAGATCCAAGTTCTACCTCCAAGTTTCTTGATTCATTGGAGTTCTAAACACCTGGTATACCTTCTATTCTCTTTTCCTTACAACAATTCAACCCCTAATCTCCAAATTCACGTCGATCTAGAAAACCCTAATCTGCTGATCTCGCAGAGTGCGGACTTGTCCGGTCCCTAGCGGACTAGTCAGATATTTCTGGTTAAATTGTGTTGAATTAATTCTAAAATTTGATCTAATCGAATCCACACCTGTATAAACTTGTTAAAAGCTATTAGAACTATTTGGTTATCATTAAAAGCAATCTATTCACAAGTTCTACTTTGCATTTGCATCAATCATGCATGACATGTCATATTGAGTAATATTTGTGCACACTTTGATTGTGTTTCTTGTCTTGTATGTTTATTGTGCGGATTAGACGGATTTGCGCTAGAAAGTGCCGTGGAGGATCTACAGCACTAAGAGTTTGAAGGCTTTGACCCTAATCAACAGCAAGAGCAAGGCAAGTGTCCTTGAAGCATATTGATCCTATTTTTAAATAAATGTTTTGTTTGCAAAACTGCATGCTTGTGTCAATTTGATGGGAATCCTATGGTAGGAAGTTGACTAGCTTTGTTTAACCACCCTTGTCACCTGGAATATATGGTAGAGAGTCGAGAAGGGTTTTTTACCTTTTGCTTCGCTTAATCAAATGGGATGGAAAACAACTATACCACTCAATTTAATTATGCATTAACGAGATTTTGGTTGACATGAACTGGTTAAACATGATATGGTAATGGGTGATCTAAGCAAGCCTGGTATGTGGATGGGTTGGACGTATGGTGGTTTGCTTGCTTTAGATCTAAGGACCAGTTCATGCGAGAATAAGCCAGGATTACAGTGCCACCACGAGGCCAAGTATGGGTGCGGCGTAGATGATTAATTTGGGCTTTGGTAGTGCTGTTTGGACCACTGTGGATGCTCGGGGAAGGGGTAGTCGGATTGGGTTTGTTGATGATTGGTGGGACTACCCTAGGATCCGAATGGCTCAAGAGGGGGCCCTTGGTTGAAGATGTGCTCTACGGGAGACATCGCCACCGGTGAAACCTCAGTGGGGTCTAAATAGGCTAGTAATCCCTTTGTAAAGGCTATTTTGTGATCTCTTGGCCATACACCAAATGAAGTGTAATTGGCATAAGGCAGGTTCTTTAGTCGCCGACGGGTGATGAAATCACAAACACGTGTGTAAAGAGGTACAAACTCTGCAGAGTTTAATTAAAACTATCATGATAGTCGTGCTCCCGGTTATGAGCACCTGGACAACTTCCATGATTAGAGGGAACTCTTTATTGGGATGGTATTTGGGATGGTTATGGTTGGTATTATGGTTGTGGATTAATTTCTGCTATTGAATATGGTTATTGGCGATGGTGAAATCTGGAATTATTGATGATGGTAGTGAGTTCAGATTGGTATTATGGTATTACTTATGATTATGATGGATTTACTTCACATACACATAATATATTGCTATTCAAATGTTTTTATGTACTTTTCAGCACTTTGCCATTATTATTGTCGACATTTGAATCAGCCACATGTCATACTTCCACACTTGCTGAGTACTACATGTACTCACTCTTGCAATCCCCCCCCCCAATAATGCGGAGTTCTAGGCCATGTCTACCGTCAGCTTTGCCTGTGGTGTTGACTGGAGCTACGCTATACCCTATTGCTTATGCTGCCTAGCTGTTTAGTTTTCTTAGTTAGTTTATTTCCACTGCATTAGTTGAACTTGTCATAAATATTCATTAGAGCTTGTATTCGAGGATAATCTGGTTTGTGTAATAAAACTTGGATAATTAATCTTGTTCTGTTGTAATTTTCTGTATATCGTTTGTGATTGCACTCGTGTATGTGTGGTGAACATCCTGGGCACACATATGCGTTAGCTTGGTTCATTTTTTCGGAACCGGGCATCATAGACTGGTATCAGAGCCACAGGTTGACCGTAGGATGCAGCCTAGATAGAATGGACACTTTAGAGCACATAGGAGCACTTAGGAATCGATTTGATTTTGTTGGTGTGCTGTTTGCTATATATATTGCTTGCTTGTGTGCTTAATAGAGGATTTTGGGATGCCTTATCATTGCCATGTCCACCTAGGCTAGTGTAGCTAGTTGTTTAGTTTCATATCCCTTGATGCATATAGTTGGGGACGTTCTCTAATTCTTACCTATTGCTTTTCTTCAGATGGTGACGACTCGCAACCAGAGGGATGGCAATGACGAGGAGGAGAACAATGGAGTGCCTCAGAACAACATCGAACAAGGATCTACTCAGGGAGCTATCAACATTGAGCAACTATTGGCTATGCAAAACCAGCTCATGCAGACCATGATACAGACAATGGGACAGCTGCAGGCTGGCAATATCAACAATCAGCTCCACATGCCTCCACCGCCACACCCGCCTCCTCATAACCGATTGGGAGAGTTTATGAGGATTAGGCCGCCAACCTTTGCTCAAGCTGCCGACCCAATGGATGCGGATGATTGGCTCAAGTCCGTGGAGAAGAAACTTGCTATTGTCCAATGCAGTGACCGGGAGAAGGTCTTGTTTGCTTCTCATCAACTCGTTGGAGCAGCTGCGGATTGGTGGGATTCTTATTGCAATGCTCATGAGAACCAAGAGAGAATCATTTGGGCCGACTTCAAAGAGAGCTTCCGTTCTCATTATGTGCCGGAAGGAGTTATGATCTTAAAGAGGCAAGAATTTGAGAATTTAAGGCAAGGAAGATCAAGCGTAAGTGAATATCTCAACAAGTTCACTCAACTCTCAAGATATGCGCCTGAGGATGTTAGTCGGGACAATCGGAAGCAATATTTGTTCATGAGAGGCCTCAACAATTAAATTCAAGTGCAATTGCTCAATTGTGACTATGCAAACTTCTAGAAGCTTGTGGACAAAGCAATTGTGGTTGAGAACAAGATCCGTGAGATGGAGCAAGAAAACAAGAGGAAGGCGCCATATCAAGGACAGCAACATGGAAGTAACGTGCGCCCTCGCTTTGCGCCGCCCAATGCGCCTTACTTCAGCCCCTCTATTCCTGCTCAACGCCCTGGTTATGCACCACACCCAACTCAGTTTGTGCAGCAGCGCCCTGTCATGCAAGCACCTAGGCCTCCAATGCCTTATGCACCTCGTGCTAATTTTCCTGCTGCAAGTGTTCAAAATCAAGCTCGTCCCAATAATTCTGGTGGACTTAAGAAGTTCTATACTTGTGGAGAAGCTAGACACTTTGTGCATCAATGTCCTAAGTCAGGCCTTGGTCAAGGAAGCAATGCTCCGAGGCAAAACCCAAGACCCAATGGAGGACAACCACAAGGGAACCATGGACAGCAGAATTTCGCTTGTGGCAACGTGAACCATGTCTCTACGGAGGATGCTCAACAAGCAGATGACGTGCTCATAGGTATGTTTCTCGCCAACTCCAACCCCGCGACTATATTATTTGATTCTAGAGCATTGCATTCATTCATTGCATCGAAGTATGTTGCCTAGTATAGTTTGCCTATCTCTCATATGAAGTTTACTCTATTGGTTAAGTCTCCTGGAGGAGAGATGAGGACAAATGAAATATGTCCACAAGTAAGTCTTAGGATAAGGGGGGTAGACTTCTCCGCCAACCTCATTGTTTTGGATTCTCAAGGATTGGACATTATACTTGGTATGGACTGGTTGAGGAAGCACAATGGAGTTATTGAGTGTGCCACGAAGACGGTGAAGTTGACCAACGAAGAAGGGATCACCGTATAATTTGAAGCATCTCAAACCGCACCGAGGCAATTGGAGTTGAATCATATGGACGGTGCCGCCATTGAGGAGATTCCGGTGGTGTGTGAATTTTTGGATGTTTTTCCGGAAGAGTTGCCAGGTATGCCACCTGATCGAGACATTTAGTTTGTTATTGATTTAATACCTGGAACTGCACCTATAGCTAAGAGGCCATATAGGATGCCTCCTATGGAATTAGCAGAGCTCAAGAAGCAAATTCAAGAGCAATTAGAGAAGGGTTTTATTCGCCCTAGCTCTTCGCCTTGGGGAGCGCCCGTTCTATTTGTGGACAAGAAGGATAGATCCCAAAGGATGTGCATAGATTACCGAGCTCTCAACGAGGTAACAATCAAGAACAAGTATACCTTGCCACGAATAGAGGAATTGTTTGATCAGATGAAGTGTGCTTGTGTCTTCTCTAAGATCGATTTGAGGTCGAGATACTTTCAAATGAAAATTAGACCATCGAACATACCCAAGACAGCTTTTAGGACACGGTATGGATCTTACGAGTACACCGTGAAGTCTTTTGGATTGACAAACGCGCCTGCCTACTTTATGTACCTCATGAATAAGGTCTTCATGGAGTACTTGGATAGATTCGTTGTGGTGTTTATTGATGACATTATGATCTAGTCGAAGGATGAGAAAGAACATGAGGAACACTTGAGGCTTACATTGCAGAAATTGAGAGAGCATCGATTGTATGCCAAGTTCAACAAGTGTCAGTTTTGGTTGAGAGAGGTGTTGTTTTTGGGTCATATAATCTCAGGAGGAGGAGTATCGGTTGACCCCGGAAAAGTAAGAGACGTGTTGAAGTGGGAACCACTGCAAAACGTCAAGGAAATAAGGAGTTTTCTTGGGATGGCTGGATATTACCGTCGGTTTATCAAGGACTTCTCCAAGATAGGCAAGCCTATGACGGAGTTGCTAATAAAGGGAAAGGCGTTCCAATGGACTGAAGCTTGTCAGAATAGTTTTGAGGAGTTAAAGAAGAGGTTGACAACAGCCCCAGTTTTGGTATTGCCGGATGTAAGCAAGAGTTTTGATATTTATTGCGATGCATCAAGAAAAGGACTTGGATGTGTATTGATGCAAGAAGGTCAAGTGGTCGCCTATGCATCAAGATAATTGAAGAAACATGAGCAGAATTATCCAACACATGATTTAGAACTTGCAGCCGTGGTACATGCATTGAAGATTTGGAGGCACTATATTCTTGGACATAGGTGTGAAAATTTATATGGATCACAAGAGTCTTAAGTATATTTTCACACAAACGGATCTGAACTTGAGGCAATGAAGACGGTTGGAGCTCATCAAAGATTATGATTTGAGGTTCAACTATCATCCGAGAAAAGCCAATGTAGTGGCCGATTCTTTGAGTAGAAAGGGAGTAAGTCATCAACTCTTAGTTCGAGAGTTACCATCCGAGTTATGTAAGGAGTTTGAAAGGTTGAACCTCGGATTTGTAAATGAGATGGAGATGATGGATTTAAACCCAACCTTGGAGCAAGAAATTCGAGAGGCACAAACCGCAGATGAGGAGATCAAGGAAATAAAGGAAAGGATCGAGGAAGGGAGAGAATTCAGATTTGATGAAGACGAACATGGTACCTTATGGCTTGGAAAGAGGATCGTTGTGCCTAATGTAAAGCATATTCGGGAGACAATATTAAAGGAGGCACATGACTCGCCTTACTCAATTCACCCTGGTTGTACAAATATGTACAAAGACTTGAAGACTTGCTATTGGTGGGATAGCATGAAGAAGAACATAGCTGAATACGTAGCATTGTGTGATGTGTGCCAACGAGTCAAGGCGGAACATCAGAGGCCAGCAGGATTATTACAACCGTTGAAGATCCCGGAATGGAAGTGGGAAGAAATTGGAATGGATTTCATAGTTGGTTTACCACGTACTCAGTCCGGGTATGACTCAATTTGGGTAATTGTGGATCGCTTAACCAAGTCAGCTCATTTTGTCCCTGTGAAGACCAAATATACAGCTGCACGATTGGCCGAAATATACATGGAGCATATTGTGTGTCGACACGGAGTCCCGAATAAGATAGTCTCGGATAGAGGTTCTCAATTTACCTCCAGATTTTGGCAAAAATTGCATGAAGCTTTAAGAACGAGGTTGAATTTTAGTTCAGCATATCATCCTCAAACGAATGGACAAACCGAGAGGACCAATCAGATTTTGGAGGACATGTTGAGAGCTTGTGCTTTAAAGCATGGGAAAAGTTGGGACAAAAGCTTGCCATACGCAGAATTTTCATACAACAATAGTTACCAAGCAAGTTTGAAAATGTCACCATATGTAGCACTTTATGGAGGAAGTGTAGGACACCTTTGTTCTGGAATGAGGTAGGAGAAACTCAAGTATTTGGTCCGGATGTGTTGCAAGAAGCCGAAAAGCAAGTCCGAATAATTTGTGAAAACTTGAGGGCTGCCCAATCAAGGCAAAAAGTCTATGCGGACAATAGAAGAAGGAAACTAGCCTTTGAAGTGGGAGATTTTGTTTACCTCAAGGTTTCATCAATGAGGGGTCATAAGAGGTTTAACATAAGAGGAAACCTAGCACCTCGTTATATTGGACCATTCAAGATTTTGGACAAAAGGGGAGAAGTAGCGTATAAGTTGGAGATGCCAGCTCATCTCTCAGACGTGCATGATGTCTTTCATGTTTCCCAGCTCAAGAAGTGCTTGAGAGTGCCGGAAGAACAAGTGCCAATGGAAGAATTAGAACTAGAGGAAGATTTGACTTATGCTGAACAACCGGTCAAAATCTTGGATACCAAGGATAGAGTCACAAGGAACAAGGTTATTAGATGGTGTAAGGTTCAATGGAAACACCACACAGAAAAAGAAGCGAGGTGGGAATTGGAGGATGATATCAAGAAGGACTTTCCCTATCTCTTCTCTTCCGCGTCGAATCTCGAGGGTGAGATTCATTTTAAGGGAAGTAGGTTTGTAACACCCTCATTTTCATGCATCATGCCCTACATACACTCATATACATGTTTAACATTAATCCACATAAAGAGGAACGAGTTTAAAATTGATTCGAAGCATTTAAAATAGGTTTGGAGCAAAACCGCACTTAAAATGCAGGAAAGTGCGGACTAGTCCAATTTTACTGAGGACTAGTCCAATTTCTCTCTGACTAAAAGCGGACTTGTCCGTTTTTGCTGCGGACTAGTCCGATTTCGGCTCTGGAAACTTTTGGACTTGTCCGATTTTGTGCGGACTAGTCCGATATTCCAAGAATCCTTGAAATTTGCTAAGTCCCTGGACTTTTCTAGACTAGTCCGGTGTTCCAGCGGACTTGTCCGATTTCCTCTCTGTTTAAAGTCGGGCTTGTACGATTTTTGGCCAGAATTGTTCGATTTTCTCTCTGGACAACTTCGGACTAGTCCGGTCCTTGCCGGACTTGTCCGATATTTCGCGACTCCGAGTTGATCTTTTGTTTTACGACTTGTTTCTTGGGTTTCACGTTAAGTGGGCCTAGTGAAATCGTGCCTAACTCTTTTAGAGCCCATGTGGGACTCTAAACCGGCCTCTACTCATCCCAAAACTCGAAATCCATCTAACCCTACCCTCCACCTCTATATAAACAACCCCACCGCTTGGATTGACATCTATTTGCCACTTTTCCACCCCACCCAAACCCTAGTTCGTGGAGAGCCACCATCAAGGAGGGAGGTGAAGATCCCAAGCAAGAAGAAGAAGAGGAGGAAACGAAATAGGATCAAGATCTCCACCAAGTTTTCGTCCTTCACCACCAATTCATCCCCAAGTCCATCACCAACCCTAGATCACCAAGATCCAAGTTCTACCTCCAAGTTTCTTGATTCATTGGAGTTCTAAACACCTGGTATACCTTCTATTCTCTTTTCCTTACGAGAATTCAACCCCTAATCTCCAAATTCACGTCGATCTAGAAAACCCTAATATGCTGATCTCGCAGAGTGCGGACTTGTCCGGTCCCTAGCGGACTAGTCCGATATTTCTGGTTAAATTGTGTTGAAATAATTCTAAAATTTGATCTAATCGAATCCACACCTGTATAAACTTGTTAAAAGCTATTAGAACTAGTTAGTTATCATTAAAAGCAATCTATTCACAAGTTCTACCTTGCATTTGCATCAATCATGCATGACATGTCGTATTGAGTAATATTTGTGCACTCTTTGATTGTGTTTCTTATCTTGTATGTTTATTGTGCGGATTAGACGGATTCGCGCTAGAAAGTGCCGCGGAGGATCTACAGCACCAAGAGTTTGAAGGCTTTGACCCTAATCAACAGCAAGAGCAAGGCAAGTGTCCTTGAAGCATATTGATCCTATTTTTAGATAAAAGTTTTGTTTGCAAAACTGCATGCTTGTGTCAATTTGATGGGAATCCTATGGTAGGAAGTTGACTAGCTTTGTTGAACCACCCTTGTCACCTGGAATATATGGTAGAGAGTCGGGAAGGGCTTTTTACCTTTTGCTTCGCTTAATCAACTGGGATGGAAAACAACTATACCACTCAATTTAATTATGCATTAATGAGATTATGGTTGACATGAAGTGGTTAAACATGATATGGTAATGGGCGATCTAAGCAAGCCTGGTATGTGGATGGGTTGTACGTATGGTGGTTTGCTTGCTTTAGATATAAGGACCGGTTCATGTGAGAATAAGCCAGGATTACAGTGCCACCACGAGGCCAAGTATGGGTGCGGCGTAGCTGATTAATTAGGGCTTTGCTAGTGCTGTTGTGACCATTGTGGATGCTCGGGAAAGGGGTAGTCGGATTGGGTTTGTTGATGATTGGTGGGACTACCCTGGGATCCGAATGGCTCAAGAGGGGGCCCTTGGTTGAAGATGTGCTCTGCGGGAGACATCGCCAACGGTAAAACCTCAGTGGGGTCTAAATAGGCTAGTAATCCCTTTGTAAAGGCTATTTTGTGATCTCTTGGCCATACACCAAAGGAAGTGTAATTGGCATAAGGGAGGTTCTTTAGTCGCCGACGGGTGATGAAATCACAAACACGTGGGTAAAGAGGTACAAACTCTGCAGAGTTTAATTAAAACTATCATGATAGCCGCGCTCCCGGTTATGAGCACCTGGACAACTTCCATGATTAGAGGGAACTCTTTATTGGGATGGTATTTGGGATGGTTATGGTTGGTATTATGGTTATGGATTAATTTCTGGTATTGAATATGGTTATTGACGATGGTGAAATCTAAAATTATTGATGATGGTAGTGAGTTCAGATTGGTATTATGGTATTACTTATGATTATGATGGGTTTACTTCACATACATATAATATATTGCTTTTCAAATGTTTTTATGTACTTTTCAGCACTTTGCCATTATTCTTGTTGACATTTGAATTAGCCACATGTCATACTTTCCACACTTGCTGAGTACGACATGTGCTCACTCTTGCAATCCCCCTCAACAGTTGCAGGTGAGGATTGGGAGTTTAATGGTGATAATGCGGAGTTCTAGGCCGTGTCTACCGTCAGCTTTGCCTGTGGTGTTGATTGGAGCTGCACTATACCCTATTGCTTATCCTGCCTAGCTGTTTGGTTTGCTTAATTAGTTTATTTCCGTAGCATTAGTTGAACTTGTCATAAATATTAATTAGAGCTTGTATTCGAGGATAATCTAGTTTGTGTAATAAAACTTGGATAATTAATCTTGTTCTGTGGTAATTTTCTGTATATCGTTTGTGATTGCACTCGTGTATGTGTGGTGAACATCCTGGGCACACATATGCGTTAGCTTGGTTCATTTTTTTCGGAACTGGGCTTCACAACATCCCAAGGGGCCTGCCATCGACATCACAGAACGTCAACGACAGCACCAAGTGCGAATAAGTTAGTAAACTCTCCTACCCCGCACTTGTTGCTAACAGGGTTCGCTTGCGATAGCCTGTAAACCATGGACCTGACGTCGACGTCCCCATGACAATGGTGAGCGATGCCGACACTTCCCAAGAGGCCTACCGTCGACGTCTCCACGATGATGGTAGACGACGCTGGAGCGCCTAGCTCCGGCACCTCCCAAGGGGCCTGCCGTCGATGTCCCAGAATGTCAATGACAGGACCAAGCGCGGATAAGTGAGTAAACTCTCCTGCCTCACACTTATTGCTAACATGGTTCCCTTGCGATAGCCTATATACCAGGGGCCTGCTGTCGACGACTTCGCGACGATGGTGGACGACGCCAAAGCACCTAGCTCCAGCACCTCCCAAGGGGCCTGTCGTCGACGACTCAACGACGATGGTGGGCGATGCTGGAGCCCCCAGCTCCGGCATCTTCCAAGGGGCCTGCCGTCGACGACTCAACGATGATGGTGGGCGATGCTAGAGCGCCCAGCTCTGGCACCTCTCAAGGGGCCTACTGTCAACGACTCTACGACGATGGTGGATGACACCGGAGCATCCAGCTCTGGCAAATGGTGGCGCTATGAGAGTCAAACTTCCCCACTCCACTGGGGGCCGATTTAGGACATTCTGCAATCAAATGGTAGATGTGCTTGGCCAACTAACCTTATCTACCAAGGGGGCTCTAAGGGGTTCCACATGCAGAAAATCAACGGATGACACTTTGGTCATATCAATTATGCAAACCGTTGGTCTTGAGAAGCCAACGAGCTCAACAAAGGTTCTGCAAACCCTTACGCAGCTAAGGACTCAGAGCAATAGTTGGGAAGCATAGAGATAATGCAAGAAGCAAAACAAAAATTTGAATTCATTAAGGATTTCTTCACAGGGGGGGGGGGGTGAATCCCGAATACAAAAAACAAGCTACCAGCCTCAGCCCCGACTGAACTGTGCTATGACATGTTTGGCGGCTTCCTTAACCTCCACCGCTGATGTCACCTCGAGTTCCTCAACAGGGCCTTCAAAAACTGGCTCTAGTGGCACATCAAGGTACCGGCTTCGGTAGCACACCAAGACATGGGATGCCACTGTCTCCGCCCCCGTCCTACCCTCGGCTTCCAGACGCTGAGCCAGCTGACGCTCCCGTAGATCGAGCTCCCGACGGTGGCGCTCTGCTGTGTGCTCTCGGGCTTGGACGTCAAGATCGTGCAGGAGGAGTTCTTGATGCTCAGCTAGTTGATGTGCATGATCCCTTGAAAAATTGCTCTCCCAGAGCTCAAAGTCTTCGAGGCGGGACTGCAGCCTGTCCCGATCGGCCTCAGCCCGGGCCATCATTGTCTACGCCGCCACCTCTTAATCGGCAACAACAGCCTCCCTCTTGGCAACAGCGGCTTCTTGGTGACTCAAGGCCTCTCGACCAGTAGCAAGTGTGTGCAGGCGGCGTCACCAGTTTTGTTGGCTGTCTTGGCGTTGGCCAGAATCTTCTGGGTCAAGGCGTTTGAGGCCCTCACCAAGAAGTGCCTCACCTCCAGTTCCTTGCTCTCCTTCTAGTACTTCGCCTTCGCCTCGGCGATCCTTGAGCTCAGGAGATCCTCCTAGCCTTGGAGGCATTCGGCCTCGGCATGAAGCTTCTCCCACTCTGCGGCAAGAGCCTCCTACACCCGGTGGAGGTTGGATTGCACCTGAAGGATGCTGGATTACATCAAGTCCATGACGTCAGAGAGGTGCTCTGGCTACGCCAAAGTCAGGGAAGGCCGTCCGGTGATCATCTCAGGGACCTCTTACTCCCGTAGCGGTGAAGGCGAGGCCACCAGCACTGGGGATCTTACCCCCGGAGATTGACCAAGAGTTGCGGTGCCACCTGAAACAGCAGGGCCACCATCGCCCAGAGAGCCGCCTGCCAAATCAGTAGCAGTGGAGGTCAGACCTTCAGTCCCCATAGTCGGATCCGACATGGCCTCTAGCGCGACAGCTAGAGGTGCCTCGGGCGCGACAGTTGGAGATGCAGCTGGAGATGCTTCACTAACCATGGTGGGCATAGACGCCGGAGCGGCGCTCCCCTGAACAAGCTTGGCAGGCTGCCCCGCAAGCACAACCATAGCATCCTCGATCACTTTCAAAGCACATCCGGGCACTACCCCCGGCGGTAAGGGCCTCACAACAGCTGACGTAGCCCTGCAAATCAAGATCAAGCCCTGACCAATCAACATAGTAACACGAGATAATAGAGCAAGAGAGAATGCCTTACCGACGTCACCGGAAGCTCCAGCGAGCCTCCACTTTCAGCGATCCTGAAGCCGTGGGCCCTGGTGATGGCGTAACAGGCGAGGCCATCCTGGCAACGCCTCCGCCAAAACCACCAGCAGTGCCGTCGCCTTGCGCTGGTGTGCTTCCACCAACCCCGATAGAGCCACCTCCTGAGCTGCCGATGACGTCGGCTCGAGGCCTTTATGCCTGAGGCTCCATAGGTGTGATGCTGCCAGAGCCCCCTATGGTACCCTGGACCACGCAGGTGATGGGAATGTTGGATGACGTGCCGACCGCCAATCGGTGGAGCCAACACTTGACAAAACGAACCTCCCCCCCGAAGAACCGCCAACACCTGGTACTAAAGAGGGGCACGCCGGTGGACGCTGACTTGGAGTGAAGGCCACCTGTGCCAGCGCTCTTGGTAGCGACCGAGGGTGTTTCTCCTTCACGACCTCGACCAGCAGGGCCTTCCCTTTCCTACGTCGGGGACCGGTGCCTTTCGCTTACCTACGTCAGGCTTCAGCGCCTTGCCCTTCCCCCAACAGCGGGCTCCTCCTCCGCCATGGGGGCTTCAGAGCCTGAAGAAGGTGCGGACTCCTCCGAAGAGTCGATGATGGCTAGACCTCGACTCTCATCACCATCCTGCCGTGGTGCAAGACCAATCGTGTCCAGGTTGTGCATCTCCTTCAGAACCTTCATCTGAAGGTCCTGATCCATGCAAAGCGGTGGGCAAGCCTGCGGAAGGTTGAAGACATCGTCCGATAGCAAGTCGTCGCATGGCTTGGACATTGCTTCAAACACCTCCTGCGGGGTCATCTCTGTGTCACGACCCCTCAGCAATCTGGTACCATCTTGGATCTTGAAGTAGAGGCATGCAGGGTAAATACGATGCCGGAGAGGGGCCAGACAGTGAGGAACAAAGTCGGCCATCACCGACAGCTCCGACAGGTCGTGGTCCTCCACGAATCAGATCCTCTTCATCACAGGCGTGTACAATGCCTCAAGTTTCGGGCGTTCCACCCAGGTCGCCTTCCTAATCGCCGACCAGCCGGTGGGCAGGACCATGCGATCGTGGGCGTCAGTATGCCGAGGAGAGCAGAGTAATGTACTTGAAGGGGTTGTTGGACCGATGCTGGAAGCAGAAGCCGTCGAGGAAGTTGGCTTTGTTCTTCTTCCTGGTCCACCTCAGCACGAAGAACTGCCGGAACACCAGCACGCATGGGTACACCCCGACGAACATCTCGCAGAAATGCGAGAACACCACTGCCACCACCAGAGAGTTCAGCGATAGGTGATGAAGGTGGAGCCCAAGGACTTATAGGAGTGTCACCAGGAAGGAGGAAACAGGAGGGACAAACCGGGATTATGCGTACGCCTGGAAGAAGATGATCTCTTTCTCCCCCAACTCCAGTGGCAAGGAGTCGGGACGGACCAGATCCTGTCGTTCCTTGTCCTCCCAGCCGAAAAGCCGCCTCACGGGTGAGACATCCTCCATCCAGGAAGGAGGTAGAGCCAAGTCCATTGGAGCAGGGGTCGAGAACCTCAATGATGGGAAAACACTCAAGGAGGGAATCGAAGGATTCAATGCTTGGGCCGTGCGGAAGAAAGGAACCTCCATTGCCCACAAAGGTACCCTTTTAAAGTACCTTAGCGGCGTTTGGGCGTACAGTGCAGATTTGAGCAGGCTCCAAATCAACGGCTCGTACCACGGCGTCCATGATGAACGGGCCCAGGTCCCCCGTCAGAAAATCCGGCCCGAGCAAATCCCCTCCAGAGAAGGCAAGCCAGCGGTTCCCATAAAGACGGAAGTGAAAGCAGCAGAAGTGCAGCAGGCTCCTTGGGAACCGTTGCTATAATATCGCAGCAAGCAAAGATCTCATCGCCATGACCCCTCAACCAGAGAGGGACGTGTGGTCACAGCAGCAGGAGAGCGCACCGCTTCAACTGATCAAGAGAATATTAAGAGACCGCGCGAGATAGCAGGATAAGGCTCCACGCTTCGGCTCGTCGCCCCCCCCCCCCCCCAAGGTGGACCCAGGGGCCACTGTCGGTACCCGGCATACCGGGTACCCTCGCGCACAAGCTAGAGCCGCCTAGGTACTCTGCCTCCCAATTGAGATAGGGTCCAAGGGCACCACGTGTTCAGGAGGCCTGAACCCGCCAGCCTCGGTTGGGAGGTCTGGGGTACCCACAAGAGATCCCAAAGGAGCTCAGCCCCTCCTCGGTGATGAGCTCCCAGGGAGCCACGTGTCCAGCAGGACGGGACCCGACCTCCCCCAGGGAGGTGGGCTCCCAAGCCACCACTTGGCCCATGAACATCGAGACTCGATCTCCCCCGCAGAGGTGACCACCCGTGCTGCCACGTGGCCCACTGGATTAGACGCGACCTCCCTCGCGGAGGTGAGCTCCCGAGATGCCACGTGGCCTGCAAGACGGACCTTGCCTCCACCACGACAATAAGCTCCCCAGCTGTTGTGTGGTCACTCCACTTCCCCTAAGCAAATAGTAAGGAAGTTAAGAGGGTGGTGCGCCTGTCTCCGTCAAGCCTTGAAGATACGTGGCTTCCCCAGACGCATGGCGTGGCGCACGCCTAGGTACCGCTATGACCAATCGCATTGCAGTGAAGACGTCGCAGGCCTATCCCACTCTGCCAAGTGGGTAGCTTACGGCGCCAGAGACAGTTGGATGGGACATCCCTTGCCAATGAAAGCAACGACGCATGGGCGACCGACGACTCAGGCGGCAAGACGGCTAGTCATCAAAGCTATGGTCAGAGGAAGCTTATCCGGGAAGCCTTAGATCTTAGGATAAGATCGCCTCGGGACCACCTGTCGGCCCTGAGACCCCACTTGTAAGGTGTCCTGCGTTGTCTATAAAAGGCACGGACCGCCATTGCTACAAGTACCAGACTCAGAATCCCCGATACACACACACGCATACACACTCACCAAGCAATACAATTCACCGTGGAGTAGGGTGTTACGCTCCTTCCGGCCTGAACCATGTAAAAACCACCGTGTCACATACTCTTCCGCTTGAACACTAGTTTGATGCCTAAGCCCCGCCAAACAAGAACATCTGCGGGCTGCTCCTTAGCAGATCCGGGGGAAGTGTCGCATTAACACTTCGACACCTTTCCCTCATCAAGTCACCAGACAAGGCCGACTTGATTCCACTATCACATGTAATCAGCGAGTTGATGGGGCAACCTCACACGTTGAGGGCTCCCAAAAGAATTATAGCAGAAATTGATCGAATACACTCTAAAAGATTACAATTAATGCAAGAGTGTAGAAAGATCAAACCCTAAGAGCTCAATGAAGTGTAGACAATGATCTCCAAATCCTAAATCTGAATACTCAAAGATTTTCACTTTTGAGGACTTTAGATGTGTGGGGAGATCTGTTTTGTGCTCTTGGGACAAGTGGCAGCGCTAGGGTTTGAGTTGTGAACATTAGAATACGTGTTATGTCATTGTGGGGTCGTGGATGTGCTATTTATAGTGTTCCCAAAAATGTTACCGTTAGGGATCCCGACGGCCGGACTAGTCCGTACTGGGTAGCGGACTTGTCTGGTGTGTTGTGTAAAGTCGGCGTAAAATTTGCGGCATACTAGAAACCTTAATTGTGTGAGGTATACCAGATTAGTCCGATAGGAGTCCGTACTTATCAAGATGCCCTGTGAATTGGAACATCAGATATTTTCTCAGACTAGTCCACTCTATGAACAAACTTGTCCAGTGCAATGTGTTATGAAACATCAGAGAGTTCAACGGACTAGTTCGGTTCGTGAACGAACTTGTCCGATGCACAGTGTATTAAGTTTACAGATAGTTGAACGAACTAGTCCGGTCCATAAACGGACTAGTCCAATGCTCTGTGAAGTGAGGTTCCAGAATGTTCATGGGACTAGTCCGGTCCATTAACGGACTAGTCTGGTGCACTGTGAAGTGAGACAACAGAGAGTTCAATGGACGAGTCTGGTCCATGAACGGACTAGTCCGGTGCTCAGTGAACTTTAAGACCGATTTAAAGCCCTTACCTCTATGCAATGATTTGAGCTCTTGGGATGTGTCTCTCACACACATCCTATACAATTAAATCTACTTTGCGCTTCATTCATCAGTTGGGCTTTTATCTTTCTTCATCTCTTCATTTTTCACTTTTTGAGTGCACCAAACTATCTCATTTTAGTGGACCTGCATTCATCTCAACAAGTTCATTAGGATCTCATTCGTTTGTCATCAATCGTTCAAAACCCACAATAGATTGTCTAGATGCACTTTCAATCTTCCCCTTTTTGGTGATTGATGACAACCAATTGAGATTTCACAATTAAGTGTAAAAATTGATTTTCATTTTCATAAAGTGTGCATATATGAGAATGACAAATGAGTAATAAAAACTTCTCACATGTATGCACTCTTTATGGTGGGGTGCCTATAGAGTGTGTGATCAAATGATGTGATGAGCAAAAGATAAGAACTTAACCATTATAGCAACAATCATCACATTAACATCAAACTAAGCATCACACATTAAATAAAGTAAGCACATCCACAATAGATTACAATAATTTGAAATTGAGATACATGTCCTCGATCACAAGTCCTTAAGGCTACAAAATAATCTACTAGTCTCAATCTCTCCCCCTTTGGCATCAAGGTACCAAAAGGGAAAAATTGAGGGGAATCACTCATCGCTGCTGCCTCCCTCATTCTTGGTTCTATCTTCATCTTCTTCTTCATCTCCAGGTGCTTGCTGAGGAGGAGGAGTGGAGACGCCAGCTAGTCCAAATGAAGCCAACTCTTGCTCTGAGAGTGGTGCCATCTCTGTGACATCCTCTTCAGAATCTTCATAAATATGAGGTGACCCCACTGGCTCTATCTCTAGCTTCTCACAGATGGTCTTAATGTTGGTCTTCACATATCTTTGATGTCTTTTCCAAGCTAGACTCTGCTTGTGTTGCTTAATTTCCACTTTGCGACAGGATGCAAATTTGGAGGAAAGCATTTTCAGCACACCACTGGGGGACTCTCTAGAGGGTGGAGGAGCAAAAGTAGCAGCTTGAGTCCTTGTGACTTCAGGAGCCCTCTTAGATCTTTGTTCCTCTGCAGATGAGGTAGGAGCAGAGGGAAAAATGTAGATTATAGGCCTCTGGGGCTTGATACTAGTGTGAGGAACATCCTTGACAAACTCAAGTCATGTCACCTTCTTAATCATATACATGATATAGGGTGCATAGCCACAGGACCTGTTTGGAGTAATTGAGATTTCCACAATGTCATTGTAGATGTATTCAAAGACATTGAATGTCCTTCTCTTGCTTATCACCCTCATCAAGGTCCTTAGAGTCCCTTGTATGGATCTTACATCTCCTTCCTTGGGATCTATTGTCTTCCTCATAATTCTATTCAAGGCTGCAAAGAATGTCTTCATATACTTGGTAGTTGGAGACTTGTAAGGCTTTATTGTATCATAGAGGAAGTCAAGCTCATATTTCTCCAAAGGTTTCGAGTTGTGAATGTTGATGTCATTCTCCAAAGAATTTTCAAGATGAAGAACTCTAGCAAATTCCTCATAAGTGACCCTGTACTTTGCTCCATTTGTCATCCATATCATTTTGTCACCATCATCACGAGCAAAGTAAAGAGTGGAGTTGAATTGAGTTATGACCTCATTGTTCCAGTCCCACTGGAAGGAAATGAGATCCTTCAACCCATGTCTCTCCAATGCCTCAAGGACCTCTTGGTAAGCTTGGCATTTCTTGGACTGGAGGTTGACCCACTGACATTCAATCATTGGGTTCCTTATCTTCATATACACATGCTCATAATAGTCAGTATGAAGTTGCTCCGGAATCTTGGATCAGCTGACTGTTTGGGCTGCTCATAGACTTCCATCTTTCTAAATTTGTTAGCCAATTAACTCAATTTCCCAAAAAATCATCACTTGATGGCTGCCTGTTGCGGTGAATAGGAGCCTTCATCTTCAACGGGCCAATAGGACCACTAGCCAGTTCTTTGCCCTTGTTGAGACTTCTCTTAGGTGCCAATGAACTGCCAGCACCTTCCTTGCTCAGTGGATTCTTCACTACCACTCTCCTCTTCTTAGGAAGAACATCGTCGGGAGGAGAGGAGTGAACATTGTGGTTGTTCCTTTTCTTCATGACTCGCTCTTTTGCTTTCTCCACTCTTGTCTGATCACGCTCTTCATCATAGTCAAACATGTTGTTCTCGGAAACTGACAAAATCGTGCCTGACAGAGGAATTCAAGGATTGATAAGAACTGATTGTAGACTTTGGGCAAATAAGAATTTAGAGGTTCAAGTTGTCAGGGTACCAGACTTACCCGTTTTCAGAGTGCGGACTTATCTGGAGCACCGGACTTGTCCGCACTTGAATACCCGGACTATTCCGGTCTGGCATAAGAAACATAATTTCCTATTTCCAACAAATCTAGCTCGAATCAATACAAATCAAGTAGGAATACAGTAGGAATACATCTAGAGAGGTAATGTATGCCCTAGGAATAAAGAAAAATAAGCAAGATTGGAGAAAAGGTGAGAACTAGGGTTGAGTGAGATTTTACCGAAAAATTTGAAGATTTGAGATGAAGGAGCAGAGTAGGGTCCGGATTAGTCCGGAGTGGGCAAGATCCTCGTCGAGGAGAGGATTTCTCTAGGAGAAATATTTGATTTTGATGGCTGGATGCAGAAATCGCCTTGGGAGCTCAAAATTGAAGAGAGAGAGAGAGAGAGAGAGCAAAGGTGATTATGAGAGGTGGAAGATGAATCCCAAGCGGCGGGCTAGGGTTAAGCCCGATAAATGCGGACTAGTCCGGTGGGCACCGAACAAGTCAGATATGTTGGACCAGGTCCGGGCTAGTCTGAGCCAACGGACTAGTCCGGTGTCAGCTGGACAGAACAGAATTGAACAACTTGATTTTGGGTGTTTGATCTAATAGTAATCTAAAGAACAACATTTCACAAATAATCTTGATGAACATGCCTAGTAAGCAATCAACAATCATACATGACCATAATTCACCAAGATTCACTAATTTAAATAGTTTTCAAGAGAAAGTCAAGATAAGTGGCAAATTTTCGCAAAAATGAGTAAATTTTGAAATCACATCCAGCTATGCAGCGTTTCAAGCTACATTTCGTGAGTCAAGTATATTTAGCTCATTTCTTAGCTCGCAAAATCTCATTTCTTCTAATGGCTTGGTGAAAATTTCTGCAAGTTGTTTTTCCAGTCCTATTATGTGAGATTGCTATATCGGCTTTTAATGAATGATCTCTTAAGAAATGGTGACGATTATGTATGTGTTTAGTTCTTGAGTGCTCCACTTGGTTGTGTGCAATTTTTATAGCACTCTCATTATCACGTTGGAGTGGAATATGGTTCAGATTGTAACCATAATCCTTAGAGTTTGTCGCATCCAATGTAGTTGTGCGCAACAACTACTAGCTGCAACATAATCTGCTTCGACTGTGGAAAGAGCAATTAAATTATGCTTTTTAGATAACCATGAAACTAGGGATCTGCCAAGCAATTGTCAAGTCCCTGACATGGTCTTTCTATCGACTTTGCATCCTGTATAGTCGGCATCGGAATATCCTATTAAGTTAAACTTGGATCCTTTGGGATACCAAAGGATCAAGTCGGGTGTGTGCACAAGGTATCTTAAAATTCTTTTTACAACTATTAAATGGCACTCTTTTGGTGCAGCTTGAAACCTTGCACACATACAAACACTAAGCATGATATATGGCCTAGATGCACATAAATAAAGTAATGATCCAATCATAGACCTATATACCTTTTGATCCACATTTGGACCATCTACGTTGAGATCGAGATGTCCATTAGTTGCCATGGGTGTCTTGATGGGCTTAGCATTGTCCATGTTGAAATTCTTTAGGATGTCCTGCGTGTACTTGTTTTGGCTTATGAAGGTTCCTTCTCTTAAATTCTTTACTTTGAATCCCAAGAAGAACTTTAGTTCACCCATCATCGACATCTCAAATCTGTGTGTCATGATTTTGCTAAATTCTTCACAAAATGACTTATTAGTAGAACCAAAAATGATATCATCATCATAGATTTGACATACAAATAGATGATCATCAAAATGTTTTTTGAACAAAGTATAATCATATTTTCCTATTTTAAAACCATTTTGAGTTACAAAATATCTAAGGCACTCATACTAAGCTCGAGGAGCTTGTTTGAGGCCATAGAGAGCCTTACACAGTTCATACATATGGTTAGGGTACTCTTGATCTTCAAATCCCGGTGGCTGCTCCACGTATACTTCCTCCTTAATGGGGCCGTTGAGGAAGGCACTTTTTACATCCATCTGATACAACTTAAAATTATGGTGAGTAGCATATTCCAATAAATTACGAATGGACTCAAGTCTAGCTACAAAGCGAAAGTTTTGTCGAATTCCGAACCTTCGACCTATGATTAACCTTTTGCCACAAGTTGCACCTTATTTCTTGTTACCACTCCATGTTTATCTTGCTTGTTCCGAAAGACCCATTGGGATCCTACGACGTCCGCCTTTGGTCTTTCTACAAGCTCCCATACTTCATTTCTCTTGAAGTTGTTCAACTCTTCTTGCATTGCAATCACCCAATCTAGATCATTTAGTGCTTCTTCTACCCTATGGTTCCATAAAAGCGACAAAAGAGTAATATTCACAGAAATTAGCTGTGCAAGATCTAGTGGTTACTCCCTTGGCAATGTCTCTAATGATGTTGTGGACAGGATGATCTCTTTGTATACCCTAATGTACTCTTGGGTGAGGGACTTCTGAAGTTGCTTGCACTTTATTTTCTCCATTGTCATTATCTCCCCCTAGATCATTGCTTCCACGATTATATTGATCTTCTTGATCTTGATCTTGCACATGAACTCCCCCTTGATCATTGCTTTCCTATTGAGGTTCATCTTGAGCACTTGAGTTTTGTGGTTGCTCTTGAGGTCAAATATCACCAAGTGCCATCTTCCTTGGGCTTCTTCTAGATCTAGCACACACATATTAACTTGCTCCACTTGGGAGCCGTTAGTTTCATCGAACACTACATCACGTTCTACTTCAACAAGGCCATATACTTTGCTGAAGACAAGATAGGCATAGGCGTTCGAATCATAGACAAGCAAGAACCCTTCATCAGATTTCAAAGCGAACTTTGAAGTCCTCAATTTCTTCTTCAAGATAAAAAATTTGCATCCAAATACTTTAAAATATAAAACATTTGGTCTGTTACCAGTGAGGAGCTCATATGACTTTTTCTTCAAAATTCGATGAAGATATAACCAATTTGTGACATGACAAGCGGTGTTTACTGTTTCAGCCGAAAACCGGTCTGAAGTCTTGTATTCATCCATCATTGTCCTCGCCATCTCGATGAGCACCTTGTTCTTCCTTTCGGCCACCCCTTTTTGTTCAGGGGAGTAGGGTGCCGAAAATTCATGCTTTATTCCTTCTTCATCTAGGTACTCTTCAACTTGAGTATTCTTGTACTCCATTCTGTTGTCACTTCTAATGTTCTTGATGGTTGAGGAGAATTCATTTTGCGCTCTTTTCAGATATTTTTTGTGGATTCCCTAAGTTTTAGACTTATCATACAAGAAAAACACCAAGTTAAATCTAGAAAAATCATCAACCATAACCAATCCATATTTTTTACCGTCGATGCTTATATGAGCAATTGGATTGAAGAGGTCCATGTGAAGAAGTTCCAGCAGTCTTGAGGTAGTCATCACGTTCTTGGCGGGGTGTGGTGCTCCAACTTGTTTTCCCACTTGGCATGCGCTGCACGGCCTATCTTTCTCAAAGGCAACATCTTTTAAACTTCAGATGTGACCACCTTTTAGAAGTTTCCGCAGATTTCTCATCCCAACATATTCTAGCCGTCTATGCCACAGCCATCCCATGTTAGTTTTAGCAACCAAGCAAGTGTTGAGTTCAGCTTTATCTTTGTTGAAGTCATCAAGATAAAGCTTTCCCTTCAACATTCTCTTGAACGCAATCGAGCCATCGCTTCTTCTAAAAACAGTCACACCCTCATTAGTGAATATATAATTATAACCTTTGTCGCAAAGCTGAGATATGGAAAAAAGATTATAATCTAGATAATCGACATGTAAGACATTTGAAAGAGTATGTTGAGAAGAAATTTCAATTTTATAGCTACCAAGGACTTTTCCTTGGTTGTTATCTCCAAAGTATATTCCTTCACTTGGATTCGCGTTGCACTCATACTCCACGAACATACTCCTCTCTTCGGTCATGTGATTAGTACATCCACTGTCTAGCACCCATTTCGATCCTCCAGAGAAGTAAGCCTGCAAAACAAAGTTATTTCTTTGTTTTAGGTACCCAAGCTTGCTTGGGTCGTCGCAGGTTAGTCACAAGAGTCTTGAGCACCCACACATGAGTTTTTGAGTTCTTGTGGTGTGGCCCTGTATATTTAGCAAAAACATGTCCATATTTATCTTTCATAAGTACACAGGAAGCATCAAAAGTCCAGAATGGTATTTGCAATTCAGATTCATTTTATGTTTCCTTAACAAAAGTATTTTTTCTTAACATGAACATTGGTGGACATGTGTTTACTTCTAGTAAATCCAAGACCATCTTTGACGTTGGAGGTCTAGCAACCATATATGCACTACGTGCATATTTAATCTTTTCCCTGTCAAAGATGCCACTTTGGGATGGATGTTTAGTGTGTGAAACAGAAGACTCATCTTTAACAATATTTTTCTTACTAGAGTATGTGCAAGTTATAGTTGTTGTCAAATTTACACCTTTGGAAGTTGTGCTCTTGGAGTAGGAGGAGTCACTTTGCATGAGTGACTCAACTTGCACTTCAAGGATTTTGTTAACTTTTGACAAGTTAGCAAGTTCATCCTTGATTGCAATGTGTGAGTCTTCTAGTTTTGAGTAACTTTCCTTACTCAAGGCTAGGTCATTCTCAAGTGACTTGTTCTTTTTCTTCTCAAGCTCAAAAGTTTCTCAACCTCTTGATATCTCTTCCTTTCACGGATGAGAATATCTTCTTGTTGATTGACAAGATCCTCCTTTTCAAAATTTCTTCCGACAACATCTTCATTTTCTTTAAGGCAGTTTTACTTAAACCTCTAAACATTTCCTCATTTTCACTAGAGCTATCAAAGTCGTCGAGGGAGGTGTAAGTCGAACCTTTTTCTTGCCTTCCTTAGCCATGAGGCAAGTATGATTATGAGTCTCCCGTCCTCCCATGTTTGGGAAGAGCGTAGACTTCTTGGTAGGCTTCTTGATGGCAATGGTGGCCATCTCTTCTTCTTCATCGGAGGAGGACTTGTCGTTTGAGTCCCACTCCTTGCCAATGTGCGCTTGGTGGGCTTGCCTCCTTTTCTTGAAGGTCTTCTTCTCTTGAGGCTCCGATTCTTTCTTCTTTTTATTATCTTCATATGTGCAGTCAACCATAAAGTGACTACTCTCCACAATTGTAGCAGGTACAACGTGCCTTGGATTTTCCTTTTTCTTTGCTCTTCCCATCATCAGAGTTGCTGCCCTTCCTTCTTCTCATCATATGCTTGAATTTCTTGATGAAAAACACCATCTCTTCATCATCCAAATCAGTGCTCACATCACTTGTTTCTTCATCATCCTGTGCTTCACGAACTTCCCTTCCTTTAGGCTTGCAAGTTGCTTTGACGGCAACGTCCTTCTTCTTGGAGGAAGTAAGTTTATCTAAGTCTTTGATGTATTGGGCCTCCTTTTCCTTCATCTCGTGGTTGATGATTTTGCCCAATAGTTCATCTGGAGTAATTTTGTAAAACCCCAGACTTTCTCGGATCATGGAGCACAAAGTGACGTTGCGGGGCATGAATGCCCTTATCATCCTCTTTATGACCTCATGATTGGTCCACTTCTTTCTCCCATAGGACCTAATCTTGTTGATGAGTGATTTCATCCGATTGTACATATCTTGAGGTGATTCGCCTTCCTCAATGGCAAACCTCCCCAATTTACCTTCAAGCATTTCAATTTTTGCTTCTTGAACTGATCAATTTCTTTCGTGAGTTGTCTTGAGCATATCCCAGATTTCATTGGCACTTTCTAGTCCATCAATCTTGGTGAACTCTTCTCGACTCAGAGATGAAGTGATCACTGCAATGGCTTGTGCATTGCGGTGAATTTCTTGTTCTTGTTTCCGAGTGAGTAAATTGTCTGTATACGGATATCTACACATGTACACATAATATGCCAAAGACTGGGGTTCAAGGAGATTAGGTTCATTTTCATATTGTACTTCCACATGGTATAATCATTTTCATCGAACTGTGGAGGTTTTCCCATGGGAATCGAAAGGTAATGGTTATTAGAATTTAGATGATTATAACTGTAAGGATATCGGGAGTAGTCAAGATTACCACTACCCGTCGTCTTCTCGTCTTCCTCCTTGCCCTTTTTGCCTAGAAGTTTCTTCCTAAGAAGTGCCTTGAGTTGACGCACTTCTTCATCATCGTGTTGATTTTCCTTGAGTACATCGAATGCCTTCGAGTCTTGTTCTTCTTTGGTGTTGGGAACCTTCGGGATCTCATTGTTCATGTTCGAGGCCATAAATCTCTCCGAGCGTGAGTCTCTTAGATGGAGATTCTGCTCTGATACCAATTGAATATGGCCTAGAGGGGAGTGAATAGGTTTTGAAAGTTTTCATGCACACTTAATCAAATCGTCAAATACTAGAGGGACCGTACTTGTCGGTTGACGATACGGACTAGTCCGGTTGTTTAGATCAGGCGACCCTATTATGTGATTATGTAGGAATCTCAAATGATATTGCAGCAGAATGTAATTACTATTGAGGCATTATACCCGGCCCGACGCTCCCAAGTCCAACCACTCACTCGTGACTCGCTCTCGCCTGATTTCATTACCGTTGTCACCTCACCATCACCGTCGCGCTGTTACCTATTGCCGCTGTCGCGACAACGGGTCCACCTTCCTCCACCACCTCTGCTAGGTACGCCACCACCTTAACCTCTGTTGCCCTCCAACCACCACGCTATTGATGCTGCCCCCCATTGTGGTGCCGCCCCGCCTCGCTACTAACCTCCACGTCATCGCCCCCGCCCCCAACTTGCCGCCCCCACCGCTCCACTAGCCCCTTGCAACACCATCCCAACCGTCGTGGCGCCGCCCAACCTCGCCGCCAACCGTTGTGCTGTCGCTGCCGCCTGCACCTCACCGCCCCAACCACACCGCCAGCTTCTCACGTCGCCACCCCATCGTGGCACCACCCCATAGCGGCACCACCGCACTCGCTGCCACCCCCGTCTCGCCGCCCCAACCAACTGTCACGCCATGTATCTGCATCCCACCTCGCCGGATTAATCAATTAGTGGAATAATTGTTCAATTTGTTGATTAGTTGATGAAATGTTTAATTGGTGGGTTCAATTTTGTATTAGTTGAATAATTGTTTAATTCATTGATTAAATTGTTGATTAGTTGCTAAAATGTTTAAGTAGTTGATTAAATTTTGCATGAATTGAATAAATGTTGAATTTGTTGATTAAATTGTTGATTATTTGTTAATTAGTGGATTAAATTTTGCATTACTTATATAATGGTTATTTTAGTTGTTTTATTACAAATTTAGTGTGATTACATGTATAATTGATTTGATTGATTGATTAGTTGTGCAGTTGACTGATGGCATAATAATTTGCTTATTTATGATGGTTAGCTATATATCCCGTTGTATAAGCCATAAATAATGTAAAGTGTTATTTGCGATGGCAAAATGAATCTCAACATGAAGCTCTAGGAGGTCGAGACGGGCACGGAAGTGAATGACGCCGGTGAGGACAGCAAGCACCCGCGCATGGACGACCACCCCCTATTCCGCCCCTTCTCATTCTTTCCTCTCTCGTAAATGACTCAAAAATGAAAATGAGTAACGTAACCTGTAGAATATGCATCACTCATTAGGAACCGGCATGTCTCACATACGTTAGGCATGTGAGGCGTGTAGGTTTGGAATTGTCCCTTTTTGGACAGCTTGGGAGTGACTGAGGGTGTGCTATTATGACGAGCTAGGTACAAGATCTGGACATGATTTCGACAGTGTAACCCTAATGTTCTCCATTGCACTATTTTTGGACATATAGTTAGAGAACAGTGGGGTTATGCTGTCGAAACTTCGTTCAAATTCAGACCATGTGTCTCACCATAAGCGAGTTACCTCGATCACTGTTGGGTGGGTTTATGACCTATCTTCCTAGTTATCGGATCGTGACATAACATAAAATATAAACTAATAATCATTTGTCTGCTTTGAAGTTATAGTCTCAAACATGGATGAAGATCATACTTGGATTTATACCTATTAGAGAAAGAATAGGGGTCACTTAGAGGAGTGGTTCGCCAAGACGGATGCTTTTATACAACTAGCTTTTTCATTGTCAAAGAACAGTAAGGTGTGTTGCCCATGTACCATATGCCGGAATTCAAAGTGTTTCGACAATATGATGGCGACGATACACGTGTGTTGAAATGGTTTCATGCAACATTATGATGTGTGGAACTTTCACGGCGAGACACCTCCTAAAGCGGTTAAAGATCATTGCAACATGGTTGTAAAAGATCATTAGTTGCCTATCACACCTCGGTTGAAGCAGTTGTTTCTCTTGCAAAGAAGTGCCATGCACATGAGGTGGCACAAATAAGGTGTACATGACAACAACAGAATCATGGTGCACCTATTCGGTGTTGAGGCATGGAACTGCTAGAACGCTTCGATCTAGATTTTGCCGGTTGTGCGAGAAATATCCGCATCCGGTTAGCGACATATGGCTTCTCACCATTCAATACATACGCCACAACATACTCTTACTGGCCCGTGTTCGCTGTTCCGTACAACTTACCACAATGTCTTTGTATGAAGTATGAATTCATGTTCCTTTGCCTCATTGTATCTGGGCCAGATCATCCTAGTTCACAACTCAACATGATGTTGAAGTTGTTGATTAAAGAGCTGAAAATATTATGGATAGGAATCGAAGCGTACGACTGTTACAAAAAGCAGAAATTCAACCTTCGAGCTGCGTACTTG
Organism: Tuctoria greenei; assembly: GCA_036927565.1. Taxonomy (NCBI): domain Eukaryota; kingdom Viridiplantae; phylum Streptophyta; class Magnoliopsida; order Poales; family Poaceae; genus Tuctoria; species Tuctoria greenei. The sequence goes on along the minus strand of JAYESD010000001.1, from coordinate 132,160,719 downwards.
TGGTCCATTCATGATTTTCCAGCATACGACATATTTTTTAGCAAGGGCACTCATGGTTGTTTGACATGTACATATGTGTTGAAGGCACATATTGTTTTCTCCTCAATCATGGTGGCAGGATATTCTACTTTAATTGTCATAGACGTTGGTTATATCCGAGTAACATGTTTAGACAACAGAGGAAAGCCCTCAGATAGGACACCATTGTCACAAAAGGACTATTACAATGTTTAAACAGGTCATAATTGCTGAATTGTTGGAAAAACTAGTGCCAGATTAAGGTCGTCCTGTATATTTTGTTGGTTACGAAGAGGACCACAATCGGACTCTTATACGTGGACTATGGGAGCTACTGTACATGAAGTCTTTAATTCTAATGCATAACATTGATGTGATGCACAAGGAGCATAACATGAGCAAATGCATAATAAGCACATGCTTGGATATGACAAGCAAAATAAAAGACAATATAAGGCCTCAAAAGGATTTGGTGGAGGTTTGTAACTATCCAACTCTTAAGTTATTCAAAACTGCTGGCAATCCACGTTCTTATTTTTGTCTTCGACCGAAAGAAAAGAAAGAAGTCTTTAGATGGTTGAATAGGTTGAAATTCCTAGAAGGTTATGCTGCTAGCATGGGACAAGCCGTGAATGTGAAAACGAGAAATCTCACCGGGTTGAAAAGTCATGATTATCACATAATAATGGAAATATTTTTGTCAGTTGTGTTCCAGGGCTATCTTGACGATGCGGGGTGAAAGGTGTTTGCCGAGCTTAGCTACTTTGTGCTAAAGAAAAACAAAGGAGATGATGGAGAAGTTGGCAATAGAGATACAAGTGCTTTTATGTAAGATGGCAAAAGTTTTTCCTCTGGGGTTCTTTAGCCCAATGCAACACCTCCTTATCCATCTTTCATATGAAGCTAAAGTGGGCAGCCCTATGCAATATAGGTGGATGTATTCATCTATAAAATTGAAAGAGCACTCAAATGTCTTAAACCAACAGTTCATAATAGGGCAAGAGTTGAAGGATGCATCACCGAAGCATTTACACTTCAGGAGATAGGATACATTTCAAGTGTTTACTTTGCAAAAGAACAAAATGTTAATTCTTCTACATTGTGGTACAATGTGGATGAAGCACCCCATTGTTGCGACATCTCCAATTTTCAAACGGGAGGCACCTCTTTTGGTAGTAGCATGTGGTACGATGCTACAACAGAAGAAAAGATGGCTTCTTTGTTATACATGTATGGTAATATAGACGGGATAGACAAATATTTTAAGTAATTGTTTGTTCACCATCTATACTAATTAGCGTGCTTTGCTATACATCTATGTTAATCATCATATTTTTTGTTATATAGTCAGTTCAACCAACAACATTGGAAAAAATATACTGGTGTTCATGAGGACTTGCGACAACTATCCTATAGTGGACTAAACTTAGAAGCTATGGCTGATACGACATCAATGGGTTCCAATTCCATTCAAATCATTTTGAAGCTTTTCGTCTTCTCATGGGAACATCTAATACCGGAGTTTTGACGAGGACAGTGCAAGCCAAAGGATGGGAAACTAATTATTATGGGATCATTAAAAAATCCTTGAATTCAGTTTTGCCGAGAATAAGGAGCTTAAAGTAATCTTCTTTGACTGCGATTGATTTTATAATAATAATGGTACTTAACATAACCAATTTGGCATTGTAGAAGTCAAACACAACAAACGACTACGACGCTACAACAACTTCACCCTTGCACACCACACACAAAGTTGAGCAAGTGCATTATCTACATTATTCATACGGAAAGCATAGTACATGGTGGTTTGTACACAAGGTGAATCCTCGTGAGCAGATATATAACCCCAATGATGTCAGGTATCGTCATACTCTGTTGTCGCTAAATGCTGAGATTGATGAGGTTTATCAGGAACAATAGTTGTCAAACTCTTTTGTCATCGAGTCTGGTGTAAGACTCGATGAATTAGTTGGAGACCTGAATATGTAGACTCGTGAGATGCGAAAACGAAAACACAAAAAATCACAAAAGAAGATCGATGGCCTGGTTTAAGGAATAGAGTACATGGTCATGATACTCATGAATTTTGAAACTGATTACAAGTAACGTTTCCTTCATCTATTTTTATTTTCTATATTTTTAAAGTGATTAGCAATTATTCCTTTCAACAGGATGTCGTCGAGCAAGGGGAAGGGAAAGGGGGCGAGGGGATATCTGAGTAGGTAAAGAGACGACCCTTTTCAAGGCCCTCAGTCTAGCAACGGTAGACAACCTCAGTTGTTGAGTCAGCTGTTGGAGCTGGTTGGCAGACCAATCGCCTTACAGCAGTACAGAAAGGTAAATTACATTTTCTTTAACTACATAAGTAATTTATCAATCTATCTGATGAATCCTTTAATTTGTCTGGGTGACTCTACATCTGAGGACACAGGGGCAAGGGTGATGCCTCTCAGGGCACCAAAGGTTGGCCACCCTTCGGGGTTGGGTAGCTAGCCTTCAGGGCTGTCAGCCTTCGGAGAGAATACTGAAGCTCTAGAGTGTCCAGGAGGAGCTCCAGAGGACACAGGAGGAGCTCCGGGTAGAGAGGGAGAGGAGGATAGAGGATCAATAGATGGAGACGGAGAGGCAAGATGCGTTTGCTAGGGCTAGGTTTATGTTGCTGATGAAAACAGCTATGCAGGTAAGTAATAGTTGTTGTAATCAACATTTCTATCATATCAATGACATATATGTGATAAGTCTTTGTATTCATAGGCTTCAGCCACTGGATAGCAGGTCGTCTTTCCCTAGTAGCAACTGCCGGTCCTCGAGCCGCAGGTGCCGACTACAGGAGCACTAGTACATTTCATCAAAATTGACCCTAATTTGCTCATACTTAGTGAAAATGATACAAACTTACTGAAACATAGACAAACATATCCATGTTTGATCAATTTTTGCCAGACTTAAAAAATATGATCAAACTTAGTCAATCTTACTCAAACATAGCCAAACCTAGTTAAACTTGCTCAATGCTTGCCATGCACTATAAAACCTATAACTTGTCGTCTAACTACACTTGTACGTCACAAGGATCGACGACAGAGGCTCACACTCCATTGCCGCAGCTACTGGGAGTTGTACGACGGCTTGAGGGCAAGTTCCCAGGCTCCAGAGACAGTAGATGTGGTAGCGTGTAGTGTGTGATGTGATAGTGTCTTGTAAGCGCATGTTTTTTATATATATTCTGTTTATTGTGATTGCTTGTGTGAACTGGCCATCGAGAAGTCAGGACATTATTTTCTATTTTAAAAAATACTTTCTTTATTTACGATGACCAAGTACCAGAAAATGTCATAAATATGTTGGTATTTCTTAACGTCTACAGTTCATCCTAGCAACAAGTGCTAGTTATGCAGTTGGCACAAGGCTAACCTAAGCCAAGGCAAGATGAGTTCCGCAAGCGCACGAAACTATCGCTATAGTATTTGAACCAGGAGTATTCCCTAGAGTATTGTATATATTTTATGCCAAAGAAAGACAAGTGAAGGGTTGTAGGATCAAAGAGCACGTGAAAAGCAATGAAAACCCCTCAGCAGAAAATCAATCTAATACAGAAACCATGCGTGCGAGTGTTTCCAACATGTTCAAAATGTGAAAAATCAGTGTAGATCATATAGAATCAAGTCACGAAGACACGACAACAAGAATCACAAGAAAACGTTGAGTGAAACTCAATTTATGACCACAACCATGAGCAAAGGTTAATCTGTTCAGATTTGCTATGCTGCAAAGAAACTCGTGTAACTAAAAAACCACAAATACAAAGAATTGACGAAAACAAGTCGGACGAACAAAGCACAAAATCTCCTCTAAACTTTGAATTTTATTCACCAATGACACAAGAGGAACAGCCCAAAGTCGTGAACAACAAGCTCTGGCCTCCCTTGCTTATGTAACAAGCTCTAAGGCCAACCAAATCAACACTAGAATTCCTACTCCTACTCAGTTTCAACTGAAACTTTCCATAACTGCTCAAGACTCTTCCATACACGGATAGAAGCAATATTGAGACTTCTAAACACCTTAGCAACATCATAAACATTCCTAAAACAACTCAACTTCATGAGCCACATGAAATCTAATCAAAACAAACAAAACTTTCCATAAACAAACCATAACCACCTCAGCCGTAGCCTAAGGCATAATCCAGCCAGTTGGACCTTTCCGACCACATCTTCACGTCCATATCTCTTCACCACGTCTTGGAACAATGTTGCCACATCCATCCACCCCTTTCACATGTGCAAACACCATCCAATGACATCCAAGATACCTTCATATGCATTGTTCTTGACTCAAACACGTTGCAGGACCTCTCGAACTTGGTTGTTGAACCTCATCTTCTGCCTAAGACTAGTTAAATGGATACTGTCAGCAACCATGTCTTGACCTCAAGCAACATTTGCACATGAACAAACAACCATTCTTTGCGATCCCAAGTCCTCGACTTGACTCAACTTAGTCTGAAAACCACAACATCTTATGTGAGCACCTCACATAAGCATGTTGCAAACCATATCAAAAATGTTATCAGCCATAATCACTAAAACACACCAAAAACTTAGCAAATGAATACTAAGCAAATCTTCCTATAAGCCAAAAGAAAGTTCAAAACATTGCAAGTTAAAATAGAGCAACCACACTCAATATGAAAACTCTATGTAGTAACTGTAACTCCCAATTTGCATTGAGAAAGTTCGGACAATCCTAAACCATCGAGGGTAAAGTTACTTCTAAAAACACATTTAACCACGGCGACTCACGTGCAGCTCATGGGAGTGAAAGTTCAGACAATCCAAAGCAATAAACACGTGCGAATCACATGGGAAAAATTTGGACAATCCGAAGCGAAAAACATGTGCTGCTCAGGTGACGTTGAATTCGGACATTCCAAAGCGTATGTTTCAGCTTCAAAACTTTGCGTGTGAACTCTCGCTTTTATTCCAATTGTCAATGTATTTAGCACACATAGGTCTCACAATCTCCCACTTGATGAATGCATTGGCAACACCACTTAGAATCCAAATATCATCTCATTCACATTGTAGGATTGAAGAGCACGTGAAAAGCTACCAGAGGGGGGTTGAATGGTAGATTAAAACTTTTTCAGCGGAAGTAAAAAAACCTCTCGGCAGAAAATCAATTTGTTATGAAACTGTGTGTGCAACTGATCTAAACGTGTTCAACCATGACAAAATTAGTAGATATTACATATTATCAAGTCACGGAGACAAGACAACAATAATCATGAAAAATCGTCGAGAAAAACTCAAGTTATGATCGAAAGATCGAACAAAGGTCAATCTATTCTACCCAAGTAAAAACAGATCTGCAACACTGCAAAGAAACTCGTGTAGATCAGACACCACAAATCCAATGACCAGGAAATTTCTACAGATGATAGATAATCAAGTTGTGAAGACAACTCAAAAAGAATCACATCAATTGGATCTGTGAAACTTGAGTTATGATAAAAACACTGATGCAATATAGTGTTGTGCAGAAACTTGACGAGAAAAACTTATCTGAAACAAGTCAGAAGAACAAGGTACAAAAGCTCGTTTAAAACTACGATATTTATTCAATAGAACACAAGAGGAAAAACCCAAAGCCGTCTCTCCATGAGCTCTGGCCCCCCTTGATTTTATAACCAGCCCTAAGGCCAACCCAATCCAAACTAGGACTATAATCCTACTCAGTTTCAACTGAAACTTTTCATAACTACTGAAGACTCTTCCATACGCAGATAGAAGCAATATTAAGACATACAAACACCTTAGGAACGTTCTAAAATTTCCTAAACACAACTTAACTTCATGACCCACACAAAATCTAACAAAAACAAACTCTAAACTTTCCATAATCGAACCATAACCACCTCAGCCGCAGCCTGAGTCATATTCCAGCCGGTTGACCCTTTCCGACCAATTCTTTATGTACACTTCTCGTCCTCAAACCTTAGAACCATGTTGTCACGTCCATGAACTCCTTGCGCACGTGCAAACACCTTTCAACAACGTCCATAATACCTTCATATGCATTGTTCTTGACCCTAACATGTTGTGTGACCTCCCGATTAACTCAACCGCAATTCCTCCGTAACTTGGTTGTTGAACCTCATCTTCTCCCTAATACTAGTTCAATGGATCCCATCACCAGCCATGTCTTGACCTCAAGCAATATCTGCACATGAACAAACAACCAATTCTTCCGAGCACAAGTCCTCGATTTGACTCTTGTCACTTCAAAAACCACAACATCTTACGTGAGCACCTCACATAAGCATGTTGCACACATAGCAAGATAATGTCCACCATGATCAGCCAAAACACATCAAAAACTTAGTCCAAAAGTACTAAGAAAATCTTCCCATAAGTGTAAAGCAAGTTTGAAATATTGCAAATGAAAGACATAGCAGCCACACGATTATTTCAGAACATAGAAAGTTTGGAAAATCCAAAACAGCCGCTATGCATTATACAAGAAAAGTTCAGACATTCTGGAACGCAAAACATGTGCAGCTCACGTGCAACAAAAGTTCGGCAGTGCAAAGTGTGTTTCTCAACTATATTCAAAACTTTGCATGTAAACCAACACATTTAACATAATTGCCAATGTATTCAGCATATAGGTCTCACAATCTCCCCCTTGATGAATGCATTGGCAACACCAGTTAAAATCTGAACATTGGATTATTCACACGAAAAGTTTTGAAAATAATTTTGTCCCCCTTTTAAAAATCAAATGAGAAAGAAATTTCAAAAACAAATATTTATCCCCCTATACATATTTATCCCCTTTTGACATTGTATTTAGCAAGGTTCAAAAGAGAAATTTCAATATTATGAGCATATTATAACATATACGTATAGAACAAAGCTCACCCAAGTCATACTATCATGTAATTTACACTATCACATCAATAAGATACATAAAGTAGTGTAAGCCATGCTAGAGATCAAGTAAATTTTCAATTTAAGCACGTCATGATCTCACAAACTTAACTATTTCAAAACCTAAAAGCATGACACTTGTAGCTGCATTTTTAATATTTTTCAAAGCACAAATTATGATCATATTGTGACACTCGGTTCCGAAAATGAACCAAGTGCAGTATATGTGTGCCCAGAATGTTCCACACACATACACAAGTGCATCACAAACGATATACAGACAATTACCACAGAACAAGATTGATTAAGTACTTTTATTACACAATTCATACTATCCTTGAATACAAGCTCTAATGATTTTTAATGACAAGTTTCAACTAATGCAGCGGAAATAAACTAATAAGCAACTAAGCAAATAGGCATATGGGATAGCGCAGCTCCAACACTCCACAGGCAAAGCGGATGGTACACACGGCCAAGAACTCTGCATTATCACCATTATACTCCCAATCCTGACCTGCAACTGTTGGTGGGGGAATTGCAAGGGTGAGTACATGTCGTACTCAGCAAGTGTAGAAAATATGACATGTAGCTGATTCAAATGACGAATATAATAAAGGCTAAGTGCTGAAAAGTACATTAAAACAATTTGAAAAGCAATATATTACATTTATGTGAAGTGATCCCATCATAAACCATAAGTAATATCATAGTACAAGTCCATATTCCATATCCATCAACCATTATACCATATTTCACCATTAGCATTAATCATATCCAATACCAGCATTAAATCCATAACCAGCCATAACTATATTATCAACCATAACCACTACCAAACTATCCCAAAAACTATCCCAATACCAAGTTCCCTCTAATCATGTAGGTCAACTAGGCGCTCATAACCAGGAGCGCGACTATCATGATAGTTTTATTAGACTTTGCGGAGTTTGTACCACTGTACCCACGTGTTTGTGATTTCATCACCTTTCAGTGACTAGAACCTCTATTATGTCGTCTCATACTTCCCACTGTTTGTGGCCAAGAGATCACAAAATAGCCTTTACAAAGGTATTACTAGCCTATTTATACCCCACTGAGGTTTCACCGCTAGCGATGCCTCCAATTGAGCACATATTCAACCAAGGGCCCCCTCTTGAGCGATTCGGATCCCAAGGTAGTCCCACCAATCATCAACAAACCCAATCCGACTACCCCTTCCCCGAGCATTCATAATGGTCAAACAGCACTAGCAAAGCCCTAATTAATCAGCTACGCCGCACCCATACTTGGCCTCATGGTGGCACTGTAGTCCTTGCTTATTCTTGCATGAACCGGTCCTTAGATCTAAAGCAAGCAAACCACCATAACAACCAACTCATCCACATACCAGCCTTGCCTAGATCACCCATTACCATATCATATCAACTAGTTCATGTTAACCATAATCTCATTAATGCATAATTAAATGGTATAGTTATTTTCCCATCCCAATTAATTAAGCGAAGCAAAAAGATGAAAAGCCCTTACCGGCTCTCTACCATGAATTTCAGATGACAAGGGTGGTTAAACAAATCTAGTAAACTTCCTACCATAGGATTTTCAATCAAATTGACAAAGCATGCAGTTTTGCAAACAAAACAGTTACTTTAAAACAGGATAAATATGTTTCAAGGACACTTGCCTTGCTCTTGGGATTGGTTCGGGTCAAAACCTTCAAACTCTTGGTGCTGGAGATCCTTCGCGGCACTCTCTAGCTCAAATCCGTCTAATACACACAATAAACATACAAACAAGAAACACAATCAAAGAGTGCACAAATATTACACAATATGGCATGACATGCATGATTAATGCAAATGAAAGGTGGAACTTGTTTTTGAGTTGCTTTTAACGATCACTAACTAGTTCTAATAGGTTTTAACAAGTTTATACAGGTTTGGAATTGATTCGATATAATTTTAGAATTAGCTCAACACAATTTAACCAGGAAAATCGGACTAGTCTGCTAGGGACCGGACAAGTCCGCACTTCGCAGAATTGGCGAACTAGGGTTTTCTAGATCAACGTGAATTTGGAGATTTGGGGTTAAATTCACGTAATGAAAAGAGAATAGAAGGTATAGCAAGTGTTTAGGACTCCAATGAATCGAAGACCTTGGAGGCAACACTTGGATCTTGAACGATCTAGGGTTGGTGAAGAACTTGGAGATGAATTGGTGATGAAGAACGAAACTTGATGGAGATCTTGATCCTCTTTCGTTTCCTCCTCTTCTTATTCTTGCGTGGGATCTCCTCCTCCCTCCTTGATGGTGGCTCTCCACGAACTAGGGTTTAGGTGGGGTGGAAAAGTGGCAAATAGATGTCAATCCAAGGGGTGGGGTTGTTTATATAGAGGTGGATGCTAGGGTTAGATGAACTTTGAGTTTGAGATGAGTAGAGGTCGGTTTAGAGTTTCACATGAGCTCTAAAAGAGTTAGGCACGACGTCCCTAGGCCCACTTAACATGAAACCCAAGAAACAAGTCGTGAAACAAAAGATCAATTTGAAGTCGCGATTTATCGGACAAGTCCAAAAAGGGCCGGACTAGTCCGAAGTTGTCCAGAGAAAAATCGGACAAGTCTGGACTCGACATCAGACAAGTCCAAACTTATTCAGAGGGGAAAAACAGACAAGTCCGGCCTAAAATCGGACAAGTCCGCCCTTAGTCAGAGAGGAAAACGGACAAGTCCACTGGTGCACCGGACTAGTCTAGACAAGTCCAGGGACTTAGCGAAATTTCCAAGGATTTGGAACACTGGACTAGTCTGCACTAAGTCGGACAAGTCCGAAAGTGTCCAGAGGCAAAAACAGACTAGTCCGCGGCAAAAACGGACAAGTCCGAACGAGGTCAAAGAGAAATCGGACTAGTCCGCTGCAAAATCGGACTAGTCCGCACTTTCCAAAATTCTTAAGTGCGGTTTTGTTTCTAAATCATTTTAAACTTGTTCCTTTTTATGTGGATTAATGATAGACACATATATGAATGTATGCAGGGCACGATGCATGAAAATGAGGGTGTTACAAACCTACCTCCCTTAAAATGAATCTCGCCCTCGAGATTCAACGCGGAAGAGAAGAGATAGGGAAATTCCTTCTTGAGATCATCCTCCTATTCCCATGTTGCTTCCGATTCTATATGATGCTTCCATTGAACCATGCACCATCTGATGACCTTGTTCCTTGTGACCCTCTCCTTAGTTTCCAAGATTTGATCGGTTGCTCGGCATAAGTCAAATCTTCCTCTAGTTCCAATTCTTCCATTGGCACTTATTCTTATGGTACTCTCAAGCACTTCTTGAGCTGGGAAACATGAAAGACATCATGAACATCTGAAAGATGAGTTGGCATCTCCAGCTTATACGCCACTTCTCCTCTTTTGTCCAAAATCTTGAACGGTCCAATATAGCGAGGTGCTAGCTTAGCTCTTATGGTAAACCTCTTATGACCTCTCATTGGTGACACCTTGAGGTAAATGAAGTCTCTGACTTCAAAGGCTAGTTTTCTTCTCCTATTGTCCGCATAGCCTTTTTGCCTTGATTGAGTAGCCCTCAAGTTCTCACGAATTATTTGGACTTGCTTTTCAGCTTCTTGCAACACATTCGACCAAATACTTGAGTTTCTCCTATCTCATTCCAGAAACAAAGGTGTCTTATACTTCCTCCCATATAGTGCTTCATAGGGTGACATTTTCGAACTTGCATGGTAACTATTGTTGTATGAAAATTCTGCATATGGCAAGCTCTTGTCCCAACTTTTCCCATGACTTAAAGCACAAGCTCTTAACATGTCTTCCAGAATCTGATTGGTCCTCTCAGTATGTCCATCCGTTTGAAGGTGATATGCTGAGCTAAAGGTCAACCAGGTTCCCAATGCTTCATGCAATTTTTGCCAAAACCTGGAGGTAAATTGAGAACCTCTATCCGAGACTATCTTCTTTGGGACTCCATGTCGACACACAATATGCTCCAAGTACAATTTGTCAGCTTCACAGTGGTACAGGTGGTCTTGACAGGAATAAAATGAGCTGACTTAGTCAGTCGATCCACAATTACCCAAATTTAGTCATACCCGGACTGGGTATGTGGCAATCCAACTATAAAGTCCATACAGATTTCTTCTCACTTCCATTCCGGAATCTTCAATGGTTGCAATAATCCAGCTGGCCTTTGATGTTCCGCCTTGACTTGTTAGCACACATCACATAAGGCAACATATTCAGCTATGTACTTCTTCATGCTAGCCTACCAATAGCAAGTCTTCAAGTCTTTGTACATTTTAGTACAACCTTGGTGAATCGAGTATGGTGAGTCATGTGCCTATTTTAATATTGTCTCCCGAGTATGCTTCACATTGGGCACGACAATCCTCTTACCAAGTCATAGAGTACCATGTTCATCCTCATCAAATCTGAATTCTCTTCCCTCTTGGGTCCTTTCCTTGATTTCTTGAATTTCCTCATCCTTAGTTTGACCTTCCCGAATTTCTTGCTCTAAGGTTGGGTTTAACTCCATCATCTCCATCTCATTTACAAATCCGAGGTTCAACCGTTCAAACTCCTTACATAACTCGGATGGTAACTCTCGAACCGTGAGTTGGTGACTTACTCCTTTCTGACTTCAAGCATCGGCCACTACATTAGCCTTTCCTGGGTGATAATTGATTCCCAAATCATAATCCATGATGAGTTCCAACCATCTTCGTTGTCTCAAATTCAGATACGTTTGTGTGAATATGTACTTAAGACTCTTATGATCCGTATAAATTTCACACCTATGTCCAAGAATATAGTGTCTCCAAATCTTCAATGCATGCACCACGGCTACATGTTCCAAATCGTTTGTTGGATAATTCTGCTCATGTTTCTACAATTGCCTCGATGCATATGCAATCACTTGGCCTTCTTGCATAAGCACGCATCCAAGTCCTTGTCTTGAGGCGTTGTAATAAATATCAAAACTCTTGCTCACATCCGGCACTACCAAAACTGGGGTTGTTGTTAACCTCTTCTTTAACTCCTCAAAACTTTCTTGGCAAGCTGAAGTCCATTGGAAAGCTTTTCCTTTCATTAGCAACTCCGTCATTGGCTTGCCTATCTTGGAAAAGTCCTTGATGAACCTACGGTAATATCCAGCCATCCGAAGAGAACTCCTTATTTACTTGACATTTTGCGGCGGCTCCCATTTTAACATGTCCCTCACTTTTCCTGGGTCAACTGATATTCCTCCTCCTGAGATAATATGACCCAAAAATGACACTTGCCTTGGCCAAAACTGACATTTGTTGAACTTTGCGTACAATTGATGCTCCCGCAATTTCTGCAATGTAAGCCTCAAGTGTTCCTCATGTTCCTTCTCATCCTTTGAGCAGATCATGATGTCGTCAATAAAGACCACAACGAACTTATCCAAGTACTCCATGAAAACCGTACTCGTGAGGTACATAAAATATGCAGGTGCATTAGTCAATCCAAAGGACATCACGGTGAGTACATAAGATCCATATCGTGTCCTAGAAGCTGTCTTGGGTATGTCTGACGACCTAATCTTCATTTGAAAGTATCCAGACCTCAAATCAATCTTAGAGAAGACACAAGGACCCTTCATTTGGTCAAACAAGTCTACTATGTGTGGCAAGGTGTACTTGTTCTTGATGGTCACCTCATTGAGAGCTCGGTAATCTACGCACATCCTTTGGGATCCATCCTTCTTGTACACAAATAGAACGGGCGCTCCCCAATGTGAAGAACTGGGGCGAATAAAATCCTTTTCTAGTTGCTCTTGAATCTGCTTTTTGAGCTCTGCTAATTCCTTAGGAGGCATCCTATACGGTCTCTTAGCTATAGGTGCAGTTCCAGGTATTAAATCAATAACAAACTCAATGTATCGATCAGGTGGCATACCTGGCAACTCATCCGGGAACACGTCAAAAAATTCACACACCACCGGAATTTCCTCAATTGTAGCGCCATCCATGTGATCCAGCTCCACTTGTTTTGGTGCATGTTGAGATGCTTCGAATTCTATGGTGATCCCTTCCTCATTGGTCAACCTCACCGTCTTTGTGGCACACTCAATAACTCCATTGTGTTTCCTCAACCAGTCCATACGAAGTATAATGTCCAATCCTTGAGAATCCAAAACAATGAGGTTGGCAGAGAAGTCTACCCTCCTTATTCTAAGGCTTACTTTTGGACATACTATATTTGTCCTCATCTCTCCTCCAGGAGACTTAACCAATACAGTAAACTTCATATGAGAGATAGGAAAACTATACATGGCCACATATTTCAATGCAATGAATGAATGCGATGCTCCAGAATCAAATAACATAGTCTCGGGGAGGGAGTTTGCGAGAAACATACCAAACACCACATCATCCGCTTGTTGAGCATCCTCCGTAGAGACATGGTTCACGTTTCCACGAGCAAAATTCTGTTGTCCACAGTTCCCTTGCGGCTGTGCTCCATTGGGTCTTGGGTTTTGCCTCGGCGCATTGCTTCCTTGACCAAAGCTTGACTTAGGATATTGATGTGCAAAGTGTCCAGCTTCTCCACAAGTATAGCACTTCTTTACTCCACCAGAATTATTGGGACGAGCTTGGTTTTAAATATTTGCACCAGGAAAATTGGCACGAGGTGCATAAGGCATTGGAGGCTGTCGGTACCCTAGAAACCGTACACCCCTTGAGGTTACAAAGATCTCAAAGGAAAGCCATCTACTTGGTTTGAAGACCCTCGGAGGCCCACTTGTAAGACATGACCGGACCCGCTTCTCCAACATGGTTAATCCCTGGGTCGCCATGTGTACAACTAACCCGAAGCTACCTCCCACAAGGGGGAAGCTCCGGGCACGTACCGAAACAGCACCTCCGGACTTAACCCCAGACCGAGAGAAGCTCCGGACCTGACACGTGTCTGATAGCCTCGGAGCTACCTGCTTCCCACAGCAAGCTCCGGAGCTACCACGTGTCAAATCGTTGGACCTTTCAGCCTATAACCTCCGAAAGACCTTGTAACGGCTCCGGATCTTCAAAGGAGAGCCAAGGACTTCAAGACCCGATTAAGTGTCATTAATGCCATATTAATGACACTTAAACGGGCGATCTTAACACTAGTAACGGTGCTGTCAAAGCCCGTTACAGGGTTATTAAGAGCAATTAAGCGTGTATCAATACTAGTAACCGCCGGGGCCACATGTCGGGCCAGGCTGAATTATAACGGTCTGCCCTTGTACTATAAAAGGACAGGCCGACGATACACTCGGGGACGTTCACGGGCGATCATACGCACCCCCATACACTCGTGACAAGCTCTTACTGCTAATACAACACCAACACACCCGTGGAGTAGGGTATTACGCTCAGGCGGCCCGAACCACGTAAATTCCTGTGTCTCCTGTGTCAAACTCCAATTCACCTTCTTGAATCTCCGCGCGCCCACACCGAACATCAAACTCCCCTATCACTTTAGTAGTGTAGGGAGATCTGCCGGTTCCAACCGTCGACAGTTGGCGCGCCAGGTAGGGGGTTGGAACCGGCAGATCTCCCTACACTACTAAAGCGATAGGGGAGTTTGATGTTTGGTGTGGGCGCACGGAGATTCAAGAAGGTGAATTGGAGTTTGACACAGGAGACACAATAATTTACGTGGTTCGGGCCGCCTGAGCATAATACCCTACTCCACGGGTGTGTTGGTGTTGTATTAGCAGTAAGAGCTTGTCACAAGTGTATGGGGGTTCCTTTGATCGCCCGTGAACGTCCCCGAGTGTATCGTCAGCCTGTCCTTTTATAGTACAAGGGCAGGCCGTTACAATTCAGCCTGGCCCGACATGTGGCCCCAGCGGTTACTAGTATTGATACACGCTTAATTGCTCTTAATAACCCTGTAATGGGCTTTGACAGCACCGTTACTGGTGTTAAGATCGTCCGTTTAAGTGTCATTAATATGGCATTAATGACACTTAATCGGGTCTTGAAGTCCTTGGCTCTCCTTTGAAGATCCGGAGCCGTTACAAGATCTTCCGGAGGTTAGAGGCTGAAAGGTCTGACGATTTGATACGTGGCAGCTCTGGAGCTTGCTGTGGGAAGCAGGTAGCTCCGGGGCTATCAAACACGTGTCAGGTCCGGAGCTTCTCTCGGTCTGGGGTTAAGTCCGGAGGTGCCGTTTCGGTACATGGCCCGGAGCTTCCCCCTTGTGGGAGGTAGCTCCGGTTTAGTTGTACACGTGGCGACCCAGGGATTAACCATGTTGGAGAAGCGGGTCCGGTCATGTCTGACAAGTGGGCCTCCGAGGGTCTTCAAACCAAGTATATGGCTTTCCTTTGAGATCTTTGTAACCTCAAGGGGTGTACGGTTTCTAGGGTACCGACAAAACTTGATTGATTGGTTTGATTCTTTTATGTGTACATCAGAAGTATAGAATCAATCAACAATTTAACAGCTATATACTGAATTATATCATAATTAAGTCTTATGTTTAACAATTTAACGTAAGATGAACAATGTGTATGAAACCCTAGATTAAGTTGATTAACTTGAATGATGAACCATGAAACAAGACACAAGTGTTTATCCTGTGGTTCAGCTACCACAAAAGGCCACCTACATCCACGTTGAGGAGTCCACAAAAGGACCGGGTCTTCTCCAACCCTACCCTCGTTAGATCGCCACGAAGGCCAATCCTCTTCCACTAATCACAATGGGGTGAATAACCAAATTCAAGGGGCGATCTCACACTTTGAGAGCTCCCTTAGATTACAAATCACAATACCACCGAAAACACACTCAAAAGTTGCAATTGAAACGCAAGAGTGTGTTAGAGAATCAAACCAAGAGCTCAATGTGGTGTAGGAAGTGTCTCTCCAATGATCTAGATTGAATCCTCAAAGGATTGGACGATTGTGCACTTAATTTTGTGAAGAGAGGTCGTTTTTGAGTCTCTTGGGAGGTGTGACGGCGCTAGGGTTCGAGAGAGTGTAAAAGTGGGCCGTGCACCTCTATTTATATGGTGTTTCTAAAAGTGACCATTAGGGCTCAGAAAGATCGGACTAGTCCGTGGTGGTCACCGGACTAGTCCGGTGTGCTGTGTGTTGCATACCCTAAGTGTCCTGAAATATCGGACTAGTCCGGCTGAAAGCGGACTTGTCCGATTTTGCTACTGGAAATCTTCGGACTAGTCCGATGTCCATCGTACTTGTCCGGACATGTGAAACCCTAAGTGTGTTGGATGACAAGTCCGCACTTGGAGGACTTGTCCGATTTAGATCAGTGGATTATTTCGGACTAGTCCGTGTGAACATCGGACTTGTCTGAAGTTTATTAGAAAGGATATCGGACTAGTCCGGTTGATAACGGTCTTGTCCGATTTTGTGTGACTTGTGTAATGTTTTGAGGACTAGTCCGCATTGGGGAGGACTAGTCCGATTCTAGTCAGAAGGATATCGGACTAGTCCGACAGATATCGGACTTGTCCGATATGGTGCAGAAAGGTTTATCAGATTAGTCCGGTCATGTGTAACTCTGTGCAATGAGTGTGTTTAATTATTATTGAGCTCTTGGGGTGTGTTTCCTTAACACACTCCATGCAAAATAATCTGCTATTCTTTTTCCTTGAGCTCATTTCCACTTTGCTCCTCCTCATCCCTTCTTTTTGGTATTTTGCTCATTTTTCTATTATGGGCATGCATTCATCTCAATAAAGAGGTTAGGATCCCAATTGCTTGTCATAAATCATCCAAAACCCACAAGGGAGTCCTAGATGCACTTTCACCTTCGGGCTAGGTAGCAACCATCCTAATTTACTTCTTGGCCAAGAGATGTTGAAATGGAATCTTCTTAGGGTTTCCAACAATCGGATTTTTGAATGCATGCATAGTAATATTACTCCTGCTAATTTCCCCTCTATGATAGAGAGGGATAGTTAGCTCCCATACTTGTACAAATGAGTTTTCAGGATCGGTAACTGAATCTTCATTTGTACGTACAGGGAAGAACAAAATCAAATATGCATTGGGTCCAATTTCATGTGTATCCATGAACAATGTATGAATCATTGATAGGAGTGGGGCTTTATGGATAAATCAATTTGCACATTATCTAAAGCTCCTACTCATGGCAATGCAACTGATATAAATACACCATATGGATCCCTTCGTCTTGTAAAATTTCTAACCATCATAGTTTTTAACAATAGCAAATATTTATCATGTGGATTATGACAATTCTCAATTTATCCTCCTGAACATTTTTAGTTTCTTGCCTATGAATCTGAAATTTAGTTATCCATGCATGAATGAGTTTCCAATCAAAATTATGCACATCACTATTCCTAGGTTACGACATACCATTGCAACCATTAAGTAATTCCATAAGCATTACCTAGGCAAAAAATGTCTAAGTCAAATTTTGCAATGCTTATGAAATTCTAGGTACTTGTTTAAATTTATTCCTAAGTAAGGTGACATTCCTTTTTGAACAATCAAAAAGGGCAATGCCAATACTTACTCTCGTGGGGATGCATAAGAATTGAATGATGAGAAGGTGTAAACCTTCCTTGTCAATGTAGGTAAAATCATTCCATCCTAATGTAATTCCAATGATGGAAAATTTTAAACTTGTACCTCAATTGAAGAGTACACCGGGTTGAGAGTTTTTGTGTGAGAAACTCACGACCATGGATTTCGGTGTAGCCTTCATGTTCAATATCTTCTGCCAAGTTGAGGTTGGAGTTGAATGAACTTCATCTTGTTCCTCCATTGGGCCACCATATTGAGCATTCCTCTACCATGAACTCAAAATGAGATCGATGGAGGGATATGCGCTTGATGAGGCCTTCCAACCTCTTCACAAATTTGTTCCTGGCTGCACTAATAATCAAGAACAAACAAAACAATTCCAAAATGGGTTACATTAGCTAAAAAGCATGATGTACCCTTTGTCGAATTGTTTTTCCCAACTTGAAAACAACTTGCATATGCAATGAATATTTAAGGGAAATATTTTTGGTTTGAATTAGGAAGATGAATTCAAGTGGTTACACCCAAGGTTCATATCCAAATAAATTTATTTCCTAATTCAAAATTTTAGTTTTATGATGGTTGGAAATTTTACTTTCCAACATGCAAGTGTGAAAATTCAAACATGCTAAATGCAAATGCAAAGATTTATGGGAAATTAAAATATGCAATTGGGAAATCAAATATGACATAACTACCAATTAACCTATTGGCAAGGACTCAGTGAATTTCTGAAGTTCGATGAGTGGGACTTACCTCCGTACTATTTAGTGTGATGATTTGTTGTCCAATCACAGAGTTGAAGATGTGGACAACTTCTCTTGATTGACATGCCAATTCTCATTTTGCATGTTAGTTGGACATGTGAACCATATGATGGTCCTAGCCTCTTCGTCATCTTGATGAAGATGTAGTGATGGCTTTCTCCCTCTTGAAGATATTTTTCTTATAAGCATGGTGAGGCTTGTCCTTCTTTAGGGGTATCACTTAAATCTTCTTGATATTCTTTGGAGTTAACCCATACTTTGATCATAGATCAAAGGTTTCCTTGGGCATGATGACATGTGGACTCCACAATCAAACAAGAAACGCTTCATCCACAATGTCAATTCCCTAGGTTGCATGGGCTTGGTCGAAGTGTAGAAATCCCAACAAGTGATTGTAGGTTATCTTGGATTCTAAATGCTCTTTAATTTTCTTGTCCTCGGCCAATGGCTTCATGTAGTCTTGATTTCTTGCTTGGCCATGGACGATATACTTCAAGGTAGGCTAGTTTAATTTAAATCCCTTGAAATCCTCAAAGCCTCCTTGATTACAAGGGTGATTTTGATTCACCCTTGACCTCCTTGTAGGTGATAGCCATTGGAGTTGTGTTCGAAAGGAAGAATCCTCATGGGTCATAGGGAAATGATTCCCCAAGTGGCCCATGTTGACATGGATTTTCACAAATCATGTGAATATCCATGTCTTGGATAATCCAAACACTTCTCCATTGGATTGATCTTCATGTTACTTCAATGGGAGGTGTAGTTCCAAAACTAGCATGTATACCTTGTTAAGTGGTGTGCATGCCGAGCTAAGGGACTAGAGTATTATTCAATCCACACCTTGAGTGGAGACCATATTCTCATCCATGATGAATGAGAATAAGAGTCCTTCAGTTCTAGCACGAATGTGGTCATGGATTGGTGGTGCCAAAACCCATGACATGAGTGTTGGATGAATAGCCAACTATCCACCCCATGATGGAAGCAAACAAAGAAGACCTCTTGGCGCTCCCCCAAGCTTGGGGATGGATGACTTTGGCTCCTACTGGAAGCTGAAATTCTTTCGTGAAATGCAATGGTGTTGCCTAGTTGACATATGTTGAGGTACGCCATGAGTCATCTTGCAGTTGAGCACTTGCATCCTTATTGGCCATCCCATAAAATGGGTTAGCCAACACTACCCTATTTTAACACAGAAGGAGAAAACAAACAAGGGTAATCCTGTCTAATATGTATTAGTGCCTATAGCTTAATCACAAGTGATAGCTATCCTTCACTTCCTTTGCCTTCCCCGGCAACGACGGCAGAAATGCTTGTTGATAGCTACTAAGAAACACTAACAAATCATCCCTGGCAACGGCACCAGAAATGCTTGTTGACGTTTCTTATGTCACATGTCATCTATCAAAAGAGATGAGGTCCGCATGTGCACGAAAACTTTCGTGTAGCATTTCACCCAAGAGTATTCCCAAGGGTACCATATTTATCCCAAAGAAAAGCGATGGAGTAAAGCAAACACTACTCTTATGATCAAGCTATGGGATACTAACCAATTATCAAGACAGGGGTAAGTTGATAATATATGGGTAGTGTGACACACACCTAAGCAATCTATTCTAAGGGGTAGATGGGTCCTAATGGAGATTAGACTAAGAGTTGGGGAGTTGCTCCTACAATGCTTCTAGTATACATATACATAGCCTACGTTAGGTCCTAATGAGCGTGTCAATGGTGAATCCTTATGCTTAGTTGTTCAACATATTGGGCACGGGTTTATCCCTAGCAATTCTAGGACGACTCCTGCCAAGAGCCTGCGACATAGCCGAACGTGGAGCATTACAAAGGACAGATAGGGCTGTCACCACCTACTGCCTACCTCTTCAATCCGTGGGTCTACAAGACATCCAACGCTACTTACTATCCTAGCATCATGCTAGCATACTAAGTAAATACCTTAGAGGCTCGAGTACAAGTACCTCTCTAAGGCAATGACTAACCTAAACATCGTTGAACCAATGTTGAGACATAGCATAACTTATTCATATTAACATGATCATATCATAACTAATTATACTATAGTGGGGGTTTGTAGTGTTTATGATGATAGATTAGGAGTGATATGGCATAATCATAAAGACTACTCCTACCACATACATGGAATCCACAATAAAACAAGAAACGCTTCATCCAAATATATGAATAAAAGAAGACTAAAGATAATATCTTTATTATGCATAAAGTCACAAATATAAGAAAAGATACATGAGCCATACCTTTCCCAACTTGTACTTGAGACTAGAGGCTCTCCTCTCTATAGCCTAACTCCACTAAGGACTAACAGAACTAATGTATACAATAGAATGATGCTCAAGTGGTGTATGTTGAAGTGAGGGGTGAGGGGTCCTATTTATAGCTTGGAGAAGGGTCGATTCCCACCACAAAAAGCGTGCGAATTAGTCATCAACGACTTCTTCGAGCCGGTAGGAGCCAACACGTGGAAGTTCATCGAGTTTGGAGGAATGACCAGGTCGGCCGACTACAGGGGTCAGTCGACCTGGTAAGTCATCCAAAGTGTCTGTGCTTTCTTAGGGTGATTTCCAGGTGGGTCCCCTTTACTGATATAGGGTCTACACGGATGGATGGCCTTAGATACTTCTGTTTGTGTGCCATTTGATCCATGTGGTGCCACACATCGGCACTTGATTGGCTGGGATGATATCTTATAGAATCCATCCCCTTGTTTCACTTCAATTCTGTATAAAATGCATTCATGCACCAATTTCTCCTAGTACAAGTGGAAATAGGTTAAATAGAAAGGTGATGTGTGCAAAAATGATATTTCTTCATATAATTTAGTTATATTGACAGGTGAAACTGGTATATAATAGCCATCAACAGTGGGCCCCTATTATTCTTTTTGTTGGAGCAAAAGGAAGAGGCGCTCAGCGGTGGCTCTTCTGATGCGTGTCTCCAATTGTTGCCCTAAGGTACTTTTATCTCTCTCGCGCGGTCTCTTCCCAACAATTAGCAAAAAAATTTGACACTTTAGATTTCGCGCTAATCAGTTTTTGCCCTAGAAACGGCTGCCGCGTCAGACCCTTCCCCGGAGCATGTTACAGCGTCGATCCCTTTACCTGGAGCTTGTCGCCGCCTCGACACTACCCTCTTGGTCATTGTCGTGCTGCCTCCATCGACTTCGAATCCTCCTCAACCTCGGCATTGTCCTAATAAGGTTTGTTCGCGCTTTGGTTGGAGTCGAAATGGTCCGCACTTTGGTGGTTCACTGGTCAATGTTTAGTATATTTCTGGAGTACTACACTTAGAGTATTATGCTTTGGCTAGTACTTGTCAATGTTTTGTATTTACGAAGGTCTGGAGGTGTCTTTTCCCAGAGCTATTGTCTTTACCTACCTTGTGTCATAGACTTGTGACAGTCTATTATTTAATGATTGTTTGGTTGTGTCAGATTGCTTTGCATTGTCCTTACACTTGGCACATAGTTCTTTTTCTTATTAAGGTACAAATGCCATGAAAGAATTTGCTCCCTTATGTGACCGTTTGTGTGAATGTGACTGAAATTTGATAATGTTTTATAGGATTTCAGTGAATTTTATTGAATTTGATGTTGAAGCATTAGCTGCATATTGAAGAGGAGGCTTAGCAGCAGACTTAGCAGCAGACTCATGAAGAGGATGCATCTGCCTCTGGTAAAAGAAAAAAAGAAAAGGTCGCGGACGACGTGGCTGACATACATTGTGACTGTTCATGAGGTCAATGACGAAGGCTTGCCCCTGATCCATAATGTGAATACGAGACTGTCCAAGGTTTGTGGTCTAGCTGCTAGGGAAAGCATGCTGCTAAACCTGCAGGGATTCAATCACTTGATCGAAAATGAAAAAGATGAACTCTTCAAAAGCTCTATCGAACCATACATTCAATATCTGAAACATATGAAATAGAAGGGGAAGAAGCTAGCTATGAAGATGATATCTTATGCACGGAGGACCTACAAAACTAAGCTTCACATTTTTTTTGGATAACCTTGAAACCCCCTTCCATAAGTATCAACATGTGTCAGAAGACGACTGAGCGAGATTTGCTGAAAAGTGCGAATGAGAGGAATTTGCCAAGTATGGTGAATATCAGAAGTGGCTCCCATCATAGAACGAGCTTGACCACCACCTTGGTATCACTGGTTATGCCTAAAAAAAGGACTTCGGAAGAAGAGGATGAAAGATTGGCCCGGCTAGGTCTTGAGATTCCATATGATAGTTTCAGTGGACGGCTGAGAACATTTATGCGTGCTCGTTCACAACTTAGTGAGTCAAGCCAGGTCACCTTCTACAGCCCGAGCACCTTTCATGTCGCTCAAAGGGCCTTGAGCCTGAGCAGCGAAGACTCAAATGGTGAGAGGTAAATGATGCCCTCAGCAAGGCCCTGCAAACCAAGGAGCAATGAGGCCGTGTTCGTGGTGTTTCCAGTAAGTTGACCTAGAGGGAGGGTTTCTGGAACTCAAAAATACGTATCGCAAGCGGAAAACGATCTCAACATCACGGGTTGACATTGAGGAGCAGAAAAGGCAACAGAGAAGTGATCTCCTAGGAGACGTGAAGCATATGCTAGAGGGAGTAGCTATACCAATCCCTAACGCGTTGTTCATCTTAAGTAACGACAACGAGCATAGGAGCAGCTTTGCTTCTACAACAGCTGGGGGTGGACAACCACATGAGGATCTTCAGGCACCATCATCTGGACCTTCAATAGAGCCGGACACGATAGATAACTTGGCTCGGCCAACAACATGCAGCCTTCTGTAAAAGGTCGGAGGAATCACTTGAATGGAGGTCGGGAGAGGGCTAGTGTATCCCAATCAGACCATTATTGACTCCAGATGGACACAACATGCTACGTTGTGGTCAAGGTGGACATGGTGCAAGAAAATATGAAAGACCTTAAGCACGAAGTGCCACCGGACGATACAACACTGATTATGCAGGACCCAGTTGCTAGAAGGGTTCAGTGGAGATGAACCCTTATTGTTGTTGACCTAGCAGCAACAACAGCAGCTTCCACGTCGACCTCTAATGCTTCGATGTCTCTTTAGGCACATCTGCTTCTGAATCTGAATCCAGAGCAGATGGTTCTGTCTCCAATTCCAAAGCTATCATTGCCTCCAGTTATAGAGAAGCAGCAAAGTTTCCAATTGGAAAGCAGCTGCCTCTAGTTATAGAGAAGCAGTAGAAGTCTCCAATTGGAGAGCAATTGCCTCTTGTTACAGAGAAGACGCATCTGTCTCCAATTTTAGAGCTGTCGCAGAAGTCTCCACATGAAGAGCAGTCGCGTCAGTCTCCACCTAACACTCAGAGTTCCCTGCACCCGACACCGGATCAGCCGCCGACAAAGCCGATGAAGAGTATACATGCCAAGAACAAGAGTGAGCCGCAGAGGCAATTGCTGAAGGAAGCTTGCAAGAAACCAGTGAAAAAGTCGGAAGCTAACCCCAGGGCTCCAAAAGTTATGATGCATGCTAACCCAAAGTTTCTAACGGAAAGCCGATGTTAACTGCGGTCGCAGTCAAACAAGTTGGTAAACCTTTTGTTCAACTTCATCAATATTACATGCAAAATTACAAAAATTCTTAAACCATAATAGGGGGATTCAGTGATAACCACTTTCTCTTGGCTGATGGCTATTTTCTCATCGAATGGTCCGATCTCTATGACATTTTCATCCTCGACACGTTGGATGTCTCTATATTACGCTGCTTCGCATTGCAAGTCTTCAAAAACTAGGTTATTCAATACATATACTCAATATATGTGTTATATGTAACAAATTTGGCATTTTGCATGTAGGCACCAGCAATAACATACTCGTCATAAAATAGGAAACACGTCTCCTGCATATTTTGACCCACAAATACCAGCGAGATCTTATTTTAAAACATTTAGCGGTCGAAAAGATGTTCTTCAATATTTGGTCAAGGTAATGAAACTCTACAACGATAAGGAGCTCCTAGTCATACCGTTCAACCCGTGTAACATTGGTTAACTATAGCAATTTCTACAAAGTACGACTGAGTCTGGTGCTATGACTCCTCAAGGCCGAGATATGAAAAAATGGCGAGCAAACAACCCATAATTTGGATGAGATCTCTCTGTTATTGATGAGAAAGTTCCTTCTTCACTTTAGTTTTTGACTTTTTCGTCATTGCACGATACTTTTACATTAACTGTGAATGTTTTTCTTTAGGTCTTTTGGACAATTAAAAGGAAAACGCCGACAACTGAATAAGCATACTACATTCGGCATCTCACAACAAGATTTGGGCAACATGTGCGGCTTCCATGTCTGCTTACACATGGTTTTATTTGGAGATCAGCCAAATTGCAATATATGTGTAAGTGCATTTGTTTTACTTTATTACTAATATTTTGCTAAATCTCATCTTATCTTGTGGCAGGACTACGTACCCGCCTTTAACAACGCTATAGGTCGTAGCCTCGAGCATATTAGAGACATACTATGCAGGTTCATCATTTCTGAAATCATTCATCCAAAGGGAGAATTTCATTAGAAACTACAGGATTAGATGACAGTTATTCTTTGTGTAAATAGTTACTTGTTAAGCAGGATGAACAGGGGAATTCTTTGTGTATTAGTTACTTGGTATACAAGCATGATGAAGGGGGAGCATTCTTTGTGTAAATAGTTACTTGGTAACCACATTTCTCTCCATAATGAGCATGAGAAAAAAAAAGAGAAAAGTAAGAATAGTAGCCACACTTAACCTCTGCAATAATGAGAGTCCATAAAAGGAGTCATCTTCCACCACTACAAATATTCCATCACACTTGCACAATCTTGATCTAGAGGTATAATTTGTTTTCTTCTAAGGCTTACTGAATGTAGCCTAAAGGGGGGGGGGTGAATAGACTTTTTGAACTTCCATTGGATCCTGAAACACTTAACAACTTGATCAAATACAGAGAAATCGGACTAGTCCGATATGGTGCGGACTAGTCCGATGTGTGCGGACTAGAACAATCAAGTTTGATCGAAGAATTCACGTCAAGTACTCTATGCAGCAGAAAGTAAGTTGTAATTTGGATGTATCACGACAATGAAACTATGTATGACACAAATTAACTTTGATTTTAGTGTTTTAACGTAAGTTATCCAAGATTGAGTAAACCCTAGAATATGATAAACAATAAGAACAAAAGTATGCGACATAAGATTTTATCCCGTAGTTCGATTTCACGGAGGAAATCTAGATCCACGTTGAGGAGTCCACAGAGGACCGGGTCTTCACCAACCCTACCCTCATCGAATCGCCACGGAGGCCGATTCTCTTCCACTAATCACAAAGGGGGCAAATAACCATGTTCATGGGGCCATCTCACAAGTTGATGGCCCCCCAAGATTTACAATGAAGAACACCACCAAACACACTCGAAAGATATGCAATAAACAAAAAAGAGTGTGGGAGAGATTCAAATCCAAGAGCTCAAGATCGTGTGGAACAAGTCTCCCCTTTCGATCAATGCTAATCCTCAAAGATGTAATCTTTTTAGGGTTAGAATGTGTGGAGAGATGTGTATTTTGGGCTCTTGGAAGGTGTGACAGCGTAGGGGGTCAAGAGAGTTTGTTGTAGGGCCGTACACCTCTATTTATATTAGGGTTTTCAAAAGTTACCGTTAGGGTTTGCGATGTGCGAACTAGTCTGTGGTGGACTCCGGACTAGTTCGGTATGCGGCGTGTGGAAAACCCTAAGTGTTTCGAATTATTAGACTTGTCCAGAAATGAGCGGACTAGTCCAATATGGTCTCTGGAAGTGTTCAAACTAGTTCGGCACATATTAGACTAGTCCGGTGTGGTGAACCTCATGTAGAATTGAGGACACGTCCGGAGTTGGAGGACTTGTCCGATTTTAGTTAGAGAGTTTTCGGACTACTCCGTGATGATATGGGACTTGTCCGTGTCTGTGTAAAGTGTGAAGTCCTGAGGACAAGTCTGCACTGGGGCGGACTTGTCCGTTTTAGTTAGAAAGATATCGAACTAGTCGTGGTGCTATCGGACTTGTCCGTTTTTGTGCAGATGTAAAGTGCTGAGGACTAGTCCGCACTAGGGGGACTAGTCCGATCTTAGTCAGAGAGATATCAGACTAGTCTGGTGAATATTGGACAAGTCCGGACTTGTGAAATTTTGTGCAGTGAGGGTGATTTCTTTTGCTTGAGCTCTTCGGGTGTGTTTCTCCAACGCACTCCATACACAACAAAGTAATTTATTCAGCTCTTGAGCTCTTTTCCATGTAGATTCCTTATTCTCCTTTCTTTTTGCATTTTCTTCATAATTTCATTAAAACCTGCGCTCATCTCAACAATTTTGTTAGGATCTCATTTGTTTGTCATAAATCAACCAAAACCCACAAGGGATGCCTAGATGCACTTTCAATCTCCCCCTTTTTGGTGATTCATGACAACCAATTGAGATTTGACAAATATGATAAAAATCCAGAATTTCATAAAGTGTGCACATATGAGCTTGGAACAAATTAAGCAATGAAAACATAAGACATACGTGCACTCTTTATGGTGGGGTGCAAAGCTATATGTGTGTGAGCAATAATCGTGACGAGAATGAGGTAAATGACATAATCATATCAACATCAAGCATGTATGCCAATTCCAGAGCATAAACATAGATCATATCAAAGCATCATCGCAAACTTCGTAAACATGACTAGAAACATAATAAGAGTCTTACAACACCAAAAGTAGTCTTACAGCACCAAAAAAATAACAAAGAGCAAATGATACAAATAGAGCTTTCATCTCTCATCTACTGCTACAACCTAATGACTCCCCCTCAATCTCTTCCCCTTTGGCATCAAGGCACCAAGAAGGAGGAGAGGAGGGATCTAGAAGTCGCCGCAGGCTCACTCTGCGCTATCGGTCCTCTCATCGTCTTCATCTTCAGGTTGAGGAGGAGGAGGAGAGGATCCACTCGTAGTACCCCAAAGGCCAAAATAAGCGAGCTCGGAGGGAGAGAGAAGTGGAAGCTCAGTGAAGTCAGAGGTAGAGTCATCAGAGATGATTGGATATCCAACAGGCTCAACAGCTTCTGGCAAATGGACTTGACAATTTCTTTCATGTACCTCATGTCTGCTTTCCTTGCCTTGTTCATCTTGTGAAGATTTACTTTAGTATTTCGGCAAGAGCTAAAGATTGTAGCCAAGTACTTCATGATGCCACTTGGAGACCCCTTCTTGGAAGTAGTGGCCCTTGAGCTTGACGGTCTTGTTTCTGCTTGGGCCCTCCTAGGAGCCTCTTCACTTGAAATAGGAGATGGAGCAGTGGGAAGGACAGCTTGAGGTGGCTTCTCAGGCCTCAAGGCTGCGTGCTCGACATCATACACAAACTCAATCCATGTAAACTTCTATATCATAAACATGATATAAGGCGCATAGCCACAGGAGCGATTAGGGGTGCAAGAGATGTTTACCATGTCATTCAAGATGTAGTCAAAGATGCCAAACTTTCTCTTCTTGCTAATCACTTTCATCAAGGTTCTAAAGTAACCTTGGACACTCCCTGCATCTCCACCCTTTGGAGTAATGTTCTTCCGGAGCACTCTATTGAGAACCATGAAGAAGGGCTTCATGTTCTTGGTCGAGGGAGGATTGTACTTGAGGCGAGTGTCATAGAGAAAGTCCATCTTATCCTTCTCTAGAAAACCAATATTGTGAATCACAACTGCATTGTTGTCGTTGTTCTTTAGATGCAGCAGTCTGACAAACTCATCATATGTGACTGTGTACTTGGATCCATGAGTCATCGAAGTCACCCTCTCCTCTTCATCGCTGGCAAAATAGCAAGTTGCATCGAACCGAGCAATTACTTCATCATTTTAGTTGTATCAGAAAGCAAACAAGTCCTTTAAACCATACCTCTCTGCAGCCTCTACCACTTCATCAAATGTATCACAACTTTTTCTTTCAAAATGGCTCCAATCAATCCATTGGCTGCGAACTACTGGAGTCTTCATCTCAAGGTACACGATACTGTAGTAGTCGCATGGAAGTTGCTCCAGAATCTAGGATCAGCTGCCTTCTTGCAACTGCTATATGCATAAACTTTCCTCAGCTTCCAAGCCACATCACTCCCCTTGCCATTGAATTTTTATACCGAGGGGTCTCTATTCCCCTGTCTTGGAGTTGTCATTTTGAGAGGGCCAATCAGGCCAGAGGCAATCCACTTTCCTTTTTATTTGGATTGGCGATGAGCCGCTAAGCTAGAACCAACCAATCTTGAGCTTTCAAAGCTGGTTTCTTGGCCGCGACCTTCCGTCGCAACCTAGGTAGAGTAGGCGAAGGCTCGGCAGCATGCTCTTGCCTTTTGTTAGCGCGAGACTCCGAGACACGCGGTAACTCGTCTTGATCCATCTTGGCTTCAAGGTCAGAGATGTTTTCATCTGACATGATTCCGACAAGGAAGATATAAAGGATATGGATGAGCAAAGATGACAAGGAGGTGCATTGAATCGATATATGTTAGGGTTTGATCAGGGCATACCGGACATGTCCGTTGTTCAGGGCCGGACTAGTCCAAAGAACTAGACTTGTCCGCCATGAGAATGGACTAGTGCGTTATGCAGCTGCTCAAAACATAACTTGACGAAATTTTAGATTACTAAATGCAAAAGTGTTCTAGGGTAAATGGAATACATCACTAGGGCATTTATTGGCTAGAAGTGCTAAGCTTTTTGAGCAAGAACAAAGAAAATCGAAAATTTTAGGGTTTGAAGATGAATTTACCAAATCCTTCGATTCACGGCGTTGAAGGAGTTTAGGTGTGGACAAGTACGTGGTCTTCGATCCCCTTGCAATGGAGATCAATTCACACCAAAAACATGAAGAAATTTGATGGAGAACTCATGAAATCACCTTGGGAGCAGTTGAGTGAGGAGAGAGAATGTGAGGTGAGTTGTGAGGTAGAATATTAGGTTATTTGGCCCGCCATAGGGTTATGGAGTCAAAAAATCGGACTAGTCCATGGTTGACCGGACTAGTCCGGACTACCGGAACTCTACGGACTAGTCTGCATTGTGCGGACTAGACCGGGTAACCACAGACTAGTCCGTGGTCACAAGAACAGAAGTAGTTAGACCATTCCTATATATTTGAAGGTGCTTACAAAGAAAATAGGGGGCAAAACACACAAATAATCTTGATGAATATGATGAGTAAACATACAACAATCAAGCTATGACCATAATTCACTAAGATCAAGTGATTAACATAGTTTTTTGAAAAATAGAGAGAGATGATTTTCATAACACAATCAATAGATTTTGTGGCATACAGGTATGCAAGTTTTCAAGCCACCTTCCGAGCATCAAGGATATTTACTTCATTTTGGAGCTCACAAAAGCGTTTCTCATCAAGTGGCTTGGTAAATATATCAGCTAGTTGTTTTTTAGTGTTGACATGGGAAATGGCTATGTCTCCTTTCATTGAGTGATCTTTCAAAAAAATGATGTCGAATGTCTATGTGTTTGGTCCTAGAGTGCTCAACAGGGTTATGTGCAATTTTAATGGCACTCTCATTATCACAAAGGAGCATATTATGACACATATTGTAACCGTAATCCCTTAGAGTTTGTCGCATCCAAAGGAGTTGTGCACAACAACTCCCGACTGCAACCTACTCTGCTTCGGCCGTGGATAAGGCAATGGAGTTTTGTTTCTTGGAGGACCAAGAAACTTGGGATATACCTAGGAATTGGCAAGTACCGGAGGTACATTTTCTATCTACTTTGCATCCGGCATAATCTGCATTGGAGTATCTAATGAGATTGAACTTTGAACCTTTAGGATACCAAAGGTCTAGATTGGCTGTATTAACTAAATATCGCAAGATCCTTTTTACGGTTGTCAAATGACATTCCTTAGGATTGGCTTGAAATCTTGCACAAAAACATACACTCAACATAATATCAGGCCTAGATGCACATAAATAAAGTTGGGAGCCAATCATGGAGCGATATACCTTTTGATCCACATTTGGTCCGTCTTCATTAAGATCCAAGTGTCCATTTGTTGCTATGGGAGTCTTTATATGTAACACTCTCATTTTCATCTATCAAGCATTGCATACATTATAATACATGTCTAACATTAATCCACATAAAAAGGAACACGTTTAAAATAAATTAGAAACAAAAACGCACTTAAGAATTCTGGGAAGTGCGAACTAGTCCGATTTTGGTGCGGACTAGTCCGATTTCTCTCTGACTTCCATCGGCCTTTTCCTTTTTTTGCGGACTAGTCTGTTTTTCCCTATAGAAATTTTTGGACTTGTCTGGCCCAGTGCGGACTTGTCCGTTGTTCCAATAATAATTGAAAAATTGCTAGGTCCTTGGACTTGTCCGAACTAGTCCGGTGTTCTAGCGGAGTTGTCCGTTTTTTCCCCTGACTAAAGTCGGACTTGTCCGATTTTTTGCCAGACTTGTCTACTTTTCCCCTCTTGATAAGTTCGGACTTGTCCGATGTCCTGTCTGGACTTGTCCGATTTCCCTCTGTCCAACTTCGGACTAGTCCGACCCTTTTTGGACTTGTCCGATAAATCGTGACTTCGAGTTGATCTCTTGTTTCACGACTTGTTTCTTGGGTTTTACGTTAAGTGGGCCTAGGTACGTCGTGCCTAACTTTTTTAGAGCCCATGTGGGATTCCAAACCGACCCCTATTCATCTCAAACTCGAAATCCACCCAACGCTAGCCCTCCACCTCTATATAAACAACCCCACCCCTTGGCTTGACATCTATTTGCCACTTTTCCGCCTCACTAAAACCCTAGCTCGTGATTAGCCGCCACCAAGGTGGGAGAAAGAGGTCTAGAACAAGAAGAAGAAGAGGAGGATAGGAAAGAGGATCAAGATCTCCATCAACTTTACGTTCTTTGTCAACAAATCACCACCATGTTGTTCATCAACCCTAGATCGTCAAGATCCAAGTGTTGCCTCCAAGATCCTTGATTCTTCGGAGTCTTAAACACCTGGTATACCTTCTACTTTTTTACGTGAATTCAACCTCGTTTCTCTAAATTCACGTCGATCTAGAAAACCCTTATCTGTTCTTCCTGTGCAGTGCGGACTTGTCCGGCCCTCTCGGACTTGTCCGATTTTTGCAATCTGTTTCCTGTTGAATTAAATCTAAGTTGTTTTAAATCAATTCCAAATCTATGTAGACATGTTAATAGCCACTGTAATTGATTAATAAACATTAAAAGCAACTTATTAACTAGTTTTGCTTTGCATTTGCATTAATCATGCATGTCACGTCATATTGAGTAATATTTGTGCACTCTTTGATTGTGTTTCTTGTATTGTACGTTTATTGTGCAGATTAGATAGATTTGCGCTAGAGAGCGCTGCGGAGGATCTTCAACACCAAGAGTTTGAAGGCTTTGATCCGAACAAATCCCAAGAGCAAGACAAGTTTCCTTGAAGCATATTGATCCTGTTTTAAAATAAATCTTTTGTTTGCAAACTGCATGTTGGTGTCAATTTGATGGGAATCCTATGATAGGATGTTTACTAGAGTTTTTTAACCACCCTTGTCACCTGGAATATATGGTAGAGAGTCGGGAAGGGATTTTTACCATTTTGCTTCGCTTAACTACTTGGGATGGGAGAACAACTATACCACTTAACTTAATTATGCATTTATGAGATTATGATTAATATGAACTGATTAATGTGATATGGTAATAGTTGATCTAAGCAAGCCTGGTATGTGGATGGGTTGGATGTTATGGTGGTTTTGCTTGCTTTAGATCTAAGGACCGGTTCATGCGAGAATATGCATGGACAACAGTGCCACCACGAGGCCAAGTATGGGTGCGGCATAGATGATTAACTGGGGCTTTGCCAGTGCTATTTGTACCATTAAGGATGCTCGGGGGAGGGTTAGTCGGATTGGGTTTGTTGATGATTGGTGGGACTACCCTGGGATCTGAATGGCTCAGGGGCCCTTGGTTGAAGATGTGCTCAGTTGGAGGCATTGCCACTGGTGAAACCTCAGTGGGGTCTAAATAGGATAGTAATCCCTTTGTAAAGGCTATTTTGTGATCTCTTCGCCGCACAACGACGGAAGTGTGAGACGGCATGATAGAAGTTCTAGTCACTGCAAGGTGATGAAATCACAAACACGTGGGTACAGTGGTACAACCTCTGTAGAGTGTGTCTAATTAAACTATCATGATAGCCGTGGTCCCTGTTATGAGCACCTGGATGACCTACATGATTAAAGGGAACTTGGTATTGGGATGGTTATGGTTTGGTACTGGTTATGGCTGGTTATGGATTAAATTGTGGTATTGAATATGATTAATGATAATGGTGGAATCTGGTATATGGATGATGGTAATGAAACATGGACTGGTATTATGATAAACATATGATTTATGATGGGTTTACTTCACATTCATATAACATATTGCTTTTCAAATGTTTTAGCCATTATTGTATTCGTCATTTGAATCAACTACATGTCATACTTCCCACACGTACTGAGTACGGCATGTACTCACCCTTGCAATTCTCCCACCGACAGTTGTAGGTCAGGATTGAGAGTTTAACAATGATAGTGCGGAGTTCTAGGCCGTGTCTACCGTCATCTTTGCCTGTGGTGTTGAATGGAGGTGCATTATACCCTTTGCTTATGATGCTTAGTTGCTTAGTTGCTTATTTAGTTTATTTCCGCTGCATTAGTTGAACTTGTCATTAATATTCATTAGAGCTGTATTTGAGGATATTATGAATTGTGTAATAAAAGTGGTTAATTAATATTGTTCTGTAGTAATTTTCTGTATATCCGTTTGTGATTGCACTCGTGTATGTGTGTTGAACGTCCTGGGCACACATATGCGTTCACTTGGTTCATTTTTGGAACCGGTTGTCACAAATTGGTATCAGAGCCTGGTTGACCGTAGGACGCAACCTAGATAGAATGGACACTTTAGAGCACATAGGAGCACTCGGGGATCGATGTGTTTTGCTTGGTGTGCTGGTTGCTATATATTGTTGCTTGTGTGCTTAATAGAGGATTTTGGGATGCTTTAGCATTTCCATATCCACGTAGGCTAGAGTAGGTAGTTTTTTAGTGTCATATCTCCTGATGCATATAGTTGGCGACATCTTCTAAATTTATGAGAACTACGCCACCGACCTTTGCTACAGCCGATGACCCTATGGATGCTGATGATTGGCTCAAGTCCGTGGAGAAGAAGCTAGCTATTGTCCAATGTAGTGACCGGGAGAAGGTCCTATTTGCTTCTCATCAACTAGTTGGAGCAGCTGCGGATTGGTGGGATGCTTATTGCAATGCTCATGAGAACCAAGAGAGGATTTCATGGGCCGAATTCAAGGAGAGCTTTCGTTCACATTATGTGCCGGAAGGAGTTATGATTTTGAAGAGGCAAGAATTTGAGAACTTGAGGCAAGGAAGGTCAAGCGTGTGTGAATATCTCAACAAATTCACTCAACTCTCATGGTATGCGCCTGAGGATGTTTGTTGGGACAGCCGAAAGCAATACTTGTTCATGAGAGGCTTGAACAACGAGATCCAAGTACAATTGCTCATTTGTGACTATGCTAACTTTCAGAAGCTTGTGGACAAAGCAATTGTGGTGGAGAACAAGGTCCGTGAGATGGAGCAAGACAACAAGAGGAAGGCGCCATATCAAGAATAGCAACAAGGCAGTAATGTGAGGCCTCGCTTTGCGCCATATGCACCATATTTCAGCTCTTATGCGCCTACTCAGCGCCCTGGTTATGCACAGCTGTCAGTACCCTAAAAACCGTACACCCCCTGAGATTACAAAGATCTCAGGGGAAGGACGACTACTCGGGTTGAATACCCTCGGAGGCCCACTTGTCAGACATGACCGGACCAGCTTTTCCGACATGGTTAATCCCTAGGTCGCCACGTGTACTACCGAACCGGAGCTACCGCCCACAAGGGGGAAGCACCGGACTGAGTACCGAAACGACACCTCCGGACCTAACCCCTGATCGAGAGAAGCTCCGGACCTGACACGTGTCAAGTAGCCCCGGAGCTTCCTGCTTCCCGCAGCAAGCTCCGGAGCTGCCACATGTCTAAACATCGGAGCAAGCCGCCTCTAACCTTCGGGAGACCTTGTAACTGCTCCGGATCTCCAAAGGAGAGCCAAGGATTTCAAGACCTGTTTAAATGTCATCAATGCCGTATTAATGACACTTAAACGGACGATCTTAACACCTGTAACGGCACTGTCGAAGCCCGTTACAGGATCATTAACAACAATTAATCGTGTATCAATACTAGTAACCGCCAGGGCCACATGTCGGGCCAGGTAGCTTGTAACGGCCTGTCTTTGTACTATAAAAGGACAGGCCAACGATACACAGAGGGACAGACCGATGGACGGTAGATCATACGTGATAAGCCAATACAACATCAACATCCCCGTGGAGTAGGGTGTTACGCTCAGGCGGCCCGAACCACGTAAATCCTAGTGTCTCCAGTGTTAAACCGCAATTCACCTTCTTGAGTCTCCGCGCGCCCACACCGAACTACGAACTCCTTCGACACTTTAGCTGTGTCAGGAGATCTGCCGACTCCAACAGTCGACAGTTGGCGCGCCAAGTAGGGGGCGCCTCAGATTTTCAAGAATGGTGAACTCCGCGGCTGGATCATCCAATGGCCAACCTGCTGTTCAAGCTGTTGAGGGCAATCCCTCCAACAGGCAGCCACCAGCAGGAGCCACTCTCCCACCACCACCGTCTTCTCCGGCGAATCGTGCTGGACAACGTGATGGTGCTCCGGCGTCACTGACTGCTTCAGCAAGTCATGACAACCCGGAACATGCGCTCCATGCAGCGCGTGCTCTTCTCCAACGACCACCACCTCCAGACGCATCTCGAGACGCAATGGAGCAGTGGAGGGCCGATGTGGAGCATTTGGTCGCAGCAGCGGCCGAACGCCTCAACAACCAAGGACCTCCTCCTTCCGGACGAGCCCCGTCGCAGCGGCGGACTTTGTCTGGGAGACTTGGTCCACACGTCTCCAACAATAGGAGACGTCCTGCGTCACAGCAGGTGACATCGTTGCCCTCCGGGGCACGACGTACCCATACGGTATCTAGGCTTTCAACTCATGACCTCCAGGCGGAGTTGGATCGCCGATACCGCCAACAGGATGGCCGTGTCCACATCGAGCGTGCTCGTGAAAGACGGGAAGCTCAGGACCTTTCTACTCTGGAAGGAGTAGGAGGAGGCTGTTCAGCCCTAGCCATGCACTTGCGCATGGTTAGATGGCCACAGAAGTTCCGGCCACACCTGCCGGAAAAATTCGACGGGACTGTCAATCCCGCTAAATTCCTTCAGATATACTCCACTGCAATCTTGGCAGCTGGAGGAAATGAGGCTGTAATGGCCAACTACTTTCTAGTGGCCTTAACCGAGACTGCCAGGTCCTGGTTTATGAGCCTTCCACCCAACTCTATCGACAGTTGGGAAGAGTTGTGCCGTCAGTTCACTGCCAACTTCGGGAGTTCATACACCCGACCAGGCACTGAACTGGATCTTTTTGCGGTCGTGCAAAAAAGGCGAGAATCTTTGCGGTCCTTCATCCAGAGGTTCTCTCAGGTACGCAACACAATCCCTTCTATCTCAAGCGCTTCTGTCATTGTGGCATTCAGACAGGGCGTACGAGACAAGAAGATGTTGGAGAAGCTGGCGATCAAAGAGATCACCAGCGTCACGGAACTCTTCAGCCTGGCAGACAAATGTGCCAGAGCTGCGGAGGGCCGTGAAATGCACTCCAAACCAGCCTCGGAGGATCACAAGAAATCCTCTAAAGAAGAAGTTGCTACCTCCGAGGGTGGCAAGAAGAAAAAGAAGACCCACGGCAAGAAGAAGCCGTCGGCCGGCACATCCAACGTTGCAGCTACTGCAACTCCTGGTGGCTGGGGGCCACGCCCCGAGAAACGACCTCGACCGTCTCCCGAAGATGGTGGCAAACCCAAAGTGTGGTGTCCCATTCACAAAACGGGCAGCCACGGTTTGGAAGACTGTCGGGAGGTCCAAAACCTTGCCGAGCGCTACAGCAAGCGCCGGGAAGGATCTCCTTTCTGACAGAGGGAAGGAAAACAGAAGGTCTACGAAGCTCCGGCTGAAGAGGAGTTAGGGTTTCAGGATCCCAAAAAGGTCCTGAAGGCCGTCTACACCTCCGTCGACAACGACTCTGACGTCTCGGACAACGAGCGTCGGAAAACCATGAACACCATTTTTGGTGGGTCATGGGACATCACTTCCCGTCGCGTCATTAAGACTATGCGGCGGGATATGGCCGCTGTAGCCCCTACAGCTAGACCGGAGCCACATCAAAAGTGGATGGACATATCCATCACTTTTGATGCTTCGGATTGTCCTCGAAGCATGGTCGGAGCTGGACAGTTACCTTTGATGGTATCTCCTACCATTAATAACATCCAGCTCCATCATGTTATGGTGGACGGAGGTTCGGGGCTGAACCTCATAAGCTTTGAAGCTTTTACCAAGCTTCAGCTCTGACCTTCGGATCTCCAGTCCTCTCGACCTTTCTCCGGGGTAGGTCCGGGGGCCATCACTCCACTCGGAGCTATAACTCTCCCCGTTACCTTCGGGACACGGGAGAAGTATCGCACCGAGAAGTTGGTCTTCGACGTCGCTCAGATCAACTTACCATTCAACGCCATCTTGGGTAGACCTGCCTTATACAAATTTATGGCAGTTGCTCATTATGGATACTTGGTGTTGAAGATGCCAACACCAGTAGGCGTTCTCCGGATCCGCGGAGACCGCACCGCCGGGGTAACTGCTCTGGAGGAGCTCCATGCATTAACCACGGCGCAAGAGGAGGACTCCAGACAGGAGCAAGCTCCAAAACCCCCGAGCATTCGTCAACGGGGCTCAACCTCTGCACCACGTGTGCAGCCATGCGGCGACACCGACATTCCCGTCAAGGTCGTCCAAATTGGTTCCGATGCAGCTCAAACCACCCGCATATCGGGTGGGTTGAACGACAAATAGGAACTCGCGCTCATCACTTTCCTTCGGGCTAATGTTGACGTGTTTGCCTGGCAACCGTCACAAATGCCTGGGATCCCTAGGGAAGTGATTGAGCACAATCTGAAGATTTACCCCGATGCTCGGCCTGTGCATCAGAAGCCTCGGAAGCAATCCGTAGAGCGACAGAACTTCATCTGACAAGAAGTGAAGAAGTTGCTCGAAGCCGGATTCATCCGAGAAGTCTTCCATCCAAAATGGCTGGCAAACCCAGTCGTTGTGCCCAAGGCCGGCGGGAAGCTTCGGATGTGCATCGACTACACCACACTGAATAAGGCATGTCCAAAAGATCCATTTCCACTACCTAGAATAGATCAGATAGTGGATTCCACCTCTGGGTGTGAGTAACTGTGTTTTCTAGACGCATATTCTGGGTATCATCAAATCAGGATGTCTAGGGAAGATGAAGAGCATACTTCCTTCATCACAGTAGATGGATTGTATTGTTACACAGCCATGCCATTTGGTCTCAAGAATGCAGCTTCAACTTTTGTACGAGCTATGTACAAAACTTTTGAAGAACTCATCAGAGATATAGTGGAAGTGTACGTCGATGACATCGTGGTCAAGGTCAAGAATAAGGAGTCCCTATTGGACACCTTGCAGGCTGTCTTCGACAAGCTGCGGGCCACCCGCACGAAGCTAAACCCAGACAAGTGTGTCTTCGGGGTTAGCTCCGGAAAACTTCTGGGGTTCCTGGTAAGCCACCGGGGCATAGAAGCTAATCCGGCGAAGATAAAAGCCATTGAAGAGATGCGGCCACCAACCCGCATCAAAGACGTCCAAAAGTTAACCGGGTGTCTAGCTGCCCTCAGTCGGTTCATATCAAGACTGGCGGAACGGGCGCTCCCCTTCTTCAAGTTGTTGAGGAAGTCTGGACCATTCCAATGGTCCGAAGAAGCAGAGAAGGCATTCCAGGAGCTGAAACAGTTCCTCACTACCCTACCAATTCTGGTAGCTCCAAACCCTGGTGAGCCCTTGCTACTTTACATTTCAGCTACTGACGAGGTTGTCAGTATGGTTCTGGTTGCGGAGAGACCAGAACTATCCCATAATCAGGAATCCAGACCCCTTCGGGAGGGTCCGGAGGTCCCTGAAAGTGAGTCTGGGTCCCAGCTCCCAGACTCAAATCCACAAGAAGTCACTTCAGAAGACTCATACCCCTCCGAGAGGGTCCAAGTCATTTCTGAAGAAGCTCCAGGTTCCTCTAGCCAGAACCCGGAGGTCCCTGAAGAGAATCTGGACTCCTCTGACAGGATCCGGATCAATAGAGAGGAAGCTCCGGACCCCTCCGGGAGGGTCCGGACCATTCAACGTCCGGTATACTTCATTAGTGAAGTATTACATGATGCCAAGACTCGATACCTAGAGGTGCATAAGCTGCTTTATGCAGTTCTTATCGCCTCTAGGAAGCTCCGACACTACTTCCAAGCTCACAAAGTCTCGGTGGTGACCTCTTATCCACTTCGAGCGATCCTGCATAATCCCAATTCAACTGGGAATATTGCAAAGTGGGCAGCGGAATTGGCTGAATTCGATCTCGAATTTACTTCAAGACAAGCAATCAAGAGTCAAGCGTTGGCAGATTT
Source organism: Tuctoria greenei (assembly GCA_036927565.1). Classification (NCBI taxonomy): domain Eukaryota; kingdom Viridiplantae; phylum Streptophyta; class Magnoliopsida; order Poales; family Poaceae; genus Tuctoria; species Tuctoria greenei. Next base: position 132,121,702 of record JAYESD010000001.1, on the reverse strand, counting down.
TGTGGCGGAATGGACTCCCTCTCCATAAAACCCTGGGGGCCCCAGCAAGCAGAAGACGGAACATCAAGTTCCAACCTTCACCGAGCCTCATTGGACTCTTTACTTCGATGGCTCCATGCAGAAGTAGGGGGCCGGTGCTGGAATCCTTCTCCTTGCACCGACTGGGGAGAAGGTAAAATACATGGTACACCTTGACTTCAAGGCAACCAACAACATGGCGGAGTATGAAGCACTCATCTGCGGGCTAAAGGTGGCACTGTCATACGGTGTCAAGCAACTGCTGGTCAAAGGAGATTCACAGCTCATCATCAAGCAGGTGAAGGGTGAATGCTCCTGCAATAATCTCCAGCTAGCTGCTTACCTCCTTGAAGTCCAGAGGCTTCAGAAGGACTTTGAAGTCCTAGACCTCAACCATGTTCAGCGTGCCCACAACGCTGAAGCTGACGAACTCTCGACCAAAGCGTCAACCGGAGCTCCAGCTCCTGACGGAATCTTTGTCCGGAGGTTGTCAAAACCCACAGTTCAGCCTGCCGAACTGAACAAAGGGGGCGAGATCAGCATCCCGAAGCTGACGGTCCCGATGGCCCTGTTACCATGGCAGCCATCAAGGGTCGTAGGTGCTGACGGAAGCTCCGAGCAACCCAGCACGCAAGACTCAAATACTCAAGTCAGTTCCGATGCATGGATCTCGGAGATCCGGAACTTCTTGAAAGACAACATCCTTCCTGACGATGATGTATCCGCTGACCGGGTAGTCAGATTGGCTAAAAGATACACACTGGTAGAAGGGGATCTCTACCGGCGCGGTGCCAACGGCATCCTAATGCGGTGCATCAAGGCTGCGAGCTTCTCGCAGAAATCCATGGAGGAGAGTGTGGGAACCACGCATCTTCCCGCACGCTGGTCGGAAAAGCCTTCCGGCATGGCTTCTACTGGCCTACAGCACTCCAAGATGCCACTGAGCTGGTAAAGAAATGCGAAGCATGCCAATTTCATGCAAGGCAAATTCATACACCCGCTCAGCCCTTACAAATGATACCTCCTACATGGCCCTTCGCTGTGTGGGGGATGGACATCTTAGGACCCTTCCCAAGAGCCGTCGGAGGTTACAAGTTCCTGTACCTCGCCATCGACAAGTTCACCAAGTGGCCGGAAGCAACTCCAGTTGTGACGATCAACAAGCAATCTGCTATCAACTTTCCGCAATCCATTGTAAGCAGATTCGGAGTCCCAAACAAGATCATCACTGATAATGGGACTCAATTCACAAGCTCCGCATTCCAAGGGTATTGCGAAGACCTCGGCATACAGGTTTGCTACGCTTCCGTAGCTCATCCCGCCAGCAATGGCCAAGCTGAGAGAGCAAATGCAGAAATCCTTAAAGGACTCAAAACGCGCACCTATGAGCGTTTGAAAAAGCACGGAGCCAATTGGATCGAAGAGCTTCCGCCCACTCTATGGGCCAACAGGACTTCTCCAAACCGGTCAACCGGAGAAACACCCTTCTTTCTGGTGTACGGAGCTGAAGCAATCCTTCCTCCGGAAATCACCATGGGTTCGCTCCGAGTCCGGACCTTCGACGAAGCCGCGCAGGACCAGCTCCGGCGTGAGGACCTAGACCTCCTCGAGGAGGGAAGGTGCCAAGCAGCTGTTCGGAATGCCAGATATCGCCAGGCTCTACGGCGTTATCACCAGCGGTATGTACACAACCGACAGCTCGAGGAAGGCGGTCTGGTGCTACGGAGAATACTATCCAGAGAAGGGCTAAACAAACGTTCCCCCGGATGGGAGGGGCCCTTCCGAGTGATCAAAGTATCCCGTCCCGGAAGTGTTCGCTTGGCTACTGAGGATGGGACACCTCTCCCAAATCCTTGGAACATCGAGCACCTCCGTAAGTTCTACACTTAATTCCACGGAGGTGAGTCTTGAGTAACTTGAGATGTATGTTATAGAGCTATTGTACAGAGTCGGGTAGTTCCTCCAGGAGAGCAGCCGGACCTTTTCCGAAAGGTCTGTAAAGCTCAAGCAGCACTTGTTACAGTCCTCGGGCTAAAAGCGTGGCTAACTACCCTGGGTCATACGAGAAACCAAGCACACTTGGCCTGGTCCCGTACCCTAAGAATGTACTTGTTTCCCCTGTACCCCGGACCTATAATGAAAGACATCTTCATGTGAAATAGACTCCACGTGCATTCATTTTGTGCAGGCTCAATATTTTTATTTTTCTCTTTCTTGTCTATAACAGAAACGTGCAATTCTTAAGAAATTTTAGTTTGACCGGTTAATATACGACTCGAGTTCAATTGTCAGAACTCTTGGATTTAAATATCGTTTACGGCCAACTCGCCTGAAAGCCGCCAAGCCAATTTAGGGCCGGAGTGTGCTATCGACTTAGCCTGGTCAAGCACCCTAAGTACGCCACTCTACCTACACCCTGGCAGGCCAAAGTAAGGCGGGTCCATGGACAGTTGGATCTAAGATAAAAGACAACGCTTCCAGTTGTACTTAAAATCGCGTTCAACTTAAAATTTACTTGAGAATCGTAAGCCGCGATGAAATTATAGACAAGGAACAAATTTTATCGTTTTTCTTGGCTTAAGTGTGCAGGAAAAACAAAATATACGTTGATGGAGAAAAGCCGGAGCTAACCAAGCTCCGACCCCCTCAAAGGGGTCTACCATCGGCGCTGAGTAAAAGATGGTGAGAAGACCCCGTACATGGAGTCCGTTGCCAACTTACCAAGTGTTGCTAAAGGTCATTGCTGAAGCTACTAAGCTCCGACAACTTGAAGTACTAACTATCGACGCTTTACGTGTTGATAGAAGCTATTGCCGGAGCTACTAACCTCCAGCGATGGACAGTACTGGAGCTTCTAAGCTCCGACAACTTTAGGGGACCTTCACTATCAAAGACTTCGGAGCCAAATTCTACAAGTTCGAAGCAAATTCGTCTTCAACAAAATTCAGTATCCTTTTGGTACATGTTCACAATCAAATTGTGTACATCTACCAGGGGGCCAAGAGAAGATAAAGATGTTGAAGACAAAAAATGAAATTCGCAAAAAATTGGGGATTTCATTTATCTGGAGACAGAAGATTACATCTGGAGACAAGGGAGTACAAAATTGAGGAAGAAGAGAAAATACAAGCGGGAGCTAAAGAGATGATCCTAGACCCTATGGAAGAACTCGGCGACCTTCTGGGCGACCTCCGATACGCTGGCTCGGGTAGCTTCGCCTTCTCCTTCGACGGTGCCTTCAAGCACCGGGTCCAGAGGAAATTGAGGATTCCGGCTGGTGTAGCACGTCAACACGTATTCTGTGATGTTCCTCGCCAGGGATTGCCCCTCGACTTCCAGTTGGTCCGCGATGACGTCGCCCACCTTGGAGAGCTTGCCGCCTGCTGCGCTCAACGCTTGCAGCGCGAGGTCCGGCTCCGGCTCCGGATCATCCGGGCGCACGGGGCTGAAACCCATCGGCGTCAGCGCATCGTTGGCCTTACCCAGGAACTCCCAAATCTGCAGGGAGTCCACTGTCCTCAGGCTCTTCACTTCTTCCAAGGATCTCTTGGCCGCCGTCAGTTCGGAATTCTCACGGGCGAGGCGCTCAACTTCTTTGGCGTTTTGCTGAATCTTTGCAGCAACCCGCCTCTCAAGTCTTCCGTGCTCCTCCTCCCGGAGGTGGATCTTGTTCCGACGGTCGACCAGGTCTTTCTCCCTAGCCTCTACTTTCTTCTCCCGAGCAACAAGGGCACACTCGTATTCGTAGAGTTCCTGCCCTCGCACCCAGGTCTTCTCCTCTTCCTCGAGGCAGCGCTCTTCCAACTTCTTAGTGCGCTCCTCGAGACCCTTGTCCGCCAGAGCTGTTTTCTCGGCGAGCTCCTCTTCCCTTCTCAGGATGTCATCCCGCAGCTCCAGGAGTTTTTGCTCTTCATCTTCGAGCCGTCTCTCCCTCCCTTCGAGTGCCTCTCGGCGCTTGATGAGAGCTGCGTTGATGGCTTCAAGCTGCTCGAACCGAGCATTGGCCACGTCATTGGCAGCCTTGGCCTGATCATGGAACTCCCGAGAATGAGCGTCGAGGGCATGGGTCATGTTCTCCCTCTCATCCAGCAGCTTCTCCCAACACTCCAAGCGGATCTTCTCCCGCTTGATCCACTCCTTGTCATCCGCGTGCCTCAACTGCACCAGCTTAGTCTCGAAGTGGAGCCGATTACGCCACCGCCTAAGGGTTTGGCGCTCCTCTTCAAGAGCCTTGCAGTCGTGGAAGAAGGCCAGTTGGACCTGACGTAGACTGGAACAGGCATTGTCGATAGACATCGACAGCGGAATGGGCTCCGGACCTGCTGGGGTCTCCTCCGCTGGTTCCAGCGGGTCTTCACGTACAAAAATTGGGTCCCACTCTACGAGAGCGGAACCCTGAGCTTCCAAAGCACTAGGGCCTTCCTCCGGGATGGCCTCAGTCGCCATCGAAGAAGGCCCCGCCGCCAAGTCTTCATTCGCCCCCTCAGGCAGGGGGCCGGCGACTTCGTTTAGGCACTCTGGCTCTGCCACAGGTACCATCGATGTCGTCGCCCTCGGAGCAGGAGCTACTGTTGGCTCCGATCGGGGCACCTCTTCTGAGGGAGACCCGAGCTCCCTCGCCTCTTCAACCGCCGGCTCTGCGACCGGCGCTCCAACAACAACCGGCTCAGCGACCGGTGCATCGGAGGTAACCGACTCAACTGTCGGAACTACCTCGACTTCCGGCTCGCACGCCGGAGCTTCAGTCACCTCCGGTTCAATCGCCGGGGCTTCAACGAGTTCTGACTCTGAGACCGGGACTATCACTTCTTCCGACTCTACAGCCGGAGCTTCCATTACTGCAGCACAAGGACCCGGAGCTTCAATCTCCGAGACAAGTGCCGCCGGTATGTCTTCACTCCTGTGGTCCGGTGCTACCACGGGAAGTTCTGGGGACGAGTCAAGGTTCATGACCACGACAGCCGGCGCAGGAGCTGTCGCAGCCTCAGCCACCATTTGGGGCGGAGCCGGGACAGGAGCGGAAGCTCCCACGGCCTCAGAAACCGTGGCTGAGGGTGGAGCTTCACCCCCTTTCTTAGGGACGCTGCAGAGGATGGATAAAGGGAAATAACAAACAATCACTACAACTAAAAAGTTAACCAGGGTAAACATCAAAAATTACCTTGGAAGGCTCCCGCACCAGCTTGCGCGGAACCTTTTTCCCGGACGTTCCGGGCTGGCCAGGGTCGACGTAGGAGCTCTAGGAGGCCCCCCAGAACTCGCTGCAGCCACGGGAGATTCCCGAGTTGAGGCTCTCCTCGATCGGGAGGAACCCCTGGACCTGGAGACTCCAACCGCCCCGGGGGCCGGAGTCGTACACCCGGAGCTAGCACCACCGGAGGGCTCTACCACGGAGACGGAAGCGCTTCGGGAGGATCCCACTGCAGGAACAGTCTCGTTCCGGGAGGACCCCACCACGGGGACAGTCGCCACGGCACCAGAAGATCTTCCCCCTTGTGGAGAAGGCGCCAAGGTAGAAGCAGCGGGCATGACAGACCTTCCGTCGACATGCCGCAGCTTCCTCTTCCGACTCTCCGGCTCCTCCGCCAGCTCCTTGCCCTTACCGATGACTTCAACCCTCGGCTGTGGAGCAGGGACTGAGCCATCTTCGGGCACCCCAGGGATCGCCACCCGAATGGTTGGTCTCCTCTCGACGACGCCAAGGTCGTCAAGCGCAGGCATCTTCCGCCGGAGCTCTCTGCTGAACTCCACTTCCACGTTCAGAGGGAGAAAGGCCGGTGGCGGAGTCAAGTAATCTCCGTCGACATCGATGCCGTGCTGGAATTTCTTGAGGTGGAACTCCAGGGTCTTCCCCACCATGTCGGACTTCAACCCGGTTTCAACCCGGTCCTCATCCATCACGCTGTTGAGGGCCCAGGCGAGCTTCTCCCTCCTCTTCAGCGGCGCCCACCTGTTGGTCAGGAAGTTGCAGAACACCGCCTGGGGAGTCAATCCTCCCTCCACACATCGGCGGATCCTGGTCAGGACAGGGTCGAAAACTTCCGCCAGCACCGGGACTTCACTCCATATCGACATGTCGATGCCGGGCAGACTGTCTGGCAGTTCCAATCGCTCATGCTCTTCCACCCTGACGACAATCCAATCTTTCTTCCAGTCATCCCACTTCCCAGAAGGGAACGACCGGAGGTACTTGAACGGGCACTTCTTGCGCTTCACGAAGTAGTAGAAGCCAAGATACTCGTTGCTCCGGCCGGTGGTGTGAACGGTGAAGAAGGTTCGGAAGAGCTCGACACAGGGCGGGATGCCCACCCACATCTCGCAGAAATGGACAAAGATGGACACAAGGAGAATGGAGTGGGGACCAAGGTGGTATAGCTGCAGACCATAGAAGTCTAGCAGCATCAAGAAGAAAGAAGAAAATGGTGGGATCAGTCCCACCATGGCGTACGAAGAAAAGTACACCATCTCGCCAGCGCGCTCCTTCACAAAGGGGAGCTCTCCGCCGGCACGGACCGAGCGGCTGAAGAAGTCCGATGACCACCCCATAAGGGCCCGGACCTTCTTCAAATCGTTGTCGGTCTTCAGGCGACTCTCGCGCAGACCCAACTCCATCGCAGCACAGCTAGGCAAGAGAGGAAGGAGCAAAGTACGAGTCGGGAGTTTGAGAGCAAGATCAGATGGGAGGCGTAAAGAACTCCTGACGGTACGCCCTTTCCTTCTTAAGTAAGCCCTTGCAACGCTTGGATGGAAACCGCAGGGGAGTCGAAAATACTACTCAAGAGTTCAATTCAGCCGATGACAAGGGGGCCCGGGACCACCCCGACGATAAAGTCGAGATTCTCACCCAGGCGAACGGTTGTCATCACGAGGCGGGAAACCCAAAGGCGGCGGCCTGACAAGGCGCGCGGAACCGATACGGTTTTCGTATCGGAAACCGGCGACCTTCAATTGCGTGAGATCCGCACGCCAAAGATCTTATCTGCCGCCTGAGGTGTGCCACGTGTCGGGATTCAACTGTAAAACCCTGTCAACGGCACCTCCGAAGACCTTTGAAGACCCAGTTCAAAAGTCGCAAAGGTGGACCCACCTCCGATGGAACAACTTCACCCCAGTGACCTTCCTTGGAGGTAGGTCCAGGGGGCCACTGTCGGTACCCTAAAAACCGTACACCCCCTGAGATTACAAAGATCTCAGGGGAAGGACGACTACTCGGGTTGAATACCCTCGGAGGCCCACTTGTCAGACATGACCGGACCAGCTTTTCCGACATGGTTAATCCCTAGGTCGCCACGTGTACTACCGAACCGGAGCTACCGCCCACAAGGGGGAAGCACCGGACTGAGTACCGAAACGACACCTCCGGACCTAACCCCTGACCGAGAGAAGCTCCGGACCTGACACGTGTCAAGTAGCCCCGGAGCTTCCTGCTTCCCGCAGCAAGCTCCGGAGCTGCCACATGTCTAAACATCGGAGCAAGCCGCCTCTAACCTCCGGGAGACCTTGTAACTGCTCCGGATCTTCAAAGGAGAGCCAAGGATTTCAAGACCTGTTTAAATGTCATTAATGTCGTATTAATGACACTTAAACGGACGATCTTAACGCCTGTAACGGCACTGTCGAAGCCCGTTACAGGATCATTAACAACAATTAATCGTGTATCAATACTAGTAACCGCCAGGGCCACATGTCGGGCCAGGTAGCTTGTAACGGCCTATCTTTGTACTATAAAAGGACAGGCCAACGATACACAGAGGGACAGACCGACGGACGGTAGATCATACGTGATAAGCCAATACAACATCAACATCCCCGTGGAGTAGGGTGTTACGCTCAGGCGGCTCGAACCACGTAAATCCTAGTGTCTCCAGTGTTAAACCGCAATTCACCTTCTTGAGTCTCCGCGCGCCCACACTGAACTACGAACTCCTTCGACACTTTAGCTGTGTCAGGAGATATGCCGACTCCAACAGTCGACAACAGCCCAGCTCAGTTTGTGCAGCAGCGCCCTATTATACAAGCACCTAGGCCTCCAATGCCTTTTGCACCTCGTGCCAACTTTCCTGGTGGCAATGCGCAGAGTCAAGCTCATGCCAATAATTCTGGTGGAGTAAAGAAGTGCTATACTTGTGGAGAAGCTGGACACTTTGCACATCAATGCCCTAAGTCAGGCCTTGGTCACAAAAGCAATGCGCCGAGGCAAAATCCAAGACCCAATGGAGGACAGCGGCAAGGAAATCATGGACAACAGGATTTTTCTCGTGGTAACGTGAACCATGTCTCTTCGGAGGATGCGCAACAAGAAGATGACATAGTGATTGGTATGTTTCTCGCAAACTCTAACCCGACGACTATGTTATTTGATTCTAGAGCATCAGATTCATTCATTGCATCGAAATATATTGCCAAATATAGTTTTCCTATCTCTCATATGAAGTTTACTCTATTGGCTAAGTCTCCTGGAGGAGAGATGATGAAAAATATAGTATGTCCAAAAGTAAGCCTTAGAATAATGGGGTAGACTTCTTCGCCAACCTCATTGTCTTGGATTCTCAAGGTTTGGACATTATACTTGGTATGGACTGGTTGAGGAAGCATAATGGATTTATTGAGTGTGCCACGAAGACAGTGAAGTTGACCAATGAAGAATGGATCACCGTAGAATTTGAAGCATCTCAACACGCACCAAAGCAATTGGAGTTGAATCACATGGACGGTGCCGCAATTGAGGATATTCCGATGGTGTGTGAATTTTTGGATGTGTTTCTGGATGAGTTGCCAGGTATGCCACCTGACCAAGATATCGAGTTCGTTATTGATTTAATACCTGGAACTACACCTATAGCTAAGACGCCATATAGGATGCCTCCTAAGGAATTAGCAGAGCTCAAGAAGCAGATTCAAGAGCAACTAGAGAAGCGTTTTATTCGCCCTAGCTCTTCACCTTGGGGAGCGCCCGTTCTATTCGTGGATAAGAAGGATGGGTCACAAAGGATGTGTGGATGACCAAGCTCTCAATGAGGGGACAATCAAGAAGAAGTACACCTTGCCACACATAGATGATTTGTTTGATTAGATGAAGGGTGCTTGTGTGTTCTCTATGATTGATTTGAGGACAGGATACTTTCAAATGAAGATAAAACCATCGTACATACCCAAGAAAGCTTTTAGGACACGGTATGGATCTTATAAGTACACCGTGATGTCCTTTGAATTAACAAATGCACCTGCGTACTGTTGGTGTTTCTTGACACCACAGAGTTATCTGCAAGCGCACGGAAATACCGTTGTAGCACTTCCCCTTAAGGAGTATTTCCAAGGGTATCGAATCCAAAGAACGCGTGTGTTAATCTTTCGAACTAGCTTACCCAAGGACACAAAGTTGTTTGGTAGGCAAGGAACAGAGAGGAATTCAATGTATTCATCCTAATTCAAGATAGTTTGCAGTAGATTCTTGCTTCGGGCACGGGCTTACTCCTAGCAATACTAGGACGACTCCTGCCAAGAGCCCATGGCATAGCCGAACATGAAGGATTCTAAAGGACAGATAGGGTTGTCACCACCTACTGCCTACCTCTTCAATCCGTGGGTCTACAAGATATCCACTGATGATTTATAATCTAAGAAACATGCTTACGTTGTAAATCACTACTCTCGTTGTTTCGAACACAAAGCTACAACTAGAGCCTCTAATGAATTAAAGCAGTGAACCCACAAGTAACTACTTGTGCAAACTACTAAGAATAAAACATCAAACTTGTATTGAATTCACAAAGACTTACTTGATTGAGTAAAACCTTTGTAGTGGCACAAGTGTAGAAGAGGGACTTTACAAGCCCAAGCCTCCTTCTCCTAGACTCTTCACCACACTCTCCTTCTACTTTGGTAGCCTCTAGGACTACTCTAAACCTTTGGAGGGTAGCACTATTCTCAACTTTTGGTGTGTGTGAGAAGTGAGTGAGGGGGTCTATTTATAGGTTGGGAAGGGTTGGTTCCCGCCACAATTAACACGCGAATCAGTCACCATTGACTCCAGGGAGCCGGGAGGAGCCAACACGTGTCATTGGACATGGTTCGGCTGACCTGGTCAAGCCTCCCCTCGGAGAGTGCTTCCTCTAGGTGGCTTCCAGGTCGGCCCCCTTGATGTATATGGGTGAAACACCATTGGATCTCCTCGTATTCTTCTGTTTGTGGGCCATTTGATCCATGTGTTGCCACGTGTCATCGCCTAATTTGTTGAAATCCATTTTCATGGATTCATCCCTGCAAGTTTTGGTATTTTGGGTAATAATTCACCAGCGTACAAATAAACACCAACACTTGTGGAATTGGGTTAGTGTATAGACCTATCACTATGTTTTTTGTTTCTTTTATGCACATTATGAGGTGAATTGATGGTCAAAATGTGGTACTTAAGGACCGTCAACAAACTCCCCCACACTTAGTCCTTTGCTCGTCATCGAGTGAAGGCAAGAAGAACTAGAGTGTTGTCATGAATTTGCTATAAGGTAGAAAATAAGGATACTAGATATTTCAACTTATATCTGAATTCATGGATCCCCTTTGTGTATGTGGCTACCACATCAATCTTGGGTGTTTGAAAAGTGGAACGGTTAGAATGAAGTTCCCTTGGATCATTCTCTGCTGAAATGATTTGGCAATTGCTATATTGGAAATTCATAGGAACATTTGCCCTTGCCTTCTCGATCGGAATCTGTCAAATCTTTGAAAGTGTTTGAGTCCTCATCGTGGCATGGTTTGCCAATTCTTGTCCCTATACTAAAAGTGGCTATATCTGGAGCTTGGTAGGGATGAATGTGGCACACATTTGCAATGCATATGTTACTAAGTCAAAAACTTGATCCTATGAGAGACTTATGCAATGAACAAAGTGAAGGGAAAATTCTTGTGCACATGAATGGAATGGAGGGGTGAGATAACTCCCATGAATTTGCTCTCTTTTAAGGATGAAACATGGCTACTTTTTTTAGCACTCTTACTTTTTCAAGAATGGATGCTTTTTCTTTTTCTTGTAGCCATGTCTTCTACTCCTTTTTTATTTTTAGAGAGGCTTTCATTTGTATTGTATGAAGTTTCTTTTTGACGGATGGGTAATCGATGGATGCAAACTCTCAATGTGAGAAATTTTGCATGAATGGAGTGCACAAGAGTTTTCAATTCAAAAAGTTCATGCATGTCACTCAATTAGGTCATGGGTTTGACAAAGTTCAATGAAAAGAAAAGTGGCAAATGCTTGTGGTTTTCAATGAATGTATCATATGGCCTTGGTGGAGTTATAAATTTCCAATGAGAGATTTAGTCAAAGTTCAAGACTTCAAATAGTTACAAATGTCAAAATCAATTTCAAGCAAAAGGATGATTTCTAAAGAACTTATTTACCATATCACACTAGTCAAATACCTAGATGACGTGTTTTTCTTATTGAATTATGGGAATCATAAACAAGGTAATGAATTGAAATATAAAGTATTCAAATTTTTAGCTTAAGCAAATTCTTGACAACCAAATTTTATTTCAATTTGTTGAGTTGATTCATTTTAGATATGCAATGAAAAATGTGAAATCAACTCAAACAGCAGGGTAGCGCATAAAAGTGGGGATAGGAAATGCAAACCAATTTTCGGGTGCAAAACGGAGTCGTACAGTGCAGAAAACAAGTCGGCCGACCAGGGGGTTCAGCCGACCTCCTTTTGGCTCTTCTATGCCTCTGTTTCGTCGAGTCGTTTTGCTCATTCGGTTGCGACGTGTTTTGATATGCAACGTTAATTTTTCACGTCGGGATTTTGTGACATGGGGACATGTTTCCCCCACACTTGTTTCCTGAATTCTTTATTCAACAGAATAAACTAAAGGCGGAACTTTACCGGTGTTAGATGAACCGGTAAGTTCACTTTATTGAAATCAAAATATGTGGATGCTTACATTATTTAACCTAGCTTTAGAAAATAAACGTTTTTAAAAAATAAAATCCTAATTAGTAAGCATCCTATGCTGTCGGGACATCTAAACTATGGTGCGTTGTAGATGTTGGGCTCCCCAACGGCATTGCACAAGCGCCGCGGTTTGGCGCTCATGCCACGGCGAACACCGTCAATCTCCTCCTTGAGGGCCATGATGTCGTCCTTTAATTCCGCCCTCTCGATGCGCCCTTCCACCACCAAGTCAGTCAGCTTCTTGCTCTCCAAGCGGAGAGAAGTGAACTCCTTGGTCAGCTGTGCCACTTTAGGGGCACGAGGAGAGTCCTCATCTCTGTCCTCGAACTGACAGTGCGGCCCATTGATGGCAGGTGGTGGGACGTGTCACCTAATCTTGGAGGGCGACAAGCTCGTCGACTCCTCCATTGCTAGATTATCCACGCGCTTGAATAGGCCCTTAGGGTAGCCTCCTTCGGGTTTGTGCACCCCGTGGATAAGAAAGTGATCTCCCATGCGTTCCAGCGAGGTACAGGTGGGCATCTTGTAGTGGTGGCTCACTACATCGCCCTTCTTAGTCTTCAATGTGTACATGAACTCCTCGCCGGGCAGCAACGGTGGGAGAGACTCGTATTTTCCATGGAAAAGAAGTGTCTTGACTGGGTTTAGTCCAGCCAAGGTCGGACGGCATGGCGTCGTCGACTTCATTGGCATTCTCTGAGGGGAGAGCGACCGGACAGCGCTACGAGGTGTAGGGCTGCGCCTGCGCAGAGTCGTCGTAGGCGGGATCAAGGCAAGGGGCTTGACATCAATCACCATGACAGACTCCAAGGCGAGGGAAGTTTTGTCGTTGGCCGGTGTAATGTCCCCGCTCAGGTTGAAGGTTGATCTGGAGGAGGAGTGAGGCACAATCTTCTTGTCGGCCATGATGAGGACAGGAGGACGATGATGATTCAATGAGGTGTATAACTTTCCTCTTTGTTTCCATCCTTTAAGTAGGCGGGTAACGACGCGTTTCACTGAGGATTTTGTGGAGGATATCGAGGAGGATGAACACGAGAAAACAGAACGCGAACGGCGCGAAGAGAGAGTCGGCTGACCCTAGGGTTCCGCCGACCCCCTTCTGGCTCCGTTCGGGCCACATTTTCTCGGGTCGATTAAATGGGGCCCAATAGATAAAGAATTGGATGGGCCCATTCGTTGGACGTGGAGAATTTAAACAGAATTGAAAGAAATTGCATGGAAATCGATTATATTTACCATGTCAAATTCTTTTTCTGTATCCTTTTGGGAATTGAGAAATAATTTGAGTCGCTGCCCATTCACAACTAATATTTGACTGTCATCAACTTGGAGTGTGATGGCTCCATGGGATGAAGTCTCTACTACATTGAAGGGTCCTTCCCATTTACATCTAAGCTTCCCATGTTCCAAAGAGTTTAACTCTAGAGTTAAATAGTAAAACTTTATCTCCAGGTTTGAACTCTTTCAGCGTAATCCTCTTATCGTGCCATCTTTTCGTTCTCTCTTTATAAATTCTGGCACTGTGGTACGCCTTATCTCTCCATTCCTCCAACTCAGAGATTTGCTTCAATCGGTGATTTCCATCTTCGTTAAGATTCATGTTCCACCGCTTGATGGCCCAATACGCCCTATGTTCCAATTCTACGGGAAGATGGCAAGTCTTCCCATAGACAAGTTGGAATGGAGACATGCCAATAGGTGTCTTGTAGGCAGTATGATATGCCCACAATGCGTCGGGTAGCTTTTGCCTCCATCCCGTTCAAATTTCCAAGATAGTCTTTTGTAGAATATTCTTAATTTGCTTATTAGATGTTTCTGCTTGACCATTTGTCTGTGGGTGGTATGGGGTAGCAATGTTATGCTGGACTACAAGTTCCCTTAAAAAGTTCCGGAAGGTCTTATCTATGAAATGAGACCCTCCATCACTTATGACCATACGGGGAGTTCCAAAGCGTGGGAAAATGATCTCATGGAACATTTTCCTTGCTTGCTTGGAATCAGCATTTTTGCTTGGCAATGCTTCTACCCATTTTGACACATAATCGAGGGCAACTAGAATATACTCGCAATCATAAGACCTAGGAAAAGGTCCCATGAAATCAATACCCCATACATCAAATAATTCCACTTGGAGATTATATATTAGGGGCATCGCATCGCGAGCAGAGATTCCTCCATGCTTCTGGCATTTCCAACATCTGCGAATGAATTCCTTGGTATCTTCATTCATTGAAGGCCATAGAATCCACTCTGCCAGATCTTTGCCTGAGTACGGAAAAAAACGTAATGACCACCATAGGGGCCAGCATGGCATTTCTCTATAATTTTGATGCCTTCAATTGATGGGACGCACCTTCTGAGAAGGCCATCGGCACATACTCGATAGAGGTAAGGGTCATCCCAAAGGTGTCTACGACTCTCATAAATGAGTTTCTTTTTGTTCTCCCCTGGTGGTACGTATCCCGTAACCATAAAGTTCATGATATCCGCATGCCAAGGGTGAGAGTCTGTCACCTTGAGGAGCATATCATCTCATAGGAAGTCATTGATAGGTATGTCGATGGTTTGTGTGACTTCCATACGTGAAAAATGATCTGCTACTAAATTCTCTACTCCTATCTTATCTCTTATTTCCAGATCAAATTCTTGGAGTAGAAGAATCCATCGAATTAGTATGGGTTTAGCATCCTTTTTGGTAAGCAGATATTTCTTAGCAGCATGGTCTGTGTAGACTATTTCCTTTGCTCCAACCAAATAGGATCTAAACTTGTCGATAGCAAAAACTACTGCTAGGAGCTCTTTCTCAGTTGTGGCATAAGTGAGTTTGGCTCCTGTCAGAGTTTTGCTAGCGTAGGCTATTGCATGATGCTTTTTATCTTTGGTTTGGCCTAAGACCGCACCAACAGCAAAGTCACTGGCATCACCCATGATTTCGAATGACAACGTCCAATCAAGAGGTTGGATAATTGGAGCTGAGATGAGTGCCTTTTTGATTATATCAAATGATTTAAGGCATTCATCATCGAAATCAAAGGGAGCTTCTTTATCTAATAGGTTGGTGAGGGGTCTAGCGATTTTGGAGAAATCCTTGATAAATTGTTGATAGAACCCCACATGACCTAAAAAGCTGCGGATTTCCATAACATTGATAGGAGGTGGAAGTTTTTCAATAACTTCAATTTTAGATTTGTCCACCTCTATCCCTCTCTCGGACACCAAGTGTCCAAAAACGATGCCTTACCGGGCCATGAAATGGCACTTTTCCCAATTAAACACAAGGTCCTTCTCCTGGCATCTTTGTAAGACCCTGTCTAAGTTTTCTAGACAATGATCAAAAGTTTTTCCATAGACGGAGAAATCGTCTATGAAAACTTTCATGATATCCTCGATCATGTCTGAAAATATAGACATCATGCATCTTTGGAAAGAGTCAGGAGCGTTACACATTCCAAAGGACATACGCCGGTAGGCATAGGTCCTGTAAGGACATGTGAACGTGGTCTTACTTTGATCATCAGGATGGATTGGAATTTGATGATATCCTGAACACCCATCAAGGAAACAAAAGTAGGAGTGTTTTGCCAATCGCTCTAACATCTCATGGATGAAGGGCAATGGAAAATGGTCTTTCCTTGTTGCCTTGTTAAGTTTTCGGTAGTCAATGCACATCCTCCGTGCCGTGATGGTCCATTGAGGAATTAATTCATTCCTCTCGTTTTGAACGACCGTCATACCTCCCTTCATAGGCACTACTTGAACTGGACTTACCCATTCACTATGAGGAACATGGTAAATAATCCTGGCATGTAGAAGTTTCAAGACTTCTTTCTTGACAACTTCCCACATCGCATTATTCAATCGCCTTTGAGGTTCCCTTGAGGGGACACTCTCAGGGTCAATAGGAATACGATGGGTGCATAACACTGGACTAATTCCCTTGAGATCCTGAAGTGAATATCCAAAAACAGCTCTATGCCTTTCTAACATGGCTATGAGTTTGAGCGTTTCATCATCTGAAAGCTTGTCACTTATAATGACATGGGCTTCCAAATCACCATTTAGAAAGGCATAACGTAGGCCTGGATGTAGAATCTTGAGCTCAACAAGAGGTTTTGGGGAGGGCTCTTCTTTTGGCAATTCAATTTCCTCCTGAAATTCATCCTCCTCTTGGACGAAGTCTTCTTCTCCATTAATTTCAAGGGGTTCTAAAAATTGAAGAGTCCTAACCTCCTCCATTGGCTCATCATGGATGGGAGATTCTGCAGATGTGTTCTTTGAACGCAGAATTGGCATGGCGAAATTTCTTCCTCTAAGATTGATATTGAGGCTTTCTTCCAAAGAAACATCCATGAGAAATTTCTCTATGGGAATCCCTATCATGATGTCGAAATCTTGGATTTCAAACACGTGAAAATCTAGGACAGCCTCAACATCTTTGTGTCTAATAGACACTTGTTGCAGAACCCCACATCCTTCAAGAATGGTTCCGAATGAATCTCGGAAGGATTTGCGTGTTGGTGCCAATGGCACATCACCAAGAATGGCAAGAGCACAAAAATTAGAAATGATATTTGCTCCAACAGTAGGGTTGTATAGGATTCTCATTGGTGTCCCTCTAATAGAACATAAAATGGTAGCCAAAGGTGAGGTCATCCGAAGAATTTTGGGTGAATTCTTGACTTCCGCTGTCCACTCTCTGCTTAGGATAGAGGTCAACTCCTTGACCGTCTGACGAGTGAACACCCCGTCAGGTGGATCAGGTGGAGTTGGTGGCAATGAAGGTTTCCTATATCAACAATACTTCGAGGTATTTCCATATTCTTCAAAAAACTCTTCCTCGAAGTTGGAAACTGCGAGGGTTGAATTTCTTCTACCTTCGTAGTCTCAGGTTCGGGAGAGGATTCCTCTGGCAATGCTTGGGGTAAACAAGAAATGGGTCATCCTTGTCCAAGAGTGTATCCTCCGTTCTTGACATGACTTCCTCTTGGGGAGGCTCATTAAGACCCATAATGAAGAATTTTCTAGAATTCTGTCCAGAAGATCCATGCCTTCTTCTGGAGTCTTATGGAGGAAAGGTCCTCCAACCGTAATGTCAAGATATAGGGCAGACTCTTTGTTCAATCCCATTAAGAAATGTTGCAAAAGCATTGGTTCAGGGATTATCAAATCTAGGCCAAAATTTTCCAAAAGAGAAAATATGTCCCAAGCTGCACCTATGGATTCCTTCTCCATCTGCTGGAAGCATAGTACTTCCTTTCGTAAGGAAACAATTCGGGCAATGGGAAAGAAAGCAAGACAAAATTTGTCTCGTAATTCACTCCAATCAATGTTTTTCTTCCAAACGTAGTGGTTGTACCATTGTTTGGCTTTTTCCTTGAGGGAAAAGGAAACAACTTCCATTTGAGAGTTTCTTGTGTCATACCTTTGATTAGAAGGCATGAACACAGTTGTTCGAACTCTCGTAGATGGTGGTAAGGGTTTTCACAATCCTTTCCTGAGAAGGATTGTTCCCGAACCATGGATATAAAGCTAGGGAAAAGTTCATAGCTGGTTGAACAAATAGCTCCCGCCGAAGGCGGTGGCTCATAGAACTTGCCCTTCGGAGCAGAGTAAGAAAGAATGGTGGGTTGCTCAATTTATATGGTGGTGGTAAGGTAAGAATAAGAAAGGTAAGATGATAGATAAGGGGGATATGATATGAGGGTGGTCTTGGTTCGAAGATTAACAACAACCGTTCCCCGGCAACAGCACCAGAAATGCTTGTTTGTATTTCTTAACACCACAGAGTTATCTGCAAGCACACAGACATACGGTTGTAGCAGTTCCCCTTAAGGAGTATTCCCAAGGGTATCAAGTCCAAAGAACGTGTGTGCTAATCTTTCGAACTAGCTCACCCAAGGACACAAAGTTGTTTGGTAGGTAAGGAACAGAGAGGAATTCAAAGTATTGATCCTATTTCAAGGTAGTTTGCAGTATATGCTTGCTTCGGGCACGTGCTTACTCCTATCAATACTAGGACGACTCCGGCCAATAGCCTATGGCATAGCCGAACGTGGAGGATTAAGAACAGATATGGCTGTAACCACCTACTGCCTACCTCTTCAATCTGTGGGTCTACGAGATATCCACTGATGATTTATAACCTAAGCACCACAATTACGTTGTAAATCACTACTCTGGTTGTTTTGAACACAAAGCTACAACTAGATCCTCTAATGAATTAAAGCAGTGAACCCACAAGTAACTACTTGTGAAAACTACTAAGAATAAAAGATCAAACTTGTATTGAATTCACAAAGGCTTACTTGATTGAGTAAAACCTTTGTAGGGGTACAAGTGTAGAAGAGGGACTTGACAAGCTCAGGCCTCCTTCTCCTAGACTCTTCACCACACTCTCTTTCTACTTTGGTAGCCTCTAGGACTACTCTAAACCTTTGGAGTGTAGCACTATTCTCAACTTTTGGTATGTGTGATAAGTGAGGTGAGGGGGTCTATTTATAGGTGGAGAAGGGTCGGTTCCCACCACAATTAACGTGCGAATCAGTCGCCATTGACTCTAGGGAGCCGGGAGGAGCCAACACGTGTCATTTGACTGGGTTTGACGCCAGGAAGGGGTTGGCCAAACCCCTGGTTCGGCCGACCTGGTGAAGCCTCCCCTCGGGGAGTGCTTCCTCCAGGTGGCTTCAAGGTGGGCCCCCTTGATGTATATGGGTGCAACACCGTTGGATCTCCTCGTATTCTTCTGTTGTGGGCCATTTGATCCATGTGTTGCCACATGTCATTGCTTGATTCATTGAAATCCATTTTCATGGATTCATCCCTGCATGTTTTGGTATTTTGGGTAATAATTCACCTGCATACAAATAAACACCAACACTTGTGGAATTGGGTTAGTGTATAGCCCTACCACTATGTTTTGTGTTTCTTTTATGCACATTATGAGGTGAATTGACCGTTAAAAATATGGTACTTAAGGACCATCAACACGTACTTTATGTACCTCATAAATAAGGTCTTCATGGAGTACTTGGATAAGTTTGTGGTGGTGTTCATAGATTATGTTATGATCTACTCGAAGGATGAGAAGGAACACGAGAAACACTTGAGGCATACATTGCAGAAGCTCAGAGAGCATCAATTGTAGGTTAAATTCAGCAAGTGCCAGTTTTGGTTGAAAGAGGTGTCGTTTTTGGGTCATATCATCTCGGGAGAAGGAGTATCAGTGGACCCAGGAAAGGTGAGGGACGTGCTAAAGTGGGAGCCACCGCAAAATGTAAAGGAAATAAGGAGTTTTCTTGGAATGGCTGGATATTACCGTCGATTCATCATGGACTTTTCTAGGATAGCCAAGCCAATGATGGAATTGCTAATGAAGGGAAAGGCTTTCCGATGGACTAAAGCTTGTCAAAACAGTTTTGAGGACCTAAAGTAGAGGTTAACCACAACCCCAATTTTAGTATTGCCGGACGTGAGCAACAACTTTGATATTTATTGTCATGCATCGAGACAAGGACTTAGATGTGTATTGATGCAAGAAGGTCAAGTGGTCGCCTAAGCATCTAGGCAATTCAAGAAACATGAGCAGAATTACGCAACACATGACTTGGAACTTGCAGCTGTAGTACACGCATTGACGATTTGGATACATTATATTCTTGGTCATAGGTGTGAAATTTACACGGATTATAAGATTCTCAAGTACATATTCACACAAACGGACATGAATTTGAGGCAACGAAGATGGTTGGAGTTCATGAAGGATTATGATTTGGGAATCAACTATCATCCAGGGAAGGCTAATGTAGTGGCCGACGCTCTGAGTAGAAAAGGAGTAAGTCAACAACTCACGGTGCGAGAGTTGCCACCCACATTATGTAAGGGGTTGGAACTGTTGAACCTTGGATTTGTAAATGAGATGGGTATAATGGAGTTAAATCCGACTTTGGAGCAGGAAATTCGAGAGAGTCAAACAAAGGATGAGTAAATTCAAGAGATCCAGGAAAGGACCAAAGAGGGGAGAGAATTCAGATTTGATGAGGACGAACATGGTACCTTATGGAATGGAAAGAGGATTGTCGTGCCTAATGTGAAGCATATTCGGGAGACAATATTGAAGGTGGCACATGACCTGCCATACTCAATTCACCCCGGTTGTACGGAGATGTACAAGGACTTGAAAACATGTTATTGGTTGGCTAGCATGAAAAAGGACATAGCTGAATATGTAGCATTGTGTGATGTGTGCTAACGAGTCAAGGCGGAACATCAAAGGAAAGCTGGACTATTGCAACCACTGAAGATTCTAGAATGGAAGTGGGAAGAAATTGCAATGGACTTCATAGTTGATTTACTGCATACTCAGTCCGGTCATGACTCAATTTGTGTAATTGTGGATTGGTTGACCAAATCAGCTGATTTTGTTCCTGTCAAGACCACCTATACCACTGCGAAACTAGCAGAATTGTATATGGAGCACATTGTGTGTTGACATGCAGTACCAAAGAAGATAGTATCGGATAGAGGTTCTCAATTTACCTCCAGGTTTTGGCGAAAAATTGCATGAAGCTTTGGGAACAAGGTTGAATTTCAGCTCAGCATATCACCCCCAAACGGATGGACAAACTGAGAGGACCAATCAGATTTTGGAGGACATGTTAAGATCATGTGCTTTGAAGCATGGGAAAAATTGGGACAAGAGCTTGTCATATGTGGAATTCTCATACAACAATAGTTACCAAGCAAGTTTGAAGATGTCTCCATACGAAGCACTATATGGAAGGAAGTGTAGGACGCCCTTGTTTTGGAGTGAGACAGGGGAGAATCAAGTATTTAGACCCAATGTGTTGCAAGAAGGTGAGAAACAAGTTATGATTTTTCGGGAAAACTTGAGTGCTGCTCAATCAAGACAAAAGGGCTATGCGTATAATAGGCAGAGAAAAGTAGCCTTTGGAGTGGGAGACTTTGTATACCTCAAGGTGTCACCAACGAGAGGTCATAAGTGGTTTAATATAATAGGCAAGCTAGCAGCTCGCTACATTGGGCCATTCAAGATTTTGGATAAAAGAAGGGAGGTAGCGTATAAGTTGGAGATGCCAACTTATCTTTAAGATGTCCATGATGTGTTTCATGTTTCCCAGCTCAAGAAGTACTTGAGGGTACTAGAAGAACAAGCGCTAATGGAAGAAATGAAACTAGAGGAAGATTTGACTTATGTCGATCAACCGGTCAAAATCTTGGAAAGCAAGGAGAGAGTCACAAGGAACAAGGTCATCAGATGGTGTAAAGTTCAATGGAAGCATCACACAGAATCAGAGGCAACATGGGAGCAGGAGGATGATCTCAATAAGGATTTTCCCTATCTTTTCTCTTCCACGTCGAATCTCGAGGGCGAGATTCATTTTAAGGGGGGTGGGTTTGTAACACCCTCATTTTCATCCATCATCCATTGCATACATTCTAATACATGTCTAACATTAATCCACATAAAAAGGAACACGTTTAAAATGAATTAGAAATAACACCACACTTAAGAATTCTGGGAAGTGCGGAGTAGTGCAATTTTGGTGCGGATTAGTCCGATTTCTCTCTAACTTCCATCGGCCTTGTCCGTTTTTTCTGCGGACTAGTCTGTTTTTCCCTCTGGACATTTTCGGACTTGTCCAGCCCAGTGAAGACTATTTCGGTGTTCCAAGAAACCTTGAAAAATTGCTAAGTCCTTGGACTTGTCCGGACTTGTCTGGTGTTACAACGGACTTGTTCGTTTTTCCCTCAGATTAAAGTCGTACGTATCCGATTTTTGGCCAGACTTGTTTGTTTTTCCCCTATGGATAAGTTTGGACTTGTCCGATGTCCAGTCCGGACTTGTCCGATTTCCCTCTGTCCAACTTCGGACTATTCTAGCCCTTTTCGGACTTGTCTGATAAATCGCGACTCCTAGTTGATCTCTTGTTTCATGAGATGTCTCTTTGATTTTATGTTAAGTGGTACTAGGGACGTCGTGCCTAACTCTTTTATAGCCCATGTGGGACTCCAAACCGACCCCTATTCATCTCAAACTCGAAATCCACCCAACCCTAGCCATCCACCTCTATATAAACAACCCCACCCCTTGGCTTGCCATCTATTTGCCACGTTTCCACCTCACCCAAACCCTAGCTTGTGATTGGCCACCACCAAGGAGGGATAAAGAGGTCTAGAACAAGAAGAAGAGGAGGAGGAAATGAAAGAGGATCAAGATCTCCATCAACTTTGCGTTCTTCGTCAACAAATCACCACCAAGTTATTCATCAACCCTAGATCGTCAAGATCCAAGTGTTGCCTCCAAGATCCTTGATTCTTTGGAGTCCTACACACCTGGTATAGCTTCTACTTTCTTTTTCTTACGTTAATTCAACCCCGTTTCTCCAAATTCACGTCGATCTAGAAAACCCTAATGTTGTTCCTGCGCAGTGCGGACTAGTCCGGCCCCCTACGCACTTATCCGATTTTTGCAATCTATTCCTGTTGAATTAAATCTAAATTGTTTCAAAGCAATTAAAAATCTGCGTAGACATATTAATAACCATTGTAATTGATTAATAAACATTAAAAGCAACTTATTAACTAGTTTTGCTTTGCATTTACATTAATCATGCATGTCACGTCATCTTGAGTAATATTTGTGCACTATTTGATTGTGTTTCTTGTCTTGTATGTTTATTGTGCAGATTAGACGGATTTGCGCTAGAGAGTGCCGCGGAGGATCTTTAGCACCAAGACTTTGAAGGCTTTGACCCGAACCAATCCCGAACGCAAGGCAAGTGTCCTTGAAGCATATTGATCCTATTTTAAAATATATTTTTTGTTTGCAAACTGCATGCTTGTGTCAATTTGATGGGAATCCTATGATAGGAAGTTTACTAGATTTGTTTAACCACCCTTGTCACCTGGAATATATGGTAGAGAGTCGGGAAGAGCTTTTTACCTTTTTGCTTCGCTTAACTACTTGGGATGGGAGAACAACTATACCACTTAACTTAATTATGCATTTATGATATTATGATTAATATGAACTGATTAATGTGATATGGTAATGGGTGATCTAAGCAAGCCTGGTATGTGGATGTGTTGGATGTTATGGTGGTTTTGCTTGCTTTAGATCTAAGGACCGGTTCATGCGAGTATATGCCAAGACAACAGTGCCACCCCGAGGCCAAGTATGGGTGTGGCATAGCTGATTAATTAGGGCTTTGCTAGTGCTATTTGTACCATTAAGGATGCTCAGGGGAGGGTTAGTCGGATTGGGTTTGTTGATGATTGGTGGGACTACCCTGGGATTCGAATGGCTTAGGGGCCCTTGGTTGAAGATGTGCTCAGTTGGAGGCATCGCCACTGCTGAAACCTCGGTGGGGTCTAAATAGGCTAGTAATCCATTTGTAAAGGCTATTTTGTGATCTCTTGGCCACACACTGACAGAAGTGTGAGACGGCATGATAGAGGTTCTAGTCACTACAAAGTGATGAAATCACAAACACGTGGGTAAAGTGGTACAACCTCTGCAGAGTGTGTCTAATAAAACTATCATTATAGTCGTGCTCCCGGTTGTGAGCACCTGGATGACCTACATGATTAGAGGGAACTTGGTATTGGGATGGTTATTGGGATGGTTATGGTTTGGTACTGATTATGGCTGGTTATGGATTAAATTCTGGTATTGTATATGATTAATGGTAATGGCGGAATCTGGTATATGGATGATGGTAATGAAATATGGAATGGTATTATGATAACTATATGGTTTATGATTGGTTTACTTCACATACATATAACATATTGCTTTTCAAATGTTTTAATGTACTTTTCAGCACTTAGCCATTATTGTATTCGTCATTTGAGTCAACTACTTGTTATACTTCCCACACTTGTTGAGTACGACATGTACTCACCCTTGCAATTCCCCCACCAACAGTCGCATGTCAGGATTGGGAGTTTAAAGATGATAATGCGGAGTTCTAGGTCGTGTCTGTCGTCAGCTTTGCCTGTGGTGTTGATTGGAACTGCGTTATACCCTTTTCTTACGCTGCTTAGTTGCTTATTTAGTTTATTTCCGCTGCATTAGTTGAACTTGTCATTAATATTCATTAGAGCTGTATTTGAGGATATTATGAATTGTGTAATAAAAGTGGTTAATTAATCTTGTTCTGTGGTAATTTTCTGTATGTCCTTTTGTGGTTGCACTCGTGTATGTGTGTTGAACGTCCTGGGCAAACATATGTGTTCACTTGGTTCATTTTTGGAACCGGGTGTCACATTATAGGCTTTGCTTTGTCCATTCCAAACTTCTTAAGTATGTCTTGAGTGTACTTTGTTTGGCTTATGAACATCCCTTCATTTTGTTGCTTCACTTGGAATCCCAAGAAATATCTCAACTCTCCCATCATGGACATCTCAAATCTATCTGTAATAATCTTACTAAATTCTTGACAAAAAGATTTGTTAGTTGAACTAAATATAATATCATCAACATAAATTTGACAGATAAATAGATCATTATCAAAATGCTTAGTAAACAAAGTGTAATCAGCTTTACCAATCTTAAATCCGTTTTGAATCAAAAAATCTCTAATATACTCATACCAAGCTCTAGGACCTTGTTTGAGGCCATAGAGAGCCTTACGTAGTTTGAACACATGGTCGGATAACTCTTGATCTTCGAACCCAGGGGGTTGCTCCACGTACACCTCCTCCTTGATCGGTCCATTGAGGAAGGCACTTTTCATGTCCATTTGATAAAGCTTGAGATCATGGTAAGTAGCATATGCAAGTAATATACGAATCAATTCAAGCCTAGCTATGGGAGCAAAAGTCTCGTCGAAATCCAAACCTTCGACTTGTGAATACCCTTTGGCCACAAGTCGCGCCTTGTTTCTTGTCACCACCTCGTGTTTGCCTTGCTTGTTGCGGGAGACCCATTTAGTGCCGACGGCGTTGAACTTGGGTCTTTCAACAAGTTCCCACACCTCATTCTTTTTGAAGTTGTTCAATTCTTCTTGCATCGCCACCACCCTATCCGGATCCTTTGATGCATCTTCAACTGTGTGTGGTTCCAAAGAGGATACAAACGAGTAATGTTCACAAAAATTAGCTATACAAGATCAATTTGTTACTCCCTTTTGGATGTCACCGATTATGTTGTCGACAAGGTGATCTCTTTGGATGCATTGTTGTACTCTTGGATGTGGCACTTTTGATCTTGAATCTTCATGGTCATCATCTTCTTCACCCCCTGGATGGTTGCCTTCGTTGATGTGTTGATCATCTTGGTATCCTTGAGGTTGATCTTGTGTGGAAGCTTCCCCTTAATCATTCTCCTCCACTTGTGGTTCATCTTCTTCATTTGCATTTGGAGGTGGTGCTTGTGGTCGAACATCGCCCAACGCCATTCTTCTCAATGCTTGACATGGAGCTTCTTCTTGATCTAGCACACATTGATCAACTAGCTATTCTTAAGAGCCGTTAGTTTCATCGAACACCACGTCACGTGCTACTTCAACAAGCCCATAGGCCTTGTTAAAGACACGATAGGCGTAGGACTTTGAATCATAGCCAAGTAAGAAACCTTCATCGGACTTCAAAGCGAACTTTGAAGTCCTAGGCTTCTTGTTAAAAATATAACATTTAGAACCAAAAACTCAAAAGTATGAAATATTCGGCTTGTTACCCGTGAGTAGTTCATACGGTGTTTTCTTGAGTAGGCGATGAAGATATAGCTAGTTTATGGTGTGACAAGCGGTGTTAATCGCTTCAGCCCAAAACCAGTCTAAAGTCTTGTATTCATCTAGCATTGTCCTTGCCATCTCAATGAGTGTTCGATTCTTCCTTTCGGCTACACCGTTTTGTTGAGGAGAATAAGGTGTTGAAAACTCGTGCTTTATCCCTTCTTCGTCTAGATACTACTCAACATGGGTATTCTTGAACTCCGTTCCGTTGTCACTTCGTATGTTCTTGATCGTCAACGATAATTCATTTTGAGCTCGCTTGAGAAACTTCTTGAGGGTTCCTTGAGTTTATATCTTATCATGCAAAAAGAAAACCCACGTGAAGCATGAAAAATCATCAACAATTACTAAACCGTTTTTGTTACCGCCGATGCTTCTGTAAGACGTTGGACCAAATAGGTCCATGTGAAGTAGCTCGAGCGGTCTCGTTGTTGTCATGCCATTCTTCGTGGGGTGGGGTACTCCTACTTGCTTCCCTGCTTGGCACACGCTACAAGGCATGCCTTTCTCAAAAACAACATCCTTCAAACCTCAAATGTGATCGACTTTAAGGAGTTTTTGAAGATTCCTCATACCAACATGTGCTAGTCGTCTATGCCACAACCAACCAATGTTTGTTTTTGCAATCAAGCATGTGTCAAGTTCGGCTTTATGTTTGTTGAAGTCAACTAGATAAAGCTTTCCCTTTAACACACCCTTGAATGCAACCGAGTTATTACTCCTTCTAGAGACGGTCACACCCTCATTAGTGAACAAACAATTATAACCCTTGTCACATAACTGGGATATGAACAAAAGGTTATAATCCAAGAAATCAACGTGTAAAACATGAGAAAGAGTATGTTGTGATGAAATTGCTATTTTACCGGTACCAAGCACCCTCCCTTGACTGTTATTGCCAAAATAAATGCCTTCGCTTGGATCTTCATTTTCTTCATATTCAACGAACATCCTTCTTTCTTCGGTCGTGTGATTGGTGCATCCACTATCTAGCACCCATTTTCCTCCACCGGAGGAATAAGTCTGCAAAAACAAATTACGCCTTGGTCTTAGGTACCCAAGCTTGATTGGGTCCTTTGAGGTTAGTCATATGTGATTTGGGCACCCACACATGAGACTTGGTGTTCCCATGGCGTGGCCCAACATATTTGGCATAAACTCTTCCGATATTATTTTTCACACGTACATATGATGCATCAAATGTTTAAACAAAACTTGTTGGTCATGTAAGTTCACAATGTTATACTTATCAACATTATTAAGTTTTCTAACTTGAGAAGAGTTTCCCTTGACTAAGAAAATGCGTTCCTTATTATTCTTGTGGCTTCTAGCATTTTGCTTTTCACCATAAGAATACCCAATGCCATATTTTACATTAGGAGGTCTTGTGACCAAGTATGCACTGCGTGCATACTTGACCTTGTCCTTTTCAAATATGCCACTTCGGGAAGGATGCTTGTCCTTTGTCAAGTTTGATTTTTCCTTCAAGTTAGTGTCAATTTTAGCACATACACAAGCAATAGTAGTTTCAGATTTTAGATGTTTAGAAGATGAGCTTGAAGAGGATGAAGAGCCACTTCGCTTGAGTGACTCAACTTGTACCTCAAGTATCTTGTTAACTTTGGTCAAGTTAGCAAGTTCATTCTTGATGGTGATGTTTGAGTCATTTAACTTCAAGCTAGCTTTCTTGCTTGAAGCTAACTCAAGTTTTAGTGATTTGCTTCTCCCCTTTTCAAGTTCAAGGAGCTTTTTGATATTAAGGTATTCTTCCTTTTGGAGGATGATCATACCTTCTTAGCGATCAACTAGCTCCTCCTTATCAACAAGCTTATCCATTAAAAATTTCATCTTAGCCGCACTTTTCTTATCTAAACAAACAAGCATATCTTCATCATCACTAGAGTTATCACTATCACTATTAAGAGAATGCGAGGAGGAAGATTTAGTTGTTACCTTTCTTTTACCTTCCTTGGCCATTAGACACGTATGATCGTTGTGCTTCCATGCGCTGATGGTCGGGAAGAGGGTGGATTTCTTGGTAGGTTTCATGACGTCTATGGTAGCCATTTCCTCTTCTTCTTTGGATGAGGACTCATCATTAGAGTCCCACTCCTTCCCCAAGTGCGCTTGACCATATTGTTTATTTTTCTTGAAAGTTTTCTTAGGTTGAGGCTTGTTGTCCTTCATCTTTCTCTTCTTTTCTTCATGTGGGCAATCTACTATGAAGTGGTCATATTCTCCACAATTGTAGCATGCCCGTCTCATCTTGGGTCTTTGCTTGTCCCTTTGTTTTCATTCCTTTGCGCTACCACCTTGTCTTCTTCTCATCATTTTCTTAAATTTCTTCGTGAATAAGATCATATCTTCTTCATCTATATCACTTATTTTATCGTCGCTGTCGTCTTCTCCATGAGTTTCCCGAGCTTCTTTCGATATGGGTTTGCAAGTTGACTTCAAAGCAACTCCTTTCTTCTTTGCCGAGGTAAGGTCAGCAATCTCCTTAACGTGCTTGGCTTGCTTCTCCATCATTTCAAAATTGATAATGTTCCTAAGAAGCTCGTCCGGGGTCATTTTCTGATACCTGGGACTTTATCTAATCATGGAGCAAAGGGTTACATTGCGAGGCTTGAATGCTCTAAGTATCAACTTTAGGACCTCATGATCACTCCACTTCTTGCTGCCAGATGCTCGGACTTTGTTGATGAGATTCTTCAATCGGTTGTACATATCTTGTGGTGAATATCTTCTTCTATAGAAAATCTTCCCATATCACCTTCAATCATTTCAATCATGGCTTCACGTACATGACGATCACCTTCATGAGCAGTTTGTAGAGTGCCCCATATCTCCTTGGCAATTTCGAGTCCATCAACCTTGGTGAACTCGTCTCGGCTCAGTGACGATGTGATAATAGTTGCAGCTTGAGCGTTCTGATGAATGGCTTGTTCTTGTCTTGGTGTGATCTCTTCATCGTCATTCGAGTTATATATCCCTGTACACACTATATGCCACAAGATGGGGTTAAGTGATATGAGATGCATTTTCATATTTTGTCTCCATATAGAATAATCATTACCATCGAAGAAAGGTGCTTTCCCTAGAGGAATTGACAAGTAATGGTTATTGTTCGAATTTAACTGGTCATAGTTAAAAGGATATCGGGAGTAGTATGAGTGACTACTCCCCTTCTTCTTCTTTTCATCCTCGATCTTCATTTTCCCTTTTGGGGATAGTGCCTTCTTCCTTAGGAGTGCCTTTAGTTCTAGCATCTCCTCATCATCATTCTTACATTCTTGGATGGCGTCGAGGAGCTTCTCCAGCTTTGAGTCTTTTCATTGTCACCCTTCTCATGGTTGAAGTTCTTGTGTACATCCTTAATGTCCGACATCTTCTCTCGGAGTGGTGAGTCTCTTTTGAAGAGACCTTGTGACACCCGGTTCCGAATATGAACCAAGCGTAACGCATATGTGTGCCCAGGAAGTTCATCACACATATACGGTTGCATCACAAACGATATACAGAATTTAACCACGTCTTAACTAATATATAAGTACTTTATTACAATAATCCAATAGTTCACGAATGATAAAACTCTAAACAATGCAGCAGAAAATAAAATAAGCAGCACAACTCCAATCCACAGGCAATTGACGGCGGTACGCAACCTAGTACTCCACGTGATCCTCAGGGTACTCCCAATTGTCTCCAGTAGCTGTTGGGGGGGGGGATTGCAAGGGTGAGTACATGTCGTATTCAGCAAGTGTGGAAAGTATGACATGTGGCTTATTCAAATGACGAATGTAATAATGGCTATGTGCTGAAAAGTACAATAAAACATTTGAAAAGCATTTTACTATGTCTATGTGAAACAATCTCATCATAACCATCATATTAACAAACTATAAACCATATCCAATTATTGCCAACATCATCATTATACATGTCCAGTTACCGTAACTCAAATTCCTATCCGTAACCGTAAGCCAAAAACCATCCATAACCATTACCAACCCATAACCAGAAACCAACCATAACCATTACCAACCCATAACCATCCCAAATCCAAATTTCCAACTCTAATCATGTAGGTCATCCAGGCGCTCATAACCGGGAGCATGGCTATCATGATAGTTTTTAACACTCTGCAGAGGCTGTACCACTTTACCCACATGTTTGTGATTTCATCACCTTTCGATGACTAAGAAACCTCCATTATGCCATTTCACACTTCCGTAGGTGTGTGGCCAAGAGATCACAAAATAGCCTTTCAAAAGGGACTACTAGTATGTACGGGCCCACTAAGGTTTCACCGGCAGGCTTGAATCTCTATTCTCCCACCCACAGGCCCCCTCGTATGCCATGCGGATCCCAGGGCAGTCCTCCTCGACTCCCATTCCCCGCGCCATTCAATGGTCCATACAATACTAGAAGCGCTCCTAATTATTCAGCTACGCCGCACCCATACTTAGCCTTGTGGTGGCACTGTTGACCTGGCATATTCTCGCATGAACCGGTCCTTAGATCTAAGGCAAGCAAACCACCATAACATCCAACCCATCCACAAAACCATGCTTGCTTAGATCACCCATCGTATTGACCAGTTCACAATAACCAGAATATCATTAATGCATAATTAAATGTGTAGTGTTGTTTGCCATCCCAATTAATTAAGCGAAGCAAAAAGGTAAAAACCCTTCCCGACTCTCTACCATAAATTCCGGGTGACAAGGGTGGTAAAACAAAACTAGTAAACTTCCTACCATAGGATTCCCATCAATTGACACAAGCATGCAGTTTGCAAACAAAACATTTAATAAAACAGGATCAATATGCTTCAAGGACACTTGCCTTGCTCCGACGGATGGGGTTGCTCAAGCGCTTCAAAGTCTTGATTTTGGAAATCCTCGTATGCGGCCTCTTGAGCACGTTCCTCTACGCGTGATCATACATACAAGAAAATACACACAATTCAATATGATGCACACATAATAATCAACATGCAATGACATGTATGCATGCACAATTCAATAATTAATTAACTACGATTGTTTATTAATTAGATGCCAGTAGTTCATACGTGTTCATATGAGTTTACGGGGGTTTTAGCGGGAATTAATGCTGCTGAAATTAAAAAGATGACACAACTACGATCAAATTACGCCTATTAGGTTCACTATGATCGCTAAAATTCGCATCGGGAACATGGCCTACCGTAGATGCGATGGCTTCGATGATCGCGGGATGGGGACGATGCGTAGACGAAGTAGATGCGTCCTCCGGCGGCACGATGAGGCGACGCGATGGCAACGACGGTCTCCAGCGAACGGTGGGGCCCTCCTCTTTTTCCCTGGCGGCGCAGCTCTCTGGTGCCTCCCTTTTTTTCTCTGTACCGGCGGCTTTTTTTCTTCTCTGGGCGGCGGCTGCTTTCTCCTGCGATCGTGGAACCCTACGGTGTTTCTGGCGGCTGTCTCTGGAATTCGTGGGAAAAACCCTACGGCTGCGGGCGCTTATTTATGCGGGGCTACGCTCGCGATCGGCCAGAGACCGATTCGGTTCGGTCAACGCCGGCGTACGCAAGCGGGAGTCTGCGGTGGGGCCTGGGACATGGCGCTGCGTCGGGAGTCGCGCGCGGGCGCGCGCGCTACGGCTCGCGCGGGAGCCGGGAATCAGCGGGGTGGGGTGGGGTCCGCCAGCGGGCGCGCTGCGCGACTTCGCGGTCTGGCGCGGGGCCAAGGCCAGGCGGCGCGTGCGGGGCCCAGCGTGGCAGGGCGGGCGCGCTCGGCCGGGTTCGCGCGCGTGCGAGTCGCGCGCGGCAGGTGGCGGGGGGCGCGGGAATCGGCGGTGGGAGCGGTGCATCAGGGCGAGCGGGGTGTCGGGGTGGCTGCGGTGCGGGGCTGGCCGGGCCGGTACGGCCTGGCCGGCGTGAGGTTGGTTTTTTTTCTTTTTTTATAAATATATTACTATTTTTATATATCACTTATTTATTTTTATTATTATTTATATTTTATATATATATATATTATTATATATATTATTTATATATAAATTTTTTATTATCATTATTATTTTTATACTTATTCCCTATTACAAGTTTTAAGCTAAAATTATTATTTTTTATTTCTTCTTTTTGCTACACCATATATATGTATGTTTTATCTCTTTATTATTTTTCTTTTATCCTACTAATGTTTAATGCATGATCATGTATGCATGATGCGAAAATTTAGGGTGTTACAAACCTACCCTCCTTAAAGTGAATCTCGCCCTCGAGATTCGATAGCGTGGAGAAAAGGTGCGGGAATTCTGCCTTCAGGTCTTCTTCACGTTCCCACGTAGCTTCGGCTTCTGAATGGTGTTTCCATTGCACTTTGCACCAACGGATCCTCTTATTTCTCGTGACCCTTTCCTTTACGTCCAAGATTTTGATAGGTTGCTCGACATAGGATAAATCCTCCCGAAGTTCTAACTCGTCCATCGGCACTTGTTCTTCCGGTACCCTGAGACACTTCTTGAGTTGAGAGACGTGAAATACGTCGTGTACATCGGAGAGATACGTCGGCAGCTCAAGTCGATAAGCTACCTCTCCTCGTTTGTCCAGAATTTTAAATGGCCCGATATAACGAGGTGCAAGCTTGCCTCTTATGTTAAACCTCTTATGACCTCTCATTGGTGACACCTTGAGGTAAAAAAAATCTCCTATTTCAAAGGCTAATTCCTTCTCCTACTGTCCGCATAGCCTTTTTGTCTTGATTGAGCAGCCCTCAAGTTTTCATGAATTATCTGGACTTGCTTTTCGGCTTCTTGCAACACATCTGGACCAAACACTTGAGTTTCTCCTGCCTCATTCCAGAATAAAGGTGTCCTACACTTCCTCCCATAAAGTGCTTCATATGGTGACATTTTCAAGCTTGCTTGGTAACTATTGTTGTATGAAAATTCTGCGTATGGCAAGCTTCTATCCCAACTTTTCCCATGCTTTAATGCACAATCTCTTAACATGTCCTCCAAAATCTGATTGGTCCTCTCGGTTTGTCCATCCGTTTGAGGATGATATGCTGAACTAAAATTCAACCTCGTTCCCAAAGCTTCATGCAATTTTTGCCAAAATCTGGAGGTAAATTGAGAACCTCTATTCGAGACTATCTTCTTAGGGACTCCATGTTGACACACAATATGCTCCATGTATATTTCGGCCAATCGTGCAGCTGTATATTTGGTCTTTACATGGACAAAATGAGTTGACTTGGTTAAGCGATCCACAATTACCCAAATGGAGTCATACCCGGACTGAGTACGGGGTAACCCAACTATGAAGTCCATTCCAATTTTTTCCCACTTCCATTCCGGAATCTTCAACGGTTGCAATAATCCGTCTGGCCTTTGATGTTCCGCCTTGACTCGTTGGCACACATCACACAGTGCTACCTATTCAACTATGTCCTTCTTCATGCTATCCCACCAATAGCAAGTCTTCAAGTCTTTGTACATCTTTGTACAACCAGGGTGAATTGAGTAAGGCGAGTCATGTGCCTCCTTTAATATTGTCTCCCGAATATGCTTTACATTAGGCACAACGATCCTCTTTCCAAGCCATAAGGTACCATGTTCGTCTTCATCAAATCTGAATTCTCTCCCTTCCTCGATCCTTTCCTTGATTTCCTTGATCTCCTCATCCGTGGTTTGTGCTTCTCGAATTGCTTGCTCCAAGGTTGGATTTAACTCCATCATCTCCATCTCATTTACAAACCCGAGGTTCAACCGTTCAAACTCCTTACATAACTCGAATGGTAACTCTCAAACCGTGAGTTGATGACTTACTCCTTTTCTACTCAAAGCATCGGCCACTACATTGGCCTTTCCAGATGATAGTTCATCCCCAAATCATAATCTTTGATGAGCTCCAACCATCTTCGTTGCCTCAAGTTCAGATCCGTTTGTGTGAAGATATACTTCAAACTCTTATGATCCGTGTAAATTTCACACCTATGTCCAAGAATATAGTGTCTCCAAATCTTCAATGCATGTACCACGGCTGCTAGTTCAAGATCATGTGTGGGGTAATTCTGCTGATGTTTCTTCAATTGTCTTGATGCATAGGCGACCACTTGACCTTCTTGCATAAGCATGCATCCAAGTCCTTGTCTTGATGCATCACAATAAATATCGAAGCTCTTGCTCACATCCGGTAGTACCAAAACTGGGGTTGTTGTCAGCCTCTTCTTCAACTCCTCAAAACTATTTTTACAAGCTTCAGTCCATCCAAAAGCCTTTCCCTTCATTAGCAATTCCGTCATTGGCTTGGCTATTTTGGAGAAATCCTTGATTAGTCGGCGGTAATATCTAGCCATTCCAAGGAAACTCCGAATTTCCTTGACATTCTGTGGCGGTTCCCACTTAAGCACATCTCTCACCTTCCATGGGTCAACTGATACTCCTCCTCCGGAAATAATATGGCCTAAGAAAGAAACTTCCCGTAACCAGAATTGACATTTACTGAACTTGGCATACAATTGGTGCTCCCTCAATTTCTGCAGCGTAAGCCTCAAGTGTTCCTCGTGTTCCTTCTCATCCTTCGAGTAGATCATAATATCATCGATTAACATTACAACGAATTTATCCAAATATTCCATGAAGACCTTATTCATGAGATACATAAAGTGCGCAGGCGCGTTCGTCAATCCAAATGACATGATGGTGTACTCATAAGATCCATATCGTGTCCGAAATGCTGTCTTGGGTACATCCGATGGTCTAATCTTCATTTGGAAGTATCCTAACCGCAAGTCGATCTTGGAGAAAATACAGGCACCCTTCATTTGGTCGAACAAATCCTCTATACGGGGTAGTGAGTACTTGTTCTTAATTGTCACTTCATTGAGAGACCTATAGTCCACACACATCGTCTGGGTTCCATCCTTCTTATCTACGAAGAGCACTGGGGCTCCCCACAGGGATGAGCTTGGGCGTATAAAACCCTTCTCTAGCTGCTCTTGAATTTGCTTCTTGAACTGTGCTAATTCCTTAGGAGGCATCCTATACGGCCTCCTAGCTATAGGTGCAGTTCCGGGTATCAACTCAATGGCGAATTCTATGTCACGATCAGGTGGAATACCTGGCAACTCATCTTGAAACACGTCCGGGTACTCGCGAACGATCGGAATGCTTTCCAATGTCACTTCTTCCATGTGATTCAGCATCGCTTTCTCTCTTGCAGGTTGGGCTGCCTCAACTTCGATGCGTGTACCATGTTCACTTGTCAACTGCACAATCCTCTCGGCACATTGAATGACTCCATTATACTTGCTCAGCTAGTCCATTCCAAGTATTATGTCTATTCCTTGGGAGTCCAATACTATGAGGTTTGCGAGAAAGTCTACCCCCCTTATTTTAATGCTTACTTTCGGACATACTATATTTGTCCTCATCTCTCCGCCAGGAGAACTTACTAGCATAGTTTGCTTCATATGAGATATAGGCAAATTGTACTTGGCAACATACTTTGACGAGATGAATGAATGAGATGCTCCCGAATCAAATAAAACAGTCGCGGGGTTGGAGTTGGCAAGAAACATACCAATCACGACGTCATCAGCTTTCTAGGCTTCCTCAGTAGAGACATGATTCACATTGCCACGAGCAAAATTCTGATGTCCACGGTTGCCTTGTGGTGCTCCTCCATTTGGTCGCGGGTGATTTGGCCTTGGTGCATTGTTCATAGGTCCATTGTTCCTTCTGGGACATTGACTTGCAAAGTGTCCGGGTTCTCCACACACATAGCATGTCTTACCGCCCGTAGCATTAGGGAAGTTTGGGCGCAACTGGTTTTGAACATTTGCCGCCATGTTAGGACGCGGTGCAGGTGGCACAGGATAGCGAGGCGCTTGCATGGCGCGGCGTTGCTGTGGTGGCTGATTTGGGCGCGGCGGATAAGCAGCACGATATGCAGGAGCAGATGGGTTGTATTGTGGTGCAGTAGGTGGTGCATAGCGGGGGCGAACATTGCTTCCTTGTTGCGGTCCATGATGTGGCATCTTCCTCTTGTTGTCCTGCTCCATCTCGCGAATCTTGTTCTCAACTACAATAGCCTTGTCAACCAGCTTTTGGAAGTTTGGATAATCAGTATTGAGCAACTGGATTTGAATTTCATTGTTGATACCCCTCATAAACAGGTACTGCTTCCTACTATCAGTTTTGATGTCTTCTGGAGCATATCTTGATAATTGAGTGAATTTGTTGAGATACTCACTCACGCTCATCCTTCCTTGCCTGAGATTTTCAAAATCTTGTCTTCTCAGTACCATAACTCCTTCAGGTACATAGTGGGAACGGAAACTCTGCTTAAACTCAGCCCAAGTGATTGCCTCCTGATTATCATGAGCGTTGCAAAGAGCTTCCCACCAATCAGCGGCTGCTCCAACTAGTTGATGTGATACAAAGAGAACCTTCTCCCTATCAGTGCACTAGACAATAGCAAGTTTATTCTCAACGGACTTTAGCCAATCATCAGCTTCCATTGGGTCTATGGCTTGTGCAAAGGTAGGCGGTCTGGTCCTCATGAACTCTCCCAAACGGTTGTGAGGAGGCTGGGGTGGTGGCGGGGGCGGTATATGAGGCTGATTGTTTTTGTTACTGCCAGCCTGCAGCTGTCCCATAGTTTGTATCATGGTCTGCATGAGCTGATTCTGCATAGCTAGTAGCTGTTCGATATTGATAGCTCCATGAGCAGGTCCTTGTCCAGTATTGTTCTGAGGTACTCCATGGTTCTCCTCCTCGTCATTGACATCCCTCTGATTGCGAGTCCTCACCATCTGAAGAAGAGCAATAGGTAAGAATTAGAGAACGTCCCCAACTATATGCATCAAGGGATATAAACTAAACAGCTAGCTACACTAGCCTAGGTGGACATGGCAATGCTAAAGCATCCCAAAATCCTCTATTAAGCAGAAAAGCAAGCAATATATATAGCAAACAGCACTCCAAGCAAAAACACATCGATTCCTGAGTGCTCCTATGTGCTCTAAAGTGTCCATTCTACCTAGGCTGCGTCCTACGGTCAACGCGGCTCTGATACCAATTTGTGACACCCGGTTCCGAATATGAACCAAGCGTAACGCATATGTGTGCCCAGGAAGTTCATCATACATATACGGTTGCAACACAACCGATATACAGAATTTAACCACGTCTTAACTAATATATAAGTACTTTATTACAATAATCTAATAGTTCACGAATGATAAAACTCTAAACAATGCAGCGGAAAATAAAATAAGCAGCACAACTCCAATCCACAGGCCATTGACGGCGGTATGCAACCTAGTACTCCACGTGATCCTCAGGGTACTCCCAATTGTCTCCAGTAGCTGTTGGGGGTGGGGGGGTTGCAAGGGTGAGTACATGTCATACTCAGCAAGTGTGGAAAGTATGACATGTGGCTTATTCAAATGACGAATGTAATAATGGCTAAGTGCTGAAAAGTACAGTAAAACATTTGAAAAGCATTTTACTATGTCTATGTGAAACAATCCCATCATAACCATCATATTAACAAAATATAAACCATATCCAATTATTGTCAACATCATCATTATCCATGTCCAGTTACCGTAACTCAAATTCATATCCGTAACCGTAAGCCAAAAACCATACATAACCATTACCAACCCATAACCAGAAACCAACCATAACCATTACCAACCCATAACCATCCCAAATCCCAATTTCCAACTCTAATCATGTAGGTCATCCAGGCGCTCATAACCGGGAGCACGGCTATCATGATAGTTTTTAACACTCTGCAGAGGTTGTACCACTTTACCCACATGTTTGTGATTTCATCACCTTTCGATGACTAAGAAACCTCCATTATGCCATTTCACACTTCCGTAGGTGTCTGGCCAAGAGATCACAAAATAGCCTTTCAAAAGGGACTACTAGTATGTACGGGACCACTAAGGTTTCACCGGCAGGCTTGAATCTCTATTCTCCCACCCACGGGCCCCCTCATGTGCCATGCGGATCCCAGGGCAGTCCTCCTCGACTCCCATTCCCCGCGCCATCCAATGGTCCATACAATACTAGCAGTGCTCCTAATTATTCAGCTACGCCGCACCCATACTTGGCCTTGTGGTGGCACTGTTGACCTGGCATATTCTTGCCTGAACCGGTCCTTAGATCTAAAGAAAGCAAACCACCATAACATCCAACCCATCCACAAAACCATGCTTGCTTAGATCACCCATCGTATTGACCAGTTCACAATAACCAGAATATCATTAATGCATAATTAAATGTGTAGTGTTGTTTGCCATCCCAATTAATTAAGCGAAGCAAAAAGGTAAAAACCCTTCCCGACTCTCTACCATAAATTCCGGGTGACAAGGGTGGTCAAACAAAACTAGTAAACTTCCTACCCTAGGATTCCCATCAATTGACACAAGCATGCAGGTTCGCAAACAAAACATTTAATAAAACAGGATCAATATGCTTCAAGGACACTTGCCTTGCTCCGACGGATGGGGTTGCTCAAGCGCTTCAAAGTCTTGATTTTGGAAATCCTCGTATGCGGCCTCTTGAGCACGTTCCTCTACGCGTGATCATACATACAAGAAAATACACACAATTCAATATGATGCACACATAATAATCAACATGCAATGACATGTATGCATGGACAATTCAATAATTAATTAAATACGGTTGTTTATTAATTAGATGCGAGTAGTTCATACGTGTTCATATGAGTTTACGGGGGTTTTAGCGGGAATTAATGCTGCTGAAATTAAAAAGATGACACAACTACGATCAAATTACGCCTATTAGGTTCACTATGATCGCTAAAATTCGCATCGGGAACATGGCCTACCGTAGATGCGATGGCTTCGATGATCGCGGGATGGGGACGATGCGTAGACGAAGTAGATGCGTCCTCCGGCGGCACGATGACGGCGACGCGATGGCAACTACGGTCTCCGGTGAACGGTGGGGCCCTCCTCTTTTTCCCTGGTGGCGTAGCTCTCTGGTGCCTCCCTTCTTTTCTCTGTACCGGCGGCTTTTTTTCTTCTCTGGGCGGCGGCTGCTTTCTCCTGCGATCGTGGAACCCTACGGTGTTTCTGGCGGCTGTCTCTGGAATTCGTGGGAAAAACCCTACGACTGCGGGCACTTATATAGGCGGGGCTACGCTCGCGATCGGCCAGAGACCGATTCGGTTCAGTCAACGCCGGCATACGCGAGCAGGAGTCTGCAGTGGGGCCCGGGACACGACGCTGCGTAGGGAGTCGCGCGCGGGCGCGCGCGCTACGGCTCGCGTGGGAGCCGGGAATCGGCAGGGTGGGGTGGGGTCCGCCAGCGGGCGCGCTGCGCGACTTCGCGGTCCGGCGCGTGGCCAAGGCCAGGCGGCGAATGCGGGGCCCAGCGTGGCAGGGCGGGCGCGCTCGGCCGGGTTCGCGCGCGTGCGAGTCGCGCGCGGCAGGTGGCGGGGGTCGCGGGAATCGGCGGTGGGAGCGGTGCATCAGGGCGAGCGGGGTGTCGGGGTGGCTGCGGTGCGGGGCTGGCTGGGCCGGTACGGCCTGGCCGGCGTGAGGTTGGTTTTTTTTCTTTTTTTATAAATATATTACTATTTTTATATATCACTTATTTATTTTTATTATTATTTATATTTTATATATATATTATTATATATATTATTTATATATAAATTTTTTATTATCATTATTATTTTTATACTTATTCCCTATTACAAGTTTTAAGCTAAAATTATTATTTTTTATTTCTTCTTTTTGCTACACCATATATATGTATGTTTTATCTCTTTATTATTTTTCTTTTATCCTACTAATGTTTAATGCATGATCATGTATGCATGATGCGAAAATTTAGGGTGTTACAAACCTACCCTCCTTAAAGTGAATCTCGCCCTCGAGATTCGATAGCGTGGAGAAAAGGTGCGGGAATTCTGCCTTCAGGTCTTCTTCACGTTCCCACGTAGCTTCGGCTTCTGAATGGTGTATCCATTGCACTTTGCACCAACGGATCCTCTTATTTCTCGTGACCCTTTCCTTTACGTCCAAGATTTTGATAGGTTGCTCGACATAGGATAAATCCTCCCGAAGTTCTAACTCGTCCATCGGCACTTGTTCTTCCGGTACCCTGAGACACTTCTTGAGTTGAGAGACGTGAAATACGTCGTGTACATCGGAGAGATACGTCGGCAGCTCAAGTCGATAAGCTACCTCTCCTCGTTTGTCCAGAATTTTAAATGGCCCGATATAACGAGGTGCAAGCTTGCCTCTTATGTTAAACCTCTTATGACCTCTCATTGGTGACACCTTGAGGTAAAAAAAATCTCCTATTTCAAAGGCTAATTCCTTCTCCTACTGTCCGCATAGCCTTTTTGTCTTGATTGAGCAGCCCTCAAGTTTTCACGAATTATCTGGACTTGCTTTTCGGCTTCTTGCAACACATCTGGACCAAACACTTGAGTTTCTCCTGCCTCATTCCAGAATAAAGGTGTCCTACACTTCCTCCCATAAAGTGCTTCATATGGTGACATTTTCAAGCTTGCTTGGTAACTATTGTTGTATGAAAATTCTGCGTATGGCAAGCTTCTATCCCAACTTTTCCCATGCTTTAATGCACAATCTCTTAACATGTCCTCCAAAATCTGATTGGTCCTCTCGGTTTGTCCATCCGTTTGAGGATGATATGCTGAACTAAAATTCAACCTCGTTCCCAAAGCTTCATGCAATTTTTGCCAAAATCTGGAGGTAAATTGAGAACCTCTATTCGAGACTATCTTCTTAGGGACTCCATGTTGACACACAATATGCTCCATGTATATTTCGGCCAATCGTGCAGCTGTATATTTGGTCTTTACATGGACAAAATGAGTTGACTTGGTTAAGCGATCCACAATTACCCAAATGGAGTCATACCCGGACTGAGTACGGGGTAACCCAACTATGAAGTCCATTCCAATTTTTTCCCACTTCCATTCCGGAATCTTCAACGGTTGCAATAATCCGTCTGGCCTTTGATGTTCCGGCTTGACTCGTTGGCACACATCACACAGTGCTACCTATTCAACTATGTCCTTCTTCATGCTATCCCACCAATAGCAAGTCTTCAAGTCTTTGTACATCTTTGTACAACCAGGGTGAATTGAGTAAGGCGAGTCATGTGCCTCCTTTAATATTGTCTCCCGAATATGCTTTACATTAGGCACAACGATCCTCTTTCCAAGCCATAAGGTACCATGTTCGTCTTCATCAAATCTGAATTCTCTCCCTTCCTCGATCCTTTCCTTGATTTCCTTGATCTCCTCATCCGTGGTTTGTGCTTCTCGAATTGCTTGCTCCAAGGTTGGATTTAACTCCATCATCTCCATCTCATTTACAAACCCGAGGTTCAACCGTTCAAACTCCTTACATAACTCGAATGGTAACTCTCAAACCGTGAGTTGATGACTTACTCCTTTTCTACTCAAAGCATCGGCCACTACATTGGCCTTTCCAGATGATAGTTCATCCCCAAATCATAATCTTTGATGAGCTCCAACCATCTTCGTTGCCTCAAGTTCAGATCCGTTTGTGTGAAGATATACTTCAAACTCTTATGATCCGTGTAAATTTCACACCTATGTCCAAGAATATAGTGTCTCCAAATCTTCAATGCATGTACCACGGCTGCTAGTTCAAGATCATGTGTGGGGTAATTCTGCTCATGTTTCTTCAATTGTCTTGATGCATAGGCGACCACTTGACCTTCTTGCATAAGCATGCATCCAAGTCCTTGTCTTGATGCATCACAATAAATATCGAAGCTCTTGCTCACATCCGGTAGTACCAAAACTGGGGTTGTTGTCAGCCTCTTCTTCAACTCCTCAAAACTATTTTGACAAGCTTCAGTCCATCCAAAAGCCTTTCCCTTCATTAGCAATTCCGTCATTGGCTTGGCTATTTTGGAGAAATCCTTGATTAGTCGGCGGTAATATCTAGCCATTCCAAGGAAACTCCGAATTTCCTTGACATTCTGTGGCGGTTCCCACTTAAGCACATCTCTCACCTTCCATGGGTCAACTGATACTCCTCCTCCGGAAATAATATGGCCTAAGAAAGAAACTTCCTGTAACCAGAATTGACATTTACTGAACTTGGCATACAATTGGTGCTCCCTCAATTTCTGCAGCGTAAGCCTCAAGTGTTCCTCGTGTTCCTTCTCATCCTTCGAGTAGATCATAATATCATCGATTAACATTACAACGAATTTATCCAAATATTCCATGAAGACCTTATTCATGAGATACATAAAGTGCGCAGGCGCGTTAGTCAATCCAAATGACATGACGGTGTACTCATAAGATCCATATCGTGTCCGAAATGCTGTCTTGGGTACATCCGATGGTCTAATCTTCATTTGGAAGTATCCTGACCGCAAGTCGATCTTGGAGAAAATACAGGCACCCTTCATTTGGTCGAACAAATCCTCTATACGGGGCAGTGAGTACTTGTTCTTAATTGTCACTTCGTTGAGAGACCTATAGTCCACACACATCCTCTGGGTTCCATCCTTCTTATCTACGAAGAGCACTGGGGCTCCCCACAGGGATGAGCTTGGGCGTATAAAACCCTTCTCTAGCTGCTCTTGAATTTGCTTCTTGAACTGTGCTAATTCCTTAGGAGGCATCCTATACGGCCTCCTAGCTATAGGTGCAGTTCCGGGTATCAACTCAATGGCGAATTCTATGTCACGATCAGGTGGAATACCTGGCAACTCATCTTGAAACACGTCCGGGTACTCGCGAACGATCGGAATGCTTTCCAATGTCACTTCTTCCATGTGATTCAGCATCGCTTTCTCTCTTGCAGGTTGGGCTGCCTCAACTTCGATGCGTGTACCATGTTCACTTGTCAACTGCACAATCCTCTCGGCACATTGAATGACTCCATTATACTTGCTCAGCTAGTCCATTCCAAGTATTATGTCTATTCCTTGGGAGTCCAATACTATGAGGTTTGCGAGAAAGTCTACCCCCCTTATTTTAATGCTTACTTTCGGACATACTATATTTGTCCTCATCTCTCCGCCAGGAGAACTTACTAGCATAGTTTGCTTCATATGAGATATAGGCAAATTGTACTTGGCAACATACTTTGACGAGATGAATGAATGAGATGCTCCCGAATCAAATAAAACAGTCGCGGGGTTGGAGTTGGCAA
Source organism: Tuctoria greenei (assembly GCA_036927565.1). Classification (NCBI taxonomy): domain Eukaryota; kingdom Viridiplantae; phylum Streptophyta; class Magnoliopsida; order Poales; family Poaceae; genus Tuctoria; species Tuctoria greenei. Next base: position 132,078,757 of record JAYESD010000001.1, on the reverse strand, counting down.
GAAACATACCAATCACGACGTCATCAGCTTTCTAGGCTTCCTCAGTAGAGACATGATTCACATTGCCACGAGCAAAATTCTGATGTCCACGGTTGCCTTGTGGTGCTCCTCCATTTGGTCGCGGGTGATTTGGCCTTGGTGCATTGTTCATAGGTCCATTGTTCCTTCTGGGACATTGACTTGCAAAGTGTCCGGGTTCTCCACACACATAGCATGTCTTACCGCCCGTAGCATTAGGGAAGTTTGGGCGCAACTGGTTTTGAACATTTGCCGCCATGTTAGGACGCGGTGCAGGTGGCACAGGATAGCGAGGCGCTTGCATGGCGCGGCGTTGCTGTGGTGGCTGATTTGGGCGCGGCGGATAAGCAGCACGATATGCAGGAGCAGATGGGTTGTATTGTGGTGCAGTAGGTGGTGCATAGCGGGGGCGAACATTGCTTCCTTGTTGCGGTCCATGATGTGGCATCTTCCTCTTGTTGTCCTGCTCCATCTCGCGAATCTTGCTCTCAACTACAATAGCCTTGTCAACCAGCTTTTGGAAGTTTGGATAATCAGTATTGAGCAACTGGATTTGAATTTCATTGTTGATACCCCTCATAAACAGGTACTGCTTCCTACTATCAGTTTTGATGTCTTCTGGAGCATATCTTGATAATTGAGTGAATTTGTTGAGATACTCACTCACGCTCATCCTTCCTTGCCTGAGATTTTCAAAATCTTGTCTTCTCAGTACCATAACTCCTTCAGGTACATAGTGGGAACGGAAACTCTGCTTAAACTCAGCCCAAGTGATTGCCTCCTGATTATCATGAGCGTTGCAAAGAGCTTCCCACCAATCAGCGGCTGCTCCAACTAGTTGATGTGATACAAAGAGAACCTTCTCCCTATCAGTGCACTAGACAATAGCAAGTTTATTCTCAACGGACTTTAGCCAATCATCAGCTTCCATTGGGTCTATGGCTTGTGCAAAGGTAGGCGGTCTGGTCCTCATGAACTCTCCCAAACGGTTGTGAGGAGGCTGGGGTGGTGGCGGGGGCGGTATATGAGGCTGATTGTTTTTGTTACTGCCAGCCTGCAGCTGTCCCATAGTTTGTATCATGGTCTGCATGAGCTGATTCTGCATAGCTAGTAGCTGTTCGATATTGATAGCTCCATGAGCAGGTCCTTGTCCAGTATTGTTCTGAGGTACTCCATGGTTCTCCTCCTCGTCATTGACATCCCTCTGATTGCGAGTCCTCACCATCTGAAGAAGAGCAATAGGTAAGAATTAGAGAACGTCCCCAACTATATGCATCAAGGGATATAAACTAAACAGCTAGCTACACTAGCCTAGGTGGACATGGCAATGCTAAAGCATCCCAAAATCCTCTATTAAGCAGAAAAGCAAGCAATATATATAGCAAACAGCACTCCAAGCAAAAACACATCGATTCCTGAGTGCTCCTATGTGCTCTAAAGTGTCCATTCTACCTAGGCTGCGTCCTACGGTCAACGCGGCTCTGATACCAATTTGTGACACCCGGTTCCGAATATGAACCAAGCGTAACGCATATGTGTGCCCAGGAAGTTCATCATACATATACGGTTGCAACACAACCGATATACAGAATTTAACCACGTCTTAACTAATATATAAGTACTTTATTACAATAATCTAATAGTTCACGAATGATAAAACTCTAAACAATGCAGCGGAAAATAAAATAAGCAGCACAACTCCAATCCACAGGCCATTGACGGCGGTATGCAACCTAGTACTCCACGTGATCCTCAGGGTACTCCCAATTGTCTCCAGTAGCTGTTGGGGGGTGGGGGGGGATGCAAGGGTGAGTACATGTCATACTCAGCAAGTGTGGAAAGTATGACATGTGGCTTATTCAAATGACGAATGTAATAATGGCTAAGTGCTGAAAAGTACAGTAAAACATTTGAAAAGCATTTTACTATGTCTATGTGAAACAATCCCATCATAACCATCATATTAACAAAATATAAACCATATCCAATTATTGTCAACATCATCATTATCCATGTCCAGTTACCGTAACTCAAATTCATATCCGTAACCGTAAGCCAAAAACCATACATAACCATTACCAACCCATAACCAGAAACCAACCATAACCATTACCAACCCATAACCATCCCAAATCCCAATTTCCAACTCTAATCATGTAGGTCATCCAGGCGCTCATAACCGGGAGCACGGCTATCATGATAGTTTTTAACACTCTGCAGAGGTTGTACCACTTTACCCACATGTTTGTGATTTCATCACCTTTCGATGACTAAGAAACCTCCATTATGCCATTTCACACTTCCGTAGGTGTCTGGCCAAGAGATCACAAAATAGCCTTTCAAAAGGGACTACTAGTATGTACGGGACCACTAAGGTTTCACCGGCAGGCTTGAATCTCTATTCTCCCACCCACGGGCCCCCTCATGTGCCATGCGGATCCCAGGGCAGTCCTCCTCGACTCCCATTCCCCGCGCCATCCAATGGTCCATACAATACTAGCAGCGCTCCTAATTATTCAGCTACGCCGCACCCATACTTGGCCTTGTGGTGGCACTGTTGACCTGGCATATTCTTGCCTGAACCGGTCCTTAGATCTAAAGAAAGCAAACCACCATAACATCCAACCCATCCACAAAACCATGCTTGCTTAGATCACCCATCGTATTGACCAGTTCACAATAACCAGAATATCATTAATGCATAATTAAATGTGTAGTGTTGTTTGCCATCCCAATTAATTAAGCGAAGCAAAAAGGTAAAAACCCTTCCCGACTCTCTACCATAAATTCCGGGTGACAAGGGTGGTCAAACAAAACTAGTAAACTTCCTACCCTAGGATTCCCATCAATTGACACAAGCATGCAGGTTCGCAAACAAAACATTTAATAAAACAGGATCAATATGCTTCAAGGACACTTGCCTTGCTCCGACGGATGGGGTTGCTCAAGCGCTTCAAAGTCTTGATTTTGGAAATCCTCGTATGCGGCCTCTTGAGCACGTTCCTCTACGCGTGATCATACATACAAGAAAATACACACAATTCAATATGATGCACACATAATAATCAACATGCAATGACATGTATGCATGCACAATTCAATAATTAATTAAATACGGTTGTTTATTAATTAGATGCGAGTAGTCCATACGTGTTCATATGAGTTTACGGGGGTTTTAGCAGGAATTAATGCTGCTGAAATTAAAAAGATGACACAACTACGATCAAATTACGCCTATTAGGTTCACTATGATCGCTAAAATTCGCATCGGGAACATGGCCTACCGTAGATGCGATGGCTTCGATGATCGCGGGATGGGGACGATGCGTAGACGAAGTAGATGCGTCCTCCGGCGGCACGATGACGGCGACGCGATGGCAACGACGGTCTCCGGTGAACGGTGGGGCCCTCCTCTTTTTCCCTGGTGGCGTAGCTCTCTGGTGCCTCCCTTCTTTTCTCTGTACCGGCGGCTTTTTTTCTTCTCTGGGCGGCGGCTGCTTTCTCCTGCGATCGTGGAACCCTACGGTGTTTCTGGCGGCTGTCTCTGGAATTCGTGGGAAAAACCCTACGACTGCGGGCACTTATATAGGCGGGGCTACGCTCGCGATCGGCCAGAGACCGATTCGGTTCAGTCAACGCCGGCATACGCGAGCAGGAGTCTGCAGTGGGGCCCGGGACACGACGCTGCGTAGGGAGTCGCGCGCGGGCGCGCGCGCTACGGCTCGCGTGGGAGCCGGGAATCGGCAGGGTGGGGTGGGGTCCGCCAGCGGGCGCGCTGCGCGACTTCGCGGTCCGGCGCGTGGCCAAGGCCAGGCGGCGAATGCGGGGCCCAGCGTGGCAGGGCGGGCGCGCTCGGCCGAGTTCGCGCGCGTGCGAGTCGCGCACGGCAGGTGGCGGGGGGCGCGGGAATCGGCGGCAGGAGCGGTGCATCGGGGCGAGCGGCGAGGTGGGGCCCGGGCGGCGTGGCGCGTCGGGGCGTCGGGGTGGTTGCGGTGCGGGGCTGGCTGGGCCGGTACGGCCTGGCCGGCGGGAGGTTGGTTTTGTTTTTTCTTTCTTTTTTATAAATATATTACAATTTTTATATATTACTTATTTATTTTTATTATTATTTATATTTTATTTTTATATATATTATTATATATATATATTTTTATTATCATTATTATTTTTATACTTATTCCCTATTACAAGTTTTAGGCTAAAATTATTATTTTCTATTTCTTCTTTTTGCTACACCATATATATGTATGTTTTATCTCTTTATTATTTTTCTTTTATCCTACTAATGTTTAATGCATGATCATGTATGCATGATGCGAAAATTTAGGGTGTTATAGTCCTGCTCTGATACCAATTGAATGTAGCCTAGAGGGGGAGTGAATAGGCTTTTTGAACTTTCGTCGAATCCTGAAACACTTAACAACTTGATCAAATACAAAGAAATTGGACTAGTCCGGTATGGTGTGGACTAGTCCGGTGTTTGCGGACTAGAACAATCAAGTTTGATCGAAGAATTCACGTCACATACTCTATGTAGCGTAAAGTAAGTTGTAATTTTGATGTATCACGATAATGAAACTATGTATGGAACAAATTAACTTTGATTTCAACATTTTAACGTAAGTTATCCAAGATTGAGTAAACCCTAGAATATGATAAACAATAAGAACAAAAGTATGCGACACAAGATTTTATCCCGTTGTTCGATTCCGCGGAGGAAATCTACATCCACGTTGAGGAGTCCACGGAGGACCGGGTCTTCACAAACACTACCCTCGTTGAATCGCCACGAAGGCTGATTCTCTTCCACTAATCACAAAGGGGGCAAATAACCATGTTCAAGGGGCCTTCTCACAAGTTGAGGGCTCCCCAAGATTTACAATGAAGAACACCACCAAACACACTTGAAAGATATGCAATAAACAACAAGAGTGTGCGAGAGATTCAAACCCAAGAGCTCATGTTTGTGTGGAACAAGTCTCCCCTTTTGATCAATGCTAATCCTCAAAGATTTGATATTTTTAGGGTTAGAATGTGTGGAGAGATGAGTATTTTAGGCTCTTGGAAGGTGTGACAGCGCAGGGGGTCAAGAGAGTTTGTTGTAGGGCCTTACACCTCTATTTATATTAGGGTTTTCAAAAGTTACTGTTAGGGTTTGCGATGTCCAGACTAGTCCGTGGTGGACTTCGAACTATTCCGGTGTGCGGCGTGTAGAAAACTCTAAGTGTTTCGAATTATCGGACTTGTCCGGAAATGAGCGGACTAATCCAATTTGGTCTCTAGAATTGTTCGGACTAGTCCGGCACATATCAGACTAGTCCGGTGTGGTGAACCTCTTGTAGATTTGATGAAAAGTCCACAGTTGGAGGACTTGTCCGATTTTAGTCAGAGATTTTTCAGACTAGTCTGTGATGATATCAGATGTCGGTACCCTAAAAACCGTACACTCCCTGAGGTTACAAAGATTTCGAGGGAAGGCCGTCTACACGGATTGAAGACCCTCGGAGGCCCACTTGTCAGACATGACCGGACCTGCTTCTCTAACATGGTTAATCCCTAGGTCGCCACGAGTACTACCAAACCGGAGCTACCGCCCGCAAGGGGGAAGCTCCGGACCAAGTACCGAAATGGCACCTCCAGACTTAACCCCTGACCGAGAGAAGCTCCAGACCTAACACGTGTCAGATAGCTCTAGAGCTACCTGCTTCCCACAGCAAGCTCCGGAGCTACCACGTGTCCAAACGTCGGAGCTGGCAGCCTCTAACCTCCGGAAGACCTTGTAACGGCTCCGGATCTTCAAAGGAGAGCCAAGGACTTCAAGACCCGATTAAATGTCATTAATGCCATATTAATGACACTTAAACGGACAATCTTAACACCCGTAACGGCACTGTCGGAGCCCCTTACAGGATTATTAACAACAATTAATAGTGTATCAATACTAGTAACCGTCGGGGCCACATGTCGGGCCAGGCCAGCTTGTAACGGCCTGTCCTTGTACTATAAAAGGACAGGCCGACGATACACACGGGAACACACGTACACAGAGGTAGACATCATACGTAACAAACTAATACAACACCAACACACCCGTGGAGTAGGGTATTACGCTCAGGCGGCCCGAACCATGTAAATCCTAGTGTCTCCTGTGTTAAATCGCAATTCACCTTCTTGAGTCTCCGCACGCCCACACCGAACCACGAACTCCTTCAACACATTAGCAGTGTCAGGAGATCTGCCGACTCCAACAGTCGACAGTTGGCGCGCCAGGTAGGGGCGCCTGAGATTTTCGAGAATGGTGAACTCCGCGGCAGGATCATCCAACGGTCAACCTGCTGCTCAGGCTGTTGGGGGCAATCCCTCCAACAGGCAGCCACCAGCAGGAGCCTCAGCACCAGCAGGAGCCACACTCCCACCACCACCATCTTCTCCGGCAAATCGTGCTGGGCAACGTGATGGTGCGCCGGCGTCACTTACTGCGTCGGCAAGTCATGACAATCTGGAACACGCGCTCCATGCACCGCGTGCTCTTCTCCGACGACCACCACCTCCAGACGCATCTCGAGATGCAATGGAGCAGTGGAGGGCCGATGTGGAGCATTTGGTCGCAGCAGCGGCCGAACGCCTCAACAACCAGGGTCCTCCTCCTTCGGGACGAGCCCCGTCGCAGCGACGGACTTTGTCTGGAAGACTTGGTCCGCAGGTCTCCAACAACAGGAGACGATCTGCGTCACAGCAGGTGACATCGTTGCCCTCCGGGGCACGACGCACCCATACGGTATCCAGGCTTTCGACTCATGACCTCCGGGCGGAGCTTGATCGTCGATACCGCCAACAGGATGGTCATGTCCATATCGAGCGTGCTCGTGAAAGATGGGAAGCTCAGGACCTTTCTACTCTGGAAGGAGTAGGAGGAGGCTGTTCAGCCCTAGCCATGCACCTGCGCATGGTTAGATGGCCACAGAAGTTCCGGCCACACCTGCCAGAAAAATTTGACGGGACTGTCAACCCCGCCGAATTCCTTCAAATATACTCCACTGCAATCTTGGCAGCTAGAGGAAACGAGGCTGTAATGGCCAATTACTTTCCAGTGGCCTTGACCGGGACCGCTAGGTCCTGGTTTATGAGCCTTCCACCCAACTCTATCAACAGTTGGGAGGAGCTGTGCCGTCAGTTCGCTGCCAACTTCGGGAGTTCATACACCCGACCAGGCACTGAACTAGACCTTTTTGCGGTCGTGCAAAAAGGGGGACAATCTTTGCGGTCCTTCATCCAGAGGTTCTCCCAGGTACGTAACACAATCCTTTCTATCTCAAGCGCTTCTGTCATTGTGGCATTCAGACAGGGCGTACGGGACAAGAAGATGTTGGAGAAGCTGTCGATCAAAGAGATCACTAGTGTCACGGAACTCTTCAGCCTGGCAGACAAATGTGACAGAGCTACGGAGGGCCGTGAAATGCACTCCAAACCAGCCTCGGAGGATCACAAGAAATCCTCCAAAGAAGAAGCCGCTACCTCCGGGGGTGGCATGAAGAAAAAGAAGACCCACGGCAAGAAGAAGCCGTCAGCCGGCACATCCAACGTTGCAGCAGCTGCAACTCCTGGTGGCCGGGGGCCACGCCCCGAGAAGCGACCTCGACCGTCTTCCGAAGACGGTGGCAAACCCAATGTGTGGTGTCCCATTCACAAAACGGGCAGCCACGGTTTGGAAGACTGCCGGGAGGTCCAAAACCTTGCCGAGCGCTGCAGCAAGCGACGGGAAGGGTCTCCTTTCCGACAGAGGGAAGGAAAACAGAAGGTCGACGAAGCTCCGGGTGAAGAGGAGTTAGGGTTTCAGGACCCCAAAAAGGTCTTGAAGGCCATCTATACCTCCGTCGACAATGACTCTGATGTCTCTGACAACGAGCGTCGGAAAACCATGAACACCATTTTTGGTGGATCATGGGACATCACCTCCCGTCGCGTCATCAAGACTATACGGCGGGATATGGCTGCTGTAGCTCCTACAGCTAGACCGGAGCCACATCGAAAGTGGATGGACACATCCATCACTTTTGATGCTTCGGACTGTCCTCGAAGCATGGTCGGAGCTGGACAGTTACCTTTTGATGGTATCTCCCACCATCAATAACATCCAGCTCCATCATGTTATGGTGGACGGAAGTTCGGGGCTGAACCTCATAAGCTTTGAAGCTTTTACCAAGCTTCAGCTCCGACCTTCGGATCTCCAGCCCTCTCGACCTTTCTCCGGAGTAGGTCCGGGGGCCATTACCCCACTTGGAGCTATAACTCTCCCCGTTACCTTCGGGACACGGGAGAAGTATCGCACCGAGAAGTTGGTCTTCGACGTCGCTCAGATCAACTTACCATTCAACGCCATCTTGGGTAGACCTGCCCTATACAAATTTATGGCAGCTGCTCATTATGGATACCTGGTGTTGAAGATGCCAACACCAGTAGGCGTTCTCCAGATCCGATGAGATCGCACCGCCGGAGTAACTGCTCTGGAGGAGCTCCATGCACTCACCATAGCGCAAGAGGAGGACTCCAGACAGGAGCAAGCTCCAAAACCCCCGAGCATTCGTCAACGAGGCTCAACCTCTGCACCCCGTGTGCAGCCAAGCAACGACACCGATATTCCCATCAAAGTCATCCAAATTGGTTCCAATGCCGCTCAAACCACCCGTATATCGGGAGGGTTGAACGACAAATAGGAACTCGCGCTCATCACTTTCCTCCGGGCTAATGTTGACGTATTTGCCTGGCAACCGTCACAAATGCCTGGGATCCCCAGGGAAGTGATTGAGCACAATCTGAAGATTTACCCTGATGCTCGGCCTGTGCATCAGAAGCCTCAGAAGCAATCCGTAGAGGGGCAAAACTTCATCCGACAAGAAGTGAAGAAGTTGCTCGAAGTCGGATTCATTCGAGAGGTCTTCCATCCAAAATGGCTGGCGAACCCAGTCGTTGTGCCCAAGGCCGGCGGGAAGCTTCGGATGTGCATCGACTACACCACACTGAATAAGGCATGTCCAAAAGATCCATTCCCACTACCTAGAATAGATCAGATAATGGATTCCACCTCCGGGTGTGAGTTACTGTGTTTCCTAGATGCATATTCTGGGTATCATCAAATCAGGATGTCTAAGGAGGATGAAGAGCATACTTCATTCATCACAGTAGATGGATTGTATTGTTACACAGCCATGCCATTTGGTCTCAAGAATGCAGCTTCAACTTTTGTACGAGCTATGTACAAAACTTTTGAAGAACTCATCAGAGACATAGTGGAAGTGTACGTCGATGACATCGTGGTCAAGGTCAAGAACAAGGAGTCCCTCTTGGACACCTTGCAGGCTGTCTTCGAAAAGCTGTGGGCCACCCGCATGAAGCTAAACCCAGACAAGTGTGTCTTCGGGGTTAGCTCCGGAAAACTTCTTGGTTTCCTGGTAAGTCACCGGGGCATAGAGGCTAATCTGGCGAAGATAAAAGCCATTGAAGACCCAATATCGGGACAGGGCGCGCGGAACCGATACGGTTTTCTTATCGGGAACCGGCGACCTTCAATTGCGTGAGATCCGCACGTCAAAGATCTCATCTGCCGCCTGAGGTGCGCCACGCGTCGGGATCTAATTGTAAAACACTGCCAACGGCACCTCCGAAGACCCTTGAAGACCCAGTTCAAGAGTCGCAAGGATGGACCCACCTCCGACGGAACGACTTCACCGCAGTGACCTTCCTCGGAGGTAGGTCCAGGGGGCCATTGTCGGTACCCTAAAAACCGTACACTCCCTGAGGTTACAAAGATTTCGAAGGAAGGCCGTCTACACAGATTGAAGACCCTCTGAGGCCCACTTGTCAGACATGACCGGACCTGCTTCTCCAACATGGTTAATCCCTATGTCGCCACGAGTACTACCAAACCGGAGCTACTGCCCGCAAGGGGGAAGCTCCGGACCAAGTACCGAAATGGCACCTCCGGACTTAACCCCTGACCGAGAGAAGCTCCGGACCTGACACGTGTCAGATAGCTCCAGAGCTACCTGCTTCTCACAGCAAGCTCCGGAGCTACCACGTGTCCAAACGTCGGAGCTGGCAACCTCTAACCTCCGGAAGACCTTGTAACGGCTTCGGATCTTCAAAGGAGAGCCAAGGACTTCAAGACCCGATTAAATGTCATTAATGCCATATTAATGACACTTAAACGGACAATCTTAACACCCGTAACGGCACTATCGGAGCCCGTTACAGGATTATTAACAACAATTAATAGTGTATCAATACTAGTAACCGCCGGGGCCACATGTCGGGCCACGCCAGCTTGTAACGGCCTGTCCTTGTACTATAAAAGGACAGGCCGACGATACACACGGGAACACACGTACACAGAGGTAGACATCATACGTAACAAACTAATACAACACCAACACACCCGTGGAGTAGGGTATTACGCTCAGGCGGCCCGAACCACGTAAATCCTAGTGTCTCCTGTGTTAAATCGCAATTCACCTTCTTGAGTCTCCGCGCGCCCACACCGAACCACAAACTCCTTCAACACTTTAGCAGTGTCAGGAGATCTGCCGACTCCAACAGTCAACATCAGACTTGTCCGTGCCTGTGTAAAGTCTGAAGTTCTGAGGACAAGTATGCACTGGGACGAACTTGTCCGTTTTTAGTCAGAATGATATTGGACTAGTCTGTGGTGATATCGGACTTGTCCATTTTTATGCAGATGTAAAGTTTTGAGGACTAGTCTGCACTAGGGGGTACTAGTCCTATGTTAGTCAAAGAGATATCGAACTAGTCCGGTGAATATCGGACTAGTCCGTACTTGTGAAATTTTGTGCGGTGTGGGTGATTTCTTTTGCTTGAGCTCTTGGGGTGTGTTTCTCCAACGCACTCCATACACAACAAAGTATTCTATTCAGCTCTTGAGCTCTTTTCCATGTACATTCCTCATTCTCCTTTCTTTTTGTGCTTCCTTCGTAATTTCATTAAAACTTGCGCTCATCTCAACAATTTTCTTAGGATCTCATTTGTTTCTCTAAATCAACCAAAACCCACAAGGGATGCCTAGATGCACTTTCACATACTCTTTTGACTTAGCAATATATGTGTTGCAAATATGCCTACTCTCGTTCCCTACCAAGATCCATAAAAGCTATATTTAGATATAGGACAAGAAAGGCATTGCCTTGGTGAGGTAAATTCCACTTACACAAAGGAGTGATTCAGAGTATCATTTGAGGAGCTTAAGCTGAATTTTGAAAATCTTTTGAAATTCTACAAGGTTTGAGTGTAAACTTAGACATTAGGAATAATGCATGCTTTGTGAACTGTTCAATCTTTCAATCACCCAAGGAGAGAAGACAAAAACCCCATGAGGACTATGGTAAATGATGAGTATCATTGCAAAATTATTCAATACAAGGTAGAATGCTTAATTGCCAATTGAGCATAGGACATAGTAGCAACTCCTGATTAACAACCTTAATATTTAACTTTGCCTCGGGACGAGCAAACGATAAGCTTGGGGGAGTTTGTTGACAATCATTAAGTACAAATTTCGACCGTCAATATATCTCAATTATGTGACGGAAAAGATATTTCTGACACGCATTTCTTTTGGAAATAACCTAGTTCTACTTGTTATTGGAGAAAATGGTGCATGTAGGTATTCTATACAGAAATGAAGTAAATTCAAGGGAGGAATCATAAACATTACCTTCCCAGCCAATCAGACACTGACATGTGGCAGCACATGGATCAAATTGCCCACCTACAAGAGTATACGAGGGAATCCAACAGCGTAGCGCCCCAAAATGGTCAGAGGACCCACCTATCAGTCACCTGGAGGAAGCTCACTGTAGACGTTGCACTGACCAAGTCGGCCAACCTGGTAGTGGTGTCAAATGTGATCAACTTCCACGGTTGAATCCCTGTGGTGAGCTGATAATGGTGGTGACTGATTCGTGCGCTTTTGGTTGCGAGAACTGCCTCTACTCCGTGTATAAATTGGGGGGAGAGGCCTCACTTCACTACACACAACACTCAAGCATTCTCTCTTGCATATACTAGTTTTTCTAGGTCGTTAGTGGAGGTTAGGCTGTAGAGAGGCACTACAGGAATCGCGCTAATAGACGACCGCCAGAATAATAGACGACAGTGTTGTCGTCTTTTAGTTTATTGATGACGGTTATATCTAGCCGTCATCAATTAGATGTAATTAACAACGGTTGCCCTAGTACCATTGCCAATCCTTAAAGACGACGGTCAACCATTGTCAATAAAAATCCTCATAAATGTGGGTCGAAACCAAGCCCACCAGAGCCGTAATAGACGACGGCTAAAATGTACCGTCGTCAATTAGGCCTAAATTGACGATGGTTCAATTATTACCGTCGTCTATTAGAGTTATGGATTATTTCCCCGCCGCATGCCTCTTCATTTTATTTTTGCACCCGTGCACGCGCCCCCGCTGCAGAGCTCATCACCGCCGCAGCCACCTCACCGCGCCGTCGCTCCGCTCCGCTCCGCCCCGCGCCGCCCTAGCTCCGCCGCCACGCCGTCGCTTTTTGCTGTGCTGCTCCTATCCACCGCTGCCGCTCCTCTCCGTTGGTCGGAGCGACCCATAAGCATGCCGCTCCTCCCGTCCTCCTCCCCCCGCTCAGACGCAAGTTTAGAACTGAGGTCTCCTCCTCCTTTTCGTAGTTTGTGTTTAGTTGGCTGTACTTGGGACTCAAATGGCTCGAATCGGTCTATCCGCCTATGCCATGGTCGTGGGAGTGCTAGGAGGATTGGGATCAAATATAATAGATCTTTTGTCAATGCATTTGACTGACTTCCTTTCATATTCCTTGATGAATTTGTTATTACATAGATTCAAAATGTACAGGGGATAGGAAGATGTCTATAACTAGCTAACATATGATGCAATTGTTTGAGTTTCTTGAGCTTTTTTCTTGCTGCAAGTACCTGGTCGGTGCATTCATTTATGTAGTGTCATGTTTATATAATTTTAAAGTTTGAATCTATGTTGCTTTGTTAGGTCTGCGGTTCACTGGAAAACTGATGATTCTATTTTCTGTGTTTATAGCTGCAAGTGGTAAATATTTTATCATAGCAGTGCATCATGTTCTTTGAATATATTTAATCAGTTCCAATCTAGAAGCATTGTCATTGAGATGGGATTGTTAATGTTTTCCTATAACAGCATGTCATTTTCCTCTAATTTGACTTCATTTTGTACTTGAATGTACTGCTGTGTGCATTATATGTTGAGCTTTGCAAATGATTAGAGAGAGAGGAGAGAGGGAAAGGCAGAGGGAGAGAGGGAGAGGGAGATGATGAGAGAGGGAGAGAGAGAAGAGATAGTTGCGATGGCTAGCACGAGGCCGTCGACGCCTGTCCATCGGCGGGGGCCCCTGGACGTATCCTTGTGGAGGTCCTGCTTGTAGCGAATATACTTGACGGCGGCCATAGGGAAGTTGAATCAGGGATGGCGAAGGAGGGGTCGAAGAGTGCAGCGGCGGCAATGGCCTTCATGGGCTGGATGGGCATGGGCACACCGTAGATGAGGTCAGTGACAACATTGTAGATGTTGGGCATGGACGTGGAATTGTCATCTAAGACCAACTTTCCTCCTCTTTCTCTCGTTCTTTCCTCTCTCGTAAATGACTAAAAAAAATGAGTAACATAACCTATAGTGATGTGTCACCCGTTTCGGATCGGCACGTCTCACATGCTATTGGCATGTGAGATGTGAAGGTTCGGAATTGTCCCTTTTTGGACAGCCTGGGAGTGACCAAGGGGATGTCGCTTGTGACGTGACGCGGGTCTGGATCTGGACGAGATTTCAAGGGAATAACCCTGTTGTTATATGTTGCACCATTTTTGGGTTTGCATTGGAGAATAGTGGGGTTATACTGGCGAAATTTCGTCCCGATCCAGACCGCGCAACCCGTCATGAGCACGCTCCGCTCGGTCACTCTTGTGTCGATTTAGGACCTATCTGCCTAGTTGTAGGGCCATGACATAATGTAACAATGAAACTAATAATGATTTGTTTCATTTGAAGGTATACCCTCAAACATGGCTGAAGACCGCACTTGGATGTATATTGGTTGGAAAAAGGATGGGAGTCACTCAGATGAGTGGTTCACCGAGAAGGATGCATTGATAAAGCGAGCTTTTTTGTTGTCAAACAACAGCAAGGTGTGGTGCCCATGTATCAAATGTCAGAATGCGAAGTGTTTCGACAATGTGACGTTGACATTACACTTGTGTCGATACAGTTTCATGCAACGTTATGAGTTGTGGACCTTTCACGGCGAGACACCTTCTCAAGCCGTAGAAGATCGAGATGGGGATGACAGCATTGGGGTCGATAGGATGGACGAGACGCTTGAAGACATAAATTCTGAATTGACGGGGGATTCTCCTACAATGGAGGCAAAGGAGTTCTTCGAGCGTCTCAAGACATCAGAACAACTGTTGCATGAACACACCAAAGTGACAATCCTCAATTTCATGACTAGATTTATGGCAATTAAGTCTAACTATTTCTTCTACAATAACTGCTACAATGACCTCGTCAAATTGATCAGCTATGTCCATCCGCAGCCCCATAAATTGCCTAAGGATATGTATCAGTCTAAGAAATTGATTTCTGATCCTTGTATGAACTATGAGAAGATTGATATGTGTCCAGACCACTACATGCTTTTCTAGAAAGAGCATGCCAACTAGAACAAGTGCTTAAGATGTGATAATGCGAGATTTTTCGAAGTTGTTATTGAAGACGGTACAAAAGTAATGACTGAAGTTGCACAGAAGCAGCTTCGCTACTTGCCTGTCACTCCTAGGTTGAAGCGCTTGTTTCTCTAAAAAACAGCCAGACACATGAGGTGGCAAAAGAAGGTGTACGTGAGAATGACGGAATGATGGTGCACATCCGACGGTGAGGCATGAAAACCGCTTGACCGCTTTGATCCAGATTTTGCCAATGATGCGAAAAATGTTCGCATCGGTTTGGCGATAGATGGCTTTTCACCATTCAGTACAAACGCAACACCATACTCTTGTTGGTCTGTGTTCGCTATTCTTTACAACTTACCACCATCTCTTTGTATCAAGTACGAGTTCATGTTCCTTTGCCTTATTGTACCTAGACCGGATCATCCTGGTTCACAACTAAACGTGTTGTTGAAGCCGTTGATTTGAGAGTTGAAAATGTTATGGACAGGAATTGAAGCATATGACTGCTACAAAAAATAGAAATTCAACCTTCGAGCTGCATACTTGTGGTCTGTCCATGATTTCCCATCTTACGGCATGGTTTCTAGCTGGAGCACTCATGGTCGTTTGACATGTCCAATATGTGCTTCAGACATGTTCTCGTCTAAAGCATGGCGGCATGATTTTCTACTCTGATTGCCACATGCGTTGGTTACCGCCCATACACATATTTAGGCAACAGAGAAATGCCTTCGGGAAGGACACCATTGTCAAAAAAGTACCGCTGCAACATCTAAAGGGGTCGGAGATTGCTGAACAGTTGAACAAATTATTGCCAGATGAAGATCATCCTGGATATTTTGTTGTATATGGAGAGGACCACAATTGGACTCATATATGTGCACTTGGGAGCTACCGTATGTTAAGTCTAATCCTAATGCATAACATTGATGGCATGCATCAGGAACGTGACATGGGTGAATGCATCATAAGCACATGCTTTTATGTGATGGGCAGAAAAAAAGAAAATATAAAGGCTCGTAAGGATTTGGCAGAGGTTTGTAATCGTCCAACTCTGGAGCTCTCTGAAGCTGGTGGCAAACCGCGTGCTTCTTTCTGTCTTTGACCAAGAGAAAAGAAAGAAATCTTCGAGTGGTTGAAAAGTTTGAAATTCCCAGACAGGTATGCTGCTAGCCTTAGATGAGCTGTAAATGTTAAGACTGGAAATCACACAGGGTTGAAGAGTTAGGATTATCACGTAATCATGGTAAGACTTCTGCAAGTTATGTTTTGAGGCTACATTGACGATGTTGTGTGGAAGGTGTTAGCGGAGCTTAGCTACTTTTATAGGCAGCTTTGTGCTAAAGAAATCACAAGGAGATTATGGAGAAGTTGGAAAGGGATATACCAGTGCTTTTATGTAAGATGGAAAAAGTTTTCCCTCCAGGGTTCTTTCATCCAATGCAACATCTCCTAATTCAACTTCCATATGAAGCTAAAGTGGGCGGCCCTGTGCAATATAGGTGGATGTATCACGTTGAAAGAGCACTCAGGTGTCTTAAACCCGTGGTTCGCAATCGAGCAAGGGTTGAAAGATGCATCGCCAAAGCATACGCCATTCAGGATAGGATACTTTTCAAGTGTCTGTTTTGCAGAAGAAAGCAATGTTAATGCTTCCACGTTACGGTACAATATGGATGAAGCACCCCCTTGTAGCAACCTCTCCATTTCTCAAATGAGAGGCACTACTATTGGTAGCAGCACGAGCTACGATGTTGAAACAGATGACAAGATGACTGCTTTGCTATACATGTACGGTAATATAGATGGGATGGAAGTATATTTTCAGTAAGTGTTTTTCAACATCTATAATAATTAGCGTGTTGTGTTATAAATCTATGCTAATTATTTTGTTTTTCCTTATTTAGTGTGTTCGATCAACAAAACTGGAAACCAAAGCAGCAACATACGCTTCGACAAATACAATCGATGCGATATTACGGAGTACAAGGAGGGCCTAACTTCCTATCCTGGTTTCATGCACAAGTAACGTGTGCATTCGTTGTTTCTCTTAGTAATTATGTGTATAGCATAAAATAGTCTTCTAACTTCCTATGTTGAATAGTGCAAAAAATGAGCCGGCATCCATAAAGATTTGCGACAACTGTCCTACGAATCCATTAAAATTAGAAGTTACGATCAATATGACGTCAATGGGTTCCGATTTTGTTCAACTCAATTTGAAACTCAACGTCCTTTCAGGGCAACATGTAACACTGGAGTTGTGACGAGGGTAGTTGACGCCGAAGGACGTGAAACTAATTATTATGGGAACATTAAAAATATCCTTGAATTCAGTTTTGCGGGCAATAAGGTCCTTAAAGTAGTCTTCTTTGACTGCGATTGGTTTGATCATAACCATGGAACTCGACAAAACCAATTTGGCATAGTAAAGTCCAACACAAGGACCGGCTACAAGGCTGTGACACCTTCGTCCTTGCACACCAAGTCGAGCAAGTGTATTATCTACATTGTCCATGCGAAAAAGCTTAATGCTTGGTGGGTTGTACACAAGGTGAATCCTCGTGAGCGGTTATATATGTAAGAGCCCTAATCTCAATAATTCAAAGTTCAGTTAGGACATAATTTTTTGAGTAATAAAAAAAACAAAAAGGAAATGAGAAAAACAAATAAATTCAAACTCCAAATGAGGGAATTAAAAAAGAAATAAACTTAGCTACTGTTCAAATGAAGTTAACATGAAGATTTGAGTTGACCAATGGGTTCCAAATATTTCAAATACCCCCCCTGCAAACTTTCATAATTTCTAATGCAAGTTTGCTATTTAATTCAATAGCTACATTGAATTCAACTCAAATTCAAATTCAAGTTTGAATATAAATGAAACTTTGTCAAATCAACTATGGGAATTCAAAATCAAACTCTATATGATTAATCCAGCCATCCCACAAATATCTAGCAATTTTTGGAATGAGTTAGGTGGTAGAACTAATGGAGCAAGGATGAGGATGAGGTGGGACCCACTTGTCATCCAAAGCAAAGTACTGTTTTTGCTCTCCGAGTGACACCACATGCCATGCAAAGTCCAGGCAGTTGCTTGCACTGTTGTGGTCGACTCCAGCTGCCCCCAGCACGCCCTGACCACTTCCTTATCCCCTTCCATGGCCCTGAGTTAATCATTTCTTCACCTTGAAATTTCCAGCGCCATTTCTACACCCCTCCCGATTCCTCCTCTGTCCAGCCGAATAGGAGCAAAGTTACTCGGGTTTCATCCCCTTTATTTGCCTCTCCTCACTCACCAAGTTCAAGCGCACCTCCCTGACCATTTTATTGCCCATCCGGAGCCTCCCCGACGCCAATCGAAGTGGAACCGAGGCCGCCGGGAATTTCCCCTGTTTGCCGCGCCTCTGCTCCACCGTCGACCCGGCGATACAAGCGTCATCTCGCCTAGGACCTAGAAGCAAAAAGGTTTGCCTATTCATGTACTAGCCACTGGTAAATTTTTAGCCTATGCCATGCCTGCTAGCCCCCGTATTTCTGTTTCCTCCGACGAGCTTCAGGTTGAGTTGAGTTGGTTCGCATGCGGAATTCCTTTTATATAGTTGATTATTCCTTGTTCACTTGTTCTATGTTGTTCAATATGACCAGGTGCATCACCTCGAAGAAGATTCATCGAGTTTCATCGGGTATTCGAGCCAGAATACTATTTTTCCCCAACCGCCGGTTTTCACCTCCTCGGCCCATCGTCGCCACCATCTTCCGAACCTTCTCTCTCCTTCTTATGGACAGATTCTTGTTGTCCATGCTTCCATGAAGCTTCCCAAAGTCTTCCCAATTGATTTAGCCCACCGTAGGTCTCGGCCGACATGGCCGAAACCCTAACCGCCGTCGTCGCGCAAGCTTTTCTGCCCATCGCCGGCCTACGCTGACCCCACCGACGTGCTCAGCAACTTAAAATGTGGCTAGGCAGCGAGTTTGAGGAAGAACCTTGCCGTGGACTGACGTGCGGCGAGAGGTCCCACGAGGCGCCGCCGCGGTTGCGCGCGCGGCTGGAGGTAGAAGACGACCGGGTGGGCCTCGGTTGTCAGTGAGAGATCGGCGTGCCCCGGATCAGCTGCGGCCTGGGGATCATTTGTGACTATGCGATTAACCATTAACCCTCCATGTTGCCACCCAGTGATTGGCCCTTTTTAAACCTGTGAGCCCGGCCTATATTCAAATGCTTCCAATTGGAATTTTATTCCAGAAATTGCTCCAACTTGGAAAATCCATATCCCCTAGAATACTTGTCCCAAATTCCCAAATAAATTTTGTTAGAACCAAAATGATCTGGAAATTCAAGTGGTGCACTTGGATATGTATGAAAATCCATAAATTATCCTCAATAATGCTATGAAACAGAATAACTTTGGAATTAATTAATGGTGCTCCATTCATTCAAAAATTCTCAAATTTGTCCACATTATTCCAAATAATTCCCTTGAGTTGCAGTAAATTCTCCATGTCCATTTGAGTTCATTTGAATAGCCAAATCGTGTTTCATAGCTCTATGTACCTGAAAAATCCAAAATGTCCAGAAACATTTCAGCAAATTGTACATATTTCTAAATTCAATATCTCACAGTAGAATGCTTAGAAAATTTTGAAACCAATTTTTTTGAGTCACTCTTGACCTTCTTTAAATAGAACACAAAATTTTGGCCATGTTAAATTCCCAGGTTGCCCATGAAAATTCTTGGAAGGGTTTATATACATTGAATTATATACAATAGAGACTTCCAAGAACATAGCCAACATTTGGCCAGAAACACTCCCATAGTGCCTAGTGTCCACTTAAAAATTTCCAGAACCAATGGCCTATTTTTTATATACTTAACTGTCTTTCCTTTGAGGAAGCTATAATACCAATATTGATTCACTTGCATTATTCTTTGCATATCAAATAGTTGCCGAGCTCGAGGAGACCCCGGAGCCACTGTAAGTCATCAACCTGGAGACTAACTTTAATACCATCTCACAACTAGGCTAGTCCCGTTTTGCATTTAACAACATTTTAAATTTTATTTGTATCACACTATATGGTTTAGGATGTATGTACATTAAGTCTAGGATTTTCTTGGATTTTTCCACATACATTGCTAGAGAACTCATTTGAGATGAGTAGATGCTTAAGTCCTCAATGTATTCATGCTTTGCTTAATGTTATAGTTGCTTTAGTAGAAGTCGAGTAGTTGGAATCTACTCACGAGTTCAGGAATTGGGTTCACACGGGATTGGTCGAGTGAGAGATTCACCATTTGATTAAATATGAGACCGGGCATGGATTAAGATCAGCAGGACATAGGGGCCTGTAAGCTGTAGCTGTGCTTGTGTCGGTCATGGACCGATCCGTGTGCGGCCCTGTTGAGCAAGTTTGAATGTACCGAAGGCATACTGGATATATGGGATGCAGTAAACCGATGTAACTTGTCCACCTTAGCGTCGAGGCATACCCTACCACCTTATAGATTTGGGTTGAGTGCAGCAAGGTGTAAACCTACCAGCGGGTACGTTGTACTCTGTGTGGGGGCCTCCTGCTCGTAGCGGTGGGACCGGCTCGGCGTGTAGGTAGCGGGTGAAAGGTTGCTGCATACAACATGAGTGAAGTGTGCCGTCGCAGCTCCGAGTGTGGGTTTATGTGTCGTGCTACTCGGGTATCCCTGCAGGTGTATATCGATTCGAGTTGCTGTCCCTCGCGGTTATTGAGTACCGCTTGTTCACTGAGTCGTGACGTAGTTAATTATTTGGAGCTGAATATTATTGAATCATGATATATGGAATAATTATGTATTGATTCTTGTATGTTTAGATCAGGTTGTTCACTAAATTTCAGATTCATGAAGCTTTAATTTGCTGCTAAAAGCTGAAAGTAAGGACTAACATTTAGGCGAGCCTTTTATTGCAAACTGCCATCCTATATTACGTTTATCCTGGATATAGAGTTCAATGCTTAGTGGAGACGGTTAAGTCTTGCTGAGCCTTCATGCTCACAGTTGCTATTTTAAGTTTTTGCTGCAGATGAAGACGTATTTGATAAAGGGCTCGCAGGTGAGGCGTTGCCCCGGTCGGGGTACACGGCCCAGTGTGAACCCTGAACGCTGTTGTGATGTTTTCTGTGTGCTGCCAGTGTGATTTCGTTCTAGGGCTGAACGAATGACTTTT
Organism: Tuctoria greenei; assembly: GCA_036927565.1. Taxonomy (NCBI): domain Eukaryota; kingdom Viridiplantae; phylum Streptophyta; class Magnoliopsida; order Poales; family Poaceae; genus Tuctoria; species Tuctoria greenei. The sequence goes on along the minus strand of JAYESD010000001.1, from coordinate 132,057,781 downwards.
GCATAGCTTAGGCTTGAGTGTCGAGAGCTATGAACTTATCTTCCACTGTAGGGTATTTAAATGTATATTATTTATAAAAGACAAAGCTTGTATAATACTATGTTGTTTTAGGTAAAATGATGTATCTTTTTCTGTGTGCTGTTGGGTGCTGCATCGCACGATACCACCCAATTGTGATTCCTGAAATGTGTGGACTTCGGTCCCCACATCCTAGTATCAGAGCCGCATTGGGAATAGAATGCTTAAAAGGATCGTATTACGAGAAAAATTTAGGTTTCGGTTAGGAATCGATAGTAGCCCACATACGGATTATTATTAGCATAGTTACTTAAGGTGGCAAAGCTAACTTATGTGTTATTATATTCTGTAACGATGCTCCGATGTCAGGTAAGAGGTAAGGTACGCCACCGCAAGCGGATCAACTGCGGTAAGCTCACCATGCCAGAGGTAGCATGTGATTGTTTCCGTGGCTTGGCACGGAAATGTCAATACGAGTCTCTGAAACTTTCCATGTTTTTGAGAAAATATGACATGCGGTACACCACCGTGCCTCAAAATTAGTGGGAGCCCCCGTCGGGTGGGACATAACCCGATGCGCCTCCTACTGGTGTAGCAGTATGCAAAGACGTGGGACCCCGTCGGGTGGTAGAAAACCCGGTCATGTACCTCGAGACGTGGCTTAACTCGGGGCGGCCCGTATGGAATGATACGGGACAAATGTTTTTACTTTCATATATATTATCGTGAAATGTTTGCCCGTGCGGACTGTGCCGTACGGCACCATATGATTGATCTATAGTTTGTATGTAGTGACAGGTACACTGACCACGTGATCGTATTGTGCTTAGAAATTGTTTGCGAGTGAACGTCATTAACGCCACCGTTGAGACGTATGCCAGAATACCGGCTTAGAATTTTTACTTCGTGAGGCATGTAGTACCGACATATACTCCAATGATGCATTACCCACTTTTCTGTAAAATAGAACTGTGAAGATGTAAAACTACTTATATTAGCTATCGAGCTCTGAGTTTAAACTAGGTTTTCAAATTTGGAGTAGGCTTTGAAGTCACCAATTCAAAAGCAGAGTGTTCTGTTTTCTGCCAGAAAAAGACCTGATTTTGAGAAGCCATATCTCCCAGTATAAAACACCAATGAAGGTGTACCATATAAGGATGAAAAGTTTAGGAAGTCATTTAAAACTGTTATTTTCAAATCCAGAACTCAATTCCCCACTAACCTGTTCAAAATTTCAAAGTTCCAAAATCTGCCAAACTGGACAGAAACTGGAACCCTCTCTGGACTCCATACTGTTTTAACCATATCTCCCTTTCAAAAATTCGAACTGGGCCATGCCAGAAAATTTTGGAATCCTTGTAATTTGTATTACAATTTTGTAATCTGTGGATGTTGTAAATTGTGAAGTTTTATATCTGGAAATTGTGGCCCAAAATCAGCATAAACAAAGGAGATGCTGTCAAATTTTCCAGAAAAACTGTCAGATTTACAATGCCATATCTTCTCAACTAAAATTGATCTGGAGGCAAACCAATACTTTTGGAATGGTCTTGAAGTGTAATTCTATTTTGTAGTTCACCTCGAGATCTGATTCTGCCATTTACTAGGTTAAATTTGTGTTTGAGTACAAGCTGGACAGGTTTCAACAGAAACTTTATCGGTTTGGCATAATTTGGTCTTGTTATGAATCTGGTCCTCGATTCACTTCGAGAAGTGTTTTAAAGGACCAGTTGTCGATACTCAACCATTTACCAGTGGAACCGAGAGTTCGACCCACTAAAACCTCTTCTCTTTTATGGCCATGTTTGTGTCATATTGAAGATAAAAATATGTATTCGCACGATAACGCACATAACGTCTCGACGAGATCAACGATAGCCGAAATGAACTTTGATCCATGAAGTTCATTATTTTGGAACTCGTTATTGTAATATTGGTCCAGGGATGATGTATTTTGTATAAAGTCTATACTTTATCAATATATGTTACAGTTATGCAACTTTAGTTATTAATACACACACCATTGTTGTTATCCTTGAGTGATCTTACAATATCACGTCTCATATTGGATTCATGATTCTGACTATAGAATGGTGGCCACCCTTAACATGCTCGATATTGGTGGCACGAGCCAGGGAGGTGATGACTCCCAGCAGCCAAGAACTCAAGATCAGCGACAGCCACCACCGTCACCGCCACCTCCCCCTCCGCTTACATTGGCGGATGTGATTGCAGCTATGGTGGGTTCGCGCGACGAGCAGACCGATCTGCTGTGAACCCTCGTGCAAAATACGTCCCGTCAGCGGGGGTGTCCAGACGGAGGCAATCATCAGCCTCAACACACCACCTACTAGGACTTCTTAGCAACTTACCCACCGGTCTTCACCGAGGCTGATGAACCTCTTGAGGCGGACAACTGGCTCCGCACCACTGAAGCAAAGTTTGGGTTGCTCCGATGCATCGAACAGCAGAAGGCGCTCTTCGCGGCGCAGCAACTTCACGGCTCCGTTTGCTCTTGGTGGGCAAATTACATCGCCTCTCTACCGGCTGGTCACACCGTGACTTGGGCAGAGTTCCGGGAGGCGTTCCCCGCCTATCACATACCTCCTAGGATTATGAAACGAAAGCTTCAAGAATTCCTTGAACTCAAGCAAGGTGGGAGGAGTGCTCACGAGTGCTCCAAGGCCTTCAATCACTTGGCGCAATATGCGCCGGATCATGTGAACACGGAGGAGAGGAAACGGGACTGTTTCTATCGAGGTTTGAATGCAAGATGAAGGACAAGCTCGCTTTGTTCAATCGCGGCACGTTCAATGATTTCATCAACGCGGTGATTGTACAAGAGGATGTAACACACGAGTTGGTAATGGATAAGAAGTGGAGTGCTCCACAGGGAAGCAGTGGTGGAGCTCCACCAAAATACCGAATGGTGTACCGATCACCATCCGGTCAAAGGTGGCAGCCAGCAGCACGACCGCCAATGTTCCGTGGCCGCCCATTCAACGCACCGAGGTTCCGACCACCCCTGCCACAGCAGCGGCAACAGAGGATGGTACCTCGTGCACCCCCACAGCAGCAGCGTGCACCGGGTTTCCGTGCTCCAGTCTATGGTGGTCTGACACAATACAAGTGGTACAACAGTGGACGTGTCGGACATCTCTCCTACAACTGTCCGGACAAACAAGGCAGTGGACAAGCATCATATCAGGGTGCTAATCAACCCCATAACCAGCTAAGAAACCAAATCCCAAACCCGGCAACGTCCACCACATCGCCATTGAGGACGTACGGAAGGCGAACCCGTACTCGCGGGTACGTTTACTCTCATCAATCACCCCATTATCATACTTTTTGATTCTGGAGCCACCCACAATTTCATTAGTAGTTCATATGTTGTCAAGCACCAACTAAAAATATTTCCTATTAAATATCCATACGTGATTTGTTCCCCGGGTGGGAAAATATCAGCTCATAGTATGATTCCTAAAGCACCACTGTGCATGGGTGGAAAAATATATCCAAACACTTTCATTATCTTAGATGGACAAAAGATTGATGTCATATTAGGTATGTCGTGGTTACATCACCACGGTGCTGTTTTGGACATCGTTCCTCGAACCTTTCATTTGGATTCTCCACTACACACTCCACATACTCTATGTCTTGATCGACCTGTTCAAGGAATCGCAGCAGCGTACCACTCTGAAAACCTTAAGTTGCAAGACATTCCTGTGGTCCGTGAATACCCCGATGTGTTTCCCGATGATCTACCGAACAGGCCGCCTGAACGTGACGTCGAGTTCAAGATTGAACTTGCGTCGGGAACCACACCGATCCCTCGAAGAACTTATCGAATGGCACCCAATGAGCTAGCTGAATTAAAAGAACATCTCAAGGACCTGCTGGACAAAGGATTTATTTGCCCAAGCTCCTCACATTGGGGCTGCTCTGCGCTGTTCGTTAAGAAGAAGGATGAAACGTTGAGGTTATGTGTGAACTATCGTCCGCTAAATGCCGTGACTATCTAGAACAAGTATCCACTACCTCGCATCGACATTCTCTTCGATCAATTAGTGGGTTCTAAGGTATTTTCCAAGATGGATCTTTGCTACGGATATCATCAAATCAGAATTCGGACGGAAGATATACCGAAGACGGCATTCTCGACGCGATATGGACTATATGAATATCTCGTCATGTCTCTTGGTCTCACCAACGCTCCGGCCCACTTTATGTACCTTATGAACTTGGTGTTCATGCCGGAGTTGGACAAGTTCGTCGTGGTCTTCATCGATGACATTTTGGTTTATTCCAAATCGGAGGAAGAACATGACGAACACTTGCATATCGTACTCCAACGATTGCGAGATCATAAACTCTATGCAAAATTCAGCAAGTGTGAATTTTGGATCAGCCAAGTGCCATTCTTGTGACACATTATTTCAGTTGAGGGCATTGCTGTGGACCCAAGTAAAATTGTACAAGTGCTGAAATGGCAATCTCCAAAGTCCGTATATGAATTATGAAGCTTCCTTGGTTTAGCGGGATATTATCGGAGGTTCATCTCGAGCTTCTTGAAAATTGCTAAACCAATGACAGAGCTGTTGGAGAAAGGTACCAAATATAATTGGAGTGAAGCATGTGAGACGGCATTTCAAACATTGGTGAAGCATCTCACAACAGCCCCAGTTTTAGCTCAACCAGATACGACAAAACTGTCCGATGTTTATTGCAATGCATCCGACATCGGTGTTGGCTGTGTTCTTATGCAAGAAGAACGTGTGGTCTCATATGGATCATGGCAGCTCCGCAATCATGAACAGCATTATCCGACTCACGACTTGGAGCTCGCTGCTGTGGTGCTTGCTCTAAAAATGTGGAGGCATTATTTGCTTGGAAATTTGGTTCACCACTACACCGACCACAAAAATTTGAAGTATATCTTCACTCAGAAGGAACTGAACATGAGGCAACGAAGGTGGCTTGAGTTAATCAAGGATTATGAGATTGAGATTCACTATCATCCCGACAAAGCTAATGTGGTTGCCGATGCGCTTAGCCGCAAATCTCATGTCAATAACTTGACCATCACACATATGGAAGAGGAAGAACTGAGTTTATACTTGGTTCCATATGGATCTTTATACAATATTACTCTTATTTTGACGATCCGAGATGATATTATTGAAGCTCAAAAGAAGGACAAGGGTATGTCTCACATACTCAAGAGGATGGACAGCTGTGGGATGAAGTGCTTTAGAAAAGTTTGAGCAGGGTGCTCTATGGTTCAAGAACAGATTGTAGTGCCCTGTGACACGGAACTTCGAAAGAAAATTTTGGACGAAGCTCATCTGTCCAAATATTCTATTCATCCGGGCAATAATAAAATGTATCAAGACTTGAAGACTAAGTTTTGGTGGACACGGATGAAGCGTGATATTGCTAAGTACGTATCCGAGTGTGATACGTGTCGGCGGGTGAAGGCCGACCATATGAAGGAAGCGGGACAGCTGCAACCACTGAATACTCCGGCATGGAAATGGGAGGATGTGAGTATGGATTTCGTCGTTGGATTGCCACTCACATTCCGGAAGCATGATTCAATTTGGGTGATAGTCGACCGACCAACCAAATCAGCACATTTCATTCCGGTAAATGTCGGATTCAATGACAAGAAATATGTGGAGTTGTACATATCAAGAATCGTGTGCCCAGACGGCATTCCTCGCACGATTATTTCAGATCGAGGCTCCCTGTTCATTGCTCGTTTCTGGGACAGCTGCATGCCTCATTGTGTACTAAACTGATTAGAAGCTCCGCCTATCACCCGCAGACCAATGGACAAACTGAGCGGGTGAATCAAGTACTTGAAGACATGTTGCGGGCATGTGCCATCCACCATGATAAAAGTTGGGACGATCATTTGCCGTTGGCGGAATTCTCGTACAACAATGGTTATCGAGCGAGTATCAAGATGGCACCATATGAAACCCTCTATGGCCAAAAATGTCGCACCACGCTAAATTGGTGCGAGTCCGGTGAAAGAGTGACTTTCGGGATTGATCTAGTCAATGAAGTCGAGGAACAAGTTCGGATCATTCAAGCGAACTTGAGAGCGGCTCAATCTCGACAGAAGAATTATGCGGACAAGCGGCGTTGCCCACTGCATTTCGATGTTGGGGACAATGTATACCTACGTGTGTCTCCGATGAAAGGAATTCACTGGTTCGGAGTAAAAGGAAAGCTAGCTTCCTGGTTTGTTGGCCCGTTTGCTATCATGGAGAAGTGCGGACATGTGGCTTATAGATTGGAATTGCCGGCATCTCTCGCTGGTATACACGACATTTTCCGCGTATCTCAGCTCTGGAAATGTCTCAAGTTCACAGCTGCTGTCCACACGGATGAAATCGGCGAGTTGCAACCGGATCTCACATACTCCGAACATCCGATTTAAATTATTGACGAGAAGGCTCGAACAATGCGGAACCGCATGCTGTGGTTCTATAAAGTGTTATGGAGCAACCATACTGTTGAAGAAGGGACTTGGGAATCCAAAGAATATCTCCGCTCCAACTATCTGGATTTCTTATCGCCTCATATCCGGCAATTCCTCTCCTACTTTCGTCTCTTCATTGTAATCTCGGGACGAGATTCTTTTAAGGGGGGAGGAATGTAAGAGCCCTAATTTCAATAATTTAAATTTCAGTTAGGACAAAAATTTTTGAGTAATAAAAAGCAATAAAAGGAAATGAGAAAAACAAATAAATTCAAACTCCAAATGAGGGAATTCAAAAAAAATAAACTTAGATACTGTTCAAATGAAGTTAACATGAAGATTTGAGTTGACCAATGGGTTGCAAATATTTCAAATAGCTACCCTGCAAACTTTCATTATTCTTAATGCAAGTTTGCTATTTAATTCAATAGCTACATGGAGTTCAACTCAAATTCAAATTCAAGTTTGAATTTAAGTGAAACTTTGCCAAATATACTATGGGAATTCAAAATCAAATTCTATATGATTAATACAGCCATCCCGCAAATATATAGCAAATTTTGGAATGAATTAGGTGGTAGAATTGATGGAGCAAGGATGAGGATGAGATGGGACCCACTTGTCATCCAAAGCAAAGTGTTGTTTTTGCTCTCCAAGTGACACCATATGCCATGCAAAGTCCAGGCAGCTGCTTGCACTGTTGTGGTCGACTCCAGCTGCCCCCAGCATGCCCTGACCTCCTCCTTATCCCCCTCCATGGCCCTGAGTTAATCATTTCTTCACCTTGAAGTTTCCAGCGCCATTTCTACTCCCCTCCCGATTCCTCCTCTGTCCAGCCGAATAAGAGAAAAGTTACTCGGGTTTGATCCCCTTTCTTTGCCTCTCCTCACTCACCAAGGTCGTGCGCACCTCCCTGACCGTTTTATTGACCAGCCGGAGCCTCCCCGATGCCAACCGATGTGGAACCTAGGCCGCCTGGAATTTCTCCTGTTTGCCGCGCCTCTGCTCAACCGTCGACCCGGCGATACAAGCGTCATCTCGCCTCGGTCTTTGAAGCAAAAATGTTCGCCTGTTCATGTAATAGCTGCTGGTGAATTTTTAGCCCATGTCATGCCTGCTAGCCCCCGTATTTCCATTTCTTCCGACGAGTTCGGGTATGAGTAGAGTTGGTTCGCATACGAAATTCCTTCTATACGGTTGATTATTCCTTGTGCACTTGTTCTATGTTGTTCATTATGACCAGTATCATCACCTCTAAGAAGATTCATCGAGTTTCATCGGGTATTCGAGCCAGAATACCATTTTCCCCCAACCGCCGGTTTTCACCTCCTTGATCTATCGTCGCCACTATCTTCTGAACCTTCTCTATCCTTCTTATGGCCAGATTCCTGTTCCCCATGCTTCTATGAAGCTTCCCAAAGTCTTCCTGATCGATTTATTCCACCGTAGGGCTCGACCGACATGGCTGAAACCCTAACCGCTGCCACCACCGTCGCGCAAGCTTTTCCGGCCATCGCCGGCCTGCGCTGACCCCAACGATGTGCTCAGCACCTCAAAATGTGTCTAGGCTGCGAGTTTGGGGAAGATCTGTGTCGTGGATTGACGGGCGGCGAGAGGTCCGGCGAGGGGCCGCCGCGGTCGCGCGCGCGGCTGGAGGTAGAAGACGACCCGGTGGGCCCCGGTCGTCAGTGAGAGATCGGCGCGCCCCGGATCAGCTACGGCCCGGGGATCGTTTTTGACTACGCAGTTAATCCAGTAACCCTCCGTGTTGCTGCCAAGCGACTGGCCCTTTTAAAACCTGTGGGCCCGACCTTTATTCAATTGTTTCCAATTGGAATTTTATTCCAGAAATTGCTCCAACTTGGAAAGTACATATCTCCTAGGAAACTTTTCCAAAAATTCCCAAATAAATTTTACTAGAACCAGGATGATCTGTAATTTCACGTGGTACACTTGTACTTTATGAAAATCCATAAATTATCCTTAATAATTCCATGAAGCAAAATTACTTTGGAATTAATTACTGTTGCTCCATTCATTCAAAATTCTCAAATTTGTCCACATCATTTAAAATAATAACCTTTAGTTTCAGTAAAAAATTCATGTCCATTTGAGTTCATTTGAATAGCCAAATTGTGTTTCCAAGCTTTATGTACCTGAAAAATCCAAAATGTCCAGAAATATTTCAGCAAATTGTCCAAACTTCTAAATTCAGTATCTCACAGTAGAATGCTTAGAAAATTTTGAAACGAATTTTGTTGAGTTACTCTTTACCTCTAAACAGAACACAAACTTTTGGCCATGTTAATGTCCCAGGTTTCCCATGAAAAGTCTGGGAATGGTTTACATACATTGAATTTTATACAACAGAGACTTCCATGAATTTAGTTCAAGTTTTGCCAGATGCTCACCCGTGGTGCCTAGTGTCCACTGTAAAATTTCCAGAACCAATGGCTTAATTTAGTATACTTATCTGTCTTTCCTTTGAGCTATGCTATAATACCAATATTGATTCACTTGCATTATTCTTTGCATGTCGAATAGTTACCGAGATCGAGGAGACTCTGGAGCCACTGGAAGTCATCAACCCGGAGACTAACTTTAATCGCGTCTCGCAGCCAGGCAAGCCCCGGTTTGCATTTAACAGCGTTTTAAATTTTATTTGTATCACACTATATGGTTTAGGATGTATGTGCATTAAGTCTAGGATTTTCTTGGAGTTTTCCACATGAATGACCAGAGAACCCATGAGAGAAGGGTAGATGTTTAAGTTCTCGATATATCCATGCTATGCTTAATGTTATAGTTGCTTTGATAGAAGTCGAGTAGTTGGAAACTACTCGCGAGTTCAGGAATTGGGTTCACACAGGATTGGTCGAGTGAGAGATTCACCATTTGATTAAATATGAGACCGGGCATGGATTAAGAGCAGCAGGACATAGGGGCTTGTGAGCTGTAGCTATGCCTGTGTCGGTCAAGGACTGATCCTTGTGCGGCCCTGTTGAGTAAGTTTGAATGTACCGAAGGCATACTGGATATATGGGACCTAGTAAACCGATGTAACTTGTCCACCTTAGTATTGTGGCATACCCTACCGCCTAATAGGTGTGGGTTGAGAGCAGCAAGGTCTAAGCCTGCCAGAGCGTACATTGTACTTCGTGTGGGGGCCTCCTACTCATAGCATTTGGGACCGGTTCGGCGTGAAGGTAGCGGGTGAAAGGTTGCTGCATACAACATGAGTGGAGTGTGCCGTCGCAGCTCCGAGTGTGGGTGTATGTGTCGTTCTATTCGAGTATCCCTGCAGGTGTATATCGATTCGAGTTGCCGTCCCTCGCGGTTATTGAGTACTGCTTGTTCACTGAGTCGTGACATATTTAATTATTTGGAGCTGAATATTATTGAATCATGCTATATGGAATAATTATGTATTGATGCTTGTATGTTTAGATCAGGTTGTTCACTAAATTTCAGATTCGTGAAGCTTTGATTTTCTGCTAAAAGCTGAAAGTAAGGACTAACATTTAGGCGAGTCTTTTATTTTAAACTGCCGTCCTATATTACGCTTATCCTGCATATAGTGTTCCATGCTTAGTGAAGATGGTTATGTCCTGCTGAGCCTTCATGCTCATGGTTGTTATTTTAAGTTTTTGCTGCAGATGAAGATGTATTTGATGAAGGGTTCGCCGGACTGGTGTTGCCCCCGTCGGGGTACACGGCCGAGTGGGAACCCTGCACGCCGCCGTGATGTTTTATGTGTGCTGCCATTGTGATTCTGTTGTAGGGCTGAACAGAATGACTTTTGCATAGCTTAGGCTTGAGTGTCGAGAGCTATGAACTTATCTCCCGCTGTAGTGTATTTAAATGTATATTATTTGTAAGATACAAACCTTGTATAATACTATGTTGTTTTATGTAATACGATGTATCTTTTTCTGTGTGCTGCATCACACAGCACCACCCAATTGCGATTCCTGGAGTGTGTGGACTCTAGTCCCCACAATATACACCAGACAATGATGGATACCTTGATGATGAGGTTGATATTGTTTACCAAGAACAATAGTTCCCAGACTCTTTTGTCGTCGAGCCTAGTTTAGGATTCGATGACTTAGTCGGAGATACAGAAGATGTAGAAACTCCTAAGATGCAAAAACAAAAACGAAAACGGCAACTACCACGACCGAAGATTGATGGTCCGGTTTACGGAGTAGAGTACATGATTGTGATGCTGATGAATTTTGAAATTGAGTACAAGTAACATTTCCTTCATCTCTTCTTTCTTCTTCTATACTTTCCATTACATTCATTAGCAAATTTTCTTTTAAACAAATGTTGTCAAGCAGCAGCAGACTGCGAGTGACAAAGGCACAGAGCTTTATGTCACCCAGAGCCCCAAGAGGAGACGTGTTCTTCTAGGGCAGTCATCTTAGCGGAGGTAGACGGGCTCAGTTGGTGAGCCATCTACCGGAGTCGTCACGTGGACCTGTACAGCTGTCACGACAGGTAAAGAACATTTAATTACATAAATTATATAATTAATCTTTATTCTATAATATGAATCTTTAAAATTGTCAAGACGACTCTACGTACGAGGACTCAGAGGCTAGGATGCCTCCTTCGTGCCTGCTTTGGAGCCTCCTTCTTTGGTGCCTGCTTTGAAGCCTTCTTCTTTGGTGCCTCCTTGTTCAGAGCCAGTGCAGTCGGGTGACCCCACTTCCAGGTCACCTGATGTGGAGCCAGCTCCACAATGGCGGACTAGGAGGAGCCACTACATGGCTCCTCCTCCGGCTCCTGCAAACCCAAACGATCGGATCATTATTCATTTGGCGAGAGGTAAGTAATATTTAACAATTCAGATATTTAAAAGCTTATATATATACTAATTGAGAATCATGTATCAGGACATTGGAGGATTGTTCCTTAACGGAGCAGGGACACCAAAAATAGGTGAATGGTGTCTTGGGCCGTGTAGTCCGTTTGCACTACCCCGGTGTAGTGAACAGACACCCTGCTACGGCTTGGGACTATTATGCTATGGCCCAGGACCTTGCTTACGGCAACCACTAGGAGGCTGTGTGGCATGGATTTATGGTAAGTATGTACAAATATTTGTGTAATACAATTTTTTTATAAATTAAATACATTTACTTGTATATTTGTTCTTCCAGGCATGGTACCGTTTGGAGAACAAGGCCGAGCAGACAGATCACGCTCGTCTCGTCTTCCATAATTGCACCAGGAAGCTCATGATTCAATCAGTATCGACGACTCACATTCAAGCTATGAAGGCATAGTTCAAGTTGCATCTGGAGGAGGTTCAGCCGGGGAAGTACAGGAAAGTGGCCGACACGTACTTGATGGAGACGCAATACGTAGAGGTAAAGTGTTCATTTTACTTTACTTCATTATCTGATTGTGATCAATGCTTTCATTTAATAATAAATGTGTGTAGGTCGGTGTAGCGTGGCTTGATAGCTGTCCGGACGCGTACCATGCATTTTGTGCTCCTTGGGGGAGCAAAAGTTTCCAGGACATGTCTAAAAACCATTGAGAGAGTAGAGGGAGGGACGAAAAACAAAGTTTGGGTGGGGACGGCTATATACGCCTCGCTAAACGGATGGTAAGTGTGACTTGAATTCTATTTAAGTATTTTTATAATCTTTCATTGTGCTAACATGTATCAATAGAAGCCCGAGAGCAGTCAGGAGCCGTCACCTATCGAGGTGTGGCAGAGGGGTCACATGGGAAGTGACCGATCGCAGCCTGGCCAGCTGTCTTCTTAGACGGCGACTCGGACGTTGGTGAGTTATTTTGTTAACTCAATTGAATTCTCTTTAATTGTTTCAATAGTGTTATTTTACTGTATTTCCAGGCAAAGTACGGGCAGGAGCCGCGGAGGCCTCGAGGCGAATAGTATGATTGGCAGGGCGCGCCAATCATCTCCGAAGCCGCGTATGCAATCGGTGGCGGGAAACCTCACAGACGGTAAGTTTTGTTAATTTTATTTTAATGTCACGAAATTTGAGTTACAAAAATGTAATAATATTACTTCATAGTGCAGGTTGGCCATCTTCGATGAAGTGGTCGACTCGAGTGAGGCATGGGCTTCCTCGAGAGCCTCTTCATCGTAGCAGGGCGGGTCCAGCAGCAGCCGTACGGGTCGAGATCTGGGGCTCCACAGTGTTCGGTAGGAGCTCCAGAGGACGCAAGAAGCGCTCAGGGCTAGGGATGAGATGCAGGCAGCGACGCTCAAGGCTAGGGATGAGATGCAGGTAGTGGCGCTTAGGGCTAGGGACGAGTATCAAAACTCATACATGCTACAATGGCAAGCTGCCTTCTAGGTATGTTATGAATTTTGTACTTGAAATTTTTAATATACAAATGACACCTATAATGATTTGATTTTTATTTGCAGGCTATGAGTGCAGGACAGGAGGCTGTCTTTCCGCAATGGGCACCACCATCGACGGAGCTGCCACTGGTACCCACGACAGGAGCACAGGTACAAAATTATTCAAAATAACTGAAACTAGTTAAACTTGTTCAAATTTAATAAAATATGCATTTTTATACTCATAACTTGTCTAACCACACTTGTATATCACAGTGATCGGGGATCAAGGCTAAAACTCTATCGCCCCAGATTCCGACCCTTGGACGACTGCCGGAGGACGACTTTCTAAACTCTACCGGCAGCGGACGGGGTAGAGTGTGACAGTCAGGTCAGCCGATTTGAAATCTACTTGCATCCTTTCTTCTCTAATGTAATGGAATGCCAGTCTCCTGCATCGTTGTATAGGGAATTAGGGACAAAAGGGAGAGCAAAACTACTTGAAAAAAAACCAAGTACACAATGTTGTTTTTGCTTTGAAGGATGATCTAGTCTTCTTTTTGGTAACCCAGAAAAAAAACAAGTACACAAGAATTACAACTAGTTGTTGGGATTTCTAGGAAGCATAGTGATTACTCGCAAGGATGGTTTTACAACTAACATTGCTCCTTAGTATTTGTTTTCAATTTGATAAGTTGCAAGTTTGCAACTACAGTGAAAGTGCATCTAGGCATCCCTTGTGGGTTTTTTGTTGATTTATGACAAACAAATGAGATCGTAACCAAATTGTTGAGATGAGTGCAGGTCTTAAAAGAAATTATGAAGAAAACGCAAAAAGAAAGGAGAATGAAGATCTATATGAAAAGGAGCTCAAGAGCTGAATAATCTAGATCATTGTGTATGGAGTGTGTTGGAGAAACACACCCAAAGAGCTCAAGCTCTTTTAATCACCCTTACCGCATAAATTTATACAGGTCCGGACTCGTCCGATATACCCCGGATTAGTCCGACAACCCCTCTGTTCAAAATCGGACAAGTCTTCCCAGTACAGACTTGTCTGCACAGTCCAAGTCTACGTAGAACGGAATAGTCCGATATCACCACAGACTAGTCCGATAGCTTTCTAACTAAGATCGGACTAGTCCTCCCCAGTGCAGACTAGTCCTCAACACTTCACAACTTTGCACAACATCGAACAAGTCCGATAATATCCAGACCAGTCCGATAACCTCTCTGACTAAAGTCGGACAAGTCCTCTAAATGCGGACTTGTCCCAATTCACTAAGTGATTCACCACATTCGGATTAGTCCAATAATAAACGAACTAGTCCAAACTTTTCCAAAGCATAAATCGGACTTGTCCGCCCTAAGCCAGATAAGTCCGATCTTCTTGAGAACATAGGGTTTCCTACACACCCCACACCGGACTAGTCCGGAGTCCACTTTGGACTAGTCCGAACCCTCGAAACCCTAACGGTAACTTTTAGAAACACCATATAAATAGATGTGCAGGGCCCTACTTTCAACTCTCTCGACTCCCAGCGCCGTCACACCCTCCAAGAGCTTAGAAAACACATCTCTCCACGCAATCCAACGCAAGAAAGATCAAATCCTTGAGGATTCACTTTGGATCAAAGGAGAGACACGATTCCACACGTTTGAGCTCTTGGGTTTGAATCTCTAACACACACCTGTTATTTCATTGTTGATCTTAAGAGTATGTTCTTGGTGGTGTTTGATTTGTAATCTTGGGGTGCCTCAACTTGTGAGAAGGCCCCTTGAACTTGGTGATTTACCCTTGTTATAGTGAAAGAGAATTGGCCTTCATGGCAATTCGATGAGGTTAGGATCAGTGAAGACCCGGTCCTTTCGTGGGCTCCTCAACATGGACGTAGGTTGCCTTTGTGGGAACCGAACCACGGGATAAAATCTTGTGTCAAACTTGTTCTTAATTTTTTCATATCATATTCTAGGGTTTACTTGATCTTGAACATCTTACGTTAAAACATTGAAATTTGTGCTACACTAAATTTCATTAACTCAATACTTTCAAGTTACATACTAAATTCCGCTGTGTACTGTGCTTGTATTGAAATCATTGATCTAACTTATTCAATCTAGTCCACACGCACCGGACTAGTGCGCACTCTACCGGACTAGTCCGATTTCCTGGTATTTGATCAAGTTGCTAAGTGTTGTAGGTTCCGACTAAAAATAAAAAAGGCCTATTCACCCCCCTCTAGGCCACATTCAATTGGTATCAGAGCAGGAATTGCAAGAGACTAATCGCTCGAAGAGAACATATCGGACATGAAGGATGTGCACAACAGTCTCAACCAAGAGAAGGTTGAAGATGAAAAAGCTCAAAAAATTGGAGAAGCTCCTCGATGCCATTCAGGACTTCGAGGATGACGATGAGGAGACGCTTGAACTCAAGGCGTTCCTAATGAAGAAAGCCCTCTCCAAAGGGAAAGTAAAGATCGAAGACAAGAAGAAGGGGAGTAGTCACACCGACTACTCCCGATATCCTTTCAACTACGGTCATTTACCTATTCCTTTAGGAAAAGCCCCACACATTGACAGCATTGGCTACTCAACGTGGAGGCAAACCATGAAAATTCACTTAATCTCACTCAATCCCAGCTTGTGGCATATTGTGTGTACAGGAATAGATATCTCGAACGACGATGAAGAGGTTACACCAAGCCAAGAGCAAGCAATTCATCGGAATGCTCAAGCTGCAGCAGTCATCACATCTTCACTAAGTCAGGACTAGTTCACCAAGGTGGATGAACTCGAGATTGCAAAGGAAATCTGGGACACATTGCAAACTGCACGTGAAGGCGATCGTCATGTGCGAGAGGCGAAGATCGAAACGATTGAAGGCGAATTGTGAAGATTTGCCATAGAAGAAGATGAGTTGCCCCAGGACATGTACAACCGGTTAAAGACTCTCATCAACAAGGTTCGAGCATACAGAAGTAAGAAGTGGAATGATCATGAGGTAGTGAAGCTCATCCTTAGATCTTTCATGCCTCGCAATGTTACCCTATGCTCGATGATTAGAGAAAGCCCCGGGTACAAGAAAATGACCCTGGATGAACTACGTGGAATGATCATCATCTTCGAGATGATGGAGAAGCAAGCTAAACATGTCAAGGAGATTGCCGAACTCACCTCGGCATAGAAGAAAGGGGTCGCCCTAAAATGCACTTGCAAGCCCTTGTCAAGAGAAGCTCGAGAAGCTCAACAAGAAGAGGACAGTGATGACGAGAGCAGCGATATTGACGAAGAGGACATGATCCTCTTTATGAAAAGATTCAAGGGAATGATGAAGGAAAAGACAAGGGAGTAAATCAAGTGAAGGAAAACACAAAGAAAAATCAAGACCGAAGCTGAGGCATGCTACAACTGTGGTGAATATAACCACTTTATAGTTGATTGCCCGTATGAGGAAAACAAGAAGAAGACCAAGGAAACAAAGCCTCAACCCAAGAAATTCTTCAAGAAGAAGAAGCAAGCTAGACAAGCGCACCTAGGAAAGGAGTGGGACTCAATGATGAGTCCACATCCGAAGTGGAAGAGGAGATGGCTAGCATGACCATCGAGAAGACAGCTAAGAAGTCCACCCTCTTCCCAACTCTTGGCACACGGAAGGGCAATGACACTTGCCTCATGGCGAAGGAAGGTAAACAAAAGGTAACAACAAAATCTACCTCTTGCATTCTTTTGATATTGACAGTGACAAATATAGTGATGATGAGGACATGCTAGCTGGCTTAGACAAGAAAACTGCTGCCAAAATGAAATTCTTGATGGATAAGCTTGTTGATAGGGAAGGGCTGTTTGATCATCAAGAAGATATGATCATCCTCCAATAGGAGGAGCATATCAAGATCAATGAGCTCCTTGAACTTGAAAAGGAGCGAAGCAAATCACTTGAACTTGAGTTAGCTTCAAGCAAGGAAGCTTATTTGAAGTTAAGCGACTCAAATGCAATCATCAAGGAAGAACTTGTTGACTTAACCAAAGTTAACAAGATCCTTGACGTGCAAGTTGAGTCACTCAAACAAAGTGACCCTTCATCCTCTTCAAGCTCGCCCTCTCAACCCCTTAAAACTGACACTAGCTTGAAAGACAAGTCAACCTCTACCAAGGACAAGCATCCTTCCCAAAGTGGCATATTTGACAAGGAGAAGGTCAAATATAAACGTAGAGCATACTTGGCCACAAGACCTCTTAATGTCAAATATGGCATTGGGTATTCTTATGGTGAAAATCAAAATGCTAGAAGCAATAAGAATAACACGAAGCGCATTGCCTTTGTGAGGGGAAACTTCTCTCAAGCTAGAAAGACTAATGATACTAATAAGTCCAAGATAGTTAACACATATGAAAATTGGACTAGTCCGTCCCTACACGAACAAGTCTTGTCCTCCGAACAAGTCCGGTTTCCCGAACTAGTTCTGTTCATGAACAGCGACAACTATTGTTTTGGACTTTAGATACATCATATGTCCTTATTAAAATTTTTGGTAAAGTTTCTGCTCATTATGTTGGGCCACGCATGGGAATACCATGTCTCATGTGTGGGTGCCCAAATCTCTTGTAACTAACCTCAAAGGACTCAAGCAGCCAGGCATGATTTGATTTTGCGGGCCTATTCCTCCGGTGGATCAAAATGGGTGCTAGACAGCGGATGCACCGACCATATGACCGGAGAAAGAATGATGTTTGTTGAGTATAAAGAAAATGAGGATCCAAGCGAGGGCATCTATTTTGGAGACAATAGTCAACGAAGGGTGCTTGGTACCGGAAAAATTGCCATATCATCTCAACATACTCTTTCTCACGTTTTACATGTCGATTGCTCAGATTATAACCTGCTGTCCATATCTCAGTTACGTGACAAAGGTTCTAATTGTTTGCTTACTAATGAGGGTGTGACCATCTCTAGAAGGAGTGATGACTCGGTTGCATTCAAGGGTGTGTTGAAGGGAAAGATTTATCTTGTTGACTTCAACAAAGATAAAGCCAAACTTGACACATGCTTGATTGCAAAGACTAACATGGGTTGACTGCGGCATAGACGGCTAGCACATGTTGGTATGAGGAATCTTCAAAAACTCCTTAAGGGCGATCACATCCGAGGTTTGAAGGATGTTGTTTTTGAGAAAGACAGACCTTGTAGCGCGTGCCAAGCCTGGTAGCAAGTAGGAGCACCCCATCCCGCGAAGAACGTCGTGAGTACAACAAGACCGCTCGAGCTACTTCACATGGACATATTTGGTCCAATTGCTTACATAAGCATCGGCGGTAACAAATATGGCTTATTAATTGTTGATGACTTTTCACGCTTCACTTGGGTTTTCTTTTTGCATGATAGGACAGAAACTCAAGGAACCCTCAAGAAGTTTTTCAAGCGTGCCCAAAATGAGTTCTCATTGAAGATCGAGAACATAAGATGTGACAACAACACAGAGTTCAAGAACACTCAAGTTGAGGAGTACCTAGTAGAAGAAAGGATAAAGCATGAGTTTTCAGCACCTTATTCCCCTCAACAAAATGGAGTTGCCGAAAGGAAGAACCGAACCATCATAGAGATGGCAAGAACAATGCTCGATGAATACAAGACCTCGGATCGGTTTTGGGCGGAAGCGGTTAACACCGTTTGCCACACCATAAACCGACTCTATCTTCATCGACTACGCTAGAAGACGTCATATGAGCTACTCAAAGGTAACAAGCCTAATATTTCATATTTTCGAGTTTCCGGTTCTAAGTGCTATATTTTGAATAAGAAGCCTAGGACTTCAAAGTTCGCTTCGAAGTACGATGAAAGTTTCTTGCTTGGTTATGATTTGAACTCTTACGCCAATCGAGGTCTTGTTGAAGTAGCACATGACGTAGTGTTCGATGAAACTAGCGGCTCTCAAGAAGAGCAAGTTGATGCATGTGTGCTAGATAGAGATGAAGCTCCACGTTAATCATTGAGAAGAATGGCATTGGGCAATATTGGACCACAAGCGCCACCTCCAAATGCAAATGAAGAAGATGAACCACAAGAAGAGGTAAACTATCAAGGGGGAGCTTCCACACAAGATCAACATCAAGAAGACAATGATGTTCAACAAGTCAATGAAGGCAACAATCTAGTGGGAGAAGAAGATGATCATGAAGACTCAAGACCACAAGTGCCGCATCCAAGAGTACACCAATGCGTCCAAAGAGATCATCCTGTCGGCAACATAATTGAGGACATTCAAAAGGGAGTAATGACTAGATCTCGCATAGCTAATTTTTGTGAACATTACTCCTTTGTATCCTTTATGGAACCGCGTAGGATTGAGGATGCATTGAAGGATCCAGATTGGCTGGTAGCGATGCAAGAATAACTCAACAACTTCAAATAGAACAAAGTGTGGGAACTCGTCGAAAGACCCATGTTCAACGTCATTGGCCCAAATGGGTCTTCCACAACAAACAAGACGAACACGGGGTGGTTACAAGGAACAAGGCGCGACTTGTGGCCAAAGGGTATTCACAAGTCGAAGGACTGGATTTCGATAAAACCTTTGCTCCCATAGCTAGGATTGAATCTATTATAATATTACTTGCATATGCTACTCACCATGATTTCAAGCTTTATCAAATGGATGTGAAAAGCGCCTTCCTCAACGGACCAATCAAGGCGGAGGTGTATGTGGAGCAACCCCCTGGATTTGAAGATGAAGAGTTCCCCAACCACGTCTCAAACAAGCTCCTAGATCTTGGTATGAGTGTCTTAGAGATTTCTTAATTGAAAATGGTTTTAAGATTGGTAAAGCAGATTATACATTATTCACAAAGCACTTTGACAATGATCTTTTTTTTTGTCAAATTTATGTTGATGACATTATTTTTGGTTCAACTAACAAATCCTTTTGTGAAGAATTTAGTAAGATTATGACTGATAGGTTTTAGATGTCTATGATGGGAGAGCTGAAATACTTTTTGGGATTCCAAGTGAGGCAACAAAAGGAAGGACATTCATAAGCCACACCATGTATACTCAAGACATACTCAAGAAGTTTGGAGTGGACAAGGCGAAGCCCATAAAGAGTCCCATGGCAACATATGGACACTTGGATCTCAATGAAGACGGACCAAGCGTAGATCAAAAGGTATATCACTCCATGATTGGATCTCTACTTTACTTATGTGCATCTAGGCTATACATTATGTTGAGTGTATGTTTGTGTGCAAGGTTTCAAGCCAACCCAAAAGAGTGTCATTTGACCACCATAAAGAGAATCTTGCGGTATTTAGTTCATACACCCAACCTAGGCCTTCAATATCCTAAAGGTTCCAAGTTCAATCTCATTGGATACTCTGATGCAGATTATTCCTGATGCAAAGTAGATAGCAAAAGTACCTCTGGTACATGCCAATTTCTAGGTAGATCCCTAGTTTCTTGGTCCTCCAACAAAAAAAACTCCATTGCCTTATCCACTGCCGAAGTGGAGTATGTTGCAGATGGGAGTTGTTGTGCACAACTCCTTTGGATGCGACAAACTCTTAGGGATTAAGGTTACAATATGAGTCGTATTCCACTTCTTTGTGATAATGAGAGTGCCATTAAAATTGCCCATAACTCCGTTGAGCACTCTAGGACCAAACATATAGACATCCAACACCACTTTTTGAGAGACCACTCAATGAAGGGAGACATAGCTTATTCCCATGTCAACATCGAAAAACAATTAGCTGACATATTCACCAAGACACTTGATGAAAAACGCTTTTGCGAGCTCTGGAATGAACTAAATATCCTTTATGCTCAGAATGTGGCTTGAAAACTTGCATACCTGTATTGGCCTCTTCAAAATGTATCGATTGTGTTGCGAAAATCATCTCTCTAAATTTTCTCCGAAAAACTATTTCAACTACTTGATCTTAATGAACTATGGTCATTGCTTGATTGTCGTATGCTTACTGATCATATTCATCAAGACTACTTGATTGTTTTGGCCCCTATTTCCTCTATAAGAACCTTTGAATATATACGAATGGGCTAATTATATCTGTTCTGGTGACCATGGACTAGTCCGTGGTTATCCAGACTAGTCCGCACACTGTAGACTAGTCTGCAAAGTGTCTGGTAGTCCGAACTAGTCCGGCATACCACGGACTAGTCCAATTTTTCGACTCCATAACCCTAGCCGCTGCCAGAACCTAATCTCCTTCATCCTCACAACTCACCTCACACTCTCTCAAAGAAAATGTCAAGCATATTTTCTAGAAGATGGAGATCGAGCCTATTGGATCCCTAGTCATCTCTGAAGATCCATCCTCTGATTTCACTAAGCTTGGACCTTTGAGTCCCTTAGAGCTTGATTACTTTGGCATTGGGGGCACTTCGAGTGGATCTACTCCTCCTCCTCCTCCTCCTCCACAGCCTGAAGATGAAGATGAAGATGAGGAAAGAACCGACGACGAGGAATGAGCCACTAGATCCCTCCTCTCCTTCTTTTTTGTGTCTTGATGCCAAAGGGGGAGAGATTGAGGGGGAGTCACTAGATCCTAGTTGTAGGTTAAGAGATGAGAGTTGCTTTTGTGTCTCTCCTTGGGTTGTAAAACTTCAATTCTGTGATCTCTACCCTTAATGACTATGTTTATGCTTATGTTATGTAATTTGAGATAATATGTGACTTTGCTTTGGGTTTCACCTATATGCTTTATATTGGTATTTTCATGTCAATCATTTCATTCTCAACACGATTATTGCTCACACTCATGTAGTTTTACACCTCACCGTAAAGAGTGCACATATGACCTATGTCTTCATTGCTTAACTTGTACCGAACTCATATATGCACAAAAATTTTTATATTTTTATCATTTTTTGTGAAATCTCAATTGGTTGTCATCAATCACCAAAAGGGGGAATTGAATGTGCATCTAGGCATCCCTTGTGGGTTTTGGTTGATTTATGACAAACAAATGGGATCCTAACTAAATTGTTGAGATGAGCGCAGGTCTTAAAAGAAATTATGAAGAAAGTGCAAAAAGAAAAGAGAATGAGGATCTATATGGAAAAGAGCTCAAGAGCTGAATAGACTAGATCATTGTGTATGGAGTGTGTTGGAGAAACACACCCCAAGAGCTCAGGCACTTTTAATCACTCTCACTGCACAAATTTATACAGGTCTAGACTAGACCGATATACCCCAGAGTATTCTGATAACCCCTCTGTTCATAATCGGAGAAGTCCTCCCAATACGGACTTGTCTGCACAGTCCAAATCTACAACGACCGGACTAGTCCGATATCACCACGGACTAGTCCGATATCTTTCTGACTAAGATCAGACTAGTCCTCCCCAGTGCGGACTAGTCCTCAACACTTCACAACTTTGCACAACATCGGACAAGTCCGATAATATCCGAACTAGTCCGATAACCTCTCTGACTAAAATCGGGCAAGTCCCTCTAAATGCGGATTTGTACCAATTCACTAAGGGATTCACCACAGCCGGATTAGTCCAATAATAACTGGACTAGTCCGAACTTTTCCAGAGCCTAAATCGGACTAGTCCGCCCCAAGCCAGACAAGTCCGATCTTCCTGAGAATTTAGGGTTTCCTACACACCGCACACCGAACTAGTCCGGACGCCATATTGGACTAGTCCAGACCCTCGAAACCCTAACGGTAACTTTTGGAAACACCCTATAAATAGATGTGCACCGCCCTACTTTCAACTCTCTCGACTCCCATCGCCATCACACCCTCCAAGAGCTTAAAAAACACATCTCTCCATGCAACCCAACACAAGAAAGATCACATCCTTGAGGATTCACTTTGGATCAAAGGAGGGACACGATTCCATAGGTTTGAGCTCTTGGGTTTGAATCTCTAACACACTCCTGTTATTTCATTATTGATCTTAAGAGTGTGTTCTTGGTGGTGTTTGATTTGTAATCTTGGGGAGCCCTCAACTTGCGAGAAGGCCCCTTGAACTTGGTGATTTACCCTTGTGATAGTGAAAGAGAATTGGCCTTTGTGGTAATTCGACGAGGTTAGGTTCAGTGAAGACCCGGTCTTTTCGTGGGCTCCTCGACGTGGACGTAGGTTGCCTTTGTGGGAACCGAACCACGAGATAAAATCTTGTGGAAAACTTGTTCTTAAGTTTTTGATATCATATTCTAGTGTTTACTTGATCTTGTCCATCTTACGTTAAAACATTGAAATTTGTGCTACACTTAATTTCATTGACTCAATACTTTCAAGTTACATACTAAATTTCGCTACATATTGTGCTTGTATTGAAATCATTGATCTAACTTGATCAATCTAGTCCGCACGCACCGGACTAGTCCGCACTCTACCGGACTAGTCCGATTTCCTGGTATTTGATCAAGTTGCTAAGTGTTGTAGGATCCGACTAAAAATCAAAAAGCCCTATTCACCCCCCTCTAGGCCACATTCATATAGGAAACAAAAAAAAGACCAGTTCTCGATTTCACATATGCGGAACTTTCAATTTAGATTCCTAATATGGTGTATGCTATTTCTTTTGACATGCCTTTCTATCTGAGTAATAAGTCGTAAACACATTTGTCAGTAATATATGACGCCAGGCTGTAATCTATGCTTTTGCTTAACTTTCTTTCGTAGTTTCAGGTCCAGTTTTCTTAATTTACCCAGTAAGACAGATGTTTCAATACAACAGTCTGACAATAGTTTTCCAGCTTATCATTTACGGAAATCAGTATTGATAATTTACTTGTAAGGTTCATTTAAATGGCGTCAAATTTGGCCACGTCTTTACGTCACCACATTTTCTGTAACTTTTACCAAACACTCAGGAGCCGTTTCATGTTGATGCTGATTCTGCTTTCGTGGTGTGTGCAGTGCTGCTTCCTTGGAGCACTCAGAGGCCGGGACGGCAATCTCGCGGGACGACGTGCTGCGGTCAGGGACGGGGCACTTCGAGCACTTCCTGTGAACCTTCTAGTGTTTTGTCTATGTATATGTGAAATATCTATTTTCTGTTTTCTATTTTCTGTGAAACTGTCTGTGTAATATCCATTTCTGTTTTTATAAAAAAAAACTTAAGGATCCCCCACGTGAATTGCCATTGTATTCCCTCGGATATGCTTGGGAAAGGGTCCATGGATCCATGTGATGCCACATATTGTCCCGTGATTGGTCGGGATGTCACTTTTCAGGATTGCTCCCCTCATTCTTCATCATTTCTGCAATAAAATACTTGCATGCACTATTTCTCCAAGTACAAGTGGAATAATGTTTAATCAAAAGGTGATGTTTGTAAGAAATATTTATTCCTTCACACAAATGAGTAATATTGATGGTTGAAATTGGTATCTAATGACTGCCAACAAACTCCCCCAAGCTTACCTCGCTCGTCCTGGAGCAAAGATAAAGGCTTAGGTTGTTATCAAGAGTTGCTACAATGTCCTATCTTTTAGAAGTACCAAGTTCACAACAAAATATTATACCTTGCATTGAATAAATTGGCTATGGTACCTCACCCTTTTTTTCTTAGTCATTATGGATCTTATGCCTCATCCATTTCTTTGGTGGTTGAAGGATAGAACAGGAAAGTGGGCATGCATTACCTAATGTTTAGATTCCTCTCGAATTTCCGGTGAGTTTCAATGGTGTTTAGATTTAAGTTCTTCAATTGATGCTCTCAATCACGCCTATGTGGGAAGTGGTATTTATATCCTCACCAAGGCAATGCCTTTCTTGTCCTACATCTAGATAAGGCTTGTATGTGGAGCTTGGTAGGGATCAAGAGTAGGCATATTTGCAACACATATATTGCTAAATCAAAAGAGTAAGCCTTAGGAGAAACACACCATACTTTTGATAAAGATTTGTACAAGTGTGATGGAATATTTGTGGAGTGGAAATATGAAGATGAATCCTTTGTATGCACTCTCTTTATTGTGAGGATGAAACATGGCTACTTATTATCTCCCTTTTTTCTCTTGCTCTTGTACTTGAGCATGCATTTCATTTTCTTTTCTTGTAGCCATGTCTTCTACTTTTTTTTTTCAAAAATTTTGAATAGAGTATTATGCATGAAAAGCATGGAGTATCTTTTGATGGTGGAGCAGTATAATGGAGGTTTGCTAACTTCTAGTGTAGAAGTTTAGCATGTGCCTGTGAAATCATGATATTAAAGTATGAAAAGATTCGCACATAGGTCTATACTAGTCTGATTAGGCTCATTGTGGTGGCAAATAGCATATGCATGGGGTTTATCAAACATGAATCATCATATGGCTTTGTTAGGAATTTCTATCAAATTAGGAACTTCCATTTGTGATTTTCTCCGGAAATAAAAAGAACTTTCACTTTCAACTAGGATTTTAGCAGCCCTTATTATGATATCATATCCCACAATAACCTAGAATTGGACTAAGCTTTTGCTACCCACAAATTCCAAGTTTTAAGGCAAGAATATTGTAAGCCAATAAATCGTACTTGGAGAATACTAAGTTGTATACAAGGGACTAAGGAAAAATAAAACAGAGCATCTATTCATCAACTAAACTTATGCAAAGTAAAAGTATTCTTAACGCACATCTTTTATTTTATTAAACTAACCTATAGTACATTATTTTTTTATATTCAAATGTGGTGGAAATAAAGAAATAAAACAATAAATGCAAATGGGGCTTGATACGAATTACCTGAAGTGGGGGTCCTCTCTCAACTTGTTCTTCTCAATCTTCGTGATAAGGGTTCGACCCTTGAAGACAAAAATAGGCCATAAGGTCAGCACGTTGTTGTTGTAGCATGGTGTTGGCGTTGTTGTATTGTGCATCGATTTGTTGCTGCCAGTCGTTGGTACCTTGGATGTGGTCTTGAAGTGTGTTGAGGATGTCGCATGTCCTCACTTTAAGGTCTCCCATACTTTGATAGAGTTCCTCCATTCCTTGGCCATGATACTGAAAACCTCGGGCTGAAAAGGAATGACGTGTACTCATCGATGGAGGAGGAAAGACACTAAACCTTAAGTTGTAACTGTAAGGGTCCATCTTCCTCTAGTGGTAGTCCACTCTTGCCACGACGATCCTAGGCCTCATACGTTTGAGGTTTGATCCAGCCGGTTGCATCACCCGTTGGATCAACTTCCTCTTGGTACACATAGGAGGGAGTAGATCATGGAGGCATCTCCATGGCTGTTTTTCTTGAACAGCTTCTTGTGACCCTGTCATAAACATTACTCCTACAAACCTCTTCGATAGGTTAAAGAGCAATGGTTAGTTGCTGGCATTTGTATAAATGAAAATTCAACATAGGTAACCAAATTTTATTTATATAGCTGGGATAGAAAAACACTAAGGATCCATCTGGATCATGTTTAAGAGTGTGTCCTTGCACTAGATAGCCCGCATCTATTAAGTAGCGACTTGTTGGAATATAATCAATTGAATCATTTTATAAAGCCCCTACCTTCATAGCAATGCGGGTAATTAATGATGTACATTCAATTGGACCCGTCATTTTAGTGTTTTCTAACCAATGTGGCATCAGATCCCTGATAGGAGCAATTTTAATTTTTCTATCCATGGCAAAAGGATCCTAACTTCATCTTCACGCACAACTCTAACATCTCCTCTAGTGAACGTAGTCATAGCCGCCCATCTATGCATGAAGCGTAAACTGGGATTTTGCAAGTGTCTATTCCTAGGACACCTACATGCTATCTCACTAGTCAATTTATGCCAGAAACCTTGTTAATTAAATTAAGACAAAGTGTCTTAATCTATTAAACAATGTCTATGAAAGCCTAGGATTTCACTTATTCTTCCATAGGATAAAGTATTCTTTTCGAAAAAACCTAAAAGTAATACCTTCAAATCCTACATTTAGTGTGCATAGGAATTGAATAGTGAGGAGACGTGAACGTTCCTCATCTATTTGAGCAAAATTATCCCATCCTAATGCATGTCAAACGATAAAGAATTTGTAAGCCCTCATGTGAGCGAACTCGCAATCTCGGAGGAGGTTGTAGGCTTGTCGTTCAACATCGTGCTTCAAGTTGAGGTCATCATCATTGAAAAGGCGGAGTGGAGCATCACCTTCCTCCATCGGGATGTCGTCTTGCACACCTCTCCACCATGGACTTCGTGTAGGCTCAGGGGAGAGGTGTGAGCCTCAGCCTTTCCTATGGCTTGAGCTTAATGAAGGTCCCTTCCTCATCCCAACAAACTTATTCATGCTTTTCATGGCTGCACAACTTGAGAACAAACAAAACAAACTCAAAATGGGTTATGTTAGTGGAAATCAAACAAAACCCCGATAGATATTTTTGTCAACTTGAGAGCAACTTGGGAATGCAAATGGGGATAAAAGCAAATCATTTTGGCTTTAAATTGGGGGAAGTGTTTCAACGAAGAGAAAAACAATTCCTGAGCAAGTGAGCAAGTGAGTTGGGGAGGCGAAAATGAGGTGAAGTGTGAAGAAACACCCTCACCCGGGCATGTATAAATATTGGTGTACCCCCCAACGGTCATAAGAGGAAAGAATATAGCCGTTGGAGGCAGGAAAGCCAAAATGGCACCCCCCCCCATCTTGGCCAACCAGGGGGTTCAACCTCAATGTGAGTGGGTCCCCTCTAGTCTCTCATTTGGCATGTGGCTCCCCAACAGCTATATTTCGAGCTGTTGGGTGAATCGACACCAAATTTGCTCCAAAAAATTGTTTCTTCAAATAAAACATACCCCAATCCAATATTTTTATTTTTATTTTTTTCAAAAATCAAAGAAATTAAATCTAAGTTGAGAATACAAAATTCCAAATCCCCATTTTTTGATCATGGAGCATTGCTTGATTTCAACCTCCTTTTTTTGTTTGACATTCGGGCCATACTTGATTTTGATAATGGAGCGTTGTTCCTTCCTTGGCCAAAAGTCAAAATTCTCATCCTTGCCATCGATATGGAAGGAATTCTCTGGCTCCCACATCGATGCGAGCATCCGCGGTGCTATAGAATGGGCTCCCAAAAATGAGCGAGGTTCCCTTCTCGACTTCCTTGTCGAGCACCACGATGTCACAAGGTATGAAGCAGTTTTGAATTCTCACCAGAACATCTTCGGCGATACCCTCGAGGTAAGGACCGATGAATTGGCGAGCTCGAGCTGCATTGGCATTGGAGACTTTGTGTTGAAGTTGATCTTGTCGAAGACCACCTTTGGCATAACACTAACACTTGCACCAAAGCCACAAAGTGCCATGTCAAAGTGTAGTATTCAAATCCAGCAGGATATAGTGGGATATCCTAGATCCTTTACCCAGTTGGCCTCCCGCATGGAGATCATGTTGATATTTTCTACGGAAGGCTTGGGTTGGTCTGGCATCTTACCATTTTCTAATGGCGGGACAATAGCTGTCAGTTGACCTAATTGAGTCTCCAACATCTCGTTGAAGCTCAACTGGTTCTTGAAGTCAGAAGCTAAGCCTTCAACCTTGGCATTGATGTTCTTCAGGGTCTTGTCGTTGGCCGACAACTTATTTGATAGGGCATCATTGATCTTGAGTTGGATAATGGCAAGTTCCTTAGAGTTTGGCTGATTTCCATTGCCATTGTTGTTGTTATAGCCTCCTTGAAAGAAAGTGAAAGTGCATCTAGGCATCCCCGTGGGTTTTCGATGATTGATGACAAAAATTAATAGACTAATGAGCTGAGTTGATCTTAAGCACAAGTGTGATGATTGAAATGAGATAAAATCCCTCAAAAAGGAAAAGGTTGAAATGATCGTCGAATACTCAAGCATAGAAATTAGGGTTTCCATTGTGTTGAGTTTAGACTAGTTGTATCAAGTGTGAGGGTGTGTGTATCATGTGCATGGAGATCATCAAAGAGGGCTCAAAGTTGTGGTTGAGAGAAAAACCTAAGTGAGAAGACATAGAGAGAGAAAAAACCCCAGGTACCGGACTTGTCCAGGCATCAGGCCGGACTAGTCCGGATAGCAGAAGTATTCCATTTTGGGACGGACTAAAGGTCTCTGTTGGAGTTCGAACTTGTCCGTATGTGTAAGGACTAGTCCGTTCTTCCTTGGTGAGCGTCTGTGGAGCTAAGTCATGGGAGGGCGGACTTGCCCGCCCCAGAGGTCGGACTAGTCCGAACCCCTAGAGTAGTCCATTTTGGGACGGACCAAATGGTTCTGTTCGAGTTCAGACTTGTCTGTTTTGGTACGGACTAGTTCGTTCATACCTTAGTGAGTGATCCGAAAGCCAAGTCCCCGGAGGCCAGACTTGTCCGCCTTAGTGGCCGGACTAGTCCGGGCTCTCCTAGAGTATCCGTTTTCAATTGGACTAAGGTGTTCTGTCCGACTTCGGACTAGTCCATTTTGGGCTGGACTAGTCCTGGTAGCCAGTGACCGTTTCAAATTCAAACGTTGGCGGGGACGTCACAAGTTTTGTTGATCGGTGACATCGAATTGTTGGTGGTCCCAAAAGTCTAGACTAGTCCGGGTTTGTGTTGATGGCAATGGTTAGTTGCCGGGATCCCTATAAAAAGGGGACCCCGACCCCTATTTGAAGGATCTTGAACCCTAGCGCTGCCACAACTGTCCTTGAGCCTTCCAAATCCTTCTACTCATCCTACTTGCTCTCTATGTCCAAATCATGAAGAGATTAGGGTTTGGGAAGGACAGTGAAGGAAGATCATTGTGCTTTGGCTCTCAGTTTGATCTCTTGCACTTGGTGTTGCGTTTTGTGGCTTTTATGAGTTGAGCTTCGTGTGCTCCTTGCTGTATTGATTCGTGGGATCCTCAACTTGTGAGAAGCCCTAAAAAACTTGGTGATTACCCCTTTGATATAGTGGAAACCAACCCGACCATTGTGGTGGCTTGGTGAGGAGAGGGTCAAGTGATACCCAGTCCTTGCGTGGACTTCTCAACGTGGATGTAGGCTTCTTTGTGGAGCTGAACCATGGGATAAATCGTGTCTCACTTGTCACTTTATATTTTGGTATTCACTATAATTGCTATTAGAGTTCATAATGTTCTTCGAATCATTCTTCTTTGAAATCTTGCAACCTAATTTTTTACATTTGTTAATATAAGTTGTATTAGGTTGCTAGACATTTCATATAACATTCGTCAACCTAAATTCCACAAATAACTTGTAGAAATCAAGTTTTTAGGTTTTCGCCTCGTGCTGAGCGGACTAGTCCGACCCATACCAGACTAGTCCGACCTCAGGAATTTAATCTCGTTCGATTAAGCAATTTCAGGTCATATTGCCTATTCACCCCCCTCTAGGTGACTTTCAATTGGTATCAGAGCAGGACTCTCCACCAAGAGTATAACAACTTGGAGTGGAGATGGCCGAAAGGGGTGACAATGAAGTTCCATTGATCATTGATGACGAAAAGACGAAGAACGTTGATGTTCTACAAGATTATCCCAATAGCAATGAGGAAGTGCGTCTACTCAAGGTGTGACTTCCTGAGAAGCTAGGTCTTCCCAAGAAGGAGACCAAGGCAATCGATCTAATCAACAACAACAATGTGAGTAGTTCACAAGACTACTCCCGATATCCTTACAACTATGAGCGATTAGCTGCTAGCAATCACTATTTATCTATTCCTATTGGGAAACCTCCCCAATTTGATGGAAATGATTACTACACGTGGAAGCATAACATGAAGATGCATTAATTTCCTTAAACCCTAGCTTGTGGCAAATTGTCTTGACAAGTGTTCATCTTCCCAAGAACGATGAAGACATTACCCTGGAGCAAGCGGTTCTACTCCATCACAATTCTCAAGTGGTTGGAGTGATCACCTCCTCATTGACTCGAGAGGAGTTCAACCGGATCGAAGGGTTGGAGGTGGCCAAAGAAATATGGGACATGCTCAAGATGGCACATGAGGGCAACCGTGTCATAAGGGAGGCCAAGATCAAAATGATTGCAGGAGAACTTGGGCAGTTCACATGGATGGTGAGACCCCCCAAGACATGTACAACCGCCTCAAGACCCTCGTCAACAAGAGTCGATCTTATGGAAGCACCCGGTGGACAGACTACGAAGCGGTGAAGAGAATGATTCGGGCATTAGTGCCTAGAAATGTTACTCTTTGCTCACTAATTCGTGAAAGTCCGAGATCCCATAAAAAGACTTCCAAAGAAGTGCTAGGGAGAATCATCAACCATGAGATGATGAAACAAGAGGCTATGTTCTACAACAAGCTTCAAAAGCTCTCCTCCTCCAAGAAGATAGATGTTGCATTCAAGGCAACATCCTCGAGATCTCAAGAGAAAGGAGAGAGTGATGAAAATAGCACGGACAACGATGAGGAAGAGTCACTCTTCATCAACAACTTCAAGCGGATCTTGAGAAGGAGGAGGGGGAGCTACCATCGTTAAGGCAAGAGCAAAGACAAGCCCAAGACAAGATCAAAGAGGGCTTGCTACAATTGTGGGGAATACGTCCACTTCATTGTGGATTGCCCACATGAAGAGAAGAAGAAGAAGAATGAGGGCAAGTCTCAAGAAAAGAAATACTTCAATAAGAAGCAATCAGGACATGCCCACCTTGAGAAGGAGTGGGATTCAAATGAAGAATCCTCCACTAATGAAGAATAGAAAATAACAAAAATTTCTATGACAAAGTCAACCATGGAGAACAAGCCCTTCCCCAACTTGGAGAACTCAAGGCCAACTTGCCTCATGGCCAAGTAGGGAAGAAAGACGGTTAAATCTAAATCATCTTCTTCAGTTTCATCATATCATGATTTTGATAGTAGTAGTGAAAATGAACATATGCTTAAATATATGAGTAAGAGTACTTTGAAAAGGTTGAAGTTGTTAACAAATGGAATACTTGAGAAGGAAGAGATCATCAAACGTCACATGACATTCTCATCCAATAAAAGGAGAGATGTCAAGAGTTTGAGGTGCTCTTGGAGCTTGAAAGAGAAAGAAGCAATGCACTTGACCGTGAACTCGCTTTGAGCAAGGAAACTTGCTCAAACCTTGAGAACACTACAATTGTGCTAAACGATAAACTTGTTAGCTTGACAAAAACTAACAAGATCCTTGAAACACAAGTGGAGTCTCTCAAGGCCAATGCACCTTCTTCCTTTAAAAGCTCACCTTCTACAAATGTCAAATCCGAATCATCTCAAGCCTGCAAGTGCTCTAACTTGATATTAAAACATAAAGATGAGCTTAATGTGGCACAAAACAAGCAAGCACCAAAAGGTGGCATTTTTTACAAGGAGAAGATGGCTTATGCACATAGTGCATATACCAACACAAGACATCCCCTTGTCAAGGATGGTCTTGGTTATTCTGGGGAGAAGATGCACTACAGGAAACACGATCATTTACGACGGCTGGATTTATTTGCGATGGCCAGCCGTCGCAAATAGATTAAATTGCGACGGCCCGCCTCCGACCGTCGCAAATAACACGACCGTTGTGAATAAGTCCTTATTTGCGACAGCCTTCGGACTGGCCGTCGAAAATAAGTGTTTATTTGCGATGGCCAACCCTAGGGTCGTCGCAAATTGAGGAGCCGTCGCAAATAAAGACTTATTTGCCACGGTCTGTCCAAGGCCGTTGCAAATAGGCTTTAATTGCGACGGTCGGCAGGTAAGGCCATCGCAAATTAGGGCTAATATCGGGACCCTCCGGCCCCGACTCTTCATTCACCAGTGACTCCACCGCCGCCGCCTGCTGCGCCCCCGTCGCCTTGCCGCGCCCCTGGCTCCGCCGCCAGCCCGCCGCGCCCCCGGCTCTGCCACCGGCCCGCCGCGCCCCGGCTGCCCCCGACCCTGCCGCCCCTGCGGCCCCGGCTCCAGGCGCGCCTCCGCGCCCCAGCCGTTGCCCGGCCTCGCCGCCCCTGCACCGCCGCTGCCGGCCCGCCCCCAGCCCATGTGCCCGTGCCGCCGGCTTGCCCCTGGCCCCGCCGCCCTTGCGCCCCCGCCGCCGGTTATTCAGGTAAGCCCCGACCCCTAGCTTGCATTTTTGTACTTATTCAGTCAATTGTTGTGTCACTCATAGTTTTTTAGGGAAATAAAATTCAATAGATGGAGGAACTAAAATTCAGTTTGTACTAGTGCAATATGGTATTGTAATGGAGTACTTCTATATGGTATGGTAATGTACGTAGTGTATAATAGAGAATATAGTTATTTGAAAAAAAATATAATGGAGAAAAAGTGGCAGCCATTCCTAATAAGCTAATAAGCGGCATGACTTGCGTTGTGATTTGTGCGATGTTCAGACAGGATCTTGTTGACCACAATTTCCGCTCCATCCCAACTTGAGTCAATTTTTCAGCTTATGTCGTGCGATGTGTGTGCGTTGCAAACAGTTCGTTGCCTGCGTAGTATGGGTTTTAGCATATAACTTGATAAAGTTCGTGGGAAGTTGAGAAGTTGTCTCATTTGTCGACCGGGGTGAATGAAACGAAACAAGACGGGGAAGGCGCGTGGACCCTGCACACTGCAGTGCACCCAGGGTTGATGGGACGCGGAGGTGGTACGTGCGTGCGTTGTAGCGCATCATTGTCATCATGGCCTTTTGTGGGTGGTAGTAGGAGCAAGGCTGCTCGCTTGGCTTGGGGCCCGAGCTAGCTGCAGTACTTTCGACTCCCCGCTGAGAGTACGGCGGTGAGCTCGGTGATCACCGCTATGAGCCTAGCGCCCCAGCGCGCGGAGGCGAGCGACTCCCAGCGCCTTTCTGAACGCTGCTCAAGTGAAAGATGGTTCAAACTTTACAAGTAAAAATTTAAAAAATTAAATGTAATCCTGCATGGACACTAACCAGTTTAAAGGGCCGCCCTAGCGGCACCGCGGCGCCCCCACCCATGCCGTCCTGCCCCTGCGCCCTCCGCGCCTGATTAGATTTGTATTATACTTGTGATTTCATCCTGCTCCGGTCTGGTCTTGTATTACACTTGTGATTTCACACTTGTCCATTGCGGCTAATATGTTTTTTGTTCAGATTTTGCAGTAAATGCATAATTAGATTTTGTATATGCTTTATATGTTTTTTGTCTATAGCTTGGTATGTCATTCTGAATTCCTATTCTGTTTAGTGTATGTTTGGACTTTAGTGCATTCATATAATGTTTTTGAGTGACTACTTAATATATATAAATAAAGGGGTTTTGGGCCGGCTCAGACCAATCCGTAAGGGCACGACACGTAATAAGTGTGATCGTGCCGTGTAGACCATTGTAGTGGTACCGTATGCGTCAAGTCGACACGGAAGCGAACGGGTTGGTAAGGACATCAATGACCCGCGATTGTGTGGACGGTGGAAATGGATGTGGAATTGTCATCTAAGACCAACTTTCCTCTCACTCTTTCTCTAGTTCTTTCCTCTCTCTTAAATGACCTCAAAATGAAAATGAGCAACGTAACCTATAGCAATGTATTACCCGTTTTGGATCGGCACGTCTCACATGCCATTGGCATGTGAGACGTGTAAGTTCAGAATTGTCCCTTTTTGGACAGCCTCGGAGTGACCGAGGGGGCGTGGCTTGTGACGAGACACGGGTCCGGAATTGGACGAGATTTCGGTGGCGTAACCCTGTTGTTCTCCGCTGCACCATTTTTGGGCGTGCAGTGGAGAACAGCGGGGTTATGCTGCCGAAATTTCATTCGAATCCAGATCACGCGTCTCATCATGAGCACGCTCTGCTAGGTCACTCTTGGGTGGGTTTAGGATCTATCTGCCTAGGTTGTAGGGTCATGACATAACATAACAATACATTAACAACAATTTCTTTCGCGTTAAACTGCAGAGCCAAGCATGGGTGAAGACCGCAGTTGGATATATACTGGCTGGAAGAGCAGAACTGGTGGTCACTCTGATGAGTGGTTTATCAAGTTAGATCAATTTTTGGATCGAGCATTTTCGTTGTCAACGGAAGATATGGTGTGGTGCCCATGTACAAAATTCCGGAACACCAAGTTTTTGAGAAGATTGGAGCTTTTGTTTCACTTATGTCGAAACGATTTCACTCCACATTATGAAGTGTGAACCTTTCACGGCGAGACTAATTCTCAAGTCATAGCCGAAGTGGATGAGGATGATGATATAATAGAGGTTGATAGGATGGATGAGATGCTAGAAGCTCTGGAAGTGGAGGATCCTCTTACAAATGAGGCAGAGAAGTTCATCGTGAGATGAAGAAATCACAAGAGCCGTTGCATGAACACACGATTGTGACCGTACTTGCTTTCTTGACCAGATTTATGGCAATTAAGTCTAAGTACTTTTTTTCCATCAACTGCTACAATGATCTCATGAAATTGATCTGCGATATCCTTCCACAACCTCACAATGTGTCGGGCGATATGTATTATTCAAAGATCAAGATATCTGGTCTCGGTATGAAGTATGAGAAAATCGATGTGTGCCCAGACAACTGCATGCTATTCTGGAAAGAGCACGCCAATGAAAAGATGTTCTTGAAATTTGGTAAATCAAGGTATGTCGAAGTTGTTAATGACGATGGCGATAATGTGATGACAGATGTCGCACATAAGCAGCTTCGTTACTTGCCTGTGACACCTCGTTTGAAGCGGATGTTTCTTTCAAAAAGAACCGCAAGACACATGAGATGGCACAAAGAAGGTAAACGTGAGAACAAAGAATTCGTGACGCATCCGTCCGACGGTGATGCATGGAAGGCGCTAGACCGTTTCGATCCAGACTTTTCTCATGATGCGAGGAACGTTCGCATAGGATTAGCGACAGACGGATTCTCACCGTTCAGTACGAACGCCACGCCATACTCATGTTGGCCCGTCTTTGTCATTCCGTACAACCTGCCACCTGCTTTTTTTATGAACAACGAGTCCATGTTTCTCAGCCCCATTGTACCTGGACCTGATCATCCCGGGTCACATCTCAACGTGATGTTAAAACCGCTGATTGAAGAATTGAAAGTCTTGTGGACAGGAGTCGAAGCGTACGACAGTTAAAAGAAGCAGAAATTCAACCTTCGAGCTGCTTATTTGTGGTCCGTCCATGATTTGCCGGCATACGGCATGTTTTCCGGATGGAGTACTCACGGTCGTCTGACGTGTCCGATATGTGCTTCAGACATGGATTGCTTTCGACTAACTCATGGAGGCAAAATATCTTACTTCGATTGTCACAAACGTTGGCTGCCCTCGAATCACATATTTAGGCAGCAGAGGCATGTCTTTCGCAAGAACCCTGTGGTCACTAAAAGACCACCAAAGCGTCTCAACGGGTCAGAAATTTCTTATATGTTGGATAAACTGGTGCCTGATGAAGGTGTAAGACCTATGTGTGCTGAATACATTGGCTTGTAGTGAATACACTTGCTTTGATGATAAAAGTTTTGAATATCACCAAAACATCTTTTTATCAAGGTCCGACTCTAGCACCGAGCTACAACAAGGTCCGACAGTAGGTTCGGCGTGTTTTGGGTAGCTCCGGCGTGTTTTTTCTAAGCTCCGAGTTGATTTTTCTAGCTCCGGCTTTTGGTTTTACTAGTTTCGACTAGCTTTTGTTAGCTCCGGCTCAAGGTCCGGATTACTCTAGCAAGGTCCGGAACTTGACCGTAATGCTTCTGTTTTTCATTTGCAATGTTTCGTACTTGCTTTACATCTCCGGAAAGATTGCTTAGTATTCATTTGTTAAGTCTTTGGTGCGTTTTTGGTTGACATGGATGATATAGTGTTACTGTGGTTTTGCAACATGCTTATGTGAGGTTCTCACGTAAGGTGTTGTGTTCGGAACTAACTTGAGTCAAGTTGAGGACTTGGGCTCGTATGGATTGGTTGTTTATTCATGTGCAGGTGTTGCTTGAGTTCAAGACATCGCTGGTGCTGGGATCCATTGGACTAGTCTCAGTGAGGAGATGAGGTTTCAACAACCAAATTCAGGAGGAATTGTGGTTGAGCTGATCAGGAGGTTGCGCAGCATGATTGAATAAAGAACAACCAAATTGGAAGATGTTTGCACGTGTGCAAGAAGTGCATGCACGTGGCTACATGGTTCCGAGACGTGATGAAGAGATGTGGACGTAAAGAGTTGGTCAGAAAGGTCTAACCGACTAGGTTATGGACTCAGGCTGCGGCTGAGTCGGGTTTGACTCAAATATGGAAAGATTTGAGTTGGTTGTGATAGGATTTCGTGTGGGTCACGAATTTGAGTTGTTTAGGAATGTGGGATACGTTCCTAAGGTGTTTGGAAGTCTTAATATTGCTTCTATCTGTGTATAGAAGAATCCTAAGCAGTTATGGAAAGTTACGATTCGTGAACAGAGTAGGATTAGGTTCCTGGTCTGAGTTGAGTTGGCTTTCGAGCTGGTTATATAAGCAAGGGAGCCTAGTGCTCGTGGTGCACGACTTTGGGGGCTGTTCCTCTTGTGTTCTATTGAATAAAATTCGTAGTTTGAAGAAACTTTTGTGCCTTGTTCGTTAGACTTGTTCCAGACAAGTTTTACTCGTCGAGTTACTGGACAGCACTACCTTTCGTCGGTGGTTTTATCATAACTCGAGTTTTACAGATCCAATTGACGTGACTCTTTTTGGGTTGTCTTCACAACTTGATTGTCTATCATCTTTCAAAATTTCAGGGTCATTGTATTTGTGGTCTATGATCTACACGAGTTTCTTTGCAGCGTTCCAGAACTGTTTTTTCTCGAGTAAGGCAGATTGACCTTTGTTTGATCTTTCGATCATAACTTGAGTTTTTCTCGACGGATTTGAGTGATTCTTGTTTTGTTGTCTTCGTGACTTGATTCTCTATGATCTTTATCACTTTTGTCATGGTGAAACACGTTTATATTAGTCTCACACACGATTTCTTTAATAGATCGTTTTTCTGCCGAAGGGTTGGGGTTTAATTGTTTCCGCTGCGTAAGATTTTTAAATCTACCATTCACCCCCTCTCTGGTAGCTTTTCACGTGCTCTTCAATCCTAAAGTTGGTATCAGAGCCATGGTGATCTAATCTTTGTGATTTGCGCGTGTTTTTGACTAATCATCATGGAGAAGTACTCTCCCAAACCTTGTTTGTTCGCTGGTATTGATTTTCAGGTTTGGAAGGCACACATGGAGGCTTTCATCCAGGAACATGGCTTTGCAATATGGGAGAAGTTATACAAGCCGTACGAAGTGCTATCAAACGATCAAGTTACAGCTACAAATCTAAGAGATGTTGAAAACAACAACAAGGCTTGGAACTTGATCATACAACGATTAACACAAAGCGACTTCGATCGTGTTGCACAGCTCCGATCTGCATACGATGTGTGGAAAGCACTTTGTGACTACCATGAAGGATCCAACACGATCAAAGAGGTAAGGCAAGACATGTTCAAGAAAGAATACATGCGCTTTGAGATGCAACCCGGTGAGTCTATTGATGACCTTTTTGCTCGCTTTAATAAGATTCTCAGCCACTTGCGTAGTGTCAATGTTAATTTTTCAGATGCTGAAAATGCTAGGCAATTGCTAAGTGCATTAGATATGTCAACTTGGGAGATGAAAGTCACATCTATTCATGAATCTACTGTCATGAGTACACTTACTTTAGATGTGCTATATTCCAAGCTAAAAACTCATGAAATTGACATAATATCACGTAAGAACCCCAACAAGTCTATTGCTTTTGTTTCTCAACGTGATATGCCTAGCTCCGGCCAATCTTCATCTTGTGGTACACTTGCTTTGTTGTCCTCTCTAACCCTTGAACAGATTGAGGAGTTTCCAGAAGACGAGCTAGCACTTCTCTCTACGAGGTTCTCAAAAGCATTGCAAAATGTGCGAACTAGAAGGAGAGGAAGCTCGAGACCTCAACGATGCTTTGAATGTGGTAAGACAGGTCATTTTCGTTCAGATTGCCCTAACCTTTCAGGTCCTACCTCCCGGGAAGAAAAACAATCAAGGATAAAGCACTCCTCAACAAACGATGAGAAGAAAAAGAAGGGCTGTACAGGTCGCCAACTGGTGAACAGTTTTATCTCAGCACTCCAGGAACTTGGCTCAAGCGACGTGGACATTGGAAGTGATGAAGATGAAGATGATTTGGCAAACTTGTGCTTCATGGCGGGCAAGTCGAGATCAAGTATGGAGGAGGCAGAACACAACAGCGACAATAAAAAGGTATGTCCTACTTGCGAAGAAATGTGTGATGCTATTTCTCGTGCCACTGTTATTGTTAAGAAAAAGGACAAAAAGCTTAGGGACAATGCTATTAAAATTGAGTCACTAGAATATGAAATTAATTGTTTGAAATCCTTGATTCCTAGTGATTATTCTTGTTCCTCATGTGACTTAATATATGAACAATTGTCCTCCCTAAGAAATGCACATACCTCCACACTTGATAAACTTGAACTTGAAATTGAAAAGAACAAAAAGCTTGCTGCACTTAATATTGGAAACTTAAAAGATGCTTCTTGTTCTACAATTGATTTGCATTGTTCTAGTTGTGATGATCTTGATAAGAAACTACAAGATGCTATGAATGAAATCACTATATTGAAAAATGCTATACGTTGTCATGAAGTTAAATATTGTTCCAATTGCAAATTAAAAGGAAAAACTTCATGTGAAAATTTCCTTGATCTGTCCAATAAACTTGATAACATGCATAATACATTTGATTGGTTTTGTAATGGGAATAAGAACCTAAACTTGCTGCTGAATTCATCCAAGTCTTGCAATGATAAAATTGGTTTAGGTTTTGATTCTCATGCTCATGCTAAGGCATATCCACCTAAAAGTGTAAAGTCATTAGGAAGTGCTTTGATTCAAACAGTTCCTAAACAAAAAGAAGTGGTCTTCAAATCTGCAGGAGTATTGTCTCATTCGGTTTCAAATAAAAATGTTGTTTGCTCATCTAGACATGAACACAAAGTTAAATTTCATTGTACCTGCTGTGGTAAAGATGGTAATGTCATAGACTAGCTAAACAACAGAAAAGGGAAAGAATGGTTGCTAGATCTCATAACTTTCATGCAAAATTTGCTGCACATATTGAACCAAATGTACAACCTGCTGTTTTGAGTCAACAACATTCAAAGTTTACCTCCGGACCTTCTGGTTTTGCCTCCGGAGCTACTGAATTTTGTGCTACACAAGTAACACCTTATAGGTTAGTAGTTAAGAATAAAAAATCTCAAACTTTGACTCATAAACCTGCTGTTTTGTTTCAGCTTTCGCGTGTTTTTCCTGCTGCACGTTGCATGACTCAGTACTGGATTCCTGAATGCCTTTTGACTAACCCCAATATTGAGTCATCGACGTATTGTGCTTCTATGTAGGTTACACGTTTGAGGAAGGAGAACATTTGGTTTGTGGATTCAGGTTGCTCACGCCACATGACCGGTAACAAAGATTGGTTCTCCTCCCTCTCTTTTGTGTCATGTGTAGAGAATGTTACTTTTGTCGATAATTCTTCAACTCCTATACTTGCTAAGGGTTCGGTTATAGTAAATGATCACTACACTTTGAAGGATGTGGCACGTGTAAAAAATTTGAAATACAACTTGCTTTCTGTTTCACAATAGCTAGATGAAATTTTGGAAATTATTTTCAATAAAAACTGCTGCAAAGTTGTAAGTTCAAATAGTGAGCTTATTTTTACCATGTCTCGGTTTGGAAGAGTTTTAAAGCTGATTTTGATATGTCTTCCTCTAAGCATAGGTGTCTAGTTGCTAATAATTCAAAGGACCTATATTTTTGGCATCGTAGACTTGGTCACGTAGGCTTTGATCACCAAACGCGTGTTAGTGCTCTTGATTGCATCCGTGGGCTGTCTAAGCTTAAAGGGGACAAAGAAATTGTGTGCTCTTCTTGTAGACATGCTAAGATGGTTGCAGGTTCGCATACTCCTCTCACAATGATCATGACAACTGAACCATGTCAACTTTTGCATCTTGACACCGTAGGACCTTCACGTGTTCAATCCTTCGGAGGTAAATGGTATGTACTTGTGATTGTTGATGATTATACTAGATACTCTTGGGTTTACTTTATGGCGTCTAAGAATGAAGTTTTTAGTCACTTTAGAACTTTATGTCTTAGATTATCAATTGATTACCCAGGATCTTTAAAAGCAATTAGAAGTGATAATGGAACTGAATTTAAAAATCAATCTTTTGATCACTTTTGTGCTGAAAATAGAATAGATCATCAATTTTCATCACCATATGTACCTCAACAAAACGGTGTTGTAGAAAGAAAGAACAGAACCTTAGTTGAGAGGGCTAGGACTATGCTTGATGAATATCAAACTCCTAGGAAATTTTGGGTTGATGCGTTAGCAACCGCTTGTTATGTCTCAAATCGTGTTTTCTTGCATGCTAAGCTAGGTAAAACACCATATGAGCTCCGGAGCAACATAGGACTAGTGTTACACACTTTTGGGTCTTTGGTTGCAAATGCTTTGTTAAGAAACATGGTAATCTTGATAAATTTGAATCTAGATCCATTGATGGCATGTTTCTTGGTTATCCATCTCATACTAGAGGCTACCGTGTTCTTTTATTTGACACTAACAAAATTGTGGAGACTTGTGAAGTGTCTTTTGATGAAGCTAGCCCAGGTACTAGCTCAAACATTGCAGGTCCAGATCCATATCTGCAGGGGGAGCATTTTCGTTGAAGATGAGGAAGAATTGGAGCTGCTGCCCGAAAATTCAGCAGCTAAAGACTTTGGTTCAACTCCGGATGTTAATTCTCAACCACCACCGACAACCATCAATGCTGATTCAAATCATCCTCAAGTCACAAGCTCATCGATTTGTGATGAACATGAAGAAGAAGAAGCTTGTGAGACATCTGTTCCCCTACGGTTTTACAAAGATCATCCCCCACAACAGATGATTGGAAGCTTGCATGAACGAGTCACACGGTCCAGGTTTTGCGATCCAAACTCTTATGCTCATTCTGCTTTTTTTGCTTCTTTTGAACCCAAAGATATATCACACGCACTCACTAATGAATCTTGGATTATTGCCATGCAAGATGAGTTAGAAAATTTTGAAAGAAATAATGTTCGGAAACTTGTACCTCCACCTCAAGGTCACACTTTAATTAGAACTAAATGG
The DNA here is from genome assembly GCA_036927565.1 of Tuctoria greenei. NCBI lineage: Eukaryota > Viridiplantae > Streptophyta > Magnoliopsida > Poales > Poaceae > Tuctoria > Tuctoria greenei. The sequence goes on along the minus strand of JAYESD010000001.1, from coordinate 132,015,859 downwards.
GTATTTAAAAATAAACAAAGTGAGGATGGGGTTGTGGTTATGAATAAGGCTAGGTTGGTTGCTCAAGGTTTCACTCAAGTTGAAGGTCTAGATTTTGATGAAACTTTTGCTCCTGTTGCTAGATTAGAAGCCATAAGAATTTTGTTAGCTTTTTCTGCATCTATTGGTTTTAAGCTATATCAAATGGATGTTAAAAGTGCTTTTCTTAATGGCTACATATATGAGGAGGTTTATGTGAAACAACCACAGGGTTTTGAAAATCCAGATTTTCCTAATCATGTTTACAAACTGTCCAAAGCCTTGTATGGTCTCAAACAAGCCCCTAGAGCATGGTATGATAGGTTAAAAACATTCTTACTTGAAAAAGGGTTTACCATGGGCAAGGTTGATAAAACTCTTTTTGTGCTTAAGCATGGCAATGACTCATTATTCGTTCAAGTGTATGTGGATGATATTATCTTTGGTTGTGCTTCTCATGATCTTGTGTCCAAGTTTTCAGCTATGATGAGTTCAGAATTTGAGATGAGTATGATGGGCGAACTCGCATACTTTTGGGGGCTGCAAATCAAGCAAACAAAGGAGGGTACCTTTGTGCATCAAATGAAGTATACAAAAGATCTCCTAAGGCGCTTCAACATGGACAAAAGCAAGCCTCTTCGGACACCAATGGGAACAGCAACAACACTTGGACTTGATGAAGATGGTGAACCCATGGATCAAAAAGAATATAGAAGCATGATCGGATCACTTTTGTACCTCACAGCATCAAGACCAGACATACAATTCAGCATATGTCTTTGTGCAAGGTTTCAAGCCTCCCCACGTGCTTCACATCGTCAAGCCGTCAAAAGGATTCTCAGGTACTTAGATGGAACTCAAGAATTTGGAATTTTTCTTCCTTCTTCCTCAACCGTTACTTTGAAAGCTTTTTTTGGATGCTGATTTTGGGGGTTGTAGGATTGATAGGAAAAGTACTTCCAGTGCTTGTCATTTTCTTGGTAATTCTCTTGTTGCTTGGTCCTCTAGAAAACAAAATTCAGTTGCACAATCCACAGCCAAATCTGAATATGTAGCTGCTGCTAGTGCTTGCTCACAAATTCTTTGGATTTTTCAAACACTTAAGGACTATGTGGTTGATCTAGATAGTGTTCCACTGTTCTGTGATAACACTAGTGCCATTTGCATTGCTAAAAACCCCGTGCAACATTCTAGAACTAAGCACATTGACATTAGGTATCACTTTCTCTGAGATAATGTTGAAAAAGGAAACATTGTGCTTCACCGTGTAGATACCGAACAACAATTGGATGACATTTTTACAAAACCACTGGATTTCACTCGTTTTTGTTACATTTGTAGTGAAATAGGGGTTATGCATCCTCATGGCTTAAATTGAGGGGGAGTTTTGAAACTTGGGAAGTCTATGTGTGAATCTGAAATTAAAATAATATGAGCATAGTATTTCATGCATATATGCCTTTGTGATTCCTTTTACATGCTGAAAGTCTTACTACATTACTCGTGTTATACATTTTGTAGTTTTTGCCATGTCTAGTAATTGGAATAATTACTTACACTAAAACTGGTCATGGTCGAACTTTCTTGCTGTTTTGAACTTGTTACATGTTCACAAGTGCTTTTAATCATTAAGAATTAATCAAGTAATCAACTCACATGTTGAGTTTCTATGAACAAATATAAATTGAGAAAAGATCAAGGGAATATGCATGCATCGCACTTCTTCTTTTGAGATGGCTTATCATTGCACTTAGATATGAACTTGGAAGAAGTTGTGTATGACTAAAACCATGTCCTTAAGCTTCTGATTTTCAAATGACATAGGCTTGACTTGGTTGGTTAGAATAAGTCAGATGCACATATAATCTCTTGCAAATGTCATATGATCTAAAGTTATGCTTTGAAAAATAATAAAATGCAGCAACTGGTGTCATGATTTCAGGTTTTGAAATAGTTAAGTTTGTGAGATCATGACTTACTTAAATTGAAAATTACATTTGATCTCTAGCATTGCTTACACTACTTTATGTATTTCATTGATGTGATAATGTAAGGTACTTGATAGTATGAATTGGATGAGCTTTTTTTATATGTATATGTTATAATATGCTCATAACAACTAAAGGAAGAGAGATAATTTGTTTATGTGCTCATGACTTGCTGAATACATTGCCAAAGGGGGAGTGATAAGCATGAAAAGAAAGAGAATATGTGCATAAGGAGAGATAATAAAGGGGGAGAGATAATATGGGATAATTTTTGGATTTTCTTCTCATTTTACTTTTGATTTATAGAGGGGGAGAAATTTCCTTCAAAACTTTTATGTGAATAAGCCAATGTTCGGATTTTAAATGGTGTTGCCGATGCATTAATCAAGGGGGAGATTGTAAGACCTATGTGTGATGAATACATTGGCTTGTAGTGAATACACTTGCTTTGACGATAAAAGTTTTGAATATCACCAAAACATCTTTTTATCAAGGTCCAACTCTAGCACCGAGCTACAGCAAGGTCCGACGGTAGGTTCGACTTGTTTTGGATAGCTCCGGCGTGTTTTTGCTAAGCTCCGAGTTGATTTTTCTAGCTCCGGCTTTTGGTTTTACTAGTTCTGACTAGCTTTTGTTAGCTCCGGCTCAAGGTTCGGGTTGCTCTGGCAAGGTCCGGAACTTGACCGCAATGCTTCTATTTTTCATTTGCAATGTTTCGTACATTTTTACATCTCTGGAAATATTGCTTAGTATTCATTTGCTAAGTCTTTGGTGCATTTTTGGTTGACATGGATGATATAGTGTTACTGTGGTTTTGCAACATGCTTATGTGAGGTTCTCACAAAAGGTGTTGTGTTCGGAACTAACCTGAGTCCAGTCGAGGACTTGGACTCGTATGGATTGGTTGTTTATTCATGTGTAGGTGTTGCTTGAGTTCAAGACATGGCAGGTGATGGGATCCATTGGACTAGTCTTAGGGAGGAGATGAGGTTCCAACAACCAAATTCAGGAGGAATTGTGGTTGAGCTGATCAGGAGGTTGTGCAGCATGATTGAATCAAGAACAATGCATGTGAAGGTATCATGGACATCATTGGAAGATGTTTGCATGTGTTAAAGAAGTGAATGGACGTGGCTATATGGTTCCTAGACGTGACAAAGAGATGTGGATGTAAAGAGTTGGTCGGAAAGGTCCAACCGACTAGGTTATAGACTCAGGCTGCGGTTGAGTCGGGTTTGACTCAAATATGGAAAGATTTGAGTTGGTTATGATAGGATTTCGTGTGGGTCACGAATTTGAGTTGTTTAGGAATGTGGGATACGTTCCTAAGATATTTGGAAGTCTTAAGATTGCTTCTATCTGCGTATAGAAGAATCCTATGCAGTTATGGAAAGTTACGATTCGTGAACAGAGTAGGATTAGGTTCCTGATGTGAGTTGAGTTGGCTTTCGAGCTGGTTATATAAGCAAGGGAGCCCAGAGCTCGTGGTGCACGACTTTGGGGGCTGTTCCTCTTGTATTGTATTGAATAAAATTCGTAGTTTGAAGGAACTTTTGTGCCTTGTTCGTCAGACTTGTTCCAGACAAGTTTTACTCGTCGAGTTACTGGACAGCACTACCTTTTGTCGGTAGTTTTATCATAACTCGAGTTTTACAAATCCAATTGACGTGATTATTTTTGGGTTGTCTTCACAACTTGATTATCTATCATCTGTCAAAATTTCACAGTCATTGGATTTGTGGTATATGATCTACACGAGTTTCTTTGCAGCGTTCCAGAACTGTTTTTTCTCGAGTAGGCTAGATTGACCTTTGTTTGATCTTTCGATCATAACATGAGTTTTTATCGACGGATTTGAGTGATTCTTGTTGTGTTGTCTTCATGACTTGATTCTCTCTGATATCTATCACTTTTGTCACGGGAAACACGTTTAGATTAGTCTCACACATGATTTCTTTAACAGATTGTTTTTCTGCCGAAGGGGTTGGGGTTTAATTGTTTCCGCCGCGTAAGATTTTTAAATCTACCATTCACCCCCCCTCTGGTAGCTTTTCACGTGCTCTTCGATCCTACAGAAGGTCGTCCTGGATATTTTGTAGGTTATGGAGAGGAACACAATTGTACTCACATATGTGGACTTTGAGAGCTACCGTATGTGAAGTCGTTGATTCTAATGCACAACATTGATGTCATGCATCAGGAGCGTAACATGAGCGAATGTATCATAAGCACTTGCATGGATATGCCTGGCAAAACGAAATTCAAGTATAAAGCTAGACTAGATTTGGCAGACATTTTTTACCGACCAACTCTTGAAATCTCTGAAAGTGGTGGAAGCCACGTGCTTCTTTCTGTCTTCGATCGAAAGAAAAGAAAGAAGTTATGAAATGGATGAAAACTTTGAAATTCCCAGATGGTTACGTAGCTCGCCTGAAATGAGCCGTAAATGTTAACACAGGAAACTTCACTGGGTTGAAGAGTCATGATTATCACATTATAATGGAAAGACTCTTACCTGTTATGTTTCGAGGCTATCTAGATGATGCGGTGTGGAAGGTTTTAGCCGAGCTCAGCTATTTTATACACAACTTTGTGCTAAAGAAATCAAGATCAGGATGATGGATAAGTTAGCGAAGGATATACCCATACTTTTATGTAAGATGGAAAAACTTTTTCCACCGGGTTTCATCAATCCAATGCAACATCTTCTTATCCATCTTCCATTCGAAGCTAAAGTTGGCGGTCCTGTGCAATATAGGTGGATGTATCACATTGACAGAGCGCTACGATATCTGAAACCAATGGTCGGCAACAGGGCAAGGGTGGAAGGGTGCATCACTGAAGCATATGCTCTTAAGGAAGTAGGATACTTTTCAAGTGTCTACTCTGCGGAAGAAAACAATATCAATACTTTGGCGATGCGGTACAATGTGGATGAAACACCCCCTCTAAGTGACCTTTCCATTTTTCAAATGAAAGGAACCACCGTTGGTAGCTACACGACCTACGTGCTATCAAAACATGAAAGGACTGTTTCTTTACTCTACATGTACGCAAATATAGAAGGCATGCAGGAATACTTCGAGTAAGTGTTTGTCCTACATTTATGCTAATAGACATATTTTGCTACACATGTACTCTTAAAGATGTTTTTTCATGTTCAGCGAGTTCCACAGACAATGTTGGCCACATAGGCATCAACCTACGGCAAAACAAGTAGAAGCGATGCGAAAAGAAGGAATAAATGGGGGGTAGAGTTTCCTATCCTGGTTTCCAGATTATGTAATATTCTCTCGTCTTCTATGTATTATAAATTACTATTATTAAAGAAGTATTATTTTAACTCACGATCAATTATGACAGTGTCGGACTCAAAATGTCCATGAAGATTTACGGCAACTATCTTATGGATTGGTGAATGTTAGAAGCTATGATCGATATGACGTAAATGGCTTCCGATTCCGTGCAACTCATTTTGAAGCTCTTCGTCCACTCGCGGCAACATCAAATTCTGGTGTTGTGACGAGAGCAATGGACACTCAAGGGAATTTAACCGAATATTATGGAATCATTAACAAAATCCTTGAATTTACTTTTATTGGAAATAAAACCCTTTGAGTTGTCTTCTTTGACTGTGAGTGGTTTGATCGCACTCATGGAACTCGAGAAAACCAATTTGGAATGGTGGAAGGAAACATAAGGACCGACTACGAGGTTACGATACATTTGTTCTTGCACATCAAGTTGAACAAGTGTATTATCTACCTTATCCATGCACGAAGCTCAGTGCTTGGTGGGTGGTATATAAGGTGAATCCTCGTGAGCGGCTATATACTCCTGGGGATGATGGTTACCATGATAGCGAAGACGTCGAAGAAGTGTACCAAGAAGAAGAGTTGCTAGACACTTTTATCGTCGAGCTTGGTGCAAGACTCGATCAATTAGTTGGAGATGTTGAAGACGTTGAAGATGTAGAGGCAGATGATATGCGAAAACGAAAATTAGAACAGGCCACGATGGAAGATCGTTGGGCTGGATTAAGGAGTGGGGCACAGGCACAGGACAATGATGTTGATGAATTTTGAAAGTGACTACAAGTAAAGTTTTCTTGAAGATAGTAACATGAATTTTGTATATTTTATTTGCATATTTATTGATTATCTAATTAAAACATGATGGCGTCAAAGAAGGGTAAGAAGGTGCCGCCGACGAGGGGGTTCTACCCCTCTAGACCTGAGGACGCTTTCGTTGGTGCCTCGTCGACTGGCAGCAGACGCTCTCAGCTGGTGGGGCACGTTCAGACCAGCTCTAGAGCTTCGTCACAGGTAAATTTCATTCATTTTTGACAAATTCTTTAAATTCAATTTCACATTAAACTTACTTATGAATCATTTGAATGTTGTAGTCCTCGCCGGCTGACTCAGAGCCTGCCGCGCCAGTTGACCTTGGCTACCCTTTGTGGGGACCGGAGTCCACACATTCGAGGATCTCATTGGGTGGTGTCGTGCGATGCGACACCCAACAGTTTACAAGAATAGAACCAGAATAAAGTACAAGACCAAGTCTTTTATTTAATACACAGCGGAAGTTTTCACAATACTAGCGGATGTAAAGAAATATATACATACCATAGCTACGCTCTCAGCACTAGCTATGCAAAAAGCAAAGTTTTCCATGCCAGGGATACTTTGCACTAACAACACTCAAACTATGGCGGCGTGCAGGGTTCCCACTCGGCGGTACACCCTGGAGGGGGTGTTGCCTCATCGTCAAACCCATCCTCAATAGGATAACCTGCAAAAACTCGTTAACTGCAAACGTGAGCATAAGGCTCAGCAAGACTTAACCGTCTCACTAGACAGATGCACGGGGACACTAAACATAGGTAAGGAATAGCATAAATGGACTCACCTACAAGTGGGTCCTTATAGTCAGGTTTTATGTAGCAAAATGACATTCTCCAAGCACGGCACATCATGGGTTCCACAACCAAACAAGAAACGCTTTACCGATGATATGACATGCTCAGAGCACATAATGCTATTACAGCTAAAGTATGGGGAAATTGTAAACTTTTAATTATACTATCTCTAAATCATACACGGTTGCAAAATACTTACAAATCAATATAATATGAATTTCTGACTTCTTTAGTATTTACTACGTCACGACACAGTGAACAAGTGGTACTCTATTACTCCGAGGGACAGTGATTGCAATCAGGATACACCCGGACAACACGACACATACGTCGTTCGGAAGTGTCAGCGAGCACACCTGTACCTACATAACACTTCAGTACTAGGCGTATATGGCCACCTTTCACAAGAAACTCAATTGCTGAGCCCGTCTCACCTCCGCAAACAGAAGGTCTCCGCACGGAACACCTCATGTGTCCGCCGACCGATTTACACCTTACTGTCCTCAACCCACCCCTATCGATGGTGAGTTAATGGGTCTCAACATCCCAGTTATCAAGTTACATCAGTTTATTGGATTCCATATGTCCATTATATTGCCGGTACAATTCAAGCTTGTCCAGCGGGGCCGCATACGGACGGGCCTTAATCAACACAGGCAGGGCTATGCGACCGAGACTCAATTCTCGCCGCTTCCTATCCATTCCCTACCCGGTCTCAGTTTCATTATATTAAGCCATGTTCTATTCAACCAATCCTGTGAGATACATCTCTCGCGAGTAGATTCCAACTACTCGACTTCTACTGGATCTCCTATGCATTAGCAAAGCAGTTACTACAGGTCAAACTGTAACTCGTGCCAAATAAATCCCCTGGGATTTTTGGTCATGCAAGTGGAGTATCATTCACCCTAAACGTAATGCACAATTCATATACTATTCATCATAGTGATAAAGCAAAAGCTCATAAACGACTTAAATGCAAACCGGGGCTTGCCTTGTTGCAGGTCAGGTTCTGAGTTAAAAATTGGAAGGTTCTCTTCCAAGGCTTCTGGCTCCTCCTCGACTTCGGTCACTATACGATATGCAGATAACATGGATATATAAATGACTTTGAAAATTATTTATTTTAAGACCATAATTTAATTCATGGTGATCACTATATGACAGGGACCTTAATTGGCTCTGGAACTTCGATGGTAGATACTAGGGAATATGATCAAGGCTCTTGCAAAGAACAGGAGATGATCATAGCAGATTGTGGTCTCCGAAAGTATGGCAAGCAATCAACTTCCAAAAATTTCCGAGAGGAAACTGTAGCTTGAACCTAGCTAACAGTTGATAATCAAGATGGAGGGAGTGGTTCTGGTCTTAGCAAAATTTGTTTCATAATTTTCTAAGCTGTGGGGAAGGAGTTATTGTATTTCTAATTCAGCAAGAATTTCTGGATTTACTTTATAATTGAGTTTCTAGACATTAAATCAATATTTGGTTTGTAACTGATTTAGGACTAGTATAGTAGGTTAATTAAATCCAAGACTTTAACAGGAGCTAGGGTATGACTAAAGGAAGACTCAGTAAAATTTTGGGACCTAATAAAGCAACCTAATAGCTGTGAAAATTCAATAACTGAAAAAGGAAATTGAATTATACAGAGAGTTAAACAGGTGCTATGGCTCCCAAACTTTGCCTGATAATCAAGAATAGGACAATAAATTTTATGTGAATTTTGGGGAATTTTCCCGTGGATATCTTGTCTGGAGAAATTGCATTTGCATTAGGAAAGATTATTTTCTACAGAATTTAACTCTGAGTTTCACAGAACCTAATTGGTATTTACAGAAACTAGAGCTCAAGAGCTTTCGAATAAAATTTGTTTGAAGATTTTTGGAGTATTCTACAGAAAGATATTCAATTTAGAAGTTTGGATAAATTTCTGGAATTAAATATACCCCAAAGACCACGTGGCACATTCTGGTTGAGGCAGCACCGGGGTCCACAGAATTAAAGCGCGCAGCCACACTAGATCTCAGCCGCACCGTGACCCCGCAGTGAATGGCAGGTGGGACCCGATGGGGTCATCGTCTACCTCGGGCCGGTGCTCGCGCGGAGCGGCACCCGCGACGGTGGCTCGCCGGCGAGCTCGCCGCCGGCCAATCCAACGCACCAGATTCGCGGAAACTTGCCGCCTGGGGGTTTTTGGGGTCGCTGAGCACGATGGTGAGGTCAGTGGGTCTTGAAGCTCGCCGGAAAAGGTCGTGCGACGGCGGTGGCGGCGATGAGCGCTCGGGCAACATAGAACTCTCTATATAGTAGCTCAAATCACTTGGGAATTGCTCCAAAACCTTTCTGGGATGATGGAGTTCAAGGATATGGGCGCAGAAGGGGAGTGAGTTGCCGGGAATCATGAGTTCGACGGTGAACCGAGGTTTTCTCACCGGCGGCGAGCAAAACTCGAAATTCAGAGCCCTTGCTTGATGATTCTTAAAGGTTTTTGCTCAGACAGGAGCGCTAGGGCCTATAGAAACTGTCTCTAAGTAATTGCAAAGGATGATTGCTTGCCGAAAAGGAATTGACATGAAATCATAGCTAGTTATCTACTCTCGGCCGTAGGGGAAACGAACAATAACTCGCTCAAGCTTCAACGATAAGGGAAACGGTTTGTACCATGAGCTAGAGTTTGATCAGGCGCACCTTTTTGCTCTTTGGAGCTTGGCTTGAAACGGCGCGGAACGGCGGCACGTCGCGGAGCAGTGGCGAGCGGCGGCGATGGCGCGCGGCGGAAGAATAGTTGCGAGGCAGTGGAGCTGTGATCGGGGATGAGGAGTAAAGGGAGCTTCGGCCGGCCTTTTATAGGGCCGCGGCGAGCAGGCAAGCAGCTCGCTGGAGCTGCATGCTCGCGCGCGGTGTCGAGCGGGGGCGCGGCGGTGCAGAGGTGGCGGGGTTGAGCTGATCCGTTTAAAAAGGGGAGCTGACATGTGGGGCCCACTGTCCAGTGATTCTCCCCACAGTTCAGTTACTAATTCATTTAAAAATAGAAGATCAACTCCAAAAATCATGAAATTTTGTGGAGATGGCAAATGAATTATTCTGAACACAATGGTGAACTCAATTCTTATGTTTAAAGAAGTTGGAGAAGAATAAAAAAAATTCAGATTTGAATTTGATTCAAATTTGCCAAGCACCTCAATAAAAATAGTAGATGAGTTTCTAAAATCTTGAAACTTTGTAAGCATGCTATTGAGGAATTTAGGAGCTCATGGAAAAATTTAGAGCCCTTAATTTGAATATTTGGTTTAGAGCTTATTAGGGCTTCATTGTGCATTGCTTACTAATCCTTATCCAAAAGTTCTTATTCTTAAAAAGGTGAATAGAATATAATTTGGATTCATGGTGAAGTCTAATACCCATGATAAAAGAATCTAACAAAGAGTGCAAGAAAAGTTTTGGATGGCATAGTTCATGTGTACCATTATATTGGATATCCAGAATAGTTGATCACAAAACCCATATGAACTTAACATGCCATAAAAGTGGGGTTTTACATTCCCCCCCCCCCCCCCCCTTAATAGAATCTCGCCCCGAGATTACAAAAGAAGGTAAAGGAAAAAAGGATCTATCGAACATATGCCGCTAACAAGTCCGGATAGTTCGTTCTAAGATACTCCTCGCTTTCCCATGTGGCCTTTTCAGTACTGTGGTTGCTCCACAAGACCTTGTAAAAACGCAAGGTGCGGCTTCTTGTGGTGCGAGTCTTCTCATCGACGATCTGAGTTGGACGCTCGGAATAAGTGAGATCTGGTTGGAGAGCTTCCAAATCCTCCATGCGGATATTAGCTGGAGCCTTAAGACATTTCCACAATTGCGAAATGAGGAATACATTGTGGACTCCTGAAAGCGACGTTGGTAACTCCAATTGATATGCCACAGGTCCGCATCTTTCGATTATTGCGAATGGCCCAATAAAGCGGGGAGCTAGCTTCCCTTTTACCCCGAAGCGATGGATACCCTTCGTAGGGGATACCCAGAGATAAACTTGATCTCCAACTTCGAAGTGAAGAGGTCGACGTCGCTTGTCCGCGTAGCTCTTCTGTCGAGACTGAGCAGCTTTGAGATTCGCTTGAATAGTGCGAACTCGATCCTCGGCTTCATTTACTAAGTCGATGCCGTATACTGCCCGTTCACCTGATTCGCACCAGTTCAAGGGTGTGCGACACTTCCGGCCATAAAGAGCTTCATAAGGTGCCATCTGGATGCTAGTCTGGTAACTGTTGTTGTATGAAAATTCCGCCAATGGTAGATGCTCATCCCAATTCCTACCATGGTGGATGGCACAGGCACGAAGCATGTCCTCAAGCACTTGATTCACCCGTTCAGTTTGTCCATCAGTCTGAGGATGATAGGCTGAGCTCCGAATTAACTTGGTTCCCAGTGCAGCGTGGAGATGCTCCCAGAATCGCGAAACAGATACAGCCCCACGATCTGAGACGATGGTGCGGGGTATTCCGTGGAGGCATACGATTCTGGCAATATATAACTCCGCGTATCTTGAGGAATGATAGTTGGTATTGACGGGAATGAAATGCGCCGTCTTAGTCAGTCGGTCAACTATCACCCAAATTGAGTCGTGCTTATAGAGAGTGGGAGGCAACCCAACAATGAAATCCATGCTGATATCCTCCCATTTCCAAGCTGGTATGCTTAAAGGTTGAAGCTGTCCTGCTGCTTTCATATGGTCGGCCTTCACTCGCCGGCACGTATCACACTCGGATACATATTTAGCTACTTCCCGCTTCATCCGAGTCCACCAGAACTTCTTTCTTAAATCTTGGTACATTTTGTTACTTCCCGGATGAATGGAATACTTGGATAAATGAGCTTCATCCAGTATCTTCCTCCGAAGTTCCATGTTTCGGGGTACCACTATACGGTCGTTAAACCAGAGGGTACCTTCATCGTCACTTCGGAAGCATTTCATCTCCCCCTTCTTTATTCTTTGCTGAATATGTGACATCCCCTTGTCCGCCTTCTGAGCTGCCATAATATCCTCCCTGATGGTAGGAATGAGAGCGAGATTGTAGAGCGCCCCATATGGAACCAAGTAGAGACTCAGTTCTTCTTTTCCCTCCCTCGAGGTAATGGAAAGATTGTTGATATGGGACTTGCAGCTCAGAGCGTCTGCGACTACGTTCGCCTTGCCTGGATGGTAGTGGATCTCAATCTCATAATCCTTGATCAATTCTAACCATCGCCTTTGTCGCATATTCAAATCCTTCTGGGTGAAGATGTATTTCAAGCTTTTGTGATCAGTGTAGAGGTGTACTAAATTACCCAGTAGATAATGCCTCCACATCTTCAATGCTAGCACCACAGCAGCCAGTTCAAGATCATGAGTCGGGTAGTGCTGCTCGTGGTTCCGAAGCTGTCGCGATCCATACGCGATCACTCTTCGCTCTTGCATTAACACACAACCTAAACCAATCCCAGATGCATCGCAATAGACATCAAATGCTTTGGTAGTGTCTGGTTGGGCTAAAACTGGTGCCGTTGTAAGGTGTTTCACCAATGCTTTGAAACCTGCCTCACATGCCTCAGTCCATACATACTTTTGTCCTTTCTTCAGAAGTTCTGTCATTGGTTTAGCTATTTTGGAGAAACTGGGTATAAACCTCCGGTAATATCCTGCTAAACCCAGGAAACTTCGGACTTCATGTACAGACTTTGGAGACTCCCATTTGAGGACTTGCTTGATCTTGCTTGGATCAACTGCAATACCTTCTGCTGAAATGATGTGCCCTAAAAATGGCACCTGGTTGATCCAGAATTCACACGTGCTGAACTTAGCATACAACTGATGGTCCCGTAATCGCTGAAGCACAATATTCAAGTGTTGAGCATGTTCTTCTTCGGATTTTGAATACACAAGTATGTCGTCAATGAAGACCACGACGAACTTGTCCAATTCCGGCATGAACACTGAGTTCATGAGATACATGAAATGAGCCGGGGCGTTGTTTAATCCGAAGGACATAACCAGATACTCATACAGTCCATACCTTGTTGAGAATGCTGTCTTGGATATATCTTCTGGTCGGATTCTAATTTGATGATAACCAGAACGAAGATCCATCTTCGAAAACACTTTAGCACCCACTAATTGATCGAAAAGAATATCAATGCGCGGTAGTGGATACTTGTTCTTGATGGTGACAGCATTAAGTGGACGATAGTCTACACACAGCCTCAAGGTCTTATCTTTCTTTTCTACAAACAGTGCAGAACAACCCCATGGTGATGAACTTGGACGAATAAAACCTTTGCTCTCAAGTTCAGTTAATTGTTCCTTCAGTTCTGCAAGTTCCTTAGGTGCCATCTTGTAGGGTGGTCTTGAAATTGGCACTGTTCCTGGTGCAAGTTCAATCTTGAACTCTATATCTCTCTCTGGGGGCATACCAGGAAGATCTTCAGGAAATACGTCGGAGTATTCACATACTACCGGAATATCCTCTAGTTCCATAACCTCGGTATTGAGAATAGATGGTTCCAATGGAATGATGTTCTTAAGATTGAGAACTTGGGGTCGATGGAGTGGAGAGTTTAGATAAATCTTTCTAGGAATGATATCAAGAATAGCACCATGGTACTGCAACCATGCCATACCTAAGATGATATTAAGCTTTTGATGCTCTAATATCAGAAATGAAGTAAGATATATGGTCCCATCTAGGTTAAGTGGGATTCCAGGAACCAATTTATTTGTTACCGTCTTCCCGGCTGGAGTGCTAATCACATATGGAGTTTTTGTGGAGATAACAGGCAATTGACTTTTAACGACAAAAGATTTACTAATGACATTGTGTGAAGCTCCGGAGTCAAAGAGTATGACTACGGGTTGATCGAAGATAGAGAACGTACCCGTGAGCACGGGTGCGCCTTCTGGAACGTCCTCGATGGCGAGGTGGTGGATGTTGCCGGGTCTGGTGGCTGGCTTCTTGAACTGATTGCGGGGTGGGTTGGCCCCCTGGTAGGAGGATTGCCCTCCGCCTTGTCGATTCTGCGGACAATCCTTGGCGAAGTGCCCCGTACGTCCACACGTGAAACACGTGTACGGGGTTTGGCCAATACGAAGGGGAGGACGGAATCCCGGTGCACGTGGTGGAGGTGGAAATGCACGTGGGACCATCCCCTGTTGTTGTTGTGGCCGGAATCCGAAGTTGCTGGTCTGGCGACCACTGGACATTGATGGTCGTGAGGGCGGTTGCCACCTCTGGCCGGATGGCGATCGATACACCATACGGTACTTCTGAGGAGCACCACCTCCGCTGCTCTGCGGAGCACCCCTCTTCTTCTTATCTGAGGACAGCTCGCGCGTAGCGTCCTCCTGCATGATAGCGGCATTGACTATGTCGTTGAAGCTGCCGCGGTTGAACAGGACAAGCTTGTCCTTCAACTTGGGGTTCAAACCCCGGTAGAAACATTCCCGCTTTCGATCTTCGGTATTCACTTGGTCCTGAGCATATTGGGCCAAGTGGTTGAATGATTTGGAGTACTCGTATGCACTCCTTCCGCCTTGCCTTAGCTCCAAGAACTCTTGAAGCTTCCTCCTCATAATCCCGGGAGGGATGTGGTAGGCGCGAAACGCCTCCCGGAATTCGGTCCAGCTTACGACATGGCCTGCGGGGCGTGCGGCAAGGTAATTGGCCCACCAAGCACCGGCAGACCCCTGCAGTTGTTGCGCTGCAAACAACGTCTTCTGCTGTTCGGTTACCTCGAGTAAACCGAACTTTCCTTCAATGGTGCGGAGCCAATTATCCGCATCCAACGGTTCATCGACCTCTCTGAATACCGGTGGATGTGTCGATGAGAAATCAGAGTAGGAACTCTGAAATTGCTGACGTGGTCCATCATTTTGTCGTCCCCCTTGACCGGACGAGTGCTGCACCAGAGTCCGCAGTAGCTCGGTTTGCTCGTCGCGCGAGCCGAGTACTGCAGCGAGAACCTCCGCGAGACTCCTGGGGAGTGTGGTTGGAGGTGGTGGAGGTGGTTGCGTCTGAGGCGTATTCTGCCCTGGGGGTGGTGTGCCATCCCCCTGTCCTCCACTAGATCCTCCCACCTCTGAGGTTGTACGAGTACGCACCATACTGCAATACAATGATTAACACGGTAAGTCCCATTGCCTCAAGTTCATCCTCCCTTAGAAATGCGGTAGATAATAATAGACGATGCATAACATTTACATATATTGATAAAGCATAAACTTTATACAAAATATACCATCTCATGACCAAGTTTACAGTAGTAAACCCAAAATGATGGACTCCCTGTATGGAAATACATCTCTACCATACTTGGTCTTCCGGACATGTCATACTCATCTAATTATCTAGACACCACAACCATTACTCTTAATATGACACAAACATGGTCACAAAAGAGAGACACTAGCAACCATTTAACTATATGTTGCTCTGTGTTGGCGGAAGTGCTACCACATCTAACTTCAATACGCTCTACTCGACGTATTCAAGTTCCTCTGGGTCTTCTTCTTCTTCATCTTCATGGCTAGGCACCTCTGATACGGGTGCTGGAGTAGAAGTTGATACATCGTTCAACATCAACGTCTTCTTGGCAGCCATAGCTTGCCAATCTGCCTGTATCATAAACATCCCCCAGGCCTCATTCTCTTGCTGAGCCTGTTCACAGCTGGTCTTCCAGCTCTGAGCCTCTACTCTGGACTGATCCCTGTCTGCAGTCACCACGTTCAACTGGGTGTCCCGTTGATGCCCATAGAGTAGGCTTGCCTCCAGATCAATATCTCTCTCTAGAGTCTCCTGGCGAGACGCGGCCAAATCCATAACAGCGTCATGCCACTGATTCTCCCTAAGGTTCAAACGATGATTGAGAGGAGCCATCATATCCCTAAGTCTGTCATTTGCCCACTCAAGGTGATTTGCTCGCATCATGGCTTGCTTCAGATTGTTTGTCAATTCTTTTATGCATGTCCTTTGATTACCCTTCTCGCGATGTGATGCTGCTGCATACATCGCTAAGGCTGTTGCGGATGTTTCACCATGCTCTCCCACCTCCGCAAGAAAGCGGGTTGCCCAGGCTTCAGAAGCCCTGCCGTTAACTGGAAAGAACTCATACGGAGTACCCACCAGATGAAGGTAATGGAGTTTGCAAAACCTCCCTATGGCAACACTTGCGGCGTAGCTCCATGTTTCTTCTAATATCAATCCTTTGATCTTGATGGAGTATGGAGCCCATCCGAGGTGCGGTGGACCGGCAGGCACATCGACGTAGATGGTGCAACTCCACATACCGCCCTCCTGGAACTTCTTACCCCAATAGCTAGGTAACACCAAATAGCCAAACTGGCCGAGCAACCGTGCAAACACGTCCGGGAAACCGGCGTGCCCGGTGCATGTTGAGAACACCCATCCATTAGGCAACTGAATTCTTGGTGCTGCCATCTGTGGACAAGCATACCAGGATATCAATACACAGTATAAGTATTCAACTTAATCACTGATAAGTTTGGATCAGAGAAACTATCCATTATCAAATGATCCAGGAAAGCTGCAAATTGGAAGTGATCACAGTTCTGTTCCAGCCGACCTGTCTGCATTAACCCGTAAGTTTCTTACAGAAGAAGTCAGAACTAAACTTTATGTTGAATACAAAAATTGTAGTACACTTCAAAACCTTTCCAGATTGTACTCATACAGCCACTGTTGAACTAGTATGAACAATCTATACCGGTTTTGAGTTGACTCAAGGGTTCTGGAAATTTTGACAGAACCTCCCCTGTATATGGGCTTATCTTCACCTTCAATACAGGTTTATCATGATAAGATACTGAGGTAATGTCAAAATAAACATTGAGTAACATCGTGTTAACAATCCAGAATTAAAGGAGTCCCACCACGAAAACCTTGTCATGAAGGTATTATGCATCAATTCACAAATTGGTGCAAACTGTTCCAAGTTCTGGTCTGCAGGAACCAAATTTGTGACAAATGGAATTAGGCATAGCTATACCCAGATCCAGGTCAGGAGCGGTAAATAAGGTTGATAGGTGATTTCCTAATCTTTCCAGAAATGTATACGTGCAACCATATCACTGTTCTGGATTAGGAGTTATAACTATCAAAACTTAACAGTAAAACTGACTGGTTTGCATCAGCAGTCATGCAGTTCACTGTGCTGACTTCCCAATTTAATTAAACTCTAATTAAAATCAGGAAAGACTCCCCATAACAAACTCGTAAATCTCCACCTACCCTTCTCAAACATATATCCCAATAAGGTAGTGGATTTTTCTACAGTGAGTTATGGCAAGAATACAGAAACGGTACAAAGGTGGGTTCATATGGAGTAATTACAGTAAACCCCAGTTTTCAACAGATTAACAAGCTTTTCTGTCTTTATGGTCAACGGAAAAGTTGGAGAGACCTTCACGAGCTTTCCATCCATGTAGGATACTCTTATGTTATCTAATTGCTAACCAAGATTACAACCTGGCGAAGTTGAGCCACTTCTACCAGAAAGCAAGAATCTTGGTTCGATCTACCTTATCAAGTTGAGCCCGAAATTATCAGTATCTGATAGTCGGACTTTCTCAAAACACAATGCAACCATTCTGTCGGTGGGGAGGGTCTAGTATCATGTTTGATACTGACGGTACTACGTGCCTCACGAAAGGAAATTCTATCCGGTACATCCGGTTACGTCTATAGGTGGTTCCTATATCGTTCTCTCGCAAACGGTTTCTACACGGTCCTCTACCGAAATTAGTATCCCTGCAGAAAGCAAACAATCCCCTGGCACAGGCACGCCGTATGGCGGCGGGGAAACAGAACAGGTAACCACAATATACAATTATATTTGAAAGTAAAAGCATACGACTCTGGAGTGAGTCGCCCTCGAGCGAAGTCATGCCTCGAGGTACATGGCTGTAAATACGTCTGTACAGCAAAGACTCCCGTACGATCTGGCTTATACACGCTCGGGCATACGTGTTCGCATGTTCTCATAGATATGAGAACACACTATCGGGTTATACACCACCCGACGGGGTTTCCCTCTAACTTTGTGTCACGCTGGGGTACCGCGTGTCATATGTTCTCAGAAACATGGAAAGTTTCAAAGACTCATATTGACTTTCCGTGCCAAGCCACGGAAATTTCACATACCACCTCTCGTATGCTGAGCTTACCGAGATTGATCCGCTCTCGGTGGCGTACCTTACCTCTTACCTGATGTCGGGGCGTCGTTACAGAATATAATAACACATAGTTAGTTTTCCACCTTTATATCTTATACTAATAATACTCCTTATAAAGGCATATAACTAATTTCCTCACTCAAGTTCCTAATTTTTGAAAATATGTTCTTTTCCAGTACACTGTTCCCAACGAAGCTCTGATACCATGTCTGTGGGGACCGGAGTCCACACATCCGAGGATCTCATTGGGTGGTGTCGTGCGATGCGACACCCAACAGTTTACAAGAATAGAACCAGAATAAAGTACAAGACCAAGTCTTTTATTTAATACACAGCGGAAGTTTTCACAATACTAGCGGATGTAAAGAAATATATACATACCATAGCTACGCTCTCAGCACTAGCTATGCAAAAAGCAAAGTTTTCCATGCCAGGGATACTTTGCACTAACAACACTCAAACTATGGCGGCGTGCAGGGTTCCCACTCGGCGGTACACCCTGGAGGGGGTGTTGCATCATCGTCAAACCCATCCTCAATAGGATAACCTGCAAAAACTCGTTAACTGCAAACGTGAGCATAAGGCTCAGCAAGACTTAACCGTCTCACTAGACAGATGCACGGGGACACTAAACATAGGTAAGGAATAGCATAAATGGACTCGCCTACAAGTGGGTCCTTATAGTCAGGTTTTATGTAGCAAAATGACATTCTCCAAGCACGGCACATCATGGGTTCCACAACCAAACAAGAAACGCTTTACCGATGATATGACATGCTCAGAGCACATAATGCTATTACAGCTAAAGTATGGAGAAATTGTAAACTTTTAATTATACTATCTCTAAATCATACACGGTTGCAAAATACTTACAAATCAATATAATATGAATTTCTGACTTCTTTAGTATTTACTACGTCACGACACAGTGAACAAGTGGTACTCTATTACTGCGAGGGACAGTGATTGCAATCAGGATACACCCAGACAACACGACACATACGTCGTTCGGAAGTGTCAGCGAGCACACCTGTACCTACATAACACTTCAGTACTAGGCGTATATGGCCACCTTTCACAAGAAACTCAAATGCTGAGCCCGTCTCACCTCCGCAAACAGAAGGTCTCCGCACGGAACACCTCATGTGTCCGCCGACCGATTTACACCTTACTGTCCTCAACCCACCCCTATCGATGGTGAGTTAATGGGTCTCAACATCCCAGTTATCAAGTTACATCAGTTTATTGGATTCCATATGTCCATTATATTGCCGGTACAATTCAAGCTTGTCCAGCGGGGCCGCATACGGACGGGCCTTAATCAACACAGGCAGGGCTATGCGACCGAGACTCAATCCTCGCCGCTTCCTATCCATTCCCTACCCGGTCTCAGTTTCATTATATTAAGCCATGTTCTATTCAACCAATCCTGTGAGATACATCTCTCGCGAGTAGATTCCAACTACTCGACTTCTACCGGATCTCCTATGCATTAGCAAAGCAGTTACTACAGGTCAAACTGTAACTCGTGCCAAATAAATCCCCTGGGATTTTTTGTCATGCAAGTGGAGTATCATTCACCCTAAACGTAATGCACAATTCATATACTATTCATCATAGTGATAAAGCAAAAGCTCATAAACGACTTAAATGCAAACCGGGGCTTGCCTTGTTGCAGGTCAGGTTCTGAGTTAAAAATTGGAAGGTTCTCTTCCAAGGCTTCTGGCTCCTCCTCGACTTCGGTCACTATACGATATGCAGATAACATGGATATATAAATGACTTTGAAAATTATTTATTTTAAGACCATAATTTAATTCATGGTGATCACTATATGACAGGGACCTTAATTGGCTCTGGAACTTCGATGGTAGATACTAGGGAATATGATCAAGGCTCTTGCAAAGAACAGGAGATGATCATAGCAGATTGTGGTCTCCGAAAGTATGGCAAGCAATCAACTTCCAAAAATTTCCGAGAGGAAACTGTAGCTTGAACCTAGCTAACAGTTGATAATCAAGATGGAGGGAGTGGTTCTGGTCTTAGCAAAATTTTTTTCATAATTTTCTAAGCTGTGGGGAAGGAGTTATTGTATTTCTAATTCGGCAAGAATTTCTGGATTTACTTTATAATTGAGTTTCTAGACATTAAATCAATATTTGGTTTGTAACTGATTTAGGACTAGTATAGTAGGTTAATTAAATCCAAGACTTTAACAGGAGCTAGGGTATGACTAAAGGAAGACTCAGTAAAATTTTGGGACCTAATAAAGCAACCTAATAGCTGTGAAAATTCAATAACTGAAAAAGGAAATTGAATTATACAGAGAGTTAAACAGGTGCTATGGCTCCCAAACTTTGCCTGATAGTCAAGAATAGGACAGTAAATTTTATGTGAATTTTGGGGAATTTTCCCGTGGATATCTTGTCAGGAAAAATTGCATTTGCATTAGGAAAGATTGTTTTCTACAGAATTTAACTCTGAGTTTCACAGAACCTAATTGGTATTGACAGAAACTAGAGCTCAAGGGCTTTCGAATAAAATTTGTTTGAAGATTTTTGGAGTATTCTACAGAAAGATATTCAATTTAGAAGTTTGGATAAATTTCTGGAATTAAATATACCCCAAAGACCACGTGGCACATTCTGGTTGAGGCAGCACCGGGGTCCACAGAATTAAAGCGCGCAGCCACACTAGATCTCAGCCGCACCGTGATCCCGCAGTGAATGGCAGGTGGGACCCGATGGGGTCATCGTCTACCTCGGGCCGGTGCTCGCGCGGAGCGGCACCCGCGACGGTGGCTCGCCGGCGAGCTCGCCGCCGGCCAATCCAACGCACCAGATTCGCGGAAACTTGCCGCCTGGGGGTTTTTGGGGTCGCTGAGCACGATGGTGAGGTCAGTGGGTCTTGAAGCTCGCCGGAAAAGGTCGTGCGACGGCGGTGGCGGCGATGAGCGCTCGGGCAACATAGAACTCTCTATAGAGTAGCTCAAATCACTTGGGAATTGCTCCAAAACCTTTCTGGGATGATGGAGTTCAAGGATATGGGCGCAGAAGGGGAGTGAGTTGCCGGGAATCATGAGTTCGACGGTGAACCGAGGTTTTCTCACCGGCGGCGAGCAAAACTCGAAATTCAGAGCCCTTGCTTGATGATTCTTAAAGGTTTTTGCTCAGACAGGAGCGCTAGGGCCTATAGAAACTGTCTCTAAGTAATTGCAAAGGATGATTGCTTGCCGAAAAGGAATTGACATGAAATCGTAGCTAGTTATCTACTCTCGGCCGTAGGGGAAACGAACAATAACTCGCTCAAGCTTCAACGATAAGGGAAACGGTTTGTACCATGAGCTAGAGTTTGATCAGGCGCACCTTTTTGCTCTTTGGAGCTTGGCTTGAAACGGCGCGGAACGGCGGCACGTCGCGGAGCAGTGGCGAGCGGCGGCGATGCCGCGCGGTGGAAGAATAGTTGCGAGGCAGTGGAGCTGTGATCGGGGATGAGGAGTAAAGGGAGCTTCGGCCGGCCTTTTATAGAGCCGCGGCGAGCAGGCAGGCAGCTCGCTGGAGCTGCATGCGCGCGCGCGGTGTCGAGCGGGGGCGCGGCGGTGCAGAGGTGGCGGGGTTGAGCTGATCCGTTTAAAAAGGGGAGCTGACATGTGGGGCCCACTGTCCAGTGATTCTCCCCACAGTTCAGTTACTAATTCATTTAAAAATAGAAGATCAACTCCAAAAATCATGAAATTTTGTGGAGATGGCAAATGAATTATTCTGAACACAATGGTGAACTCAATTCTTATGTTTAAAGAAGTTGGAGAAGAATAAAAAAATTCAGATTTGAATTTGATTCAAATTTGCCAAGCACCTCAATAAAAATAGTAGATGAGTTTCTAAAATCTTGAAACTTTGTAAGCATGCTATTGAGGAATTTAGGAGCTCATGGAAAAATTTAGAGCCCTTAATTTGAATATTTGGTTTAGAGCTTATTAGGGCTTCATTGTGCATTGCTTACTAATCCTTATCCAAAAATTCTTATTCTTAAAAAGGTGAATAGAATATAATTTGGATTCATGGTGAAGTCTAATACCCATGATAAAAGAATCTAACAAAGAGTGCAAGAAAAGTTTTGGATGGCATAGTTCATGTGTACCATTATATTGGATATCCAGAATAGTTGATCACAAAACCCATATGAACTTAACATGCCATAAAAGTGGGGTTTTACACCCTTCAGTGAGCCAGCCCTCGGCCAGCCAGCCCTCGGCGAGCCAGCCCCCGGCTGGCGATCCTTCTGTTCCTGAGGCTTTTGACTCGGCTAGTGAGGAGCAGTCTGGGTCACCTGACATGGCGCCCCAGCAGATGCGGAGGACGAGGAGGACTCACTTTGTCAGTCCTCCTGCGGTCCCTTCAGAGAGGATTGTGATTCGTCCAGTCGGAGACAGGTAATAAAAATTATAGTTTTCAATTTTAGTTTCTTTTGGTTAATTAAGTAATCAATTAATAAATATATTGCAGGGTTTGGGATGACACGTCTTTCACCTGTGAGAGACACCACAGACCAGTGAACGGTGTCCTCGGGTCCATAGCGCGTTTGCACTATCTCGGGGTCATCGACGGGGTGCCCGCTCTTTCGTGGGAGGACTACGCACGCGTCCATCACCAGGAGCACGACAACCTTCAGGAGGCCGTATGGGCCGATTTTATTGTAAGTATGTTAAAAAAAGTTTCTAAGTTTCAACTCTTAATCTCTTTTAGTGAACATCTCTTAAATATATTCTTTATCGCAGGCAAGATATACTTTAGAGGACCTGAATGACCATCGCCAGTTTGAGGGTGCGAGGCGAGTGTTTCACTACAATGCTGCCAAGGCGCTTCGACAAGCTTTGTCGAACGCCCGTGTTCAAATTATTAATGAGCACTTGAAGGCGAACCAGCAGCCCATGCTACACTTCCGGCAATCGAGCGAGATGCACCTGACGGAGGAGGAGTACGCGCAGGTACATTGAGTGTAGTTAGTATTTTTTTGATAATTTCCTCGATGGTATTTTTAACGACTTCCAACTATGTGCAGGGCCACGTGAGCTGGTTGCAGGGTCCGACCGATGCATTTCGGGCCCTTTGTCGCTACTGGGATAGCGATGAGTTTAAAGCTAAGTCCGAGAAGGCTCGAGGCTGCAGAGGGGTCGAGGGGAAGAGCAGGCACGGGCAAGATAACCACTTGCATTTAGCTAAACGCATGGTAAGTGTGTGTAACTTATGTTTATATATTCATAATATACTGTTCGTACTAACACATATTGATAGGAGCGCGAGACGGGGGTGCCGACAACCCCTGCTGAGATCTAGAAGAGAGGTCACAGGGACCCTTCTCAGCCGACTAGGTGCAGTCAGGCTGCAGCGGAGCGATTGGTAAGTTTAGAAATCATTCATATTAAATATAACTATATAGATTGTTGAACTTACACAGTTTTCTTGTTTTGCAGGTTAAGTACGGGGAGGAGGCTAGGAAGATACACAGCGAGGATTTCGATTGGGAACGTCAACCAATCGATTCTCAAGCCACGTATGCAAGCGGTGGTGGAAAAGCACACGGAAGGTGAGTTTACAAGTCATTTTATCATTTTCAATTCAAAGTATTCAAGATATTTCAATTTCATATTACTGACTCTCTTTTTAATAGGCTCGCCATATTTGACGGAGTTGTCGACTCGAGGGCAGGGAGACCTGCGAGAGGCTGCTCCACGCAGGCTTCTTCGGTAGGCACAACTAGTCATCACGCCTCGCAGAGGGACATTGAGATGCAGTCCCTCTTTAGGCGATAGGAGGAGTTGGAACGTCAAACGATCAAGATGGAGGCCACGATCCAAACCCAGGCAGCAGCATTGGCGCAGATGCGGGAAGCAATGGAGGTAACCAAATAAAAACTAAAGTTCTCATTAATTCAGCGTATATGACTTACTAATAGATAGCATTTAATGTTTGCAATGATAGGCCATGGCTCGGGTGCAAGGTCTCGGGATCCATCTACCGGTACTACCTCTGGTCCTTCCAGGCGATCCTTCTTCTGCGGGTCAGGTAATTTTCTATGTAATCCTTCTTCTTCAGCGTAAATAGATTGAGATAGAAAAAAGAGGAAGATAGTTAGATAGAAGAAAAGGATAGAGATAGAAGAAAGAGAGAGAGAAGAAAGAGAGAGACAGAAGAAAGAGTGAAAGATAGTTAGATAGAGTAGGAGGGGAATGAAGAAAGAGAGTAAGATGTAGATGGAGATAGAGAGAGGGGAAGATAGAGGGAGGGAGATGTAGATGGAGATAGAGGGAGGAAGATAGAGGGAAAAGGAAAGCAATAGAGAGATAGAGTGAGAGAGAAAGATAGAGTGAGAGACAAAGAGAGAAATGAAAAGAGAGAGGAAGAGAGGGGGATCTATATGAAGATAGAGGGAGAGGAAGGGAGGGAGAGAGATGTTGATGCATTTATATTCTAACTCTACGTTTCATTAATTACAGGGATCCGCGACGGCTGCACAAACACCGTCGGCGTCGCTACCGCCACCTGGAATGAGACGCGACGATGACTTCGACTTCAGAGGTGGCTCCGGAGGTGGCTACGGAGGTAGATACGGAGGTCAGACGGGCGAGTGAGCCCATGTTTAGTTTGTTGATCTTGATGCGATGTTTGGACGATGTGTGTGATGTGTTTTAAAACTGTTGTGATGTGTTGTAATGAATATTGCCTGTTCTGTGATTCTGGCCATCGAGTCGGTTAGTATTTTCAGTTTTTTTTTAAAAAAATGAAAAAACCTTATTTGCGACGGCTTTTTATACAATACCGTCGCAAATAAGGCTCCGGGCCGTCGCAATTAAGCCACTGTTATTTGCGACAACCAGGCCGTCACAAATAAACATTAATTGCGACGGCTAGGCCATCGCAAATAGCTGTGTGGGTCCCAAAGGAGGACACATGGGCCCTGCCGGCTGAACTTATTTGCGACGGCCTGGCCGTCGCAAATAGAGGCACTTATTTGCGACGGCCTGGCCGTCTCAAATAAGCTTTAATTGTGATGGCCCAGCCGTCGCAAATATAGTCGCGGGGCCCACTGGCCCCCGGCGGTAACTTGCAACGACCGCTGCTAGTCGTCACAAATAAGCTTATTTGCGACAGTGGCCGTCGCAAATAAGCTTAATTGCGACGACTTATTTGCGACTTCCAAAAACCGTCGCAAATAAGGAAAGCCGTTGCAAATTGCTTATTTGCGACGGCCCTGGCC
The DNA here is from genome assembly GCA_036927565.1 of Tuctoria greenei. Lineage (NCBI taxonomy): Eukaryota > Viridiplantae > Streptophyta > Magnoliopsida > Poales > Poaceae > Tuctoria > Tuctoria greenei. Next base: position 131,990,451 of record JAYESD010000001.1, on the reverse strand, counting down.
GTCGCAAATCATTGGGTTTCTTGTAGTGATGTAAAACGCCAAAACTACCAAGAATTGCAAAGACTTGATTGTTTTTGTCAATGGAGGTTCACATAATAATGACAAAGGAAAGAACATTGCTACTTAGCATGATATGCCTAAAAAGGAACCTCACCCATTGTTTCATGATTTTGATGCTTCATATGTTTTGCTAAGAAACAAGTTTGGAAAGCCTTATGCTAGGTATGTTAGCCCTCACTGCAAGAGTCCAAAACATTGTGTGTGGGCACCCAAGTAACTCTTGACTAACATCCAAAGACCCAACACCGCTTGGGTAACTAACGCCAAGGTTTAATTCTATTTTGTAGGCATACTCCTCCGGTGGAACCAAGTGGGTTCTTGATAGTGGATGCACAAATCACATGACTGGAGAAAGGAAGATTTTTGTGGAGTATGAGCAAAATGAAGATCCAAGTGAGGGGATCTACTTCGGGGACAATAGCCAAGGGAAAATCCTTGGCACCTGGTAAAACTGTTGTATCCCCAAATCATACTCTTCCCAATGTTTTACATGTTGATTCCCTTGACTATAACCTCTTGTACATATCACAGCTATGTGGCAAAGGTTATAATTGTCTTTTTACTAATGAGTGTGTGACCGTCACAAGAATCAGCAACAACTAAATTGCTTTTAAGGGTGCACTCAAGGGAAAGCTCTATCTTGTGGATTTCCCTACAGATAAAGCCCAACTTGATACATCCTTAATTGCAAAAACTAACATGGGATGGCTTTGGCATAGAAGACTAGCCCATTTTGGGATGAGTAATTTGCAAAAGCTTCTTAAGGGCGAGCATATCCATGGTTTAAAGAATGTTGTGTTTGAAAAAGATAGACCATGTAGCGTATGTCAAGCCAAAAGCAAGTTGGAGCTCAACATCCATACAAGAACATCATGATGATAACAAGACCATTGGAACTTCTACACATGGACCTCTTCAGTCAAATCGCCTACATAAGTATATGTAGTAACCAATATGGTCTTGTAATTTTTGATGATTTTTGACGTTTCACTTAGGTGTTCTTTTTGCATGATAAGCGTGAGACTCAAGGTGTCCTCGAGGAATACTTGAGGAGAGCTCAAAATGAGTTCTCCTAAGGATCAAGACCATAAGGAGTGACAACGGCATTGAATTCAAGAACACTCAAGTTGAAGAGCTTTTGGGTTAAGAAGGCATCAAGCATGAGTTGTCGGCCCCCTACACCCCTCAACAAAATGGGGTGGTCGAGAGGAAGAATAGGACCCTCATTGAGATGTGAAGAACGATGAATACACGACGTCGGACCGGTTTTGGGTGGAAGCGATTAACACCGCTTGCCATGCCTTAAACCGGTTATATCTCCATCGCATTTGAAGAAGACGTCTTATGAGCTCCTAACCGGTAACAAACCCAACATATCTTACTTTCGTGTTTTTGGGAGCAAATACTATATTCTCTACATGAAGCCTAGAACTTCAAATTTTGCTTCAAAGTCCAATGAGGGTTTCTTGTTTGGTTATGACTCATACACTTACGCCTATCGTGTTTTCAGCAAATCCTCCGGAATTTTGAAGTAGAATGTGACATATTGTTTGATGAGACTAATGTCTCCCAAGTGGAGCTAGTCGACCGTCATGTGCTAGATCAAGAAGAAGATCCACAAGTGGTGATAGGGAGGATGGTACTTGGAGACAGTTGACCACAAGAACAACCTCAAGACTCAAGTAATCATCCAACACTTGAAGCAAGCTCTTACTCAAATAATCAAGCTCAAGACCCCCAATATGCGGTTCAAGAAGATGAAAATGGAGTCATCAATCAAGGGGGAGATGAAGAAAATAAGGAAGATGAAGATGAAGATCCAAGACCTCAAGCACCTCACCCAAGAGTGCATCAAAGCGTTCAATGGGACCATCCCATTGACAACATCATTGGTGACATCTCCAAGGGGGTAACTACTCGATCTCGTGTTTCAAACTTTTGTGAACATTACTCTTTTGTTTCTTCCTTGAAGCTTCACAAGGTTTAAGAAGCACTACGATATCCGGATTGGGTAATGGCCATGCAAGAAGAGCTCAACAATTTTTAAAGAAATCAAGTATTGGAGCTAGCACTACAAGGATTCCGCCCTGATGCAACGATTGTACTGCAATGAATACTAAATTGTTGCAGTAAGCTTGGTCTTTTGCCACGATTCACTAGTTCGTGGCATGAGCATCCGTCGCCACGGAACATGATCGTTGCATTAGGATCTGTTGCCACGATTCACTAGTTCGTGGCATTAGGATCTATCACCACGAATCTGTTGCCATGATTCACTAGTTCGTGGCATTAGCATCTATCGCCACGGAACCCGATCGTTGCATTAGGATCTGTTGCCACAATTCAATAGTTCGTGGCGTTAGCATCTATCACCACGGAACACAATCACTGCATTAGGACCTGTTTCTACGATTCACTAGTTTGTGGCGTTAGCATCTAGCACCATGGAACAAAACCGTTGCATTAGGAACTTCTGCCACGCATCACCAGTTCATGGCGATAGGATCTATTGCCACGAAACACAATCCTTGCATTAGGATTTGTTGCCATGAAATACCGGTTCGTGGTGTTAGGATCTATCGCCATGGAACACAATTGTTGCGTTGGGAACTTTTGCCATGATTTACCAGTTCGTGGCGTTACGATCTATCGCCACGAAACACAAACATCACCTTAGGAACTTATGCAACGATTAACAAGTTCGTGGCGATAGGATCTGTCGCCATGCAACACTATCATTGTATTAGGATCTGTTGCCACGAAATACCGATTGGTGGGTTTAAGATCTATCGCCACAAAACATAATCATTGCATTAGGAACTTTTGCCGCGATTCACGTGTTCGCGGAGTTAGGATCTATCGCCACAAAACACAAATGTTGCATTAGGAACTTATGCCACGATTCACAAGTTCGTGGCGATAGGATCTATCACCACGAAACACTATCGTTGTATTAGGATCTGTTGCCAAGAAATACCGGTTGGTGGCGTTAAGATCTATCGCCACAGAACACAAACGTTGCATTACGAACTTTTGCCATGATTTACCAGTTCATGGTGTTACAATCTATCGCCACAAAAGACAAACGTTGCATTAGGAACTTATGGCACGATTCACCAGTTCGTGGCTTGCTTCTAAGCTTGCTGCTAAATAGAATAGCAACTTATATCTTTTCAAAAATGAAAATCAAGTAGTTCACGTACAGCTAGCTCACACAGTACTTATATAAAAAAATCATCATCTTCGCTGCCCTCCCCCAATATTGGAGGTACAATACCATCATTGATATATGTATCATCATCATCATCATCATCGTCGTCGTCGTCGTTGTCGTCATCTTCATTTGAAAGAGCAGAAGCATCACCGGTTGCTCCCTCAATGTCATTCCTATCCCATGCGGTCATATCCTCATTTATATTAGTAAGTCATCGATCATCAAATGTCTCAGCCTCCATCGTCTCAGTGACATTATTTTCACTGTCTCCAGGGGGCATGGCAAAAAGGTTTCGTGGCATTGTTTTAACAACTGTAGCCCATTTAGGTTGTTTCACACTTCTAACATAAAAAACTTGTTCTGCTTGGGTGGCTAGAATGTAAGGCTCATACTTAAATTGAGAAATAGTAGTGACAACATCTATCATTCCGTGTTGATCCACTTTGTAGCCTCTGCTTTGGCTCTGACCGGAACGAGGCCGATCAAACCATTCACATTCAAATAACAGAACCTCTTGATTTTTTTCAAAATTCAACAGAAATCATTTTCTTGATTACTCCATACCACTCATGATCACCATCCCGAACAACAACACCACTGTTTTGAGTCTGTAAATCTTTTTCCACCTCTGTTGTTCGAAAGAAGAAGCCATTTATGAATGATCGTCTAAAAAAACGTGCCCAAAGATTAGGTCCTCTAGATAATGCATACAAATAATCGGTTACTTTGCCTTCTTTGTGTAATGTTGTAATCTGTAAATATTAATTAGTATAAAAGGGGTCATCGATAAACCAACTGCAGAACAAATATTTCTTCAATATTTCATCAAAGTAAAAACTGACTACAAAAAGTCATACACTCTTCCATAATACATCCATCTGTAAGAAACAGGTCCACCCAAGCGAGCTTCTTCGCCAAGATGGATTGGAAGATGTACCATGATATCAAAGAAAGAGGGAGGAAACAACATCTCAAGCTTACAAATTGTTTCAGGAAATTGTTCAATCACCTTATCCAAATCTGGTTTCGCAAATTCTTTAGAACAAATTCTTGAAAAAAATATGCTAAACTCAGGTAAAGGTTCAACAACCTTTTCAGGCAATATATCACGTATTGCAATAGGAAGGAGCTTCTGAAATATAATATGGCAGTCATGAGTTTTTAGGCCTGATACCTTACGTGTTGTTGCGTCCACACTTCTCTTGATGTTTGAGGCATAACCATCGGGCATCTTCACATCTGCCAAAAACTCGCACAAGGTGGTCTTCTGATCTTTTTGCAAAGTATATGATGCTGATGGACAATCATACTTCCCTTTCATACCCACCAGATGTTGCTTTGGCTGTATACCCATTTCCTGCCTATCAAAACGAGCTTGTAGACTATGTTTTGTTTTACCATCCATATTAAGCAATGTCCCCAATATTCTATCACAAACGTTTTCCTCAATGTGCATGACATCCAAGTTATCCATTATTAGCAATGTCTTTCAATACAGGAGCTGAAAAAATATACTTTTCTTCTTCCAACTATGCCACCTATCTTCCTCAGTGCGCTTCCTCTTATTATACGTCTGTCCAAAACTCACTTGGTCAAAAGTCTCGTATTGTTGGAGTACTTTGTGACCAGAGAGTGATGTTGGAGCCTCTCTATTCTCTATTTTGTTGTTGAAAGAAGATTTGTCCGATGCCACTGGTGATCCTGAGTAGGAAATGACGATGACCCATGTAGCAATACTTTCGTCAATGTTTCAACAACAAGGCGTCAGTGTTTACATGGCAGTATGGACATGGTAGCCTACCTTTTGTGCTCCATCCACATAGCATTGCATATGCTGGAAAATCATTTATTGTCCACAATATAGAAGCTCGCATGAGAAATGTCTAGTTCTTTGAACTATCGTATGTTTCAACACCATCATACCATAATTTCAGTAGCTCATCAATCAAAGGCTGCAGATACACATCAATGTTGTTTCCAGGTGACTTTTGCCCAGGAATTATCATTGACATCAACCAATAAGGCTGCTTCATACACAACCAAGGTGGTAGATTATAAGGGATTAGAATCACAGGCCATGTACTGTAAGAAACATTCAATACCCCAAAAGAATTGAAACCATAAGATGCTAGCCCAAGTCTTATGTTGCGAGGATCAGATGAGAAATTTGGGTGAATGCTATCAAAATGCTTCCATGCTTTCGAATCTGCAGGATGGCGTAATATTCCATCATCAATACGATATTCTTTGTGCCAGCGCATGTTTGATGTCGTTGATTCTTCCATATAAAACCTTTGAAGACGGGGAATAAGAGGGAAGTATTGTAGAATCTTGTGTGCTACAAGCTTCTTGGCTTTTCCACAAGGTAAAGCCACTCTTGCATCCCCACCAGTACTATTTTTCCATCTTAATTCACCATATTTTGGGCATCGATCTAGCAGAGAATAGTCCTTCTGGAATAACACGCAGTCACTGACACATGCATCGATCTTTTCGTAGCTCAGCCCGAGGTCACGAACAACCTTCTGAAATTTATCAAGTGTATTAGGAATGCAATGGCCCTCTGGAAGCACATATGAGAATAGTTCAAGGATCAACTCACACGCTTTTTTGCTCAATCCAGTTAAACACTTTATCTAGTACAACCTGACAATGAAGGATAATTGGGTCACCTTCTCACAACCTGGATACAACTCCTTTTTGGCATCATTTAATAAGACATATAATGCCTTTGCACACACAGTTGGCTCCTGCTGGTTTATAGCATTTTTTGGATCATCAACATCTGCTAAAGTACCTCCATGATCAGTGCCTCTAAGAAGACTGGACAATATATTTTCCATAGCATCATCATCAGAAATTATCTCCTCATTATTTGCTGATTGCTCAGTAGTATTTTTCTCAACTCGTTTTTCTCCATGATGTATCCAACAAGTATAATCAAATGACATCCCATTATGAAGCAAGTGAAGATGAACTTCCTTGCGTGTCCCGTGGCAAATATTACGACATTTCATGCAAGGACAAGGCTTAGTTTCTTCTTCACGAGTGCCCTGGAATGCTAAATTTAAAAATGACTTCATTCCATCCTGTCACTCCTTCATACGCCTGTATTTTCCCATCCATGTCTTATCTTCTGACATCGCTTCCTACAATTCAATCAGTGTATCCGTAAGAGGATTGAACTACAATAACAATATATAAGCAATTGTACCTAACGTTGTTGCTCCTCCACGTGCGGCGGCCGGCGGATGCTCCTCCACGCCGGTGGACGGCGGATGCTCTTCCAAGAGCGTGGCGGCTGACAGATCCTCCTCCAAGAGCCTAGCGGTCGGCGGATGCTCCTCCAAGAGCGTGGTAGCCGGCAGATGCTCCTCCAAGAGCGTGGCGGCCTGCAGATGCTCCTCCAGGCGCGTTTTGTTCAATCGGGAGAGGGGCCATTGTGGATCGAAGGGTCCAGCGGGGAGGCAGCCAGGACAAAGCGTACGTGAAGCTATCAGAGTAGGCCAACCACTGCGCTGGGCCGCTTGTTATTCGTAGGCTGAAACTATGTTGAGTCACTTTGTATTCCTGTGCCGAAACTGCGCTGGGACGCTTGGTGTTCGTCCCCATGACGCGTGAGCCCATGTACGGGCGCGCGTCTCTGGCTCTGGCAATTTGTAATCTAAATAGGTTATGTAGCAATGGGGGTGGTATTCCGATCAAAGGGGGAAATTTGGCATCGTTAAATGAGATGTTTTTCATTAAAAGGAGAAATTTTTAATTTGACACAGAAAGGGCCCAACGTATGTGTGGAAAATTATGCTTAAAAAAATAGCGGTTTGCATCCCTCTCGGTTATTGCAACAGCTCGACGTGTCCCATCGGCTTCACTGGCAGTTTTTTAATTTGACACGGAAAGGGCCCAGAGCTTATATAAAAAAAACATCCGCCCAGTACACGCCTCATACACGTTCCATTTGACTTTGACCAGGCGAGCGAACGATGTTGAAAGGAACGTGGATGAGTCATGTACGACATATTTTTTCAATCGAATGTCTGACCACAATAGCGTGTGTTGCCTTATATTCTCTTTGCAACGAGCTCAACTTTCCGTGGTGGGATAAATCATTCACAGCTTGTCAAAATTGCTCGCACGAATTCGTTACGGACACCGGGTATAGGAGTAGTGGTAATGATTACACCGCGCATAGAGGCATTGGGCCAGTGTTACGTTGGGGCCAGTGGTATATAGATGGTGCCACGATCAGGGAATGGCGACTGAAGACACGAGAGGGAAGTACGTGTGGCACCATCTGAGAACGGTATGCACTTGCTCTCCGGTGCGTCGTTAAAGAAGATGTTTTTCGTCAAAAGGAGAAATTTTTAATTTGACACGCAAAGGGCCCAACATATGTGGAGAAAAATTATGCTTATAAAAATCCGCGATTTGCATCCCTCTCGGTTATTACAACGGCTCGACGTGTCTCATCGGCTTCACTGGCAGTTTTTTAATTTGACACAGAAAGGGCCCAGGGCTTTATCTAAAAAACATTTGCCCGGTACACACGTCCTACATGTTCTGGTCGACTTCGATTGGGCGAGCGGATGATGTCGAACAGAGCGTGCAGAAGTCTTGTACGACATATTTTTTCAATCAGATGTCTGACTACAATAGCGCGCGTTGCCTTATATTCTCGTTGCAACGAGCTCAACTTTCCGAGGTGGGACAAATCGTTCACAGCTTGTCAAAATCGCTCGCACAAATTCGTTACGGACACCGGGTATAGGAGTAGTGGTAATGATTACATAGCGTATAGGGGCATTAGGCTATTGTTACGTTGGGGCCAGTGGTATATAGATGGTGCCACGATCAGGGAACGATGATTGAAGACACGAGAAGGAAGTACGTGTGGCACCATCTGAAAACGGTATGCACTTGCTCTTCGGTGCGTCGTTAAAGGAGATGTTTTTCGATAAAATGAGAAAATTTTAATTTGACACGCAAAGGGCCCAGCATATGCGGGGAAAAATTATGCTTATAAAAAACCGCAGTTTGCATTCCTCTCAGTTATCGCAACGGCTCGACGTGTCCCATCGGCTTCACTGGCAATTTTTTTATTTGATGCAGAAATTGGATGCGGCCTAGAGGGGGGGGGGGGGGTGAATAAGACTTTTTGAATTTTGTCAGAACCTGCAACACTTAACAACAAGATCAAATATCGAGATATTGGACTAGTCCGGTCGAGTGCGGACTAGTCCGGTGTGTGCTGTCTAGGTTTATAAAATTTGATTGATTATCTTGATCCTAGGATGTATGCAGCGGAAATATAATTGTAATTGAAGTGTTACACGATTATGAACTAGGATGTACCATAAGTCAATCTTATATTCATTGTTTCAATGTAAAGTAAGCAAAATTGATTGAAACCCTAGATTGATATGAAGTATAAGAACAATGAGCACAATGTAAGAACACAAGCACTTTATCCCGTGGTTTGGTTGCCACAGAGGAAACTTACATCCACGTTGAGGAGTCCACAAAAGGACTTGGTCTTCTAAAACCCTACCCTTGTCGGATCGCCGGGGAGGCCAATCCTCCTCACTTATCACAAAGGGCAAATAACCGAATTCAAGGAGCCTTCTCACACATTGAGGGCTCCCCAAGATTACAACAAGAACACCACCAAGAACACACTCGAAAGATTACAATGAAAACCACAGGAGTGTGTTAGGGAATCAAACCAAGAGCTCAATGAGTGATGAACCGTGTCTCTCCAATGATCCAAAGTGTTTCCTCAAGGGATTGATTTTTGTTGCGTTTGATTTCGTGGATAGAGGTGTTTTCTAGGCTCTTGGGAGGTGTGACGGCGCAGGGGGTCGAGAGAGTGAAAGATGGGCCGTGTACACCTATTTATATGGGGTTCCCGAAAGTTACCTTTAGGGTTTACAAAGATCGGTCTAATCCATGGTAGACACTAGACTAGTCTGGTGTGCTGAGTGTAGCAAACCCTAGGTGTCCCGAAATATCAGACTAGTCCGGCAGAGAGCGCACTTGTCCGATTTTGATTGTGGAAATCTTCGGACTAGTCCGATGGATATCGGACTTGTCCGGAAAAGTGAAACCCTAAGTGAATTGGGGAAAAGTCCGCACTTGGGGGACTTGTCCGATTTAGGTCAGAGGGTTTTTCGGACTAGTCCGTGCTAATATCGGACTTGTCCGATTTTGTGCAACTTGTAAAGTGTTTGGAGGACTAGTCCGCACTAAGGAGGACTAGTACGATTCTAGTAAGAGAGATATCGGACTAGTCCGTAGTGATATTGGACTTGTCCGATCTTGTGCAGAAAGAAATCGGACTAGTCCGGGGTCAGTCGCACTAGTCTGGCCCTATATAAACCTGTCCAATGTGTGAGATTATTTGTGCTTGAGCTCTTGGGGTGTGTTTCCTTAATACACTCCATACACAATGATTTACTACACTTGTTTCTTGAGCACTTTTTCGCATAACTCCCGATTCTCTTTTTATTTTGGCACTTTGCTCATTTTCTCATTAAAACCTGTGCTCATCCCGACAAAGGGGTTAGGATCTCATTTGCTTGTCATAAATCATCCAAAACCCACAAGGGATTCCTAGATATACTTTCAGAAATGGCCTAGGGTTTTATATAAAAAACATCTGCCCCGTACATGCCTCATACACGTCTCGTTCGATTTTGACCTGGCGAGCTCCGTTTGACATCGTCCGCTCGCCCGATCGAAATAAAACAGAGCGTGCAGGAGTCTTGTACGACATCTTTTTTCAATCGAATGTCTGACTACAATAGCGTGTGTTGCCTTATATTCTCGTTGCAACGAGCTAACCTTTCTGAGGTGGGACAAATCGTTCACAACTTATCAAAATCGCTCGCACGAATTCGTTACGGACACCGGGTATAGGAGTAGTGGTAATGATTACACCGCGTATAGGGGCAATGGGCCAGTGTTACATTGGGGCCAGTGGTATATAGATTGTGCCACGATCAGGGAACGACGATTGAAGACACAAGAAGGAAGTACGTGTGGCACCATCTGAGAATGGTATGCACTTGCTCTCCGATGCGTCGGTCAAGAAGATGTTTTTCTTTAAAAGGAGAAATTTTTAATTTGACACGCAAAGGGCCCAGCATATGCAGGGAAAAATTATGCATATAAAAAACCACGGTTTGCATCCCTCTCGGTTATTGCAACGGCTCAACGTGTCGCATCGGCTTCAGTGGCAATTTTTTAATTTGACGCGGAAATGGCCGAGGGTTTTATATAAAAATGTTCGCCCCGTGCATGCCTCATACACGTCCCGTTTGATTTTGACCTGGCCAGCTCCGTTTGACATCGTCTGCTCGCCCGGTCGAAATCAAATGGAGCGTGCGGGAGTCTTGTACGACATCTTTTTTCAATCGAATGTCTGACTACAATAGCGCGCATTGCCTTATATTCTCGTTGCAACGAGCTCAACTTTTCGAGGTGGGACAAATCGTTCATAACTTGTCAAAATCGCTCGGACAAATTCGTTACGGACACAGCACGCGGGGGCAGATGCAGGGAATATGCCAGGTGACCAATGCACAACCTGGGCCCAGGTGGTGCATAGATTGCAAGTGATGAGGATATGATTCATGGAATTAATTCTAGTGTTATCCCTGTCATGTCTGACCATCATACAACCTCGTTCGTTCATGTGCACACATGTCACAGTCATGCAACTGCTTCATCCGTCCGTTCATGTGGACCATGTCACAAATGCGGAACGGTATGCACAACCTTGGATATGCATACAATATCCACAAATTTTTTTCCTCGTTTTGGTAGGAGTGGTTCCACTTCAATCTAAGTGGATTGGAGAGTGTCTGGCCATCATACGACCTGGTGTAATAAAGATTTTTGAATCTGATATACTCCTCTTTTTAATTCTTATCTTTATGACCACAAGTTGCATTGACTCAACCAAACACCACGTACAACAACAATGACTCCGCGGAATCGGGAACTGGCCAAGTAAAATTGAAGTGAGCAGTCTCACGGTTCATAGATCAAAACGCGCGCCATCCTTTTTCTTCTTCCTTTTTTCTATCCATAATCGTGAGACTGTTGAGTTCCATCTTCACCGGCATATATGTACGGTCCGGGTGTGCCGGCGTACCTTAACCCCTGTCGTGCGTCCCCGGTGGTGGCTGGAAGACCCCTGCAGGTATGTTCTGATTCCTGTCCTCCAACTCCATCTAGGTTCCCGATGACACATGCGGTTCACCACCAGAAAAACCAGCAAAGCCTCGGTGATGAGCGACATGCAAGTTTCTTGATGAAAAACTGACTGCAGGGGCCTCCCGTCCTGTCCTCCCATGCGTCGTCCTGTTGATGTGTCAAAATGTAATTGGTCCCTATATTAATGCTTAGTTTAAATACCATACCTTCACAACAAATAAGATGATGACACGTCAGCAGGAGTACGCATGGGAGTACAAATGGGAGGAGGCAAGCGAGCGGCATGCAAGTTTTTTGTTGAAAAATTGACTGCGGGGGCCGCAGTTAGTTTTTTCAAAAAACTTGCATGCCGCTCAACACGAGGCTTTGTTGGTTTGTCTGGTGGTGAACCACCTGCGTCATCGGAAATCTAGAGATGGAGTAGGAGGACAGGAATCAGAGCATACCCGTAAGGCTCTTCCCAACAACCACCAGGCACGGAAGACGGTGGGTTAAGGTACACCGGCACACCCCTACCGTACGTGTACCCGGCCAGCTATGTACTAGTTTCCTTCGAACCTCTGACAGAAGAAAGCGGAAGCATGCAGGGAAATATTACTGGTCTCGAGACTATTTTGTATGGAGAATGTCTGTTGTGCATTCGTCAGGGAACACAGATACACTTTATATAGGCTAGCTAGTGTAGTGTGAAACCAAAACTAAACCCTTTCACACTACAAAGATTCAAAAGCTAGCGTTAATGACTAAATGTAGGCCAACATAGTCAAACAATGACATTGGACCAACACAGTCAACAATGACTGTTATGTGTGTGCGTGCTTATCCTTTCTACAGTCTGGTGGTGAACCGTCTGAGTCATCGGAAGCCTAGATGGAGTTTGAGGATAGGAATTGGAGCATACCTTCCTGGACCAGCATCGCCTGACGTAGCGACATTTTACTGCATGCGTGCAGTAAAGACTGCATCCACTGTTTGTTTTGATCCGACAGTTGTACTTCCCAGCTATCCAACTAAGGGGTCCATTGAAATCGTTTCTTAAACTCTTGCCTACTTGCTTCAACATGAGAAAGATTTTACATGCATACAATGATGCATACTTCAAACATCTAAATAAAACAAACTTCTATAATAAATTAGCAGGATTAAAAACACATTAACTATCGAGGACATTAGGAAGGTTCTGATGCTTTCATTTTGTAAACTTGACAAGAACTCAAGAGTTTTTATTTTCATTGCCTCTTCTTTGCATCAGTATGAAGTAAAATCTTGTTTCTTTTTTGCCTAGAGCATGAAGTGTCGTATAGATCGACCGCAATAATTAATGAGGATATGTCATATTCAAAAAGACTCCTGAAAATAGGATGCAATAAAATTCACTACGTCAGGCGATCCTGGTCTGCCTGCAGGGGTCTTCCCAACAACCACCCGGGATGACGCACGACAGGGGTTAAGGTGCACTGGCACACTGGCCCAGACTGTACGTGTACCCGGCCAGCCGCGTAGCTTCTTTTTATATTTTGTTCCCTAGGCTCAAAGATTTTCATCCGTTGGATCTATATATCCTACGGTTATTGCATCTTTTCATTTAACCCCATCCACCACCACCACCTCTCCACCTGGTGGAGGGGTTAAATAAAAAGATTCAACGACCGTAATGTAGATCGATCCGACAGTTGAAGATGGTTTATTGCATGATTGCACCAAACATCTAATTACATTCTAGTTCAACCCAACTTTAAAACAGGAAATCTTTTGACACTGATTAATCCAGTCGTGATGTTTTTCTCTTCTTGTTTTTGTGATGTTTTATTTTTTCTTGTTTCGCGATGCTGATTTTCATGTTTTGTACTTCCTCCTTCTCATATTACTTTTCGTTAATAATTAGGACAATTTTCTAGTTCAAATATGAACTAAAAAACTTGTTCTAACGATAAGTAATTATAGGTACGAGGCTATAATGTTTTATGATAGTGAACTCAATGTTGTTTGTCTATTTCATCTCTTATTTTGTTTTCTATCTGCTGTTTAGTGAACTATCTATTCTATCTGTATTCTCTGTTAATGAACAACCCTCCACACCGCCGGTGGCTTGTAAAGTTGCCTGTACGGTACTTTAGCCACTGGAGGTGCCAGGAGATCGCCCGCAGTGAGGCCTGCAAAGCGGTCTGTAAAGTAGTATACAATACTAACAGGTAGCGACGACTGGGAAGAAAAGTGGAGACAATCAACAGAGAGAAAAGAAAAGAAAGGACGAGAAAAATGTTAGAAAATATAGGTAGAACTCCAACAAACCACTAGCCCTATGCCCCTATACGCGGTGTAATCATTACCACTACTCCTATACGCGGCCATAAGTTATTACCACTGCTTCAAGGGAAGTGCTACGGACTAGATGTGCCGATTAGTTTATTTTGTGTTTATTGGGGATCATGTAATAACTAGTTCCGTCGATTAGCGACAACTGGAATGAAAAGTGGAGATAATGAACAGAGAGAAGGGAACACTGATTTCCTTTGTTCCAAACTACTGTATGATTGAATGTATTTCATTTCCAGAAGAATCCATTTCTTTAAATTGTCCCGTGAGTTTCCTTTGATGCAAACGGGGCTAAACAAAAGACGAGCGCCCATAGGAGAAACACAACAAGTGCAACATTCATAAGAGACGAGCGGGCATAGGGGAAACACATATACTACAAGTCTATTTTATATACTCCCTTTGTTCTCTTTTAGTTGGCGTTGGGAGAACTAGGGGTGCATCCAAACGGGAATGGAGGGAACATAACCCATAGAGTACAACGCCTGACGGCAGAACAGGTCATGCTCGTGCTTAATCCTAAATTTCTCAATACAGAAGACTCTCCACTCCTCCCACGTAGGCCTGCCGCAGCGTCCATTTCCCTGGTTCCCCCTATTGAGTAGCCCCAAGCGTCATCATCAAGGTTGGGCACCGCCACTGGCGGGGCTTCTGGACGACGTCTGCCTAGGAACCTCCTGACGACACCATCGATACTATTCATGGCTTCATGCCGACACCGGAAGCACTCCTTGTTGGTCCACTTCATCGCGACGGACACGGCCGCATTGTAGCCGATGTGGGCCTCACCTTTGACCTACCGGATATACTCGAAGGCGTCGCGGGCCCCGCAGTTAGCGTCGTAGTGGAGCATGGCGAGGACGTAGGCCACCACCATGTGGCCGTTCGCAGCCGCCCGGGCAAGGAACTGGGTGCCCGGCTGCACGCGACCGTGCAGGAAGACGAGGTCGAACACGGTGACATAGCACACATGAGGGTTGCCGACGATTCCCAGGCGCTCCAGGAGGTGGTCGTAGCTCTAGTTAAGCTTCCTGATGCTCTCCCGCTCCAGCGCCACGCGCCTGCCCACGGCGCGATCCCGGCACGCCGCGTCCATGGCCTTGCAGGTGGCACGCAGACTGGAGAGGTCGTCCATGGGCTGCGGACAGGTTGCGGCGACCCAACCCTTGATCAGGACCGCAATATCATGTGGCAAGGGGAATTCCATGGGCTTTGAAGGGAACCAATGTGGGCGCGCGTGATAGAGACAAATAGGAAGAGTACGCACGGAGAAGAGGATGGCCTGTGTGTGTTGCAGAGAAGAGGATGGTGTGTCTTTATTAGTACGAGCGGAGAAGATGATGAGATGCGCGCAGTGATTGTTATGGCTTCTAAAGTGCATCGTTCGGAATGCTACTTGCAAAACTCGTATGAATGTCTTTCCGTTCCAGAGGATTCCATTCCTTTAAATTGTCCCGTGAGTTTCCTTTCATGCAAACTTTGCTAAACAAAAGACGAGCGCTGGAGTTATGGCTTCTAAAGTGCAGCTGTACTTTACTTTAGCCGCTGGAGTTGTCAACATGCAGAATTTCGCCCGCAGCGGGGCCTGCAAAGCGGTGTGTAAAAAGTACTCCTCCCTCCGTCCCAACTCAACTCTATTTTTAGCTATGGTCAAACTTACCTTTGACCATTGATTTCTTGCCTGGTCCTTATCCTGATGATCGAGGTCCTCCGCCTGCTGCCCCAGATGACTTGGGACGGAATGATCCTGGCGACCAGAATGAAGTGTCGGATATGTTGTCCATGGCGCAGGGTTGTTCAACACGAGCAATAGGTAGCATATCCTAATCTTTCTCCTCATATATAGCGTATTAAATAATTTTTCGGCCCCAAATGATCTAGAAAAATTACTCCAGATTTGATGATGTAATAAACTAATCGCTGCTCAAAACAATGACGGTGCTCATCAAGCTCGCATGCTCAACTTCATTCATCCTCAAACTAGCTAATTAATTAGGGTGGATTTACGTTAGGGGTGTGCATTCGGTCTACACAATATTTCGATTCCGGTATTTTGGTCTTTTTCAAAATTCGTTTTCTTGAAATCACTACCGAATTGTTGTATTAATATTAGGTACCCGAACATTTTGGGGACCAAAATTCTGGTTCGGTCTTCGGTCCTACCCGATATATCTGAATTATACATTATATCCAGGTCATGTTTGCACAAATTTAATATGATTGATAAATTTAATCCCACGAGGTAATTTATTATAAATTGACAAATGAAAAATCAAAAATAAATGTTTAAATCCAACAACTTCACACATCACAACTTCAAAATAAAATGTCTAAATTTGAATTGTTCATAGTTTACCACTGAATGTGTCCTAGAGGGGGGGGGGGGTGAATAGGCCTTTTGAATTTCCTGCACACTTAATAGAATCATCAAAACTTGGTTGGCCGGACTAGTCCGGTTGTGTGGGCGGACTAGTCCGATGTGCAAAAATTATGTTTGTTGATCAGGTGTTAATTGGGAAAATAAATTTCTTTAGCAGCAGAATTGCGAACAACTGATATTTGTACTTGATATTAATATAAGAATGCAGGTGTAACTTCTAATTGCCTTATGTTGAAGTTTAGCACTCAAATGATCTAATGAACAAAATTTAAAGTAAATGAGACACAAGACACACGAATTTTTCCCGAGGTTCGATCTCACCACGAGATCTACGTCCTCGTTGAGGAAGCTCACACAGAGTCGGGTCTCCAACCCTTCCCCTCCTCAAGTCACCACGAAAGCCGACTTGATTCCACTATCACGGGTAATCACCAAGTTTGTGGGGCAACCTCACACGTTGAGGGCTCCCACGAGAATTACAATGAAAAAGTGATCAAATACACTCAAAAGTATTACAATGCAGAGTATGAGTGTAGAAAGATCAAACCCCAAGAGCTCGCAATGAAAGAATGACGATCTCCCAATCCCGAATTCGTGTGTTAAATTGATTTCACTCTTTTTGAACTTTAGATGTGTGGGGAGATGTGTTTTGGGCTCTTGGGACGAAGTGGCGGCGCTAGGGTTTGCTCTTTGATCAATATTCGACGTGTGTGTTGATAGGAAAGTCGTGGACTCTCTATTTATAGGGTTTCCAAAAGCTAGCAATTGAAAAACCCTAACACCGGACTAGTCTGGTGCAAGTCCGGAGTTGTCCAGTCCCAATGTGTTTCGAGGTCCAGAAAGTTTGCCGAACTAGTCCGGTCCAACCTCAGACTAGTCCGGTGCTGTGTGAAATTGACTCCAGAAAGTTCATCGGACTAGTCCGCAGACTAGTCCGATCTCCACGAATGGGAGATTACAGAAAGTTCAACGGACTAGTCCGGTCCATGATCGGACTAGTCCGGTCCCTCAGTATGAGAGACTCCAGAAACATCAATGGACTAGTCCGGTCTCCTTGTGAGTGGGATTCCAGAAAGGTGAACGGACTAGTCCGGTGCTTTGTGAAAGATAGGCTAATTTTAATCCCTTACCCTCGCGCAAAGTTGTGAGATCTTGGAGTGTGTCTTTCATACACTCCCTATACATTAAAAATCTATTTTGGTCTTCCAAGCTTCATCAAAGTATTTCTCTTTGAACACTACTTCATTTTTCACCTTTTTGTGTGCACCGAAATGTTTCACTTGTTTGTCCTGCAATCATCTCAGTAGTTTCATTAGGATCTCATATGTTTGTCATCAATTAGCCAAAACCCACAAGGGATATCCTAGATGCACTTACAATCTCCCCCTTTTCGGTGATTGATGACAACCATTTGAGATATCACAATTGAGAATAAAATCTTGATTTTCATAAGGTGTGCACATATGAGAATAATGATAAGTCCACAAAAAAACTTCTCACATATGCACACACCTTATGGTGGGGTGCCTAACAAGATTGTGATCAACAAGGTGTGATGAAGTAAAGATAATCAACAATGAGTATAAAGATAATCATCCAAGCAACAATAAGCATCACACATAAGAGAAGAAATAGTGCATTACAAGGTTTTAAAATTAAGTACACATGTCCTTGATCACAAAAACATAAAGACACCAGCTACTCTCAAACTATTAGTCTTAATCTCTCCTAGTCTCAATCTCTCCCCCTTTGGCATCAAGGCACCAAAAAGGGAAAAATTGAGGGGAATCACTCATCGCCACTCTCTTCCTCCGTCTCGGTCCGGTCCTCATCTTCACCACCATCATCATCATTTGCCGGAGCGGACTCTTCCTCGGAGTCCTCGAGGGCGGGCGGGGATCCCACGGGCTCAATCTCCAGCTTGTCGTAGATTGCTTTGTTGTTGGCATTGACATATTTTTGATGCTTCTTCTGCCTGACTTCAATCTTGCGGCAGCAGGCAAAGATAGAGGTGAGCATTTTGAGCACACCACCAGAGGGTTCATGAGCAGGTGCAGAGCTAGGAGGAGCAGTTGAGGATATTGTTGCATTCACATCCCAAGCCTGTTTAGTCCTCCTCTCAGCTTCAGGGGAGGGAGGTGCATCAGCAGCCGAAGGTAGAGTGTACTCGGTGGGCTTCTGCGGTTTCATCCCCGTATGGTGAACATCCTTGACGAACTCAAGTCCAGTCACCTTCTCAATCATGTACATGATGTACGGGGCATACCCACAAGATCTGTTTGGAGTGATTGAGATGTTCATAATGTCATTGTAGATGTATTCAAAGACATTGAACGGTCTCCTCCCACCAATGACCTTCATTAGGGTCCTCAAGGTTCCTTGAATAGTCCCCGCATCTCCATCTTTTGGGGCTATTGTCTTCCTCAAAATTCTGTTGAGGACCACATAGAAGGGCTTCAAATATTTGATAGTGGGAGCAACATACGGCATCCTTGTGTCATAGAGAAATGTGAGCTCATCCTTCTCCAGGGGTTGCAGATTGTGGATGACTAGATCATGATCCAAGGTATGCTCAAGGTGGAGAATCCTTGCAAAATCATCATAAGTGACACTATACTTGGAACCATGGGTCATCCAAGTAAGACTGTCTCCATCACCCCGAGCAAAGTAGAGTGTAGAGTAGAATTGGGCGATCACCTCATTGTTCCAGTCATTTTCAAAGGAAAACAGTTCCTTCAGTCCGTGCCTCTCCAGGGACTCAACCACCTCACGGAAAGCATGATACTTCTTTGACTGCATGTACCCGATGTTCACCCATTGACTCTTCACAACGGGATTCTTCATCTTCATGTACACATGCTCGTAGTAGTCGGCATGGAAGTTGCTCCAAAATCTTGGGTCTGAGCATTGCCGAGGTTGAGCATACACATCAACCTGCCTGAAGCTATCGGCAAGCTCACCCCCTTTTCCAGTGAAATCCTTACTTGAGAATTGCCTGTTGCGGTGACTTGGGTTTTTCATTATCAAGGGTCCAATGGGACCACTAGCAAGTCCCTTTCCTTTGTTGAGAGTCCTCTTTGGCCCTGAGGAGCTCTCACCAGCCTTTCCCTGGGACTTCTTCACAACTACCCTCCTTTTCTTAGGCAAGTTGTCGTCAGAGGGTGGAGAGTGCACATTTACATCATGCCTTTTCTTCATGTACCTCCCCTTGGCTCTCTTCACCTTTTCGCGCTCAACTTCTTCATCAACATGGAAGGAGCTGTCATCTGAGCTTGAGGACATCGTGCCTAACAAGGAGTTCATGATTTAGATGAGAATGAACTGAGAATGAAGGTGATGTGAGGATTCAAGTGTCAGAGACCAGACTTGTCCGGTGTCAGAGTGCGGACTTGTGCGGTGTACCGGACTAGTCCGTACCTGGGGGCCGGACTAGTCCAGCCTGGCACAAGAACCCTAACAAAGCTAGAATCATAACTTCTATCTAGGGTGCAAATGAGTATGAAGGTGAAAGGAATACATCTCTGAAGCTAATGTACTTCCTTAGAATCAAGAGAAATAAACTAGAACTAGGAAAGTTGAGAGTTTGATTTTAGGGAGAAATTTACCGAGATTTGAGGATTCGTGTTGAAGGAGCGCAAATCTGTCCGGATGAGTTTGGAGAGGAGTACCAACTCATCAAGGGGACAGTTTCCCACGGAGAGAGCTTGGATTTTGAGGGCTCAACTCGAAAATCTCCTTTAGGGGGGCTAGGATTTGAGAAGGTGAGGGTTTAGGTCAAGTGGAGGGAGATTTGAAATGGGCCAGCTGCTTATATAGGCAGCCGATCGGACTAGTCCGGTCAGAGGGCGGACTAGTCCGGTGCCCCCGGAAAACATAGAAGGAGGGACTGTCCGGACTTGTCCGGTGGCAAACCTGACTAGTCCGGTGTCCCTGGAAAACTGAGTGAGAGAGATACAAATAGTGATCCAAGGACAAAAATTTTGCAAATAATCTTGGTGATTATGACCAGAAAGCACTCAACACAAAAACATGGTCATAAATTCCAAGATTTCTTCATTAAAAATAGTTTTCTTAGGAGGAAAAAGAGGTGAGGGGCATTTTTAGCAATAAAATGTAACATTTGAAGTATCAACCAGATGTGCAATGTTTCAAGCCACATTTCGAGAGTCAAGAATATTAAGTTCATTCATAAGTTCACAAAACCTTTTCTCATCCAATGGTTTGGTAAAAATATCTGCAAGTTGTTTTTCAGTTCTAACATGTGAAATAGCAATGTCACCTTTTAATGAATGATCTCTAAGAAAATGATGACGGATATCTATGTACTTAGTTCTTGGGTGCTCTACTGGGTTGTGTGCAATTTTTATAGTACTTTCATTGTCACATAGAAGTGGGATATGGTTAATATTGTAGCCGTAGTCCCTAAGGGTTTGCCGCATCCAAAGTAATTGGGCGCAACAGCTACCGGCTGCAATATATTCTGCTTCTGCTATGGAAAGGGCAATGGAGTTTTGCTTTTTAGATGACCAAGATACCATGGACCTACCAAGAAACTGACAAGTCCCCGACGTGCTCTTTCTATCGACTTTGCATCCTGCATAGTCGGCATCGGAATATCCTATCAAGTTAAATTTGGATCCTTTGGGATACCAAAGGCCCAAATTGGGTGTGTGCACAAGGTACCTTAGGATTCTTTTTACAGCAACTAAATGACACTCTTTAGGTGCAGCTTGAAACCTTGCACACAAGCAAACACTAAGCATAATATCTGGCCTAGATGCACATAAATAAAGTAAAGAGCCAATCATGGACCGATATACCTTTTGATCTACATTTGGACCGTCTTCATTGAGGTCGAGATGTCCATTTGTGGCCATGGGTGTCTTGATGGGCTTGGCTTTGTCCATATTGAATTTCTTGAGAATGTATTGTGTATATTTGGTTTGCCTTATAAATGTACCTTCTCTTAGTTGCTTCACCTGGAATCCCAAGAAGAACTTTAATTCGCCCATCATTGACATCTCGAACCTATCTGTCATAATTTTTTTAAACTCTTCACAGAAGGATTTGTTAGTTGATCCAAAGATAATATCATCAACGTAAATTTGACATACAAATAAATGATCATCACAATGTTTAGTGAAAAGTGTATAGTCAGCTTTACCAATTTTGATTCCATGCTGAATTAGAAAATCTCTAAGACACTCATACCAAGCTCGAGGAGCTTGTTTGAGGCCATAGAGAGCCTTACGTAGTTTGTAGACATGGTTGGGATACTTCGGGTCTTTGAATCCTGGCGGTTGGGATACTTCGGGTCTTTGAATCCTGGTGGCTGCTCCACATAAACTTCCTCCTTGATTATTGCTTCCATGGTGGTCCTGATCTTCTTGACCTTCCTCCTCTTGATCTTGTGCAAGGTATCCCCCTTGATCATTGCCTCCGCGTTGAGGTTCAACTTGTGCATTTGAGTCGAATGTTTTCTCTAGTGGTAAGATATCGCCAAGTCCCATTTTCTTCAGTTCTTCATATGGAGCTTCCTCTTCATCTAGCACACACTTATCAACTTGCTCCACTTGTGAGCCGTTAGATTCATCGAACACTACGTCACGTGCTACTTCAACAAGGCCGGACACCTTGTTGGAGACACGATAGGCGTAGGCATTCGATTCATAACCGAGCAAGAATCCTTCATCGGACTTTGAAGTGAACTTTGAGGCCCTCTGTTTCTTGTTCAGAATAAAACATTTGAAACCCAAAACTTTAAAATAAGAAACATTTGGCTTTTTACCAGTAAGGAGCTCATATGGAGTTTTCTTCAGTAGTCGATGGAGGTACAGTCGATTAGTGGCATGGCAAGCGGTGTTCACCGCTTCTGCCCAAAACCGATCTGATGTCTTGTATTCATCCAACATGGTTCTCGCCATTTCGATTAATGTTCTGTTCTTCCTTTCGGCCACTCCATTTTGTTGAGGGGAGTAGGGTGCTGAGAATTCATGCTTTATCCCTTCTTCATCGAGAAGCTCTTCAACTTGGAGATTCTTAAATTCTGTCCCGTTGTCACTTCTGATGTTCTTTATGGTTGATGAGAATTCGTTCTGAGCTCTTCTTAAGAACTTCTTGAGGATCCCCTGAGTTTCTGATTTATCATACAAGAAAATACCCAGGTAAATCTTGAAAAATCATCAACAATTACTAAACCGTATTTGTTACCGCCGATGCTGATGTACGAGACTGGACCAAAAAGATCCATGCGGAGAAGTTCCAGCAGTCTTGCAGTGGTCATCACATTCTTGGCGGGGTGTGGTGCTCCGACTTGTTTTCCTGCTTGACAAGCGCTGCACGACCTGTCCTTTTCAAAAACCACATCCTTAAGACCACGGATGTGACCACCTTTTAGAAGTTTCTGCAGATTTCTCATCCCAACATGGGCTAGCCGTCTATGCTACAGCCATCCCATGTTGGTCTTGGCAACCAAGCAAGTCTTGAGTTCAGCTTTATCTTTGTTGAAGTCAACTAAAAAACCTTGCCCTTCAACATTCCCTTGAATGCAATTGAGCCATCGCTTCTTCTAAAAATAGTCACACCCTCATTAGTGAATAAGCAGTTGTAACCTTTGTCGCATAGTTGGGATATTGACAAAAGGTTATAATCTAGAGAATCTACGTGTAAAACATTTGATAAGGTATGTTGAGAGGATATTTCAATGTTACCGCTACCAAGGACCTTTCCTTGGCAGTTGTCTTCGAAGTATATGCCTTCACCTGGATCCTTCTTGTGCTCGTACTCCACAAACATACCTCTCTCTCCGGTCATGTGATTTGTGCATCCGCTATCAAGTACCCATTTTGTTCCGCCAGAGGAGTAAGCCTGCAAAAAAGAATTATCCCTTGGTTTTAGGTACCCAAGCTTGCTTGGGTCCTCTCAGGTTAGTCACAAGAGTCTTGGGCACCCACACACAAGTTTTCAAGTTCTTGTGGCGTGGCCCTATATATTTGGCAATGACTCTTCCATTTTTGGCTTTCATAAGAACATAAGAAGCATTAAATGTATGAAACAATGTTTGTGGTTCAGATTCATGAGATTTTTCCTTGACAAAGACAATTCTATTCTTAGCATGATTAGAAGTAGGCATGTGTTTGTTCTTATCAAAACCAAGGCCATCTTTGATATTAGGAGGTCTAGTGACCATGTATGCACTGCGTGCATATTTGATCTTCTCCTTATCAAAGATGCCGCTTAGAGGGGCATGCATATTACGAGAAGTTGATGTATTAGAAATAATATTCTTCTTACTAGAGCAAGTGCAAGTTCCGATTGTTGTCGAACTCATATCTTTGGAGGAAGAGCTCTTGGAGGAAGAAGAGTCACTTTGCTTGAGCGACTCAACTTGCACCTCAAGGATCTTGTTAACTTTTGACAAGTTAGCAAGTTCTTCCTTGATTGCAATATGCGAGTCTTTTAGCTTTGAGTAAGTTTCCTTACTCAAGACTAGCTCAACTTCAAGCGACTTGTTCTTCTCTCTTTCAAGCTCGAGAAGCTTTTCAACTTCTTGATATCTCTTCCTTTCACGGATGAGCATATCTTCTTGTCGATCAAGAAGTTCTTCCTTCTCAAAGAGTACCATTTCCTCTTCATTCGCTTGAACTTCTTGATAAAGAGTACCATTTCCTCATCATCAAGATCGGTGCTCTCGTCACTTGTGTGCCCATCGTCTTGATCTTCACGAGCTTCTTTGAGTTTGGGTCAGCATGTAGCTTTGAGAGTGACCTCTTTCCTTTTGGAGGAAGTGAGTTCGGCCAAGTCTTTGACGTATTTTGCCTCTTTCTCCATCATATCGTGATTTATGATCTTCCCCAACAACTCATCGGGGGTCAATTTATGAAAACCGGGGCTTTCTCTAATCATTGAGCAAAGTGTGACATTTCTTGGCATGAAGGCTCTAATCATTCTCTTGACTACCTCGTGATCTGTCCATTTCTTACTTCCATAGGCACATAACTTGTTGATGATTGCCTTCATCCGGTTGTACATGTCTTGAGGTGATTCGCCTTCTTCAATAGCGAATCTCCCCAACTCTCCTTCAAGCATTTCTATTTTTGCTTCACAAACCGATCTATTTCCTTTGTGAGCCATCTTAAGTGTATCCCAGATTTCCTTTGCACTTTCTAAGCCATCAATCTTGGTGAATTCCTCTCTACTTAATGATGATGTGATCACGGCGACGGCTTGTGCATTTCTGTGAATGTCTTGTTCTTGTTCTGGGGTGAGTTCCTCATCCGTGTCCGGGATATCTATGCCAGTGCAAACGATGTGCCATAGACTAGGATTTAGGGATATTAGATGCATCTTAATGTTGTACTTCCACATTGTATAGTCGCTTCCGTCAAACTGTGGAGGTTTTCCCATAGGAATAGAAAGATAATGGTTGTTTGAGTTGAGACGGTTATAGTTGTAAGGCTGTCGGGAGTAGTCGTGATGACCGCTCCCCGTCGTCTTCTCTTCTTCCTTTCCTTTTTGTCCTAGCAGCTTCTTTCTCAGAAGTGCCTTCAATTGTCGCACTTCTTCATCATCGTGTGGGCTCTCTTTCAGCACATCAAAAGCTTTAGTTTCTTGTTCCTCCTCATTGATGTTCATCTTCGAGATATCGTTGTTCTTCTCAGAGGCCATTGATCTCTCCGAGATGTGAGTCTCATTGGTGGAGAACCTTGCTCTGATACCAATTGAATGTGGCCTAGAGGCAGGGTGAATAGGCCTTTTGAATTTCCTGCACACTTAATAGAATCGTCAAAACTTGGTTGGCCGGACTAGTCCGGTTGTGTGGGCGGACTAGTCCGGTGTGCAAAAATTATGTGTGTTGATCAGGTGTTAATTGGGAAAATAAATTTCTTTAGCAGCGGAATTGCGAACAACTGATATTTGTACTTGATATTAATATAAGAATGCAGGTGTAACTTCTAATTGCCTTATGTTGAAGTTTAGCACTCAAATGATCTAATGAACAAAATTTAAAGTAAATGAGACACAAGACACACGAATTTTTCCCGAGGTTCGATCTCACCACGAGATCTACGTCCTCGTTGAGGAAGCTCACACAGAGCCGGGTCTCCAAACCTTTCCCTCCTCAAGTCACCACGAAGGCCGACTTGATTCCACTATCACGGGTAATCACCAAGTTTGTAGGGCAACCTCACAGGTTGAGGGCTCCCACGAGAATTACAATGAAAAAGTGATCAAATACACTCAAAAGTATTACAATGCAGAGTATGAGTGTAGAAAGATCAAACCCCAATAGCTCGCAATGAAAGAATGACAATCTCCCAATCCCGAATTCGAGTGTTCAATTGATTTCACTATTTTTGAACTTTAGATGTGTGGGGAGATGTGTTTTGGGCTCTTGGGACGAAGTGGCGGCGCTAGGGTTTGCTCTTTGATCAATATTCGACGTGTGTGTTGATAGGAAAGTCGTGGACTCTCTATTTATAGGGTTTCCAAAAGGTAGCCGTTGAAAAACCCTAACACCGGACTAGTCCGGTGCAAGTCCGGAGTTGTCCGGTCCCAATGTGTTTCGAGGTCCAGAAAGTTTGCCGGACTAGTCCGGTCCAACCTCGGACTAGTCCGGTGTTGTGTGAAAGTGACTCCAGAAAGTTCATCAGACTAGTCCGATCTCCACGAATGGGAGATTATAGAAAGTTCAACGGACTAGTCCGGTCCATGATCGGACTAGTTTGGTCCCTCAGTATGAGAGACTCCAGAAACATCAATGGACTAGTCCGGTGGATGCACGGACTAGTCCGGTCTCCTTGTGAGTGGGATTCCAGAAAGGTGAACAGACTAGTCCGGTCCATGATCGGACTAGTCCGGTGCTTTGTGAAAGATAGGTTAATTTTAATCCCTTACCCTCGCGCAAAGTTGTGAGCTCTTGGAGTGTGTCTTTCATACACTCCCTATACATTCAAAATCTATTTTGGTCTTCCAAGCTTCATCAAAGTATTTCTCTTTGAATACTACTTCATTTTTCACCTTTTTGTGTGCACCAAAATGTTTCACTTGTTTGTCCTACAATCATCTCAGTAGTTTCATTAGGATCTCATATGTTTGTCATCAATTAGCCAAAACCCACAAGGTATATCCTAGATGCACTTACAACCACGCATAATTTAACTTATTATTTGATGGACCGACTATTCGGTTATTTCAGTTACCTGAGAGTGGTACCCGAACCCGACATTTATTTTTCAGTTATTTATATTTGCTACCAAAAAAGTACCATATACCCGATATTTCGGTCTTTTCGGTTTCGGTCTCGGTTTTTTTTTTTGTTTCAGTTTTTTGGTCTCGTTTTTTTTGCCCACCCCTAATTTACGTAGTAGCATATGGGATATACATATTTCTCCTCCATGTTTTTTGCAAAACTATCAAGTGATATATCCTATGTGCATATTAAATATGTAAAAATAATGTAAAATAAAAAACTTTTTCAAAGGGAAGTCTTAGGTTTCGTCAAATCTATCTTTGACCAATGATATACGCAATTTTGATCTGTTTTAACAATACAAGAATTGTACTTTTAGATTCACCATGAAAGTATTTCCATAATATACAATCTAGTACTACATGTTATTAAAGTTAATAAACTCCATATAAATCATTGGTCAAAGGTAAGTTCGACCAAAATAGAAATAGAGTTGAGTCGGGGTGGAGGAAGTATTATACGTTGCTGTTTGCCGCATAATGTTTGGTCCTTGAAGTCGTAGCCATTTGTACAGGCGGCCGAAATCGGGCACACCGAACTTACGTGCACGCCAGTCACCGAGGCGCCTTAAACGCGCGCAGTGCATGCACATCTTTGAATTCAATTGGAACCGCTCCGCATCCCATCACCACTACTGCGCGTGTTGAGAGACGAACAGCCAGGCTGCTACTACGCTATAAGATCACCCGGGCACACCATCGTCTTTTCTGCATAGCCACTCTTCTTCTCTTCCCAAAACCGTGCCAATAACACCATGGCTGACAAGAAAACGCCGCCGCCAAGGGGAAGCGTCCCCGACCGGACTCCGCCCCTGACAAGGAGTGGGCTCTCTGGAAGATGGCGCGCGATGTATTTAACAATACATCGCGCTCCATGCATCGCCTTGGGTTTGGTCCCCTTCCAGAGTATGTTGCAATGGGGACCATGGGCCACTACATCTTCGGCATGACGCACTTGGCCGGTCGCCTCGACGTCCTCTGGGAGACGCTGGCGGACGAGCTCAGCATCACAGGCCGCGACAACCTGGTGGCAGTGACGTCCAGAAAACTGGGCTTCCCATCTCTGCCGCCGCGGGAGGCACCCCCGCCCAGCCAGGAGCCTAAGAAGGAGGAGGAGGAGAAGAAGGAGAAGTAGGTGGAGCGAGGTGGAGGTGAAGTAGTTTTTTCTTGTTCTTAGTTGTGTTGTTTTTCTTTTATTTTTTGTAATTTGTGTTTTTCTTTTTTCTTGTTTGTAATGTATCGTCTTAAGGTAATGAACTTTATTTTTTGTTCATTGGTGCGCAAAAATAGTTCTAAAGTTACTGTTCTAACGATAAACTAGTGAACTATTTATCTCTTTTATCTTTTAGAATGGAATATATTTTCACTTCCAACTCTACTGAGCTGGTGATCTAGAAAGTGACTACCACCTAGTTTATCTTATAGGACCACCAGGGAGAAGCCCACTCTCTATGTTCAAACCCAACACGGATCCAACATAATGAGCAATCAAACAGCAAAGCACGTAGTAAATCACAAAAAATGCTACAACGGTTTCTGGAGTACGTATCAACTTTAGCCCAGATTAAATGCTCGTGGGCGTCATTGCAAAATGGTGAAGACAAAAAAGAAATGATTCAGATGGCTTGCAAAAACAAACTAGAAGTCAGGGTCATCGAAATTTTCGCCCAATTTGGATTGAGTCTTAGTTATAGACTTCCATAATAAAAAAATGTATCGGGTATTTTACTTTCACAAGTGTGTTATAAAATGTATCGGGTGTCTTACTTTCACTAGTGTGTCGGGTTGAGTCTTTTGTTGTTGATCTTTACAACTTGGTGTATCAGTGTGGCCAAACTGTACAATATAATCGCATGACTTACACAGTACAATACAATATAATTTCCAACAATGTTGTACTCCTCCTTTCAAAGAAACGGTAGCTGTATGCACTAGCCGCTTTTAGGAACAAATGAACACTTGTGAAAACACATACGCCACATCCGATCCTCAACATCATCAAATTCAACAAGGGGAGCAACGTCTCTCCACGACGTTCTGCCTGGTGTTGCACACACGGCTCTCGCCTCACGCCGGCCACGTATCCTAATCCAACCGTACAACTTCAAATAAAGGAGGGCTAGAAGATTGTTGGAAAATAATACAAACTTATAAGAAAAGGGGGAAGAAGAAAAAGCACGGCGCGCATTTCGATACATGAACCATGACACTGCTCACATCCATCTTCATTGGCCAGTTCTCGATTCTGATGATCTCTCCAGCATGTATTCACACTAGCTACTCTCTGGTGACTGGACCCAGGGTATCCCATGGCCCATCCAGCATACCCAGTGGGTGGGCCCTGAGAAATGTTGTTGTTATTGTACGTGGTGTTAGGTTGAGACAATGCAACTTATGGTCATAACGATAAGAATTAAAAATTAGAAAGAGTATATCAGATTCAAAAATCTTCATTACTCTCTTTAATCTGGGCTCAGGCCCGTCAAATTTGGAAACTCCTCCGCTCATATTGTAACTACATCAGTCATATATCCAGGCCTGTTTCCAATTAAAATCCAAACTAAAGATGTAGACGAAGGTTTTGCACAAGAGAGAAGTTGCGCCGCGCCGCCACAGACGGCAATCAAAGGGACGACAAGGAGAGAGACCCAATGGCGGGGATTCAGGTGTACAACATGACGTTCGAGGAAGACGTGATCACCACCACCATGACTTCCTCCGGCGAGGCCGTGGAGGACTGGCTCGACGAGGTCCTCTCCGTCCACCGTCGGCACCTTCACAAGCTCATCGTCGCGCTTGACGTCGAGTGGCGCCCAAGCTACTCTGCCGACCAGAACCCCGTCGTCGTTCTACAGTTCTGCATCGGCTGCCGCTGCCTCATCTTCCAGGTCATCCACGCTGACTACTTCCCCGACGAGCTGGAATATTTCCTTGGCGATTCCGACTACCGCTTCGTCGGCGTGGGCGTGGAGGGTGACACCGAAAACTTTGGAAGGACTGGCAGCTGAAGGTGGCCAAAACAGTGGACCTGACCGAGCTCACGGCGGAGGAGATGGATCGCCTGAGCCTCCGCTGCGCGGGGCGGAAAGACATCACAATCGCCGTGATGGGCGCCGACATGGAGAAACCTTACGAGGCGAGGACGAGCTACTGGGACGCGTACAATCTCTCTGGCGAGCAGATCAGGTATGCATGCATCGACGCCTTCGTCTCCTTTGAGCCACAAGCTGCTCTCTGGTGACTATTGATCTTACCACCGAGTTTGCGGATCGGCTGCCTTCGATCATCCCGACATATGGAATTCGTAGGTGCATCGCTCAAGTTCAAGCTTTTGTGCTTGTGCGCCCAACCTCTCATAAAATTTTTTTTCTTAAGAAAACACTATATCTTGCTTTAACAAACATGCATGTTATTTCACATGCATCGAGGTCTTTCACATGCATGTTAGTTGTCCATGCATGCTACGCCCCAAACATGATCAACGAGCCTCAAACATGACGATCTCTCAAAAAAAAGAGAACACGTAACGTCAGCAAACATGATCGAGGTCTTTCACATTGATGTTAGACATACATATTCATGCTACGTCTCAAACATGTATTCCAACAATAGAATAATATTTCCTACCATATATATATATATATTTCTATATTTATCATATTCTCTACCATGCATGTGTGTATGCTCTCAACCTATATGGTAGTTTATCTACCACACTAATGAAGAATATTATCCTCTCATCAACAGAGATAACAAATTTGACACAAGGATGTTCCCTCGACGGTACGAGAATAGAATGTGGACTACCATCATCTAATAAGCGCACAGCTCTCACTATGTACGTACGTGATCATCAAATTAATTGATCGCATGCTGCCATTATATATCTCTGTACTCATCTTTTGAAGAAAGGACCGGCGTAGGCGCTAGCCGCTACGTGTTTCGATTTTATGAACAAATGAACACACTTGTGAAAAGCACGTACGCCACATCCAATCCTCAACGTCATCCAATTAACATGTTCCTCAACAAGGGGGCACAAAAATCCTCAACACGTGACCAAACATGCTTGATCTCGAGTCTCTTTCACATGCATTACATTCTTGTCCACCATCATCCATGATCACGACAATTATCAGTTCGATATAGACTCTCGGTCGGCAACGGTCAGATCCTTAAAAAAAGATATGGACTCTCGGTTGATTGCCACACGCGTTCACGTCAATGTCCGCACCTCGTTGAAATCATTCGCACAGAATGATGAACACCGCAACGGACCTACTAAGTATGCCAGGTGGGCCATTGCATATGCTGGGCCCTTTGTGTGTCATATTAAAAAACTGGCTGATGGGACGTGTTGCGCCATTGCGATAACTGAGAGGAGGCGAACCGAGGTTTGGAGTAACTCTGACCGTTGATTCAAAAGCATAATTTTTTAAGCACCCGATCATCTCCACTCACGCGCTTAGGCGACAACCGGCTATAAAGGCACACCATTCTCTTCTTCTCCGCCGCACCTCTCGATCGATTTTAGCCTCCAAACTTTTCCTCTTGCTTCTCCGCCGCACCACCGTGGACCACCTCTCTCTCTCTCTTTGTTTGCACCTCCGTCGCCGCACAAATGGGTAGCCCCGCACCGAAGCGCTTCAGGTCATCAACATCCTCCGAACCTCCTTCTTTGTTTCCGTTGCTGCCAAGGCCGATGAAACAGGAGGCGGCGCCTGCACCTCCTCCAGTCCCGTCTCCACCTGCGGCGCATGCACCTCTTTCGTTTTACTACGATGAGACTTTCCGCCTCATCGAGGAAAGCTTCAACAAACTCGACGGCAAGATTAAGGAGGTCACTGGCAGCCTGTTCGCCGCTGACGTGCAAGCAAAAGTGCTCGATAAAATGGCGCAGGATGTATTTCACAATACATCTCACTCCTGTCGCCAATTGGTACTTGGTATCCTTTCCCATCACACCAGCATGGACTCCGCCGGCTACTACATATTCGGGTTAGGCTTTGTTGCCGCTCGTCTCGACTGCCTCTACGAGACGATCGGTGAGGAGGCTGTGGTGGAGATTCGCGAGGAACTCGTGATTCCGTCAGCCGCAAGAAGTTCGATCTGGTGTTGAAGGATGCTCCACCGGCAGTTGCGGCGGATGCGGAGGCGGCGGCGGAGGAGTTGGACAAGTCCTCCTCCGAGTAGAGTAGGATTAGTAGTAGTTTTTTCTTTTGTTTTCTATGTGTTTTTTTCTTGTTTGTAATATATGTGTTGTTTTTATGTTAATGAAAAATGTCTTTTATTTTATATTCATGAACAATGTGTCCTACAGTACATGCACTAATGAAAAACTCCTCCTTTTATCGAAAAACATCGCATATGGAAAATTAACACATTAGTAATATTATACTATATTTAATAAATACTCCCTCCTTGTTCTTTTATTTGACGTTTTTGACAAAGCATTGAACTATATATGAACTAGAACTTGCTGTCTGAACGACAATTAAAAAGATAAGTATGGAGTATTAAACACATTAGTAGGACGTACGTAGTCGAATTATATTTCAAAAAAATACGAAAATAAAAAGCTACACACTAATTGTTTTTATTTCTTTTCTCTTTAACAGCTGTCATCGTGCCCGCCCCACCACCCCCAACCACCAGCCTGGCCCTAGGCAGTAGCCCCTCCTGCCTAGTTCAAGAGTCGGGCCTTCCTTTAAGACCATCCGCAGTGGTTCCCGGTACAGCTTAGGCTGTGTTTGGGAGCACAATTTTTCAATACTAAAGTTTTGGAAACCATAGTTCTTAAAATGACATCGCAATACCAAAGTATTTTAATAACAAAGTTTTGTAATGCCACGATTTTGCAATACATAGGACTGTTTGGTTGACAAACACCATTCTGTAAAAAATACTGAAAGTGCATCTAGGATCCCCGTGGGTTTTGGATGATCGATGACGAAAATTAAGTAACTAATGAGCTCAGTGATCTTAAGCACAGGTGTGGACTCAAGTGGAATCACAAATCCTCAAAAAGGAAATGGATGAAAACGGCGGTGTCGACTCGAAAAGAAGAAACTAGGGTTTCTAGCGTTTCGAGTTTAGACTAGCCGTATATGTATGAGGATCTGTGCATAAAGTGCATTGAGATCTAGTTGGGAGCTCAAAGCGATTTAGAGATCAAAACCTATTGAGAGAAGAGTGTTAGAATGGTCTGGCAGGAGTGGTCAGACTAGTCCGTGTTGGTGGTCGGACTAGTCCGCTCCTAGCCGGCCTAGTCCATTTTCAGGCGGACCAGAAGGGTCTCACTAACTTCGTACTAGTCCGTAGTGGGACGGACTAGTTCGGGGTAGTCATGGAGTGGGTTTTCGGGACTAAGTCCCAAACACACAAACTTGTCCGTTTTAGTCCGGACCAAGAAGTCCTGACTAAGATCGGACTAGTCCGCTCTGGAGGCCGGACTAGTCTGGTCTGGTGAGAGTTGGATGCTTCAGCGACTATGTCTGGAAGGCCAAACTAGTCCGCCCTGGGGGTCGGACTAGTCCGTGGTCTCCAGACTAGTCCATTTTCAGACAGAACACAAGTTTCTGTGTGAGATCGGACTAGTCTGGTTTGGACTGGACTAGTCCGTTATGAAGTGACCATTTGAATTTGATTTTGGTGGGTAGCGTGACGATTGCCGCACTGTGTGGCAGTTGTCAGGGACGTCAGTGGTCCCAAAGGCCAGACTAGTTTGGGCCATAGGACGGACTAGTCAGCCCATCTGCTAAGGTTAGCAATATGGACCTGGATCCTCTATAAATAGAGGACCTCCGGGTTCATTTGAACAACCATGAAACCCTAGCGCCACCACAGCAAACTTTGAGCCTTCAAAAGCCTCCTTCTTGCCTACTTTCCCTCAAAAACTAATTCTTGTGTGGATTAGGGTTTGGTGAGGTGAAGAAGAGAAATAACACCACTCTTTGGCTCTCGGTTTGATCTCTTGCACTTGTCGAATCTTTATGATCTGTGGCTTGAGTTATTCTTTGTGATTTGTGATCATATTTGTGGTGTGAGCCTCAGATTGTGAGAAGCCCCAACGAATCTTGTATTCACCCTTGTGATAGTGGAGAACCGGTTTGGCCCTAGTGGCAAACTCGATGAGGGAAGGGTTGTTGAACCCGGTCCTTCGTGGACTCCTCAACGGGGACGTAGATTCCTGTGTGGGATCGAACCTCAGGATAAAATCCTTGTGTCTCTTGTGTACTTCGCTTTCATCTTTTGCACATTGCTTCTAGGGTTAACTTTACTGTTTTCCTTCATTATTTTCATCTCACCGTGATCCTTAGCTTAATACTTGCTCTGTAACTTGTTAAGGTTCACTGAATCATTCTAACACATTTTGCATCTCAAGAATCAAACTAAAACTTGTTAGAAACCCTTTTTAGGTTTTCCCTGCAGGTGGACGAGACTAGTCCGCCCCTAGACCGGACTAGTCTGCCCCCTAAGTACTAATTTTGTTTTATTGAGTCGTTTCAGATCGATTAGCCTATTCACCCACCTCTAGGCAACTTTCAATTGGTATCAGAGCAAGGACTCTCCCAAAGAGTCTAAAAACTCGGAGAGAAGATGGCTGGAGTTGGGTATGATGAAATCTCGACCAATGAGGTCCAAGCAACCCAAGAGGAGATGGTTGTCTACCAAGACAAATCGACGGATGACGAAGAGACTCGCCAGCTAAAGGCGAAACTTTGAGAAAATTTGAATATTCCAAAGGTTGACACTTCGACCTCTACAACGGGTGACACGACCCACTACAACCAAAAAGGCTACAACTATGAACGCCTTGTCTCCAACAACCACTGCCTTTCCATCCCATTGGGGAAGCCTCCCCAATTCAATGGAACCGACTACGGGATGTGGAAGCACAACACGAAGATCCACCTCGTGTCACTCAATCCTTCACTATGGCAAATTGTGTTGACTGAGGTGCATATCCCAAAGAATGAGGAAGATATCACTGTGGAGCAAGCCGTGCTCCTTCACCGCAATGCCCAAGCGGCCGAAGTGAACATCTCGTCCCACTCAAGAGATGAGTTCAAGCGGGTAGATGGACTTGAGGTGGCCAAGGTTATTTGGGCACCCACAAGATGGCTCATGAAGGCAACCGAGTCGTGAAGGAGGCAAATATTGAGCTCATCGAAGGAGATCTCGGGAGGTTTGCCATTATGGATGGTGAATCTCCCCAAGAGATGTACAACCGCTTAAAGTTGCTCATCAACAAGAGTAGATCTTATGGCTGCACCAAGTGGACGGACCACGAGGTGGTGAAGAGGATGATTCGGGCATTCATGCCTAGAAACGTCTCTCTTTGCTCCATGATATGAGAAAGCCCGGGGTTTGCTCAAATGACCACGGAGGAGGTCCTAGGAAGGATCATCAACCAAGATATCATGGAGAAGGAGGTGCTCTTCTACAAAGACCTCCAAAGGTTCACTGCCTCGAAGATGAAGGATGTTGCACTCAAAGCGACATCCTCCTCAAAAGAGCAAAAAGAAGATGATGAGGAGAGTGTCGACACCGATGAGTAAGAGGCCCTCTTCATCAACAAGTTCAATAGAATGATGGGGAGAAGGAAAGGAGGATACAACAACGAGAGCAAGGGAAAGGAAAAAGCAAGGCCCAAAACAAAGAGAGCTTGCTACAATTGTGGTGAGTACGGGCACTTCATTGAGATTGCCCACACAAAGAGGGCAAGAAGAAGAAGGAGGGTAAGCCTCAAGAAAAGAAGTTCCTCAAGAAGAAGAGGCCATCCAGTCATGCTCACTTGGGCCAGGAATGGGACTCTAACAATGAGTCATCCTCCGATGACGAGGAGAAGGTGGCAACCATAGCCATCGGGAGGAGCTCCAAGGGAGGCAAGCTTTTCCCCAACCTCTACGACCACAATCCAACTTGCCTCATGGCGAAAGAAATAAGGAGAAAGTTTACTTCTCACTCATCCTCCTCCATATCCTCTCATTATGAATTTGATAGTGCTAGTGAAAATGAACACATGTTTAAGGATATAAGTAAGAGCACTTTGCGTAGAATGAAATTGATCTCAGATGGAATTTTTGAGAAAGAGGAGCTCATACATGGTCATGAGGACGTGCTTATCCATGAAAAGGATAGATGTCAAGAGCTCATCGAGCTCCTTGAGCTTGAGAGAGAGAGAGAAGAACAAGGCATTAGAGCATGATCTTGCTTTAAGCAATAAAACATGCTCAAGTCTTGAGGAGACAACCATTGGGCTCAAGTACGAACTTGGCAACTTGGCAAAAGTTAACAAGATCCTTGAATCTCAAGTTGAGTCCCTCAAGACCAATGTAGCCTCTTCCTCCAAAAGCTCACCCTCCTCAAAGGTTGCATCCAAAACAATCTCCACTTGCAAATGTTCAAACTTGATCCTTAAACTAAAGGATGAGCGTAAGTTGACTCAAGGCAAACAAGCACCTAAGGGTGCCATCTTTGACAAAGAGAAGGTGGCGTATGCACGAAGTGCATACACCAACACAAGACCTCCCTATGTCAAGGATGGTTTTGGTTATACTAGAGGTGGAATGCGAAACTCTAAAACCTCCAAGTATGGCAAAGACTTGATTAGCTTTGTCAAGGAAAGCACATCCTGAACTAAAATTGGGAAGAACATTTCAACTAGCAATAATATGCCTAAAGCTGAACCGCATCCTCTCTTTCATGACTTTGATGCATCTTATGTTCTAATGAGGAACAAGTATGGCAAAGTCTTTGCTAAATATGTTGGGCCACTCCGCAAGAGTCCCAAGCCTTGCGTGTAGATGCCCAAGTGCCTCACTACTAACGTCAAAGGACCCAACTCTGCTTGGGTACCTAAAAGGAATGCATAATCTTGTTTTGTAGGCATACTCCTCCGGTGGATCGAGATGGGTGCTTGATAGTGGATGCACCAACCACATAACCGGAGAGAGGAAAATATTCGTGGAGTATGAGCAAAACAATGATCCATGTGAAGGGATCTTCTTCGGGGACAATAGCCGAGGGAAAATCCTTGGCTCCGGTAAAATCATTATTTCCCCTCAACATTCACTTTCTCATGTTTTGCATGTTGATTCCTTAGACTATAACCTATTGTCCATATCTCAACTATGTGACAAGGGTTATAATTGTGTTTTTACTAATGAGGGTGTGAGCGTCCTTAGAAGAAGGGATAGCTCAATCGCTTTTAAGGGTGTGCTCAAGGGAAAGCTTTATCTTGTGGATTTCTATGCGGATAAAGCTCAACTTGACATATGCTTAATGGCGAAAAGCAACATGGGATGGTTTTGGCATAGAAGACTAGCCCATGTTGGGATGAGGAACTTACAAAAGCTTCTTAAGGGCGAGCACATCAATGGCTTGAAGGATGTTGTGTTTGAAAACGATAGGCCATGTAGCGCTTGCCAATCGGGGAAGCAAGTAGGAGCTCAACACCCATCCAAGAATATCATGATGACAACAAGGCCCTTGGAACTACTACACATGGACCTTTTCAGGCCAATAACCTACATTAGCATTGGCAATAACATATATGGTCTTATTATTGTTGATGATTTTTCTCATTTCACTTCGGTATTTTTCTTGCATGATAAGGGTGAGGCTCACGGTGTCCTCAAGAGGTTCTTGAGGAGAGCTCAAAATGAGTGCACCTCAAGAATAAAGGCTATAAGAAGTGACAACGGCATCGAGTTCAAGAACACTCAAGTGGAATAGTTCTTGAATGAGGAGGGCATTAAGCATGAATTTTCAGCCCCCTACTCCCCTCAACAAAATGGGGTGGCGGAATGGAAGAATAGGACACTCATCGAGATGTCAAGGATGATGCTTGATGAGTAGAAGACATCGGACCGGTTTTGGGCGGAGGCGGTTAACACCGCTTGCCACGCCGTCAACCGATTGTACCTCTACCGCCTCCTCAAGAAGACCCCTTACGAGATTCTAGTTGGTAAGAAACCCAATGTCTCTTACTTTCGTGTCTTTGGGAGCAAATGCTATATTCTCAACAAGAAGCCTAGGACTTCAAAGTTCGCTTCAAAGTCCGATGAAGGTTTCTTGCTTGGTTATGATTCAAACACCCACGCCTACCGTGTTTTCAACAAATCCTTCGGGATTGTTGAAATAGCACGCGACGTGGTGTTTGATGAAACTAATGGCTCCCAAGTGTAGCAAGTTGATCAAAGTGTGTTAGATCAAGAAGACTCTCCACAAGAGGCTCCTAGGAGGTTGGCACTTGGAGTGATCAACCACAAGATGATGCAAGTCATCCCCCACGTGACCAAGTTGAAGATAGACAAGTGGCACCTCAACATGATCAAGAAGACAAAAGTCAAGAGGGAAGCATACATCAAGGGGGAGACCAAGAAGAAGAAGAGGATAATGATGACTCAAGAGTTCAACCTCCACATTCTCGTGTGCATCAAAGTGTTCTACGGGATCACCCCATTGACAACATCCTAGGAGACATTACAAAAGGGGTAACTACTCATTCTCGTGTTGCTAACTTTTGTGAACACTACTCTTTAGTCTCTTCTTTGGAGCGTCATAAGGTTGAAGATGCATTGAGAGACCCGGATTGGGTGGTGGCCATGAAAGAGGAGCTCAACAACTTTGAGAGGAACAAAGTTTTGCATCTTGTCAAGCGTCCACAAGCAAATGTTGTGGGAACCAAGTGGGTGTTCTACAACAAGCAAGATGAGCATGGCGTGGTGACAAGGAACAAGGCACGACTTGTGGCCAAGGGGTACTCACAAGTCGAAGGTTTGGATTTTGATGAAACCTTTGCTCCCGTAGCTAGGCTAGAGTCAATTCGTATATTACTTGCCTTTGCTACTCATCATGATTTTATGCTCTACCAAATGGACGTCAAGAGTGCGTTCCTAAATGGTCCAATCAAGGAGGAAGTCTATGTGGAGTAACCGCCGGGTTTTGAAGACCAAGACTTCCCAAACCGTGTCATCAAACTACGTAAGACTCTCTATGGCCTCAAACAAGTTCCTAGAGCTTGGTATGAGTGCTTAGAGAATTTTTGATTCAAAATGGTTTTAAGATAGGAAAAGCTGACTATACTCTCTTTACAAAGCACTTTAATGATGATCTCTTTGTGTGCCAAATATATGTCGATGACATCATATTTGGTTCTACTAACAAAGTGTTTTGTGATGAGTTTTCTAAGATAATGACAGAGAGATTTGAGATGTCCATGATGGGAGAGTTGAAGTTCTTTTTAGGTTTCCAAGTTAAGCAACTCAAAGAAGGCACGTTCATAAGTCAAACAAAGTACACTCAAGACATATTAAAGAAGTTTGACATGGACAAAGCCAAACCCATCAAGACTCCAATGGCGACTAGTGGACATCTAGACCTCAACGAAGATGGTCCAAGTGTGGACCAAAAGGTATATTTTTCTATGATTGGTTCTCTGTTATATCTTTGTGCATCTAGACCCGATATTATGCTTAGTGTGTGTATGCGTGCACGTTTTCAAGCTGCACCTAAGGTGTGTCATTTGACCGCCGTTAAGAGAATTCTTATATATTTAGTTCACACACCTAGCCTAGGACTTTGGTACCCCAAAGGATCCAAGTTTAACCTTATTGGCTACTCCGATGCGGATTATGCGGGGTGCAAAGTTGATAGAAAGAGCACATCTGGGACATGTCAACTCTTGGGTAGATCCTTAGTGTCTTGGTCCTCCAAGAAACAAAACTCCATTGCTCTTTCCACAGCCGGAGCGGCGTATGTCGCAACCGGAAGTTGTTGTGCACAACTTCTTTGGAGGCGACAAACTCTAAGGGATTATGATATAAACTTGCGCCATATTCCACTCCTATGTGACAATGAGAGCGCCATCAAAATATCCCATAATCTGGTTGAGCATTCGAGGACAAAGCACATCGATATTAGGCACCACTTCTTGCGAGATCATTCCTTGAAGGGGGTATAGTGATTTCCCATGTATGAACCGAGAACCAACTAGCCGATATATTCACCAAGACCCTACATGAGAAGCGTTTTTGTGAGCTTAGGAGTGAGTTTAATATCTTAGATTCTCAAAATGTGACTTGAAACATGCACATCAGAATGTTTACTTTGCACCTTATTCAAAAGAATGTATGTGTTTGAAAAATTCATCTCTATCTCGATTTTCTCCAAAATATTTGAAAAACTAGTGACTTTGTGAGTTATGGTCGATTGTTGATTGCTTACTGACCATATTCATAAAGTTTTGTTGTGGTAATATGTCCAAAAGGATCAACTGTAGTGGCTAAAACTCAAATATATATGTTTTCAGCCTTTTTGGACCGGACTAGTCTGCCCTATAGCCGGACAAGTCCGGATTCAGACTTGTCCGGGTCTGGTCCGTAGACCAGACTAGTCCGACCCTTTACCGGACTAGTCTGGCCCCTGGGGACTTAAACCCCCAGGAGGCGACCCGACCCCTCCTCTCCCTCTCACTTGCCTCTTTCTCTTCCTCACGCCGAAAATCTCCCCTTTTGGGAGATTTTCAATTTCCTCCACCAAAAACCGATTCCAATCTGTGCATTGGACCCTTTGGAGGCGTGGGAGACTTTTCCCAATCATTCCCGGCGCGATCCATCCCCGAACTTGTCGATTTGTCAAGATTTGAAATGGTATTCCTCTCTTTTCAAAAACCTTCCTCATTCTTGATTCATAGAGTTTTTGATAGGTGCCTCTTTATTAAAGTCGTTCCTAGTATCCTTGTGATCCTATCCTAGGAGTATTGTAACTTGATTTGATGTTTTCTCAAAGAAACTGTTAGGGTTAGGGTTCATCCTGTGTAACACGGACTAGTCCGGTGCCAGGCGGACAAGTCTAGTTTACACAGGACAAACTCTAACTTCGCCTGTTTCTCATGATTTCTTTCGCACTATTCCACTTTCTTGACCTTCTATCCTATGCCTTCTTCCTGTTTCAGCAGCAATGGCAGCTCCTCGCCGATCCGTTTCTCCTCCCACTGACCCCGAGTGGGAGGCTGAGCAGCTTCGCCTTGGTGAAGAATAAGCACGGGCAGAGGTTGAGACTGCTAAGAAGCACCTCGAGCAGCGAGAGAGAGGAAAAGCAGCCAAGCAACAGCAAGCTCTCGCAGCATCTAAGGCCGCATCTACGGCCTACATTGAGGATGAAGCAATGGCTCGTGCCATAGAGGATTCCCGTAGGGAACTCCGCAAGAAGAAACGGGAGGACCGTGAGGCCCATAATTCTCAAGCTGCAGCTGAGAAGGCTTCCAAGAGGAAGCGGATTGTGACTGTTGGTGTGAAAGAACGGGCCAAGGAGAGAGCCCAGGAGGATGAGGGTGCACGGGAGGTTGAAATGGATCCCAAGAAGGGAAAAGCACCGGCTCTGACTGAGCCAAAGAAGAAAAAGCCCACTGTAAAGGCACTAGCAAAGAGGGCCAAAGGCCTTGTAATCAAGGAGAAAGGGAAAAATGCTTCCATTGGCCCCTTGGAGGTATGCACTCCTAAAAGAAATGCAAATCGGCAGCGTGAGTTGGTTGCAAATGTCTTCCATGGGAAAGGAGCTGACAAGGCAAGACAATTGCGAAATGACAAGGTCTACAAGTATGAAAGGAGCACTGCCGACCCAAGGTTTTGGTGCGATTTCCATTGTGACTACTACTGTTTGGTCTACCAGACTATGAAGAAGCCTGTGATTGATGCTCAATGGCTTGACTGGACTATATGGCCCAGAAGCAACACTTTGCTTTTAATGAGGTCATTGAGGCTGCTGAGCATCCTGAGCTCAAGGACATAATGGGATTCAAGTATAACTGGAATGTTGAGGTAATCCTGTTGTTTTACTCTACCATCTACTTCACCACTCAAGGTGATAGACAGATAATTTGGATGACTCATGGGGAGCGGTACTCAGTCACTTTTGACGAGTTTGCCAAGATTCTCGGGCTTGAGGCCCATTTTGATCATGAGATCATCATTTCTAACCTCAAGGCTGTAGACAGAGATCAGATGGACTATATGTGCCCCAGTCATGTGTCCTATGAGCCAGGGCGTGCTCGCAACATCAAACCATTCTATAGCATCCTGAACCGGATTCTGAGGAGGACCATAGCACCCAAGGATGGTGATGCAGGGGTGATCCAAGGCAGCCTAAGGCACCTGCTCCTTCTTATTGATGGTGATGAGAAGTTCAATCTCGTCGACTACATTTTCGACGACATCTTCAACATCTCGCACACCCCTAATCGTGCTTGTGGGTATGCACCCTACATTATGTGTCTCATCGAGAAGGTGTCTGGCTTTACCTTTGTCAAGGATGTGATTCATCGCCCGCTTCGTCCACAGAAGCCACCTTCTGTGCTGACTCCTCCACACCGGAAGAATGCGGAGCCTCCTTCCCATCCCGGGATGCAAGCACCTCGCCCCGTGGCACCTCCATCTCTGCCTCCGCCTCAGTCGATGAGCGCTTTCTTCAAGTGCTTCAAGGCCATCTTCACCCCCTGCCAGAAGCAAGAAGTCCGCAATCAGCGGGCGCACAAACGTCAAGAGAATTACCTCAAGGCCGTGTGTGACAAGCTTGAGGTCCCTATGTATCCTCCGGAGGAGAGCAATGGCGAGATCACACCGTTCCCCGACTTCACTGCCGACGAGCTCGCCCAGTTCCATGAGGACGAGAGCTCTTCCCGGACGGCTCCCTCAGCATGGGTCTCTGACGATGATGACGAGGACTACGAGGATCCGGAGGCCTCGGAGAGTGACGGAGCGGTGGACAACGAGGAGGACGATGACTAGTTGATAGGCCTCGTAGTTCCCCTCTTCTTTTCATTTTTGGTGTCTTGATGCGAAAGGGGGAGAGTTAGAGGGGTAGCACTTTATTTTGTTTGATCCTTGGACATGTTGCACTCCTTAATGTAATATTTATGTCATTTGAATGTTTAAATTTGTGCAAGACTGTGTATTGATTGTTTAATATCAATATGACGCTTTGAATGTCTATCTTTTGATCATATTCATACTTAATATGTCTTGTCACAAATGTTGAGCACAACACATAGGCACCCCACCATAACGCGTGTGTGTATGAAGGGCTTCCTCAATCTTCTTTTCATGATGCATTCATTGAGGTGGAGTCACTCATACACCCGCACGTTATGAAAACCAAATTTTATACTCTTATATGTTGAAGACATAATGTGTTGTCATCAATCACCAAAAAGGGGGAGATTGAAAGTGCATCTTGGATCCCCATCGGTTTTGGACGATTGATGATGACAATTAAGTAACTAATGAGCTCAGTAATTTTAAGCACATGTGTGGACTCAAGTGGAATCACAAACCCTTAAAAAGGAAAAGGATGAAAACAACGGTGTCGACTCGAAAAGAAGAAACTAGGGTTTCTAGCGTGTCGAGTTTAGACTAGCCGTATATGTATGAGGATGTGTGCATAAAGTGCATTGAGATAATGTTGGGAGATCAAAGCGTTTTAGAGATCAAAACCTATTAAGAGAAGAGTGTTAGAGTGGTCTGGCATGAGTGGTCGGACTAGTCCGTGCTGGTGGCCAGACTCGTCCGCTCCTGGCCGTCCTAGTTCATTTTCTGGCGGACCAAAAGGGTCTGTCTGACTTCGGACTAGTCCGTAGTGGGACGGACTAGTCCGGGGTAGTCATGGAGTGGGTTTTCGGGACTAAGTCCCAAAACCCAGGACTTGTCCATTTTAGTCCGGGACAAGAAGTCCAGACTGAGATCGGACTAGTCCGCTCTGGAGGCCGGACTAGTCCGGTTTGGTGAGAGTTGGGTTCTTCAGCGACTATGTCTGGGAGGCCAGACTAGTCCACCCTGGGGGCCGGACTAGTTCGTGGTCTCCAGACTAGTCAGTTTTCACATGGAACAAAAGGTCATGTGTGAGATCGGACTAGTCCGGTTTGGACCGGACTAGTCCGTTATGAAGTGACCGTTTGAATTTGATTTTGGCGGGTAGCGTGACGATTACCACGCAGTGTGGCAGTTGTCAGGTATGTCAGTGGTCCCAAAGGCCGGACTAGTCCGGGCCATAGGCCGAACTTGTCTGCCCATCTGCTGAGATCAGTAGTATGGGCCTAGATCCTCTATAAATAGAGGATCCCGGGTTCATTTGAAAAACCTTGAAACCCTAGCGCCGCCACAGCAAACTTTGAGCCTTCAAAAGCCTCCTCCTTGCCTACTTTCCCTCAAAAACTAATTCTTGTGTGGATTAGGGTTTGGTGAGGTGAAGAAGAGAAAGAACACCGCTCTTTGGCTCTCGGTATGATCTCTTGCACTTGTCGAATCTTTGTGATCTGTGGCTTGAGTTATTCTTTGTGATTTGTGATCATATTTGTGGTGGGAGTCTCAGATTGTGAGAAGCCCCAACGAATCTTGTATTCACCATTGTGATAGTGGAGAACCGGTTTGCCCCTGGTGGCAAACTCGGTGAGGGAAGGGTTGTTGAACCTGGTCCTTTATGGACTCCTCAACGGTGACATAGATTCCTGTGTGGGATCGAACCTCGAGATAAAATCCTTGTGTCCCTTGTGTACTTCACTTTCATCTATCGCACATTGCATCTAGGGTTAACTTTACTGTTTTCGTTCATTATTTTCATCTCATCGTGATCCCTAGCTTAATACTTCTCTATAACTTGTTAAGGTTCGCTAAATCATTCTAACACATTTTGCATCTCAAGAATCAAACTAAAACTTGTTAAAAACCCTTTTTAGGTTTTCCCTGCAAGTGGACCGGACTAGTCTGCCCCCTAAGTACTCATTTCATTTTATTTAGTCATTTCAGATCGAT
Organism: Tuctoria greenei; assembly: GCA_036927565.1. Classification (NCBI taxonomy): domain Eukaryota; kingdom Viridiplantae; phylum Streptophyta; class Magnoliopsida; order Poales; family Poaceae; genus Tuctoria; species Tuctoria greenei. Next base: position 131,946,200 of record JAYESD010000001.1, on the reverse strand, counting down.
TGGCCTATTCATCCTCCTCTAGGCAACTTTCAAATACCATAGTAATATCAAATACCACGGTATTGCTCTAAAACTCCAAAAATATCGTGTTCCGAAACACCATTACTGGACTGCGACCTACAAATCAGATGGTCTTATCTCTTAACCCCTTGGTGCGGAAATCAAATTCTCTATGGCCCTTCCGCACAACAGTCTCTCTGCGACCCTGCCCAGATGGTTGCCACGTACGTTCACACTCCAAATCTTACAGCCAAGGGCGCACTGCACGGTTCCCGCGACTGTGCCACCCTACCCTGATGATTGCCACATACGCGAACACACTGAATCTTGCAGCGCGCACGGGCACACAAACTCCACGTCCGGAATTTGCTCAGCGATCCGAATAACTCGGCGCTCAGCGTGCACGATCCATCATCATGCGCACAAGCACGTACGACACAGCCAAAAAGATCTGTGTTTGGTTGGTTGTCTTGAATTGAATTGACTTGGATTCATTGGATGGTCCAGTCACGTGTTATTTGCTTCGCGGTCAGACGGATGATCCGGGTTTGAGGAATATAAAATTCTCCTCGCACATGCTGGATGAGATGGTCCAGGATATTTGGTCGGATGTGAGTCCATTCACCTTATCTAATTATGCTTCTTAGTAATGTAATTAGTGATAATTACCTTGTATATTGTTGATTAATAATTACAATTATGATATTAAAACTAATATTTGCTAGTAATATGATAATTAGTATATTAACAATTAAAATTATGAAATTATCAATTTAGATGATTCAATAATCCAATCAAGTTTCATCCAACCTACCAACAAAAAATTGGATTGTCCAGTCCATCCAACCAAATGTTAATTTGGATCATCGAAGACGTAATGAAATGGATGATCCTATATCTCCAATCCAACTTCGACGTCAAACCAAACGCAATTGATGACTGAGCACTTTGTCACATGTCACTAGAGTGTACACACAAATGACAAATACACAGCCTCAACACCGGGTTTAGGGTGCATCGTGGACTAACCACATGACCCGACCAAACACTCACGTAATTAGCATACACCTGCATGAGCAACTACCTGGCCGCATCCTTCGCGTACGAACAGCAATGCCGGGCAACTTATACTTTTTGTACTACGTACAAAGAATTTTCCTTGTCCATGAGCCAATAAACAAGCTCTTCTGATGCGGCCTTGTAGTTAAAAAATGAACGACAAAGTGACAAGTTCATGGAGACGGGGGGAGTATATATATATATATATATATATATATATATATATATATATATATATATATATATATATATATATATATATATATATATATATGACGATCTTTCAAAAAAAAGAAAAAACACATAACGTCAAGAAACATGATCGAGATCTTTTGCGTGACAAACTGAAAAAAAAAACTGGAACATTGCATATACCTTGGGCCGGTGGGCCCTTTGCGTGTCAAACTTAAAAACTGGAACTAAAAAAATGAAACAACGCCGGACGAACCTACAAATTATGCCAGGTGGGCCACTGCATACCCCGGACCCTTTGCGTATCAAACTAAAAAAACTGTCTGTGATGCGGAGATGGGACGCGTCAAGCTGTTGCGACAACTTAGAGGAAGCCAACCGCAGTTTGGATTAATTTGAAAGCTCAGTTTTCGAAGCATTCGATCATCTCCACTTGCGCGCTTAGACGGCAATGACTGCTATGCAATCTGAATTCTTGTGCAAGCATGTAATCTGCGAATCTCAGCCATTCGACAAACATCCAAGGGTCGCTGACATTTTACACATAGATCCTTCCCTTTACACAGACAGGTGGAAAGATTTATGTGTAAAATGTTAGCCACCCTTTCATGTCCGTCTAATGACTGAGATTCACGGATGGCACGCTTGCACAGGAGTCCAGATTGCACAGTAGTCCGCTTAGACGAGGACCCACTATAAAAGCACGCCCGTCCTCTTGCATCTCCGTCGCACCACTCCATCTCCATTGATCGTAGCCTCCAAACTTCTCTTGCTTCACCGCCGCACCATCGCCGGCCACCTCCCGCTCTTTCTCTGCACCTCCGTCGCCTCACAAATGGGTAGCCCCACACCGAAGCGCTCCAGGCCGTCGACGTCCTCCGAACCTCCTTCTTCTCCGTTTCCGTCGCATCCAATGCCGGTGGAACTGGAGGCAGCGCCCACACCTCCTCCGTGCCCTTCTCCGCCCACGGCTCCCGCACCTCCTCATCCGGTTTGGGTTTAGGAGACTGTCCGCCTCCTCAAACACTACTTCGATGAACTCGATTGGTGCCTGAAGGAGGCCACTGAGCACCTTTCCGCCACCGCCGGGCATGCAAAAAATCATGATAAATTGGCGGGGCATGTATTTTCCTGTACATCTCGCTCGTGTGACCGTCTGGGTCTTGGGAAACTTCTCGTCTGCACCAGCATGGACACCGCCAACCACTACTGCTTTGGGTTAGGGTTTGTGGCCGGTCATCTCAACATCCTCTACGAGACGATCGGGGAGGTGGCTGGGGTGGAGGGCCGCCATCATCTTATGCGGACCATCGCCCGAAAGCCTCGGGCTCAATTGCCGAAGGGGGCGACAGCAGTGGCGGTAGCGGAGGAGGCGGCAGCGGCAGCGGCGGAGGAGGCGGCGGCGGCAGTAGTGGCGGAGGAGGAGGCGGCGGCGGCGGAGAAGGAGGTGGAGGAGATCTCCTCTAACTCCAAGTAGAGTAGTATTTGTAGTTTTTCTTTTTCTTGTTTTCTATGTGGTTTCGTAGTTCTTGTTTGTAATATATGTGTTGTTTTTATGTTAATGAAAAATGTCTTTTCTGTTCATGAACAATGTGTCCTTTGCAGCTTCGAAAAACAACTCCTTTCTAAAAAGGGGGAGATAACTGTTGTTCGATGTCTAGCCAAGAATTCGTTGTGTTGTGACAATCGACGACTCTTGGTTGAAACTCCATTGAGATTGTGGTTGAGGCTGCGTTTCTCCTCTTTTGTCTTCTTTCACTCAATTTTTCATTTGTAGTTGGTGCATGGGAAAATGTATTTTTAGCACTAGTATATACTACATGTTATCATTTCATTGTGATTAATGTTACAGAATGATGATTGTTTGCCATCGTCCTTTCGTGGACTTGGGTGTTCTGTATTTGCATATCGTTTGCATAGCACATATACATTTGGCGATTCATTTTTTTTCGTATTTTTTTAGATGTCCCACTAGCTAGCAGATGACTGCTTTTAGATTTTGATCTCCATGCATGACAACAAAGATGAATTAAGAAGCGAGCAAGTTGTCCTAAGACGAAGTCTACCCCTCTAGCTACACGCACCATGTGCAGGAATCAACGCGACATGACATGTAATTAGTCAGGATTGCATGGGTGCAAAAGGGCACGACTTGCGTCAAATTCTCCACTCCCACGAAAAAATTTTTGTTCTACTTGGCGCGCCACATTTGAGATTTTGACAATTAAATTTTCACTACCTGCGACTCCAATTTCAGTCCCGCCTATTATTGTAACCCTATTTCAGCCACGATGAGTATAAATGGAAACACTGGCCTCTGTTCCTTACACACCACTGCCCCGCCCTTCTGGTGATCTTTCAGTACTCCAAATGTGTTGTCTCTCTATCATGTGTTCCATACTTGTATTCCTAAGAAATTCCCGTATTTTCATTTCCCATGGTTTTTACAATTTTTCCCCCATGGATATCGCAGTGACACATCAAATCTTTTGGTGGTGTTGACTCCTGGGTACAACGCCGGGCAACCAAGTTTGACCGGCTCTACCGAACATCTTCGTTGCCGACACCTCCCTGCAACATCGCATCCCGAACTCCAATTTTGTGCTAGGTAAACTACACGATCCATGCCGTCTTTTTATAGAGCTATATTGGCTTGGTTCTACACGATCCATGCAGTTTTGGGCTAGTTAAGTTATACACGATCCATCCTGATATACGAAGATTAAATAAATTAACAAAGAATAAATGTGGTCTTCTGTTTCACGAATTTAGTTTTTTATATATATATATATATATATATATATATATATATATATATATACCCGAAATAAATGTCGCTCCGACAGCTTATTACGGTGGTGTATTTCTAGTTCAATTCCTGGTCGGGAACGATAAATACTAAAAACCAGAGGTAGTAGTATGTAATTTCTGGATTTAGATGTAAATGACGCATGGGTTATCTGATCAACCACTCCAAGTCTTGTACTCTCATTCCTATTTTACAAATTTGTATTCCTAAGATTTTTAGTTCCCATAGTTTTTACACTTTTTTCTTTCTTGTGCCTTCCTCGAATTGTACGTTTTTTTCTATTCTTTCTTTTCTAATTCCTCCGTTCGTAACAAACACTTCAGTTTATAGAAAGCACAGCGTCCGATCCAAAATCTACGTCGGTCATGTAATCTGACGTTATCACTGTTATTTGGAATGACTACTTATAATGCTCTTTACATTAGGAACAAGACATCAAACTGTGATGTCGTCTACAAGCATTCATGGTGGCCAACAAGCACCTGGTATAACTATAAATGTGTTTACTATCAAAATTAAACAAATTTAGACAACATTAAATCTTTTGCATGGTACGCAGAGAATATTGCAGCACATGATGTTCAGGAACCCCGAGGTTCTTCACTCCCTGGTACTACGATGCATAAACCAACAACAGGTATAGATATACAAACCAGAAAAATACTCCTTCCGCCCCAGCGTAACTTTACTTTTGGAGCTTAAAAAATGTCCCACTCCAACCCTATCGGTATCTTCCAACTACCCATATCACATCACATTACTACCTGCCTCTCTACGGTGCCATTTGTTTTGGCAGAGCGTGTTAGTTTTTTACACCTTTGGCATTGAATTCGGAGCATTTTGAGAGAATATGTTCTGTCCTTTAGATGTATTGACGATGGGTGTATCATGGTCAGTTGCATTCTTTCCTAGGCTCTACTAATTGTTTTAGCATGCCTTGCGATTCTACTTTATTAGTACATAGTCTTTATAGTTAACAATTCATCAGCCTGTGTGATGGCGAGATTTTTTTATGCCTCCACGCCGTGCTCTCTCGCCGCCGGCCACTCCAGCCAGCACCGGCGCCCACGCCCTGCTGCTGGTCACTTCAGTGTCCTCCCCGACACCTATCCCTTGCCCATCGCCACATCCCATCCTTCGCGTGCCATGATTACCCCACCGCCCGCAATTCCCTGGCCATTACTCGCCCTGCCACCAATCTTCCTTGAGATTTTCGAAGAGACCGAACCCTCAATTTGTTGAGCGTCGCAAGCTGGAACTATGCAGTACTGCACCTGCAGTAGCCACCACTGCCAAGTGGACCCGATGTCTCATGGGCCCACATGTTAGTGGCATTTAATGCAGGTGCAGTACTGCGGAGGATTTCAATCCCGCAAGCTGTCTGCCTTATCTGTCTTGCATTCGCCACCTGCTACTGCTGGCATTCATTACTTTCCCTGCAACTAATAATTCTCTTCGAGACACGCTCCGGCTGATGTCAGTCAGACCGAACCGGCGAACCCTATCTTTGTCTAGTCTAGTTTTGCCAGCTACATGCTTCCTCACAGTCTTGCCTTCTTCGCTGATGGACTAAAAATCCTCTACGGTACTACGAGTGTGTACTACCACTGACATGTGTACCTGATGGCTCATTTTAGGTTATGAACAGCAATAAAGAAGTCAATAATGTACCCCTCCCCCCATCAAAATAGTTGTCGCAGACAATCCTAACTAGTAGTTCATTTCTAATTCATTTGTTGGTCTGATATGACAATTAATATAAACCAGGAGGGAGTACTACAGAACAAAATGGTGCTGGGACAACGCGGTCGTCCCACGCTCGTATTTGCCACACTCGTCCTAAAGATGGTATGAACATCAATCTTTTCTTCTTTTTCACACTATTTGTACATGATACTATACTTGTTCAGGTGGTAATTTGCTTTAATCGTTGACTGTTTGAATAAATGTAACAGAAGGAAGGAAGCTAGGAAGAAGTGTGGCTAAAGGACTTCAGGTTGCCAGAATATGCTATGCATCCCAAGTTAGTAGAACGGAGCATGTGAAGCTACCAATTCAGTTCTCCGCTAGGTTGGGTGTTGCGGTTGGTATTAATCAGCGACACTTTGTCGATGATGTGGTTATGTTTACAAAAAGACATGCATCACTCAGCGGTGCAAGGAAGTTGGCAGAGGTTAGCCATAGTAACAAGAGAGATATAGTACGAGACATTCTGGTTAGCATTGTCACACCCCCACACAAGTATTTTTTTCTTGCAATCTCCATCCTGTATGTTTACAGCAACTTGTTATACAATGTACAAGATTCTTGGGACATCGAGGACACACCAGAGAGCGCAAGAAAAATTTTGAAAATTGCTAGTGAGCGCCACAAGGGGCGGCGCTCGACTTTGCATGCCACCTATAGGAGTTATTCTACTGATGAAGAACGTATACGAAACAAGCCTGCTAACGTAACGGTGCTCGAGTGGTTGCAACTAATAGAATATTTTGGGTCTGAGCGATTCAAGGTCATCTAACTTTTTAATAGCTTCGCATCATACAAATAATATTTCATTTACTTTAATTCATGGAATTAATACTTAAAATTATTGCGGTCAATAAGCAGGACCAATTCTCAAAATCGAAGAAGACAAAAGGCGAGCACATGTTTGGCTCCAAATCCTATGCACAACTTAGTTACGAGAAGGTATGAAAAATAAATCACGCTTTTACTTTGCACTGCAAACAATATGTATACCGACATGTTGAATTTTACTTGTATTTTATGTAGTGAGACCCAGAGACCGGAGAAGAACCCGATGATATACAACTGTGTGAGGCAAGCCATTTGTTGGAGAACGGTAACTGGGCAAACAAGCTGGCAAAAGTTGTACATGTGTGTAACACTTCAAACAATCCCCAATTAAATAAATATTTGCAAATTATCTTTGACTTTTATTTTCGTATATAGATTCAGGCACGTGCCCAAGTGGACTACATGGAAACTTAGCACAGAGGCCCAATTCCATATGATGAGAGAAACCACATTTTCCAGTGTTGTTATAGATCCTCAATCGGTTGTGCAGGATCACAGGTTCGGGGGCATGGTTATATGGCTAACCCAACTGGTCCTGAATGTGAACGTATGTGTATCCTGATGTCTGAATGCCTCAACGACCAAGTTCGAAACTTAGAAGATAGAAATGCAGGCCTCAATCACCAAGTGCGGGAGTTGGAAGGAAGAAATGATATCTTAACCACCCAGATAGAATGCATAAAACAGAAGAATGAAGAGTTAAACGTTCAAGTCCAGAACTTACAAGGTCAGATAGCGGCTGATCGTGAACAGACAGCTAAGGAAATGCAGGACATGCGCGCCTCAATGGCTGAAATGCACAAAATGGTGATGGAGACCACTCTACAAAAGGTCCACCAAAGGCACCGCCAAAAGCCACCTGCTCCAACAATTAGTCCCGGTCAGCTTAGGAAAACTCTTAGCATGCAAACACGTCGCTTTAGTAATCATTGAGTGTTGTTATGCGTGTTGCAATATCAATTGATGGATGTTTATTGTTAAACTCGTGATTCTATTGCCACTAATTTTCAAACCTGGTGCATTCGGGTTCTACTGCCGCTAATTATAAAACGTGGCATTACGAATTTCTTGTCACGAATGATAAATTGTTGCAATAGGAAGCTATTACCAGGAATTACAAAACATTGTTGTATGAACATTTGGCAACGACTCAAAAAACATTGCAGTAGATTGCTATTGCCACCATGCAGAAGACGTTGTATTAAAACACTATTGCCACAGATAAGAAATCGTTGCAATATCAAACTATTCGCCACGGATGCAAAATCGTTGCAGTACCATACTAGTTCCCACGGATCTGAAAACGTTGCAATACGGTACTATTTGCCACGTTTGTGGGCTCGTTGCAATACAAAACTATTCGCCACGGATGCAAAATCGTTGTAGTACCAGACTAGTTCCCACAGATCTGAAATCGTTGCAATACGGTACTATTTGCGATGTTTGTTGACTCATTGCAATAACATACTATTTGCCACGGACGTCAAACCGTCGCAGCACCATACTATTGGCCACGGCTGTGACATCGTTGCAATACCATACTATTTGCCACGAATGTGAAATCGTTGCAATACCATGATATTCGTTGCAATATGGTAAATCGTCGCAAGACCATAAATCGTTGCAATATGGTACTATTTGCCACAGCTGTGAAAATCGTTGCAATACTGTACTATTTGCCACGAATGTGAAAATCATTGCAATCACATACTATTACTACGAACGCGAAATCGTTGCAATACAATGCTATTCGTTGCAATACGTTAAATCGTTGCAGTACGCTAAAGCATTGCAATAACATACTATTTGCCACGAATGTGATATCGTTACAATACCGTACTATTGCCACGCCTATGAAATCATTGCAACCACATACAATTACCATGAATGTGAAATCGTTGCAATACCATGCTATTTGTTGCAATACGTTAAATTGTCGCAATACACTAAATTATTGTAACGACATACTATTTGCCACGAATATGAAATTGTTGCAATACCGTACTATTTGCCACGATCGTGAACCCGTTGCAATATCGTACTATTCTTTGCAATACGTTAAATTGTCGCAATACATGAAAACGTTGCAATAGCATCCTATTTGTCACCGATGTGAAATCATTAAATACCATACTATTCGCCACGGATGTCAAGGCGTCGCAATAACCTATTGCCCCGGGAATTATTACGACGATTCGTAAAAACTATCGCCACAATCTTTTACATTGCAACATTGACCTATTGCGATGAAAAACAACCTATTGCGACGAATTTTTTCATTGCGATAAACCGAAATCCTTGTAGTGTAGTGAAGAGGACTAATACGAATGTTGTGGGCACCAAGTGGGTTTTCCACAACAAACAAGATGAGCACCGGGTTGGTTACAAAGAACAAGGCACGAATTGTGGCCAAGGGGTACTCACAAATCAAAGGTTTGGATTTCAATTCGTATATTACTTGCCTTTGTTGTTCACCATGATTTTAAGTTGTACCAAATGGACATCAAGAGTGCATTCCTCAATGGTCCAATCAAAGAAGAGGTGTATGTGGAGCAACCCCCGGTTTTGAAGATCAAGAATTCCCAAACCATGTCTACAAATTGCGTAAGGCTTTGTATGGCCTCAAACAAGCTCCTAGAGCTTGGTATGAGTGTCTTAGAGACTTCTTAACTCAAAATAGTTTCAAAATTGGGAAGGCGGATTACACTTTGTTCACTAAGCATTTCAATGATGATTTGTTTGTTTGCCAAATATATGTCGATAACATTATATTTGGTTCTACTAACAAAGCTTTTTGTGATGAGTTTTCCAAGATAATGACCAAGAGGTTTGAGATGTCCATGACGGGGGAGTTGAAGTTATTTCTAGGTTTTCAAGTAAAACAACTCGAGGAAGGCACGTTCAATAGTCAAACAAGGTACACACAAGATATGCTCAAGAAGTTTGACATGGACAAAGCCAAACCCATCAAGACTCCAATGGGAACCAATGGACACATCGACCTTAATGAAGATGGTCCAAGTGTGGACCAAATAGTATATCATTCCATGATAGGTTCATTACTTTACTTATGTGGATCTAGGCCCAATATAGTGCTAAGTGTATGTATATGTGCTCGATTCCATGATGTTCCTAAGGTGTATCATTGGACCATTGTTAAGAGAATTCCTAGATATTTAGTTCACACACAAAGCCTAGGACTATGGTACCCCAAGGGCTCTAAGTTTAACATCATGGAGTATTCCAATGCAGATTATGCGGGGTGCAAAGTTGATAGAAAGAGCACCTCAGAAACTTGTCAATTCCTTGGTAGATCCCTAGTGTCTTGGTCCTCAAAGAAACAAAACTCCATTGCTCTTTCCATAGCCGAAGCGGAGTTTGTCGCCGCCGGAAGTTGTTGTCCACAACTTCTTTGGATGCGACAAACTCTTAGGGACTATGGCATAAACTTGCGCCATATCCCTCTCCCATGTGACAATGATAGTGCCATCAAAATAGCCCACAATCTAGTTGAACATTCAAGGACCAAACACATCGATATCCGCCACCATTTCTTGAGATATCACTTCGTCGAAGGAGACATAGCAATTTTCCATGTGAGAACCGAGAACCAATTGGCCAATATATTCACCAAGCCCCTAGATGAGAAAAAATTTTGTGAACTTAGGAGTGAGCTCAATATCTTAGATTTTTGAAATGTGGCTTGAATCTTGCACATCTAACTGTTACTTGTATTTGCTTCAAAATTCACACATGCTTGTGAAAAACTCCTCCCACTCAATTTTTCTACAAAAATATTTTGAAATTATTGAATCTTTGTGAATTATGGTCATAGTTTGGTTGTTGATTGCGTACTGACCATGTTTGCAAAGGTCTTTTGTGTAAATCTATCCAAAAGGATCAAATCTCTGGTGAAAAGCCTATATATATATATATATATATATATATATATATATATATATATATATATATATATATATATATGTGTGTGTGTGTGTGTGTGTGTGTGTGTGTGTGTGTGTGTGTGTGTGTGTGTGTGTGTGTTTGTGTGTGTGTGTGTGTATGTGTGTGTGTGTGTGTTTTCAGCCTTTAGACCAGACTAGTCCGCCCTTCTGGGCGGACAAGTCCGGTGCACCAGAATAGTCCAGACCCAGTCTATAGGCCGGACAAGTCCGGGTCTCCAACCGGACTAGTTTGGCCCCTGCGGACTTAACCTCCCCAGGGGACCCCCGACCTCCTCGCTTCCACTAAACCAATCTCTTTCCTCAAAACGCGAAAACCACACCTAATATCGGCGACTTTCGATTCCTTCCATGAAAACTCGATTCCAATCCGTGGATTGAAGCCCCAAGGTGCGTGGGAACTCTACCCCAAGCATCCTAGGTCGATTCTTCATCCACATTTCGTCGATTCAAAGATACGGAGAGGTACTCTAGACCTAGCCTGAAATACTTCAAAATTCAATTCTTTTAGGTCTTTTGATATAATCTTCTTCACAAAAGTTGGTCTCTACGTCATTGTGATCCTATCCTTGGAGTATTGTGGACAGATCGATAGTTTTTGCAAAAATCCTCAAGATCAAGGTTCTTACTGTGTGAACCGGACTAGTTCGGCCACAGGGCGGACTAGTCCGACTCGTGCGGACTAGTCCGGCCCTGGGCAGACAAGTCCGGACTCCAAAGTGAAAACTCTAACCTTGATCGATTTTGTGAATTCTAATACAATGTTCCACTTCCTTGGACTCATATACTCTCTTTTACATCACTTCTGAGGGATGATGTCAGATTCCGAATACTCACCTCTATCCGATCCCGGGGCTGAGGCGGGGAGGCAAGAAACCCATCATCAGGCTCAAAAGCAGTGAGAGCTTGCTATAGCTCTACTTGAATCGATGTCTGAAGAAAGAAACTACAAGAAGAAGCAAAGAGAGGCACATAACTCAGCTGCAGCCAAGACGGCCCCGAGAAAGAAAAGACTTGTGACAATGGGGGAGAAATCAAGAACTCAAGAAGCTAGGAGATCAAAGGACAAGGGCAAAGCGCCAGTCGAGGAGGGACCCAAGAAGAAGGCTCCAAGCGTTATGAAGCCTACAAGCAAAGCTAAGAAGGGACCTTCTCAACCAATAGGTCCCTTCAGGATGTCTTCACCTGTTAGAAACCCCAACTGCCAAGCTAGTGCTGAATCCAACATATTCAAAGGAAAAGGGGCTAATAAGGCTAGAAGACTCAGAACAGTCAATGTGTATCAATGTGAGAAGAGCATCGCTGACCCTCGCGTATGGTATAACTTCCACTGTGACTATTACCGGACCGTCTACATGTCAATACAGACTCCAGTGACGGATGCCCAATGGATTGATTGAGGGTAATGGTACAAAAGAACCATGTTGCATTCAATGTTGTAACTGAAACCATCGAGTGCCATGAACTGAAGAAACTCATGGCATTCATCTATGGCTGGAATGTTGAAGTCATTATGCAATTCTACTAAATTTTGTACTTTCACACTGATGGAGATCGGAGGATTACTTGGATGACTAATGGAGAGCAATACACTAACACTTATTGAGAGTTCGCTCAGATTCTTGATTTGGAAATTCAACTTGAGAATGAGATCATTATTTCCAATCTCAAGGCAGTTGATAGAGATGTCTTGGATTACATGTATCCAAGTCATGGAGTTCAATATGAGGCGGGCCATATCTAGAACATCAAGCCTTTCTATATTGTGCTCAACCGTGTGCTCCGAAAGACACTAGCCTCCAAGATGGAGATGCGGGGATCAGTAAAGGCAATCCAAGACATTTGATGGTGATTATTAATGGAGACGTTGGTTTCAATGTAGTGGACTATATCTTTGATGACATGTTCTACATATCTCACACACCCAACCGATCATGTAGCTATGCACCTTCTATTATGTACATGATCAAAAGTTGTTCGGGCTAACCTTCAAGAAGGATATCACTCATAGGAGACTTCATCCTCCTCTAGAGCCCGTTGCACCAAGAAAGAAGAATGACGATCCTCCTGCCTCATCCTCTCATCCCGTGGCTTCTCCACCACCTCCTCCTCCATCAGAATCTGGAATTGGCTTCTTCAAGTGCGTCAAGGCCATTTTCGCCTCTTGCCAGAAGGTGGAAGTTTGACAACATCACATGGAGTGTCGCCAAGAGAAGTATCTCAAGGCAATGTGCGACAAGCTCGAAGTTCCCATGTCCCCTGGTGCGGAGAGTGATGGAAAGATTACTCCATTCCCCAAGTTCATCGCCGAAGAACTCGCTCAATTTGGTGATGTTAGCACCTCCACGGCGGCACCCTTCGAAGAAGAAGGCGATGAGAAAACGCGAAGATCCGGAGGCATCGAAGAGCGACAGTAAGCAGCAACATGGAGACGATGAAGACGATGATGATGAAGAGTAGATCTTAGTCCTTTTTAGGGTCTTTATGCTAAAGGGGGAGAGACTGGAAGAGGGTACTTAGAGTTTTAATAGTCGTTGTCTCTTTTGATCCTTCTATGGACATGTACTATGTTTTGAAACTCTCACATTTTAATTTGTGTAAGACCTAATCTATTAAGGGTCGTATGCGCCTTAAAATGCTTGCAATGCTTACTTATGATATGATGCTTGAAATGTCTTACTTATCACTCATATTCATTGTCTTATCACAAGTTATGAACACATCACTTAGGCACCCAACATAACATGTATATGTATGATAACTCTCTCAATTTATTTATTTTTAATGCATACATTGAGGGGGAGTTACTTATACACATACATGTTATGAAAACCAATTATTATCCTTTTTGTTGAAGCTTAATGTGTTGTCATCGATCACCAAAAAGGGAGAGATTGAAAGTGCATCTAAGCAACCCCGTGAGTTTTGGATGATTGATGACGACAATTAAGATACTAATGAGCTGAGTTAATCTTAAGCACAAGTGTGATGATTGAAATGAGATAACATCCCTCAAAAATGAAAAGGTTGAAACGGGCGTCGAAGACTCAAGCATAGAAATCAGGGTTTCTATTGTGCTGAGTTTAGACTAGTTGTATCAAGTGTGAGGGTGTGTGTATCATGTGCATGGAGGTCATCAAACGGGGCTCAAAGTGGCGGTTGAGAGAAAAACCTAAGTAAGAAGCCTTAGAGAGAGAAAAATCCCCAGGGACCGGACTTGTCCGGGCATCAGGTCAGACTAGTCCGGATAGCCAGAGTAGTCCGTTTTGGGACGGACTAAAGGTATCTATTGGAGTTCGGACTTGTCCGTATGGGTACAGACTAGTCCGTTCTTCCTTGGTGAGCGTATGTGCAGCTAAGTCATGGGAGACCGGACATGTCCGCCCCAGAGGTCGGACTGGTCCGGACACTTGAGTAGTCGGTTTTGGGATGGACCAAATGGTTCTGTTCGAGTTCAGACTTATCAATTGTGGTACGGACTAGTCCGTTCATACCGTAGTGAGAGATCGTGAAGCCATGTCCTGGGAGGCCGTACTTGTCCGCCTCATTGGTCGGGCTAGTCCAGGCTCTCCCACAGTAGTCCATTTCTAGCCGGACTAAAATGTTCTGTCCGACTTCGGACTAGTCCATTTTGGGATGGACTAGTATGGGTAGCCAGTGACCGTTTGAAATTCAAACATTGGCTGGGATGTCACCATTTTTGTCGATCAGAGACATCAAATTGTCAGTGGTCCCAAAAGGCCGAACTAGTTCATGGTACAAGGTCGGACTAGTCCGGGTTTGTGTTGATGGCAACGGTTAGTTGTTGGGACCCCTAAAAAAGGGGACCCCCGACCCCTATTTGAAATATCTTGAACCCTAGTGCCGCCAAAACTTACCCTGAGCCTTTCAAAGCCTTCTACTTATCCTACTTGCTCTCTAAGACCAAATCTTGAAGAGATTTGGGTTTGGGAAGGAGAGTGAAGGAAGATCAATGTGCTTTGGCTCTCGGATTAATCTCTTGCACTTGGTGTTGCATTTTGTGGCTTGTGTGAGTTGAGCTTCGTGTGCTCCTTGATGTATTGATTCGTGGGAGCCTCAACTTGTGAACAGCCCCAAGAAACTTGGTGATTACCCCTTTGATATAGTGGAAACCAAGCTGGTCATTGTGGTGGCTCGGTGAGAAGAGGGTCAAGTGAGACCCGGTCCTTGTGTGGACTTATCAAGGTGGATGTAGGCTTTTTTGTGGAGCTGAACCACGGGATAAATCGTGTCTCGCTTGTTGCTTTACATTTCGTTATTCACTAGAATTACTATTAGGGTTCATATCATTCTACGAATCGTTCTTCATTGAAATCTTGCAACCTAATGGTTTACATTTGTTAATACAAGTTGTATTAGGTCGCTAGACATTTAATCTAACTTCTGTCAACCTAAATTCCGCAAATAACTTGTAGAAATCTAGATTTTAGGTTTTCACCTCGTGCTGAGCAGACTAGTCCGGCCCATACCAGACTAGTCCGACCTTAGGAATTTAATCTCGGTTGATTAAGCGATTTCAGGCCATATTGCCTATTCACCCCCCTCTAGGCAACTTTCAGAAAGGGCATTGTTGGACCCACCCATGACCCCCTGGACGGTAGCCATTGCTGAATTTCTATTATTGGCTAAGTACAAGGCATTCTCACGGGTCTCGGGGTAGTCACTCCCCATATGACCCATGCTGCCACAGACCTCACACGTCATGTGAGAGTCTAAGGCCTGGGCGGTGCCAAATACTTCTACATTAGCATGACAGTCCACCTTCTTGATTAGGAGGTCTAGTTTGGCAGCGATCATGTCCACCTCTTTCAAGGTGTCGATGCCTTGCTGTCCGGGCTAGAGACATGCTTTGCTCCAACCCATGTTGGAAACCATATTTTCAATCAAATCCATAGCTTTAGGCACTGTAAGTGAGAAGAAGGCTCCTCCAGCAGCAGCAACCACATGGTCATGGGCCGACGGAGTCAGCCCGTTGTTGAAATTTTAGATGATGAGCCAATTATCTATCCCATGGTAGGCACATGCCATAATGTATTCATGCAACCTTTCCCAAGCCTCAGGAATGGACTCCTTGGGCTCTTGCTGGAAGCTAGTGATTCTTCCACGTAGGCCATTAGTCCTACCCAAGGGGAAGAATTTAGCGAGGAATGCTGTAGAACACTTTTCCTAAGTGGTTATAGAACTTTTGTTCGCGTAGAACCACTACTTTGCTCTCCCAACGAGAGAGAACGGTAACAGTTGAAGATGGATGGCATGTGGTGTGACATCCTTAATCTTGAAAGTGATCTCCAGGAATTGTTGCAGGTAGGCACTTGCATCCTAGTTGGCTTTCCCATAGAAGGGATTAGCATGCACCATAGTTGACATTAAGTCTAGCAGGCACTTGTCAATAGAGGTATCCAAAAACACATGAAGGGTTTTCTGGGCCATTGACTTGCAGCGTGATGGTGCAAAAATGATGGGCTTCCTTGCTGACAGGATCACCTGAGGCGGAACGACACGGGGTCAAACATTTCTCAGCAATGATTTAGGATCTTCAACGTAGTTTGCCGGCACACATAAACCAGTCATACACTACCCTGTTTTCACATCAAAGAATGTGAAAACAAAGCAAGGTTATCCTACTAAAAACTACTAGAGTCCTATCTACCACATCATCATGCAAAACCTCCGTGAGTTTCCCGTCAACGGCGCCAAAAATGCTTGTTGGTATTTCTTAACGTCAACAGTTCATCCTAGCAACAGGTGCTACTCCCCAATTTCCAAAATTTGGCTAAATCAAATCTAAATAAGAATCTACGGTTTATTACAAAATCTCTTCTCTAATCCGCTCGAACCTCGAGGGCAAGATTCATTTTAAGAGGGGTAGAATTGTAACACCCAGATTTTCGAGTTTTGGCAAATTAAAAACTTAAATGGAAATTTAGAGTTAATAATAGTAAGAAATTTTTTTTATAAATAAAGATATTGAATATATGCATCTCATATTGCTTTTTGCATTCATCCTTAAGTAATAAAATTTATTTACCGGAATAAATAAATTGAAAGCAATTAAATTGCCATACCGAATATGAAAGAAAAGAAATGTAGAAAACTAGAAACGAAGATAAAAATAATAAACAAAGAAAGAAATAATAACTCTTGAAAAGTATAACAGTAAGTAAAAAAAGAAGAAAGAATAAGGAATTAGTAAATAATAATAAAATAAATACTAATAATAATACAAAGAAATATATAAATATAAATATATAATACAAAATAAATAAATAATATAATATAAAACATGTATTAGGGAACAAATATAAAAATAATAATAACATATATAGGAAAAAATACGTGAAACCTAAAGAAAGAAAGAAAAAAAAGAAAGAAGAAAATTTATTCTGGAATCTTCTGGAAGTTTCCGTGGGAAGCTTTGCTTCACCCATAATGTTTCGGGCAAACAGTGCCCAACCGTCATCGAGCCAAGCCAGGCCAAGCGGCCTGCTCCGCTCGCGCGCTCGCCCGGGTCAACGCGCCCAGCGGCCGTGCCACACCGCGCTGGCCAGCGTGCCCCACGCCCCGTGGCTAGGTCGGCTGAGTGCCGCACCAGACCAACGCCGAGTCGGACGCGCACGCAGGCCCAGCACCGAGGCCGATCGGGACTCTGTCCTAGCTCGGTCGAGCGCGATGTTGCCTGCCTATATAAAGGACCATAGACTCCATAGTTTCATCGACAGAAACAAGCGTCGCAGCCCCAGAAAATCCTAGCACCGTAGAAAAAAAAGGGACCAGAGTCTGCGCCGCCAGGAAAAAGGGGGAAGAAGAGGAAGAAAAAGAGGAGGGTGCCATCGTCTGCCAGAGATGATCGCGCCACCATTGTCATGCCGTCGGAGGACCGTTGCGCCATCCACTTCGTCTACGCTACATCTTCGTACCGCGATCTTCGAAACCGTCACATATACGATAGGACACGTTTTCCGATGCAAATTTTAGCGAACGTATTAGATCTAATGACCAAAATTCAATTTTAGTTGCATCATCTATTTATTTTCAGCAACATTAATCCTCACTAACCCCCCCCCCTTAAACTCGTATGAACACGTATCAACTAGTCGCATCTAATTAATAAACAACTGTAGTTAATTAACTATTGAACTTTGCATACATTCATGTCATTGTATGTTGATTAATATGTGTGCATCATGTTGATTTGTATGTATTTTCTTGTATGTGTGATCACGAGTAGAGGGACGTGCTCAAGAGGCCGCATACAAGGATTTCCAAAACCAAGACATTGAAGCGTTTGAGCAAACCCATCCATCGAAGCAAGGCAAGTGTCCTTGATCATATTGATCCCGTTTTATTAAATATTTTGATTGCGAACTTGCATGCTCGTGTCAATATGATGGGAAACCCAGACGTAGGAGTTTACTAGCGTTGTATGCCACCCCTTGTCGCTGGGATATACATGATGAGTCGGGTATGGGTATTTTTTATTTTTGCACCGCATCGCTACACGGGTTATGGGTAACTTAATTAACATGCTTGATGACTTTAATTATGAGAATTTGGTATGGTAATAAGATTATGATTAAATTAGCAACATGGAACTTAGGTGATCTAAGCAAGAACAGTTTTGTGGAATGGGTTGGATGATACGGTGGTTTTTCTTGCCTTAGATCTAAGGACCGGTTCATGCGAGAATATGCCAGGACAACAGTGCCACCACAAGGCCAAGTATGGGTGCGGTGTAGCTGAATAATTAGGAGCGCTACTAGTATTGTATGGACCATTTGATGGCGCGGGGAATGGGAGTTGAGGAGGGCTACCCTGGGGTCCTCATGGCACACGAGGGGTCCCGTGGGTGGGAGAATGGAGGTTCAATCCTGCCGGTGAAACCTTATTTGTCCATCCTTCTGAGGGTGATATGCTGAGCTGAAATTCAACCTTGTTCCCAAAGCTTCATGCAATTTTTACCAAAACTTGGAGGTAAACTGAGAACCTCTATCCGATACTATCTTCTTTGGTACCCCATGTCGGCACACAATATGCTCCATGTATAACTCTGCTAGCTTCGCGGTGCTATAGGTGGTCTTGACATGAACAAAATGAGCTGATTTGGTCAATAGATCCACAATTACCGAGGTTGAGTCATAACCGGACTGGGTACACGATAATCCAACTATGAAGTCCATACCAATCTCTTCCCACTTCCACTCCGGAATCTTTAATGGCTGCAATAATCTAGTTGGCCTTTGATGTTCCTCCTTGACTCGTTAGCACACACCACACAATGCTACATATTCAGCTATGTCCTTTTTCATGCTAGCCCACCAATAACATGTATTCAAGTCCTTGTACATCTTCGTACAACCGGGGTGAATTAAGTATGGCGAGTCATGTGCCTCCTTTAATATTGTCTCCTGAATATTCTTCACATTAGGCACAACAATCCTCTTTCCAAGCAATAAGGTACCTTGTTCATCCTCATCAAATCTGAATTCTCTCCCCTCTTGGGTCCTTTCTTTGGTCTCTTGAATTTCCTCATCCTTTGTTTGACCCTCTCGAATTTCTTGCTCCAATGTCGGATTTAACTCAATTATTCCCATCTCATCTAAAAATCCAAGGTTCAACCGTTCAAGCTCCTTACATAATGCGGACGGAAACTCTCGCACCGTGAGTTGGTGACTTACTCCTTTTCTACTCAAAGCATCGGCCACTACATTAGCCTTCCTTGGATGATAGTTGATTCCCAAATCATAATCCTTGATGAGCTCCAACCATCTTCGTTGCCTCAAATTCAGGTCCGCTCGTGTGAATATGTACTTGAGACTCTTAGGATCCGTGTAAATTTCACACGTATGACCAAGGATGTAGTGTCTCCAAGTCTTTAATGTGTGTACTACGGCTGCAAGTTCCAAATCATGCATTGGGAAATTCTTCTCATGTTTCTTCATTGTCTCGATGCATATGCAACCACTTGACCTTCTTGCATGAGCACACATCCAAGCCCTTGTCTCGATGCATCACAATATATGTCAAAACTTTTTCTTACATCTGGCAAAACCAAAACTGAGACTGTAGTTAACCTCTTCTTTAGCTCCTCAAAACTGTTTTGAAAAGCATCAGTCCATCGGAAAGCCTTTCCCTTAGTTAGCGATTCCATCATTGGCTTGGCTATCTTAGAAAAGTCCTTGATGAATCGACAGTAATATCTAGCCATTCCAAGAAGGGGACAACTGTTGTGCAATCTGATGTTTTGTGCAAGCGTGCAATCTCCAAATCTGAACCGTCCTCTATCTATCCAAGGGTGCTGCATCCAGGGTTCTTTTTGCATATTGTCAGAAGCACCAGGTGGGAGGATTTAAGTGCTAAAAGTACAACACCCTTGGATAGATATGAGATGGTTCAGATTTGGAGATTGCGCGCTTGCACAAAACATCAGATTGCACAACAGTTGTTCCCTTCCAAGAAAACTCCTTATTTCCTTTATGTTTTGCGGTGGCTCCCACTTTAGCACGTCCCTCACTTCTCCTGGATCCTCCGATACTCCTCCTCCTGAGATGATATGACCCAAAAATGATACCTCTTTCAACCAAAACTGGCACTTGCTGAATTTAGCATACAATTGATGCTCTTTCAGCTTCTACAATGTAAGCCTAAAGTGTTCCTAATGTCCTCTCATCCTTCGAGTAGATCATAATGTCATCAATGAACACCACTACAAACTTGTCCAAGTACTCCATGAAGACCTTATTCATGAGATACATAAAGTACGCAGGTGCATTTGTCAATCCAAAGGACATCACGGTGTACTCATAAGATCCATACCGTGTTCTAAAAGTTGTCTTGGGTATGTTTGATGGTCTTATCTTCATTTGAAAGTATCCCTACCTCAAATCAATCTTAGAGAAGACACAAGCACTCTACATCTGATCAAACAAATCCTCTATGCATGGAAAGGTGTACTTGTTCTTGATTGTCACCTCATTGAGAGCTCGGTAATCCACACACATCCTTTGTGACCCATCCTTCTTATCCACGAATAGAACTTGCGCTCCCCAAGGTGAAGAGCTGGGGCAAATAAAACCCTTCTCTAGTTGCTCTTGAATCTGCTTCTTGAGCTCCGCTAATTCCTTAGAAGGCATCCTATATGGCCTCTTAGCTATAGGTGTAGTACTAGGTATTAAGTCAATAACAAATTTAATGTCTCAATCAGGTGGCATACCTGGCAAATCATCCGGACACACATCCAAAAATTCACACACCACCGGAATATCCTCAATTGCGGCACCATCAATGTGATTCAGCTCCAATTGCTTAAGTTCGTGTTGAGATGCTTCAAACTCTACGGTGATCCCTTCTTCATTGGTCAACTTCACCGTCTTCGTGGCACACTCAATAACTCCATTATGCTTCCTCAACCTGTCTATACAAAGTATAATGCCCAAACCTTGAGAATCCGAGACAATGACGTTGGCGAAGAAGTCTACCCCCCTTATTCTAAGGCTTCCTATGGACATACTATATTTGTCCTCATCTCTCCTCCAGGAGACTTAACCAATAGAGTAAACTTCATATGAGAGATAGGAAAACTATACTTGGCAACATATTTCGATGCAATGAATGAATGCGATGCTCAAGAATCAAATAACATAGTCATCGGTTTGGAGTTTGCGAGAAACATACCAATCACCACTTCATCCGCTTGTTGCGCATCCTTCATAGAGACATGGTCCACGTTGCCACGAGGGAAATTCTGCTGCCCACAATTTCCTTGCAGTTGTCCTCCATTGGGTCTTGGATTTTGCCTCGGCGCATTGCTTCCTTGACCAAGGCCTGACTTATGGCATTGATGTGCAAAGTGTCTAGCTTCTCCACAAGTATAGCACTTCTTTACTCCACAAGAATTATTGGGACGAGCTTGATTCTGTGCATTGGCACCAGGAAAGATTGCACGAGGTGCAAAAGGCATTGGAGGGCTAGGTGCTTGCATAACAGGGCGCTACTGCACAAACTGAGCTGGGTGCGGTGCATAACCAGGGCGCTGAGCAGGCGCAGAAGAGCTGAAATATGGCGCATTTGGTGGCGCAAAGCGAGGGTGCACATTACTGCCTTGTTGCTATCCTTGATATTGCGCCTTCCTCTTGTTGTTTTGCTGCATCTCATAGACCTTGTTCTCCACCGCAATTGCTTTGTCCACAAGTTTCTTGAAGTTAGGATAGTCACAATTGAGCAATTGTACATGGATCTCGTTGTTCAACCCACTCATGAACAAGTATTGCTTCCGGCTGTCCCGGCTAACATCCTCAGGCGCATACCTTGAGAGTTGTATAAATTTGTTGAGATATTCCCCCACGCTTGACCTTCCTTGCCTCAAGTTCTCAAATTCTTGCCTCTTCAAAATCATAACTCCTTCCAACACATAATGAGATCAGAAGCTCTCCTTGAATTCGGCCCATGAAATCCCCTCTTGGTTCTCATGAGCATTGCAATAAGCATCCCACCAATCTGCAGCTGCTCCAACTAGTTGATGAGAAGCAAATAGCATCTTCTCCCGGTCACTGCATTGGACAATAGCTAGCTTTTTCTCCACAGACTTGAGCCAATCATCATAATCCATAGGGTCAGCAGCTTGAGCAAAGGTCGGCGGCCTAGTTTTCATGAACTCTCCCAACCGGTTATGAGGCGGTGGGGTTGGCGGTGGAGGCATGTGGGGCTGATTGTTGATGTTGCCAGCCTGCAGCTGTCCTATAGTCTGTATCATGGTCTGCATGAGCTGGTTTTGCATAGCCAAAAGCTGCTCAATATTGATAGGTCCATGAGCAGGTCCTTGCCCATTGTTATTTTGAGGTGCTCCATTGTTCTCCTCCTCATCATTGCCATCCCTCTAGTCGTGAGTCCAAACCTCACCATCTAAAGATAAGCAAGAGATAAGAATTTAGAAGACGTCGCCATCTATATGCATGAGGAGATATGAAACTAAAAAACTACCTACTCTAGCCTACGTGGATATGGAAATGCTAAAGCATCCCAAAATCCTCTTTTAAGAACACAAGCAACAATATATGGCAAACATCATACCAAACAAAAATAAATCGATTCCTGAGTGTTCCTATGTGCTCTAAAGTGTCCATTCTATCTAGGCTACGTCCTACGGTCAACCTGGCTCTGATACCAATTAGTGACACCCGGCTACGAAAATGAACCAAGTGGACGCATATGTGTGCCCAAGACGTTCAACGCACATACACGGGTGCAATTAGAAAAGGATATATAGAAAATTACCATAGAACATGATTAATTAACCACTTTTGTTACAGAATTCATATTATCCTCGATTACAAGCTCTAATAAAAATTAATGACTAGTTCGAACTAATGCATCGGAAAAAACTAATTAAGAAAACTAAGCAAAAGGGATAGCGCAACTCCAACACTCCATAGGTAAAGCCGAAGGTAGACACGACCTAGAACTCTGCATTATCTCTGTTAAACTCCAAATCATGACCTTCAACTGTTGGTGGGGGAATTGCAAGAGTGAGTACATGTAGTACTCAGCAAGTGCGGAAAGTATGTCATGTAGCTGATTCAAATGACGAACATAATAATGGCTAAGTGCTAAAAAGTACATTAAAACATTTGAAAAGCAATATATTACATGTATGTGAATAAGCCCATCATAAACCATGTAATACTAGTCCATATTCATTACCATCATCCACAGTCAAGATTTCTCATTACCAATAACAATAATCAATATCTAAATTAATCCATAACCAAACATAACCATATTATTAACCATAAACATTACCCAACCATAACCAAGCAACCATCCCAAATCCCAATTTCCCTTTAATCATGTTGGTCATCCAGGTGCTCGTAGCCGGGAGCACGGCTATCATGAAAGTTTTATTAGACTCTGTAGAGTTTGTACCACTCTACCCACGTGTTTGTGATTTCATCACCCGTCGGTGACTAAAGAACCTACCTTATGCCAATTACACTTCCTTTGGTGTATGGCCAAGGGATCACAAAATAGCCTTTACAAAGGTATTACTAGCCTATTTAGACCCCACTGAGGTTTCACCGGTGGCGATGCCTCCAACTGAGCACATCTTCAACCAAGAGTCCCCTCTTGAGCCATTCGGATCCTAGGGTAGTCCCACCAATCATCAACAAACCCAATCCGACTACCCCTTCCCTGAGCATCCTTAATGGTCCAAATAGCACTGGCAAAGCCCTAATTAATCAGCTACGCCGCACCCATACTTGGCAACATGGTGGCAGTGTAGTCCTGGCTTATTCTCGCAATAATCGGTTCTTAGATCTAAAGCAAGCAACCACAATATCATCCAACCCATCCACATAATAGGCTCGCTTAGATCACCCATTACCATATCATATTAACCAGTTCATGTTAATCATAACCTCATAAATG
Source organism: Tuctoria greenei (assembly GCA_036927565.1). Classification (NCBI taxonomy): domain Eukaryota; kingdom Viridiplantae; phylum Streptophyta; class Magnoliopsida; order Poales; family Poaceae; genus Tuctoria; species Tuctoria greenei. The sequence goes on along the minus strand of JAYESD010000001.1, from coordinate 131,922,158 downwards.
CATAATTGAGTTAAGTGGTTTAGTTGTTTTCCATTCCCAATTAATTAAGAAAAGCAAAACATAAAAAGCCCATCTCGACTCTCTACCATGAATTCCAGGTGACAAGGGTGGTCAAACAAGACTAGTAAACTTTCTATCATAGGATTTCCCATAAAATTGACAGAAGCATGCAATTTTGCAAACAAAACATTTACTTTAAAAATTGGATCAATATGCTTCAAGGACACTTGCCTTGCTCTTGGGGTTGGTCCGGGTCAAAGCCTTCAATCTCTTGGTGCTGAAGATCCTCCGCGACACTCTCTAGCACAAATCCGTCTAATCCGCACAACAAACATACAAACAACAATTACAATCAATAGACGCACATATATTACTCAATATGACATGACATACATGATTAATGCAAATGCAAGGTGAAAGTTGTTAATGAGTTGCTTTTAATGATCACTAACTAGTTCCAATAGATTTTAACAAGTTTATATAGGTTTGGATTTCATTCGATCTAATTTTGAATGAATTCAACAGAAATTAACCAAGAAAATTGGACTATTTCGCTAGGCACCGGACAAGTCTGCACTGGTCAAGAACAGCAGATTATGGTTTTCTAGGTCGACGTGATTTTGGATATTTGGGGTTGAATTCACGCAAGGAAAAGGGAATAGAAGCCATACCATGTGTTTAGGACTCCAATGAATCAAGGATCTGGGAGGCAACACTTGGATCTTTATGATCTAGGGTTGATGAGGAACTTGACGGTGAATTGTTGACGAAGAATGCGGAGTTGATGGAGATGTTGATCCTCTTTGGTTTCCTCATCTTCTTCTTCTTCTTGTTCTAGACCTCTTTCTATCTCCTTGGTGGCGGCTAATCACGAGCTAGGGTTTGGGTGAGGTGGAAAAGTGGCAAATAGATGTCAAGCCAAGGGGTGGGGTTGCTTATATAGAGGTGGAGCCTAGGGTTAGATGAATTTTGAGTTTTGAGATGAGTAGGGGTCGGTTTAGAGTCCCACATGGGCTCTAAAAGAGTTAGGAACAACGTCCCTAGTCCCACTTAATGTAAAAGTTAAGAAACAAGTCGTGAAATAAAAGATCAACTCGGAGTCGCGATTTATAGGACATGTCCGAAGAGGGCCGGACTAGTCCGAAGTTGGACAGAGACAAATCGGACAAGTCCAGACTAGACATCGGACAATTTCGAACTTATCCAGAAGGGAAAAACAGACAAGTTTGGCCACTCGGACAAGTCCGACTTTAGTCAGAGGGAAAAACGGACAAGTCCGCTAGAACACTGGACTAGTCCAGACAAGTCCAAGGACATAGAAAAATTTTCAAGGATTCTTGGAACACCGGACTAGTCCGCACTGGGCCGGACAAGTCCGAAAATGTTTAGAGAGAAAAACGGACTAGTCTGCAGAAAACGCACAAGTCCGAGCGAGATCAGAGAGAAATCGGACTAGTCCGCACAAAAATCGGGCTAGTCCGCACTTCCTAAGATTCTTAAGTGTGGTTTTGTTTCTAATTCATTTTAAACTTGTTCCTTTTGATGTGTATTAATGCTAGACATGTGTTAGAATGTATGCAATGCATGATGGATGAAAATGAGGGTGTTAAAGGTGTGGCGGAGAAGCAAGATGAGACGTTTGGAGGCTAGATCGACGGAGAGGTGCGACAGAGAAGAAGCGGACGGTGTGCCTTTATGGGTCATCATCTAAGCGCGCGGGTGGAGATGATCAGATGCCTCAAAAACCATGCTTTCGAATCGACCGACGGAGTTACTCCAAACCACGGTTTTCCTCCTTTCGATTATCGCAATGGCTCGACATGTCCCATCGGCTAGTTTTTTAATTTGATACGCAAAGGGCCCAAGGTATGCAATGGCCCACCTATCATACATTGTTGGTTCATCCCGCAGTCTTCGTAACATTTCGTGCAAACGATTTCAACAAGGTGTTGAAGATTGACGTGAATGCGCGTGGCAATCAACCGAGAGTCCATATCTTTCTTTTTGAGGATCCGACCATTATCGACCGAGAGTCCATATTGAATCGATGATAATTTTTGTGGTCATATATGATGGTGGACATGAATATAGAGCATGTGAAAGAGACTTGCGATCAAGCATGTTTGATCACGTGTTGAGGATTTTTGTGCCCCCTTGTTGAGGATCATGTTAATTTGATGACGTTGATGGTTGTATGTGGCGTATGTGTTTTCAAAACTGTGTTCATTTGCTCCTAAAATCAGAACACGTAGCGGCTAGCGTGTACGACAGTTGAATCTTCAAAAGACAAGTACAACGCATGCATCTTAGAAAATATACTATATACATGACAGCACGCGATCGATTAATTTGATGAACCACGTACGTAGTGAGAGTTGTGTGCTTATTAGATGGTAGTACACGTTCTATCCCGGTACCCTCGAGAGAACATCCTTCCTTTCAAACATAGTTTGTTGTCTCTATTGATGACAGGATAATATTCTTCATTAGTGTGGTAGATAAACTACCATTTAGGTTGAGAGTATACACATGCATGGTAGAGAATATTATAAATATAGAAATATATATATCAATACATGGTAGGAAATATTCTATTCCTGGAATACATGTTTGGAGCGTAGCATGCATATGAACATCTAACATCTATGTGAAAGACCTCGATCATGTTTGATAATGTTACGTGTTTTCTCTTTTTGTTGAGAGATCGTCATGTTTGAGGCTCGTTCATCATCTTTGGGGCATAGCATGCATGGACAACTAACATGTATGTGAAAGACAACGATCGATGATGTGAAAGACCTATATGCATGTGAAATAACATGCATGTTTTTAAAAGCCCTCTCCTCGGCACGCGCCACTGATCTAACAGACGATGGCAGCACGGTGGCTGAAGGCAGCGCACCAAGACGGCGGCACGCCGAGGCGACGGCGATGTGGAGTCCGAACAAATGGCGCGCGGTATCAACCTTTTGGCTCGTAGTTTGCAGCCTCACAGTGGAACGCGGAGGCGGGGATTGGCGTGTGTGGAGTTCGAGGCGGCAGCACTCAAAGCTCCCAGAGGCGGCGCCGCCGCCAGCCGACCGGCCAGAACTGATTAAGGGTGAAGTAAGTTTCTTACTTGTTCGAAATTATTAATATGTACTCCCTCCATCTCCCAAATTACTTTTCTCTCTTTAATTAATTAGTTCATTTTTGAAATAAAAAGAGTGATAAGTAATTTGGGATGGAGGGAGGAGTTGCAATTCCATAATTGTAAGGACTATATTAATTTGTAATTGCTTGACCTATAAAATTAATGGTTAATGATTAATTGCAAAGTAAATGACTAATGGTAGTAATTATTACCTTTTAATGATCTGTTGCCTAAAATTTTGTCAAATTTCAGACACATGACAAATAGACTCCAGCTAATTCTTCCATCACAAAAACTATTCTTTTTTTAAACAATTATCACATAAACTACTAAAACATTAACTTAAATGCCAAGATATAGTGGCGATGAAATCCTCTGCCCTGCAGTTATTACTGCAGCTGACATGTGGACCTGACAATGGTGGGTCACACATGTGATATGAACCCAAGATAGTGTTTCCTCATGAAAAAATAATTTTATGAGAGACTCGGCGCACAAGCAGAAAAGCTAGAACTTGAGTGTTGCACCTTCGAATTCCATGTTGGGATGATCGAAGGCAGCTGATCCGCAAACTCGGTTGTTAGATTAGTCCTCACCGGAGAGCAGCTTGCAGCTGACCTCGAAGGAGACGAAGGCTTCGATGCAGGCATTGTTGATCTGCTTGCCAGAGAGATTGTACATGTCCCAGTTGCTCGTCCTCACCCGGTAAGGCTTCTCCATGTCGGCGCCCATCATTGCGCTCGCGATGTCCTTCAGCACCGCACGGTGGAGGCTCGGGTGATCTATCTCCTCCGCCGCGAGCTCAGCCAGGTCCACCGTTTTGCCCTCCTTCATCTACCAGTCCTTCCAAAGTCCATCGGCGTCACCCTCCACACCCACGCCAAAGAAATCACGGACGAATCTCTGAGCAAATCTTCCAGCTCGTCAGGGAACTAGTCAGCTTGGATGACCTCAAAGATGAGGCAGCGGTGGCCAACACAGAGCTGCAGAACGGCGACGGGGTTCAGGTCGACAGAGTAGCTGGGGCGCCACTCGATTCAAGCCCGACGACAAGCTTGTGAAGGCGCCCATGGTGCACGGAGAGGACCTCGTTGAGCCAGTCTTCCACGCCCTCGCTTGAGGATGTCACGGTGGTGGTGATCATGTCATCCTTGAACATCACGTTGTACACCTGAGTCCCCTCCATTGGGTCCTCTCCTTGTCCCTACGGTTGCGGTCTATGATGGCGCGACACAACTTCTCTCTTGTGCAAATCTTCCTCTACCTCTAGTTTGGATTTGGGAAACGGACGTGCATATATAACTGATATAGTTATGATATGAATGGAGGAGTTTCCAAATTTGATAGGCCCAAGCCCCGAGTAAAGAAAGTAACAAATATTTTTTATTCTGATATACTCTTTCTATTTTGTTTCTTTAGAAAGCTCTGAGACGACACTTAGCCATTATCATGAGCAAGGAATAAAAGGTACAAAGTCAGAGTCATACAGAAACAGATTCATGCACAACTTGAGCACCGAAAAAGAAAACAAAAGACACATAAAATAGAACTAAAGAAAAACAGGCATCCAAGACCCCTCGGGAGATCAAAGTGGGGGCTCCTGCAAAAGTCCAAGTATGGGCTGTCTTCTTTATCTCAAAAAGTAGTTATTGTTCAGTCTTCTCCTTCTCATAAAAAAAATATTTCCATTTTTGAATTCTTATCAGTAGGACCACAAGTTGCATTGTCTCAACTAAACACCACGTACAACAACAACTTCTCTCAGGGGCGCACCCACTGGGTATGCCGGGTGGGCCACGGGATACCCTGGGTCCAACCACCAGAGCGTAGCTAGTGTGAATGCATGCTGGAGAAATCAGTAGAATCGGGAACTGGCCAACGAAGATGGAAGTCATTAGTCTCACAGTTCATGGATCAAAATGCGCGCCATTCTTTTTCTTCTTCCTTTTTCTTATATTATTTTTCCACCAATCTTCTAGCCCTCCTTTATTTGAAGTTGTACGGTTGGATCAGGATACGTGGCCGGTGGTGGCGAGAGCCGTGTGTGCAACACCAGGCGGAATGTCGTGGAGAGACGTTGCTCCCCTTGTTGAGGATCATGTTAATTTGATTACATTGAGGATCGGATGTGGCGTACATATTTTTGCAAGTGTGTTCATTTGTTCCTAAAATCAGAACACGTAGCGGCTAGCGCCTACGGGTGTCATTTCTTCGAAAGGACGAGTACAGAATGTTGGAAATTATATTGTACAAGGCATGCGTTTAATTTTTGATGAACCATTAAAAAATATAGTGGAGATTATGGGTCATGCCTGTTCTTTGTTATCCTTTTGGGCAGGTCCGTATGGCGAAGACCTGCAGCAGACGAATCGTCGAGGGGCGGACACTATGCTTCGAATGGCGATCAGGCTCCAAAAGGAACAGAGGGCTCCGGTTGATGTTACCGGCACCTGGAGCAAGCGGTTATCCGGGGGGTGCTGCAGACCAGAAGTGATGCACTGGAGAGAAGTGAAAAGCGCTCCAAAAAATGATCGTGAATGGAGTCGATGCTATTTTGCTATGCTGCTTCGAGGATATGTGGTCTGTTATGTTCAGCTTTGTTAATCTTGGCTAAAGTTGATACTTTAGAAACTGTTCTAGCGTCTTTTGTGATTTACTAGGTACTTTTCTTAGCTTGATGTAGTAGGCTGTGACTGTTTGATCGCTCATTATGTTGGATCTGTGTTGGGTTTCAACATAGAGAGTAGGCACATGGTGAGGGGGAAGGTTCTCCCTAGTACTGTGAGAGAACTAGGTGTAAGTCACTTTGGATCTCCATCTCAGTAGAGTTGGAAGTGGAAATATATTACATTCTAAAAAATAAAAGAGATATATAGTCCACTATTTTATCATTAGAACAGCAACATTAGAACTAAATTTGCGCACCAATGAACAAAAAAATAAAGTTCATTATCTTAAGACGATATATTACAAATAAGACAAAAGAGAAAACCAAACTAGAAACGAGAAAAGAAAAACAACACAACTATAAACAAGAAAAAAAACTACTTCTCGTCCTGCTCCTCCTCTTCCTCCTCCACCTCCTCCTCCTTCTTGGGCTTCTGGCATGGCGGGGGCGCCTCCCGCGGCGGAGACGGCAAGCGCAGCTTCCTGGACATCGCTGCCACTAGGTTGTCGCGGCCGGCGACGCCGAGCTGGACTGCCAGCGTGTCCCAGAAGACGTCGAGGCGATCGGCCAAGTGCATCATGCCAAAGACATAGTGGCCCATGGTCCCCATTCCAGTGTGCTCAGGAAGGGGACCAAGCCCATGGCTTCTCATAGAGCGCGATGTATTGTCAAATACATCACGCGCCATATTCTAGAAAGCTCACTCCATGTCGTCCGGGGGAAGTTCAGTCGGGGACACTTCCCCTTGGTGTCCTTCAGCGGGCTTGGCGACGGCTTTTTCTTGTCATCCATGGTGCTCTTGGTGCGGTTTTGGGAAGAGAGGAAGAGTGGCTGTATGGAGAAGACGATGGCATGCCCTGGTGATCTTATAGCATAGTAGCAGCCTGGGAGCGTAGTAGTGGTGATGGGATGCGAAGCGGATCGGATTGAATTCAAAGATGTGCATGCGCTGCGCGGATTTAAGGCGCCTTGGTAATTGGTGCACACGTAAGCTCGGTGCGGCCGGTTGCATGAACTGCTTGTACAATGGCTACTGCTTCAAGGACCAAACCTTATGCGGAAAACGGCTACATAATACTTCCGCTGTCCCATGCTCAACTCTATTTCTAGTTTTAATCAAACTTACCTTTGACCAATGATTTATATGGATTTTATTAACTTCAATAACATGTAAATTGTATATTATGGAAGTATTTTTCATGGTGAATCACTTGTGTGAAGTTCAGGGACTAAATTGACCCATTTGAATGTTCAAGGAGCAAAACGAGTTTTGATTGGAAGTTTGAGGATGAAGTTGAGTATTGTGCCAATTCTAAATGAGCCAAGCTTGAGCTTGCGAGCTTGATGAGCTCAAGCTCGAAATGCTGTAGTAATCTCATTTATTGATGTCATCTATGATATGTACGTATGATTAACTAAACTATATAATTCTATTAAAAATGTTTTATGGGACACAATTTTATATATGATAGCAACAATAAATAATGTGCAACATCATACGTCCACCTTAGTACTCCATTAGTTGTGAATCCTAAATTTAGTAGATTCTATTGTATATACATGAATTCTGGGTTCAACTTGAGATCGACTCGGTGTTTTATTAAACTCAAGCTTAGAAAGACAAGCCCGCTCGAGTTCGACTCGTTGACAAACCTAGATGCAATTAAAGTTTTGGCGCAGTCGTGTAATCACCAATTTTCATCCGTAGATCTACATCTTACGGTTATTACATCTTTTCATTTAACCCCTTCCACCATGCTATTAGACGAAGCGGTAATTGGAATCGCTGAGGAAATCTTCCAGCTCGTTGGGGAAGTAGTCAGCCTAGATGACTTGGAGGATGAGGCAGCGGCGGCCGACGCAGAGCTTCAAAACTGCGATGGGGTTTTGGTCGGTGGAGTAGCTCGGGCGCCACTCGACATCGAACCCAACGACGAGGTTGTGAAGGCGCCGACGGTGGATGGAGAGGACCTCGTCGTGCTAATCCTCCACGGCCTCGCTGTAGGACATCACGGTGGTGGTGATCATGTCGTCCTCGAATGTCATGCTGTACACTGAGTCCCCGCCATTGAGTCCTCTCCTTGTCGTCCCTACGGTTGCCATCTGCGGTAACATGGCGTAACTTCACTCTTCTGCAAACCTTCGTCCACACCTCTAGTTTTGATTTTGGAAACGGACGTGGATATATAACTGTTGCAGCTATGATATGAGTGGAGGAGTTTCCGAATTTGACGGGCCCAAGCCCCAAGTAAAGAATGTAATGAAATTTTTTTTAATCTCATATACTTTCTATTTTTTAATTCTTATTGTTATGACCACAATTTGCATTGTCTAAACCAAACAACACGTACAACAATAACTACTTTTCTCAGGGGCGCACCCACTGGGTATGTTGGGTGGGCCACGGCATAACCTGGGTCCAACCACCAGAGAGTAGCTAGTGTGAATGCATGCTGGAGAGATCAGTGGAATTGGTTACTGGAAAATTAAAATGGAAGTCAACAGTCTCACAGTTCATGGGTCAAAACGCGTGCCATCCTTTTTCTTCCTCCTTTTTTCTATCCATGAACCATGAGACTGCTGAGTTCCATCTTCACTGGCACACGTACGGTTCGGGTGTGCTGGTGTACCTTAACCCCCGTTGTGCGTCCCCAGCCAGTGATGGTTGGAAGACCTCTGCAGGTATGCTCTGATTCCTGTCCTCCAACTCCATCTAGGTTTCCGATGATGAAGGCGGTTCACCACCAGATAAAACCAGCAAAGCCTCGGTGATAAGCGGCATGCAAGTTTCTTAATGAGAAACTGAACTGCAGGTGCAGCCCCCAGCATGCATGTATGAAAGGAAGGATGTTCCTCGATGGTTTGCGGATAAAAGGTATACCAACATCTAGGCAGCCAGACGGAGGTTTGAATGAAGCTACATGAAGCTGCATAGATGGCTTCCTACATGAAGCTACACGAAACTACACGAAGCTTCATTCGAACCTCCGGCTGGCTACTCAGAAGATGGTATACCTTTTATCCTCAAACCCTCAAGGGAACATCCTTCCTGACAAAACATGCATGCCGAGGGCCACCCCCGCAGTCATTTTCTCATCAAGAAACTTGCATGCCACTCATCACCGAGGCTTTGCTGGTTTGTTTGTTGGTGAACCACTTGCATCATAGGAAACCTAGATGGAGTTGGAGGACAGGAATCGGAGCATACCTGCAAGGCTCTCCCCAACCACCACCAGCTAGGGACGCACGATGGGGGTTAAGGTACACCAGCACACCCGTACAATACGTGTACTCGGCAAGCCTTGTTGCTTCCTTCGAACCTCCGACTGGCTGCCTAGACGATATCATAACTTTTATCCTCAAACCCTCATGGGGACATCCTTCCTAACAAACATGTATGCCGGGGGCCGCCCCGCGGTCAGTTTCTCATCAAGAAACTTCCATGTCGCACATCACAGAGGCTTTGTTGGTTTGTCTGGAGGTGAACCGCCTGCATCATCAAAAACCTAGATGGAGTTGGAGGACAGGAATCGAAGCATACCTGTAGGGGTCTTCCAACACCACCGGTCAGGGACGCACGACAGGGGTTAAGGTACACTAGCACACCCAGATCGTACGTGTACGCGACCAGCCGTGTAGCTTCCTTCGAACCTCCTGCTGGCAGACTATATGGTGGCATACCTTTTATCCTCAAACCCTTGAGGGAACATCCTTCCTTCCAAAACATGCATGCCAGGGGCCGCCCCTGCAGTCAGTTTCTCATTAAGAAACTTGCATGCTACTCATCACCGAGGCTTTGCTGGTTTCTTTGGTGGTGAACCGCCTGCGTCATCAGAAACCTAGATGGAGTTGGAGGATAGGAATCCGAGCATACCTGCAAGGCTCTTCGCAACCACCACCGGGGACGCATGACAAGGGTTATGGTACATCGGCACACTCAGACCGTACGTGTACCCGACGAGCCATGTAGCTTTCTTCGAACCTCCACCTGGTGCCTAGATGATGGTATACCTTTTATCCTCAAACCCTCGAGGGAACATCCTTCCTTCCAAAATATGCATGCCCGGGGGCCGCCCCGCTGTCAAATTCTCATCAAGAAACCTACATGCCACTCATCACTGAGGCTTTGCTAGTTTTGCCTGGTGGTGATCCGCCTGCATCATCCAAAACAAAGATGGAGTTGGAGGACTGGAATCGGAGTATACCTGCAAGGTTCTTCCCAACCACCACCGATCGGGGACGCACGACGGGGGTTAAGGTACACTGGCACACCCGGACCGTACAAGTACCCGACCAGCCGTGTAGCTTCCTTCGAACCTCCAGCTAGCTGCCTAGATGATGGTATACCTTTTATCCTTAAACCCTTGAGGAAACATTCTTCCTGCCAAACATGCGTGTTGGGGGCCGCCCCTGTAGTCAGTTTCTCATCAAGAAACTTGCATGCCACTCATCATCGAGGCTTTGCTTGTTTTGGAGTCGACGCCATGGCAGAAGAAAGCAGTAGCTTGTAGGGGAAGATTATTATGGTCTCGTGAAACCATATAGAGAATGGTTACTAGACTATTCTGTATGGAGAATGTTTGTTGTGTATTCTTCAGGGAACACAGGTACACATTATGTAGGCTAGCTAGTGTAGTGTGATACCAAAACTAAACCCTTTCACACTCACAGATTCAAAGGCTAGCTTTAATGACTAAACGTAGGCCAACACAGTCAATCAATGACTGTTAACATAGACCAACACAATCAACAATGACTGTTACATGTGTGCGTGCTTATCCTTTCTACAGTCTGGTGGTCGCCCGCGTCATCAGAAGCCTAGATGGAGTTGGAGGACAGGAATTGGAGCATACCTACAAGGGTCTTCCCAGCAACTACCGGGGATGAATGACGGGGGTCAAGGTGCACCGGCACACCGGCACGGACCGTACGTGTGCTCGGCCAGCCATGTAGCTAATTTGTTTTATATTTTATTCCATAGGCTTAAAAGTTTGCTCCTCCTCTCTATTTGGTCTGTTTGTTCTTCCCTAGGCTTAAAAGTTTTATTTTTACAATATTTTTACATATGTAATATGACATAGGATATATCACTTGATAGTTTTGCAAAAACAATGGAGGAGAAATATGTATATCCCATGCAACTACATAAATCCACCACAATTAATTAGCTAGTTATTTTTTAAGATGATAAAAAATATTATCTTTTTCTAGGTGAGGTGGCCGGGGTAGATGATGTGCCATAATAGCTTATGTTGCATGCCAATGTGGATGTCCAACTTAGACTAAGGATGAAAGTGAAACGGTTTTGTGAAGTTGAGGGACTAAATAATTGACCCATTTGAAAGTTCAAGAACCAAACTGAGTTTTGATAGAAAGTTTGAGGATGAAGTTGAGTATTGTGCCAATTCTAAACAACCCAAGCTTGAGTTTGCAAGCTTGATGAGCTCAAGCTCGAAAAGCTCGAGTAAGCTCATTTATTGTTGTCATCTATGATATGTACGTATGATTAACTAAACTATATAATACTATTAAAAATGTTTTATGGGACACAATTTTTATATATGATAGAAATAAATAATTTGCAACATCGTGTCCACCTTCCTACTCCATTAGTTGTGAACCAAAATTTAGTAGATTCTATTGTATACATGAATTCTTGGCTCGACTCGAGATCGACTCGGTGTTTTATCAAACTCAAGCTTAGAAAGACAAGCTCGCTCGAGTTTGACTCGTTGACAGGCCTATATGCAGTTAAAGTTTTGGTGCGATCATGTAATCAAAGATTCTAATCCGTTGGATCTACATCTTACGGTTATTACATCTTTTCATTTAACCCCTTCCACCACCACCACCCCTCCACCGGTGGAGAGGGTTAAATAAAAGGATTCAACGACCGTAATGTAGATCGGTGCAATGGTTGAAGATGGTTGATTGCACAATTGCACCAAATATTTGATTACATTCTAGTTGAACCCAAGTTTAAAACAAGAATTCTATTGACACAGATTAATCCAGTCGTGATGTTTTTCTCTTCTTGTTTTATGATGTTTTATTTTTTCTTATTTCGTGATGTTTTTTTTTGTTTTTTACTTCATCCTTCCCATATTACTTGTCGTTAATAATTAGTAAAAGTTTTCTCGTTTAAAAATGAACTAAAAAACTTGTTATAATGATAAGTAATATAGGAAGGAGGGAGTAATGTTTTATGATAATGAACTCAATATTGTTCATCTATTCCATCAGTTATTTTTTTTTCTATTTCTGTTTAGTGAACTATCTGTTCTATCTGTATTCTTTGTTAATGAATGACCCTCCACACCGCTGGTGGCCTCTAATGTGGCATGTAAGATACTTTAGCCGCTGGAGGTGCCAGGAGATCGCCCGCAGCGGGGCCTGCAAAGCGGTCTGTAAAGTAGTATACAATACTAGTACGTAATTAAAAGGAAAACGCAACAGGCAGCAATGACTGGAAAGAAAAGTGGAGATAATGAACAGAGAGAAAAGAAAAGAAAGGACGAGAAAAATGTTAGAAAAAGATAGGTAGAGCTCAAACGTACCACTGGCCCTATGCCCCTATACGCGGTGTCATCATTACTACTGCTCATATACGCAGCCAGAAGTTATTACCACTGCTTGAAGGGAAGTGCTACGGATTAGATGTATCGATTAGTTTATTTTTGGTTTATTGGGAATTATGTAACAGTTAGTTCTGTTGATTAGCGATGACTGAAATGAAAAGTGGAGACAATGAATAGAGAGAAAAGAAAATAAAGGACAATAAAAATGTTAGAAAAAGATAGGTAGTACGTACGAATTAAGGTGAAAGAGTGTGGAGAACCAAACTGTAAAACAGGAAATATTTGGCGCAGATTATTATCAAACATAATATGTTATCTCTATTGATGATAGAATATTATTCTTGTGCTGATGTTGAAAACAGAGGGGTTCCATTACTTCGCGCATCCCATTAGTGGATGAAGAGAGGCGTGGGTCCCATAGGTTGTGGTGTTCATATGTCAGCCACCCCTAATGCACCTATAGTACAACAGAGGATGTAATTCTGCCACCGCCAGAAGTCGAACCATCACTACGCGCGACCCCCATCAGTACGCACGGAGAAGTTGATGGTGTGTGTCATTATATAATGTCTACATCATCTTCTCCGCGCGTACTCTATAAAGACACACCACCATCTTCTCCATAAGTACTCTAGCTTCCTCTTTGTCTTCGCCGCGCACACCCTCATTGTTTCCCTTCACAGCACGGTGACGCCAAAACCTATGGAGTTGCCGTTTACGCACGATATTGCGGTCGAGATCTCGGGGCACTTCGTCGCAAGCTCCCTGCAACCCTTGGACGACCTCTCCAGTTTGTGTGCCACCTGCAATCCCATGCATGCGGTGTGCCAGGATGGCGCCGTAGGCAGGCGCGTGGCGCTAGAGTGGATGACCCGGAGGATGTGGCGCGACCCAGAGCGCTACAAAGCCCTCGTGGAGAACCTGGCCATCGTCATCCACCCTCATGCGTCCTACGTCACCGGGCTCAAGCTCATCTTAGCGGTCGATTGCGCGCAGCAGGGCGCCCAGTTTCTCACCCGGGCGATCGAGGCTAGCCACATGGAGGTGACCTACATCCTTGGCCTCCTCCGCGACGACGCCGACCGCGGGGCCTGCGATGTTGTTGAGTATATCCGGCAGATCGAAGGCGAGGTCGATGTTGCTGAGGAAGCGGCCAAGTCCGTCACCATCATGGGGCCCAACAATGAGTGCAGACAGTCTTGGATTCAAGCCCTGGCTGAAATCGGTAATCTGGCTTGGGCGCATCCGCCCCGCCTCCGAGACCATCGATGGTGTTGCTGCCCAACAAGGAGGTTGACATGTGCACAGCTGCCAGCTGTGGGAAGCAAGGGTGGAGCGACTGCAGGGTCTTCTATAGTGAAGATTGTAGTATTAGACTCGAGCATTTCGCATTCTGCCGTGCGATATTATCCGGTATGGGCTATATACTTATAAGGTTGTGATGTTGTTTTTCTTGTTGTATAATATCGTTTTTCTTGTTTTGTAGTAATGTTTTATGTTGATGAACTCAATGTTGTTCGTCTATTCCATCTGTTATTTTGTTTTCTATCTGTTTGTTTGGTGAACTATCTGTATTATCTATATTCTCTATTAATGAATGGTCCACCACACCGCTGGTAGCCTCTAATGTGGCCGGTATGGTACTTTAGCTTCTGGAGGTACCAAAAGAGATCTCCCATATCGGGGCCTGCAAAGTGGTCTATAAAATAGTATACATTACTAGTACATAGTAACAGCAAAATGCAACATGTAGCGACGACTAGAAAGAAAAGTGGAGACAATGAACAGAGAGAAAAGAAAAGAAGGACGAGAAAAATGTTAGAAAAAGATAGGTAGTACGTACGAATTTAGGTGAAAGAGCGTGGAGAACCAAACTGTAAAACAGGAAATTTTTGGCGCAGAATACTAAAGTCTTAGGCTGTGTTTGGGAACACAATTTTTAAAATCAAAGTTTTTTTAAACCACAGTTTTTAAGATGTCATGACGATATCAAAGTATTTTAATACCACAGTTTTATAATACCGCAGTTTTGCAATACATAAGACTTTTTGGGAGCAAAGTAGCAAGCATCAAGAAGAAGCAAGCAGAGAAAAACTTTGGTTTTAAATACCGTAGTATAGACAAAACCATAGTTTCAAATACATAGTTTTTGAGTTGGTTGCCAAACACCATTCTGTAAAAAATACCATGGTATTCTCAAATACCAAAGTATTGCTCTAAAACTCAAAAAATACTATGTTCCCAAACAAAGCCTTAATCCTGTGAAACATATTATGTTATCTCTTTTAAAATCCCAGTTTTTCCCTTAATATGAAGTACAACTATCAGTTTGTTTTCAACCTTAATGAAGATCAAATGTGGTTGTGCATTTGAACTTGAGATCATTAAGAATTTTTTCTTTCACCCACTCTTAAATTTTATTAACATAAAGGGTGAACTTCACCAATGACCCTAGAGTAATTTAAGTGACCTCTCTACATGTTTTGGAATTTATTGAATAAAAATTTTCTGGGCAAATTACTATGCAGTACTAATTATATTCAAATTCATTTGAATATAACACTGTACAATTAGGCCCTGCCAAAATATTCAAATCTGAGGTCATAAATTTTTCCATGGCCTCATAATATTCTAAATATACTTCCTGCCAAATTTCAAGATTTTTGAAGTCCATTTGATATTTTATTTGAGACGCTTAGCAAATTCGAGCCATATTTAAAGTTCAATTTTGAATTCTGTTCAACTTATTTGAACATCAACATTTGAACACACCATCATGGTCAGCATAACTTGTTTGACTTACTCCTAAAGTTTCACAATATTTGAAATTCTTTTGCTATTTAATTCAGTGACCCCATTGAATTTTATTCAATTTCAAATTCAAATTTGAAATTCAAATGAAACTTGTTCCAATTCAAAATCCAATTTCAGAATCAAGTTCCAGATATTTAGTTGAGCCTCTCCACAAATAATTGGAATTTTTGGATCATGTTTGGTAGGAGAATTGATGTTGCAGAGAAGGGAAGAGGATAAGCGAAGGTGGGACCCACTATAGCCTGACATACTCGAGTGAACCGACGGAATGCTCTGTATCCGGCTGTCCCCGCCGATCGACACCGGCAACGCTCGACACCGCAACGCGGCATGCAAGCCACCGAGCTGCCTGCTTGCTTGCGCCATGGCGAGCTCTCCTCGTCCCTCTATGCCTATAAATACCACCCCGTGGCCGTCACCGTCGAACTCCATCTCTGTTCGTGCCATTGCCGCCGCCTCTGTTCTTCGAGCTTTTGGCCGAAGATTGAAGCCATTTCTCACCAAGCTGTAAGTAGATAAAAGTCTTGTCACAACCTCCTCTACGTATTCTATTTGGTCATTGATCGTGACATAGCTTCTACTAGAGGTATTTCGAAGTTTTCCGGTCGCCGTCGAGGAAGTCGCCTGGAACCTTCACTGCCTCACCGTCGAGCTCCGGTTCTAGGCCATTTCCAGTCTCGACCCTTTAAGCAAAAAGGTTCACAACTCTCTCTAGTTTATGCTCACCAAATTTAAGCCCATGACTTGAACTATAGCTCGAGTTTTTATTCGATAATCGAATCATTGTTCGACAGAACAGCAAGGTTTCGTGCTTAAATTTGTTTCATTCTTGCAATCATTCTTTAATCTGGTTAGAAGACAGCTCCTATATATCCTAGCGCAACTCCCTGCCGAAGGACCCCAAAAGTTATCAACCGAGCAACTTAGATTTCAAAATTTCGCGGCCGCCGGTGGAAAAACCGTACTTCGCCGTCGAGCTCATATCTCGCGGTCGTTTCCTCTCTTCCCCAATCCAGATCATTGAACCTTGAGGTCCCAGGAAGCTTTTGGAGTAGTTCCCGAGCTGTTTGAGCTTGAGCTTGAGTGAGTTCAAGGAGGATCGAGCTCTCACCACCACCACCGCCGTCACACGCATTGTTCCGGCCCATTTCAGCCAATGCCAACCTCACCGCCATGCTCAGCGCCCCCAAAAATCCACAGGCGATGACTTGGCATGTTTGGCACAGCAGTTTGGCCAGCGGCGAGATCGCCGGCGAGCTACCACCGCGGGCGCCGACCCGAGGTTTTGAAGACAACAGTGGACCTCATGTGTCAGTCGCTGCAGGATCCGGGTATGGCCAGGGATCTGGTGTGACTGCGCGGGTTAACCCCGTGGCCCCCAGTGAGGCCCTGCTGCGATTGGTTGGTTTTAAACCAGTGGGCCCGGCTGAATTATTTAAGTGTTTCACTTTTGAAAATAATTCCAGGAATTAACAAAACTTGGAAAATCCATAACTTCCAGTAGAATTGTCCAAAAATTTCCAAATAAATTTTGTTAGAACCAGCATGAAGAATACATTCTAGGGGTGCACTTGGGCTTGTATGACAATCCATAGAAATTGCTCCATAATTCAGATAAGCAAAATGCTTATAGAATGCATTCCTTCAGTTTTGTTAGTTGGAAAATTCCCAATTTTCTTCTGAACACTTATATTAATACACTTGATCTCCAGTAAAAATTCAAGTTCATTGGACTTCAATTACTGGGTTGACCAGTGTTCCAAATCTATATGTAGTTATAAATTTAAAAAATACAAAATCAATTTTAGAAATTTCCCCAAACTTGTAAAATCAGTTTATCCCTGCACGAAGCTTAGAAAATAGCGAAACAAATTTTCCTAGAACTAGTGAGACCCCCTCTACATGGTACAACCAGTGGTAGCCATGATAAGTCTCCAAAATTTCAACCAAAATATAGAGAAGGTTATTAAGAACAACAAACTTCCTTGATCATCTCCTGTTCTTTGCAAGAGTCTTCACTATAGTCACTAGTATCTACCATAAAAGTCCCAAAGCCAATTAAGATCATTATCTTATTTTGATCCTAAGATATTAAATTATAACCTTAAGCATATTAATCATTTTTCAATGTCACTCATATATAGTATATGCATATCGTGTAGTAGCTGAAATCGAGGAGCAGCCGGAAGCTTTGGAAGTCCAGCTGCCAGAAACTAACGTAGACTCAGACTCGCATTCAGGCAAGCCCCGGTTTGCATTTAAGTTCCTTACAGTGTATTTGCAATTTTCATTTCACCTTACGTCTTCAGATGATTGTGCATTACGTTTAAGGTGTTTGACATCCACTTGCATGGCCACAAATCCCATGGAGTCTTCAGTATGTCTACAGCTCGTTGAGTAGAAACTGCTATGCTTATGCTCATAGGAATTTGGTAGAAGTCGAGTAGTTGGAATCTACTCACGAGATAGGAATTTCATCACACGGGATGAATTGGATCAAGAAATGCTTTATGAATATGAAATTAAGACTGAGCAGCAGGTAGGATGTAGCGAGACGTGGTCTCACGTGCGTAGCCGTGCCCTTGTGGACAAGTATGAATTGTACCGGAGACATACTGGAGAAATGGGCTCCAGTAAACTGACGTAGCTTGATACTAGTTTGTTGAGGCATTCCGTTCCGTTTTATAGGCATGGGTTGAGGGCAGCAAGGTGTAAATCAGGTAGTGGGCACGTTAGTGTATGCCCCACACAGTGACCTCCTGCTCGTGACGGATCGACCAGTTCAACATTCGAGTGTTTAGTGAAAGGAGGCCATATACACCAAGTACTGAAGTGTTCGTAGGTACCGCTGTAAGTACTCACTGACATTTCTGGAAGTGAGTATGTGTCGTTTTGTTCCGGGTATGTCCTTACTGCAATCACCATCCCTCGCGATAATAGAGTAGCACTTGTTCACTACGCTGTGACGTAGTAAATACTGAAGAAGTCAGGAGAATATGATGTATTGAATTATAATTGTTTTTCAACCTTTTATGGCTTAGGTATAATACAATTAAATGTTTACAGTTTCCCCATACTTTACCTGTAATAGCATTATGTGCTTTGTGCATGTCATATCATCGGCAAAGCGTTTCTTGTTTGATTGTGGAGTCTATGATGTGTCGTGCCTGAAGAATGTCAGGAGCTACTTAAAATATGAATATAAGGATCCACTTGTAGGCGAGTCCTTTATTCTATTCCTTACATATGTTTAGTACTCACCCCTGCATATGTCTATTGAAACGGGTTAGTCTTGCCGAGCCTTCAGCTCACGTTTGCACTTAACAATTTTTTGCAGATTATGCGACTCATGACGCGTTCGATGACGAGGCTGAAACCCCTCTAGGGTTTACAGCCAAGTGGGAACCCTGCATGCCACCATAAGTTGGGTGTTGCTAGTGCAAAGTATCCAGGGCATGGATGAGTTTGCTATTGCATAGCTAGTGCCGAGAGCATAGCTATGATGTATAGTTCTCTTTCCTGTCGTTTAGTATTGTAAAACTTCCACCGTGCTTTTAAATAAAGACTTGGTATTGTAATTAGTTCTCGTTCTTTTCTTGAATATTGTTGGGTGTCGCATCGCACGACACCACCCAATGAGATCCTTGGAGGTCGGGATTCCGGTCCCCACAAACATGGTATCAGGGCATCATTGGGAATAGTGTACTTGAAAAGAGCATATTTTAAAAAATTAGGATTTGAGTGAGGAATTAGTTATATGCCCTTATAAGGAGTATTATTAGTATAAGATATAAAGGTGATAAACTAACTTATTTGTTATAAATTCTATAACGACGCTCCAACGTCAGGTAAGAGGTAAGGTACGCCAATGTAAGAGGATCAATTGTGGTAAGCTCACCATTCGAGAGGTAGCCTGGAAATCTTTCCGTGGCTTGGCACGGAAATGTTAATAGGAGTCTCTGAAACTTTCTATGTTTCTGAGAACCTATGACACGCGGTACCACGGCGTGCTTCAAAGTTAGTGGGAGACCCTATTGGGTGGTGTATAACCCAATAGTATGCATCTCTAGAGCTATTCATGATCTATGGGAGCATGTGAAACACATATGCCCGAGCGTGTATAAGCCGGTTCGTGCGGGAGTCTTTGTTGTACAGACGTCGTACAACCATGTACCTTGAGACATGACATCGCTCGAGGGCGACTCACACTAGAGTCGTATGCATTTCCTTTCATATATATTATTATGACTGCCTGTCGTGTTTCCCCGTGCCGCCCTTGAGGTGTGAAGGTGTGAAAGGGGATTGTTTGTCTTCTGTAGCATTGACTACGGTAGCGACACGTGTAGACCACGTTTGCGAGTGAACAATACTAGGGCCACCTATAAACGTATCCGGAAATACCGGTTAGAATTTCCTTTGGTGAGGCACGTAGTACCATCGGTATCAACTTTGATACTTGACCATCCCCAATGACAGAATGGATGAATTATATTTGAAAGGTCTTACTATCAGGTGCTGGTAGGTTTGGACTCCGCAAAATGAGTTTCGATTGGACATTGGGTTAGCACCAAGATTCTTGATTTCTGGCTAAAGTTTGCTCAACTTCGTCAGGTTGTAATATTGTTTAGTTAGGATTGAACATAGGGGTATGCTATATGGATGGAAAGTTCTCGAAGACCTCTACAACTTTTCTGTTGACCATCAAGGCATAAAAGCTTGATACTCTGTTGAAATTTGGGGTATGCTTAAACTGCTCCAGATGACCTTACCATTGTACCAGTCTCTATATTTTTGCAATAACTCACTGTATAAAGATCTTCTTCCTTATTGGGATACGTATATAAATAGGGTAGAAGGATATCTACAATTTTGTTATTTAAAGTTTTTCCTGATTCGGATTTGAGGCAATTCAAATTTCAAGCTCATAACAGTGAACTGCAGGGCTGTTGTTAAGCAACAGTCAGTTCATCTGTCGAGTTTAGATAGCTCTAGCTTTTGATCCAGAATAGTGACATGGTAATATATATACATTTATGGAAATATTAGCAAGTCCTCTATCAACTTTATGTTGCATTCATGGCCTGAATCTTGGTGTAGCTGTGTTTAATTACTATGGTTGCAAACTTGGTTCTGGCAGACCAGAACTTGAAACAGTTTGAACATAGATTCGAATTAGCGCACTATACCTATAAAACAAATGTTTCATTGCCAAAATCTTTTAATTATAGATTTTTAACTTGATGTTATACAATGCTTATTTTGTCATTACCTCAATTTATTGTCATGATATACCTGTATAAGTTGTGGAAATCACCACATATACAGGGGAGGTTCTGTCAAAATTTCCAGAAAATTTGGGTCAAATTAAAACCTGTATAACTTCTATTTACTAGCTCACCTGAAGCTGTATGAGTACAATCTGGAAAGGTTGTAAAGTGTACTACAACTTTTGTAGTCAAGCCAAGATCTAGTTCTGAAGTTTTCTGTATGAAACATTTTGAATTTATACAGGAAGGTCAGCTGGAACAGAGGTACAACTACAGTTTTAAATTTTCTTAAACTATTGGGAGTTGGAAACCTTCTCATTGTTCCAGTATCTTTTCTATACATGGTGGATATGATGATGCTATTACCGGACGGATGGATATTTTCCACTTCGCTCTCCCAAGGAGAGTGAACGGTAACAGTCGAAGACGGATGGCATGTGGTGTGACATCCTTAATCTTGAATGTGATCTCCAAGAATCGTTGCAGGTAAGCACTTGCATCCTCGTTGGCTTTCCCATAGAAGGGATTAGCCTGCACCATAGTTGACATTAAGTCTAGCAGACACATTGTCAATGAAAGAAAAGAAATGTAGAAAACTAGAAATGAAAATAAAAATAATAAACAAAGAAAGAAATAATAACTCCTGAAAAGTATAACAGTAAGTAAAAAAAAAGAAGAAAGAATAAGGAATTAATAAATAATAATAATAATAAATACTAATAATAATACCAAGAAATATATATGTGAGACCTATGTGTGTTGAATACATTGGCTTTGACAATAGAAGTTTTGAATGCTGCCATAACAACTTTTTAGCAAGGTCTGACTCTAGCTCCGAGCTTCTGCAAGGTCCGACAATAGGTCCGACTTTCTTTGTCTAGATTTGACATGTTTTTGGGTAGCTCCGGTGAGCTCTGTCTTTAGCTTCGGCATGTTTTTGATAGTTCCGAAATGTCTTTGTTAAGCTTCGATATGTTTTGCTAGGTCCGACTTATGTTTGTTAGCTCCGACATGTTTTTCTAGCTCCGACTTTTGGGATGACTAGGTCCGACTAGTTTTCATTAGCTCCGGCGCTAGGTCCGACTAGCTTTGGTAAGCTCTGGCGCTAGGTTATGCTAGCTTTGGTAAGCTCCAGCTCAAGTTCCGGTTAGCTTTGGCTAGGTTCAGAGCTTGATCGTAATGTTCCAAATTTTCATGTCAAATGTTTTGAACTTGCTTTACACATATTGAAAGGTTGCTTAGTATTCTTGTACTAAGTTTTTGGTGCATTTTGGTTGATATGGCTGATATCATTTTGATATGCTTTGCAACATGCTTATGTGAGGTGCTCACGTAAGGTGCTGTGTTCAGAACTAACTTGAGTCAAGTCGCGGACTTGGGCTCGTACGGATTGGTTGTTTGTTCATGTGCAGGTGTTGCTTGAGTTCAAGACATGGCTGGTGACAGGATCCTTTGGACTAGTCTCAAGGAGGAGATGAGGTTCCAACAACCAAATTCAGGAGGAATTGCGGTTGAGCGGTTCCGGAGGTCGCGCAGGATGTTTGAATCAAGGGCAGTGCATATGAAGGTTACTGGACGTCGAAGGAAGGTGTTTGCACATATGCATGCGGTGCATGACGTGGCAACATGGTTCCGAAGATGGTTTATGGATGGGAAGATCTGGTTGGAAGGATCAGATCGTATCGGTTGATGACTTTGACTGTGGCGGAGTTGGTTATGGCTCGGTATGGAAAGTATCGAGTTGGTTATGATAGGATTTTGTGTGGGTCATGAATTTGAGTTGTTTTAGGAATGTGGGATATGTTTCTAAGGTGTTTGGAAGTCTTAAGATTGCTTCTATATGCATATAGAAGAGTCCTAAGCAGTTATGGAAAGTTTCGATTCGTGAACGGAGTAGGATTAGGGTCTTGATTTGAGTAGAGTTGGCTTTCGAGCTGGTTATAGAAGCAAGGGAGGCCAAAGCTCGTGGTGCACGACTTGGGGCTGTTCCTCTTGTGTTCTATTGAATAAAATTTGTAGTTTGAAGGAACTTTTGTGCCTTGTTCGTCTGACTTGTTCCAGACAAGTTTTACTCGTCGAGTTTCTGGACAGCACTATCTTTCATTGGTGGTTTTATCATAACTCGAGTTTTAAAGATCCAAATGACGTGATCTTTTTTGGGTTGTCTTCAAAACTTGATTATCTATAATCTATCAAAATTTCACGGTCATTGGATTTGTGGTTTCTGATCTACATGAGTTTATTTGCAGCGTTCTAGAACTGTTTTTCTCGGGTAGGACAGATTGACCTTTGTTCAATCTTCCGATCATAACTTGAGTTTCTCTTGACGGATTCTTCGTGACTTGATTCTCTTGGTATATATCACTTTTTTCACCGTGTGCCTATGGGGATCGAAATCCTGACCGCCAAGGATCTCATTGGGTGGTGTCGTGCGATGCGACACCCAACAGTATACAAGAATAGAACGAGAACAAATTTACAATACCAAGTCTTTATTGACAAGCACAGCGGAAGTTTTAAAAGTACTAGCGGAAGGGAAGAGAACTATACATCATAGCTACGCTCTCAGCACTAGCTATGCAAAAGCAAAGTCATCCATGCCCTGGATACTTTGCACTAGCAACACGCAATTCATGGCGACGTGCAGGGTTCCCACTCGGCTGTAAACCCTAGAGGGGGTGCAGCCTCATCCTTAAACTCGTCATCAGTCGTATAATCTGCAAAAACTCGTTAACTACAAACGTGAGCATAAGGATCAGCAAGACTAACCCGTCTCACTAGACATATGCAAGGATGAGTACTAGGCATAGGTAAGTAAAGCATAAGGACTCGCCTATAAGTTGGACCTTATAGTCATGTTTTATTTAGCACCTAACACTCTTCAGGCACGACACATCATAGACTCCATAATCAAACAAGAAACGCTTTGCCAATGATATGATGTGCACAAGGCACATAATCCCTATTACAGCTAAAGTATGGGGAAACTATAAACTTTTAATTGTACTATCTCTAAGCCAAACAATGTTGTTCAAGCAATTTGTAACCAATACATCATATTCATCTGACTTCTTTAGTATTTACTACGTTACGATACAGTGAACAAGTGGTACTCTATTACCGCGAGGGACGGTGAGTGCAATGAGGACATACCCGGAACAACACGACACATACGCACTTTCGGAAATGCCAGCGAGTACCTTCAGCAGTACCTACATAACAGTTCAGTACTAGTCGTATATGGCCACCTTTCACTAAACACTCGAATGTCGAACCGGTCGATCCGTCACGAGCACGAGGTCACTGCGTGGGGCGTACTCTGACATGCCCACCAGCTGATTTACACCTCGCTGCCCTCAACCCACGCCTATAAAATGGAACGGAATGCCTCGACAAATTAGTATCAAGCTACGTCAGTTTACTGGAGCCCATTCCTCCAGTATGTCACCGGTACAATTTAAGCTTGTCCAGCAGGACCGCACACGAAACGGTCCTCAATCGACACAAGCAGGGCTACGCACGTGAGACCACATCTCACTGCATCCTATTCGCTGCTCGGTCTCAATTTCATATTAATAAACCATTTTCTTATTCTAGAATCTCCCGTGTGATAAAATTCCTAGCGCGAGTAGATTCCAACTACTCGACTTCTACCGAATTCCTATGAGCCTAAGCATAGCAGTGTCTACTTAACGGGCCGTAGGCCTACCCAAGACTCCATAGGATTTGTGGGCCATGCAAGTGGATGTCAAACACCTTAAACGTAATGCACAATCATCTGAAGACGTAAGGTGAATGAAAACTGTAAAATACTGTAAGGTACTTAAATGCAAACCGGGGCTTGCCTGAAAGCGAGTTTGAGTCTATGTTAGTTTCTGGCAGCTGGATCTCCAAGGCTTCCGGCTGCTCCTCGACTTCATCTACTACACGATATGCATATACTATGTATAAATGATTTTGTGAATAATTAATATGCTTAAGGTGGGGTGTGTATATTAAGATACAATAAGACAATTATCTTAATTGACTTTGGGATTTTTATGTTGTATACTAGATATTATGGGAAAGACTCTTGCAAAGAATAGGAGATGATAAAGGATGTTTGTTATTCTTAACAATTATGGTAAGCAATAAGTTTCCTTAAATTTTGGTTGAAATTTTGGAGATGTATTATGGCTACCAAGGTTTGTATCATGTATAGGGGGTCTCACTTCTAGGAAAATTTGTTTCACAATTTTCTGAGTTTTCTACAGGAAGAAACTGATTTTTAAAGTTTGGGTAAATTTCTGGAAATTCATTTTTCCATTTTTCTCAATTTATAGCTACATAGAGGTTTGGGACATAGATCAACCCAGTATTTTAAGTCCAAAGAACTTGAAATTTTTGCTGGGGATCACATGTATCAATTATAGGGTTCTGACCAAAATAGGGAATTTTCCAATTAACAGAACTGTAGGAATGAATTCTTTAAGCATTTTGCTTATCTGAATTTTGGAGAAATTTCTATGGCTTTTCATACAAATCCAAGAGCGCCACTGGACAGTATTTTTCATTCTGGTTCTAATAAAATTTATTTGGGAATTTTTGGATAATTCTACTGGAAGTTATGGATTTTCTAAGTTGGGATTGAATCTGGATTTATTTTCCTATTGGAATTTCAAATAACAGGGGCTGTTCCCACTTCATTTGAATTCGACCAATCGGATTGGAGCCACACCGGGGGTCACGGGGTTTAACCGCGCAGCCACACCGGATCCTATCCGCAATGATCCCACGTGAGAGGGTTACGCTGACCGGTGGGGCCCGCATCTTTGTCTACCTCACGACGCGGCGGCGCTCCTCGCCGGAAACTGCGGCGGTGCCTCGCCGGAACTGGTGCGTCGACCTCCTCTCTGCCTCGCCTTGACCGCTCCACCCTAAAATCGACTGTTCAAGATGATGGTGGGGTCCAATCATGCCGACGATGGCCGAAGACGGCAACGCGACGGCGACGGCGGAGCTAGGGAGTCGGTCTTCGTCGGAAATGCTAGGGAATGGCTCAATCGACTCGGGAAAAGCTCGGGAAGGTTCCTGGGAACTCCAGGATGATGATTTGGGGGTCAGATTGGGGTGAATTCACCGGCAAAGTTGAACTCGATGGCGAGGTACGGGTTTTCAATCGGCGGCCATGAAAACTCAAAATCCGACCTCGTTTCTCGATGGCTTTCTCTCAATTTTTGGGAGGTGATGCGCATGGAGGTCTAGGAGATAATACCTTACTGGATTGACAATTAATCGTATGTGGAAACGGAGTTTAAACGGTAATCTATCGACATCGGTATGAACTGTTTTGGGGAAAGCTGGAGATAAAGGAGCTAGTAAGCATGACAGTGTCTGAAACTTCACAAGAAGAATCCAGGTACCTTTGCGCACCTTATTGCTTCAAAGAGGAAGATGGAATCGGCTTGGAGTGGTCTGTCCTCGTGGAACAGGAAGCTTCCCTTCGCGACCTCACCCGCGAGCGTCGAGGAACTTCGAAATACCACTCATATAAGCAATGAATCAAACAAGCGATTGGACAGGAAGGAAGAGCAACAAGTTGAGCAACCTTTTGCTGTTGGAAGCACTGCGATTCTTTGCCTTGTTTGGCCGGTGCGTCGAGAATGGCGGCTGCGGTGCGGTGCAGTGGTGGAAGAATGAAAACAGAGGCGGGTGCTCGAGGTGGTGTCCACTGCCATCGAGGCAGAGTATTTATAGGCCGGGGAGGAGTAGGGGAGACGCCATGAAGTAGGCAGGCGAGCAGCTCCGTGGAGGTTTGCATGCCGCGCGGTGTCGAGCGGAGGAACGCCGGAAAAACGGCATGCAGAGCCGCTTCGAGTGAGTCCCACTGGCTGGTGGGTCCCAAGACCCTTACCCATGTCCCTTCTCTGCAGACTTCAATTCTCCTACCAAATGGTGTCCAAAAATTCTAGATTTTTGTGGGGAGGCTCAAATAATTATCTAGAATTTGATTCCGCAATTGGATTTTGAATTGGAGCAAGTTTCAATTGGATTTCAAATTCAAAATTGAATTTGGATGGAATTCAATGGTGCCACTGTTTTAAATAGCAATTGAGTTCCAAAAAATTGTGAAACTATGGGAATATGTCAAGCAACATATGTTAAACATAAGTGTGTGTTCAAATCTTGATGTTCAATCTAGTTGAACAGAATTCATAATTTGAATTCAAAACATGGTTTGAATTTGCTAAGAATCTCAATTAAAATAGCAAATGAAGTTCAAAATTTATGAAACTTTGCAGGAAGTCTATTTGGAATATTAGAAAACCATAGAAAAATTTATGGCCTCTGAATTGAATAATTTTTGAGAGGGCCAAATATACAGTAGTATATATTCAATTTGTATTAATTTGAATATCTATTTGGTACTGCATATTAAATTTGCCTAGAAATCTTTCTTCAAATAATTCCAAACTTTGAAGAGAGGTCAAAAGAATTAATCTAAGTTCATTGGTGAAGTTTATTCCTCATGTTAATAAATTTAAACATGAGTAGAAGAAAAGATTTGATGAGATTAAGTTCATAAACATGGCTATAATTGGTCTCCATTAGGGTTAACAACCAATTTACAACTGAACCTCATATGAAGGAAAATGTGGGATTTTACATTCTCCCCCCCTTAAAAGAACCTCATCCTGAGATTACAAAAGGAAGGATATAAGAAAAGACCTAATGAACATATGATGTTAACAAGCCCGAATAATTGGTTTTAAGATATTAATCGCTTTCCCACGTTGCTTTGTCAGCGGTGTGGTTTCCCCACAAGACCTTGTAGAAACGCAAGGTGCGGTTTCTTGTGGTACAAGTCTTCTCATCAATTATCTGGGTTGGGTGTTCGGAGTAAGTAATATGGTTGGAGGGCTTCCATATCCTCCATATGGACTTCTGCTGGGGTCTTGAGTCATTTTCTCAATTGTGAAATGTGGAACACATTGTGGACCCCTGAAAGCGATGTTGGAAGCTCTAGCCGATAGGCTACAGGTCTGCACTGCTCACTTATTGCAAAAGGTCCGATGAAACGCGAAGCTAGTTACCCTTTTACTTCGAAACAATGAATCCCTTTCATTGGGGATACCCGAAGGTAAACGTGATCCCCGATATCAAAATGAAGCAGTCGACGTCGTTTGTCTGCATAGCTTTTCAGGCGAGACTGAGCAGCCTTGAGGTTGGCTTGAATAACTCGTACTTGATCTTCGGCTTCATTTACCAAGTCTATACCATAGGTTACTCGTTCACCGGATTCACACCAGTTCAACGGTGTGCGGTACTTCCGGCCATAAAGAGCTTCATATGGTGCCATTTGAATGCTAGTCTGATAACCATTGTTGTATGAAAACTCCGCCAATGGTAGATGATCATCCCAATTCTTACCATGGTGGATAGCACAGGCGCGGAGCATATCCTCTAGTACTTAGTTTACTCGTTCCGTTTGACCATCAGTCTGTGGGTGGTAAGCTGAGCTTCGAATCAATTTCGTACGTAGAGATGCATGGAGCTGCTCCCAAAATCGAGCAACAAACAAAGTTCCACAATCTGATATGATAGTGCGGGGTACTCCATGTAAGCATAAGATCCTCGCAATATACAGCTCTGCATATTGCTGTGCCACATAATTGACATTGACTGGAATAAAGTGAGCCGACTTTGTGAGTCGGTCGACTATCACCCAAATCGATTCATGCTTGCGAAAAGTGAGAGGTAACCCAACAATGAAATACATGCTAATGTCCTCCCATTTCTAGGCAGGTATGCTTAACGGTTGTAATTGTCCGGCTGCTTTCAGATGGTCGGCTTTCACTCGTCGACATGTATCACATTCGGATACATACTTTGCTATTTCCCTCTTCATCCGAGTACACCAAAATTTCTTCTTCAAATCTTGGTACAATTTGTTACTCCCCGAATGAATAGAATATTTGGACAAATGAGCCTTGCCCAAAATTTTCTTCCGAAGTTCCACATTGCGGGGTACCACGATGCGGTCTTTGAACCAGATGGTACCGTCATCATCACCTCGGAAACACTTCATTTCTCCCTTTTTCAGTCGTTGACGAATATGGGATATGCCCTTGTCCTTCTTCTGAGCCTCCATAATTTCCTCTCTTATGGTGGGAATGAGGGCTAGGTTGTAGAGTGCCCCATACGGAACCAAGTAGAGACTTGGTTCTTCTTCCTCTATCAAGGTGATAGAAAGGTTATTGATATGGGACTTGCGACTTAGTGCATCTGCGACTACATTTACCTTTCTAGGATGGTAGTGGATCTCAACCTCGTAGTATTTGATTAACTCCAACCATCTTCGTTGTCGCATATTCAATTCTTTCTGGGTGAAGATGTACTTCAAGCTTTTGTGATCGGTGTAGAGATGTACTAGGTTGCCCCATAGATAGTGTCTCCACATCTTTAAAGCTAGTACAACGGCAGCGAGCTCAAGATCATGAGCTGGGTAATGCTGCTCATGGTTCCGAAGCTGTCGTGATCCATAAGCGATCACCCTTCTGTCTTGCATTAATACGCAACCCAGACCAATTCCAGATGCATCACAATAAACATCAAAGGATCTTGTGGTGTCTTATTGGGCCAATACTGGTGCTGTTGTGAGGTGTTTTACAAATGCTTGGAAACCCTCCTCACATTCCATTGTCCAGGTATACCTCTTCTCTTTCTTCAGAAGTTTCGTCATTGGTTTAGCTATCTTGGAAAAGCATGGGACGAACCTCCGGTAATATTCAGCTAAATCCAGGAAACTTCGAACTTCATGCACAGACTTGGGAGACTCCCATTTGAGTACTTTCTTAATCTTGCTTGGATCAACTGCAATTCCCTCGGTAGAGATGATGTGTCCCAGAAATGGCACTTGGTTGATCTAGAACTCACATTTGCTAAACTTAGCGTACAACTTGTGGTCCCACAATCACTGAAGTACAATGTGCAAATGTTGTGCATGTTCTTCTTCGGACTTTGAGTATACAAGGATGTCGTCGATGAAGACCACGACAAACTTGTCCAAATCCGGCATGAATACCGAATTCATGAGATACATGAAATGGGCCGGTGTGTTGGTTAATCCGAAGGACATGACAAGGTAGTCATATAAGCCATACCTCGTCGAGAATGCTGTCTTAGGTATATCCTCGGGTCGAATTCTGATCTGATGATAACCAGAGTGAAGATCCATCTTTGAAAATACCAGAGCACCTACCAACAGATCGAACAGAATATCGATACGGGGTAGTGGATATTTGTTCTTGACTGTGACAGCATTGAGTGGATGATAGTCCACACATAGTCTCAATGTTTTATCCTCCTTTTCCACGAACAGTGTAGAACAGCCCCAAGGTGACGAACTTGGACGAATGAAACCCTTGTCCAACAGTTCATTCAA
The DNA here is from genome assembly GCA_036927565.1 of Tuctoria greenei. Classification (NCBI taxonomy): domain Eukaryota; kingdom Viridiplantae; phylum Streptophyta; class Magnoliopsida; order Poales; family Poaceae; genus Tuctoria; species Tuctoria greenei. Next base: position 131,892,274 of record JAYESD010000001.1, on the reverse strand, counting down.
CTGCTCTTTCAGTTCTGCCAGTTTTTAGGAGCCATCTTATACGGCCTTCTCGAGATTGGTACTGTTCCCGGTACAAGTTCAATCTTAAACTCGACATCTCTTTCTGGTGGCATACCAGAAAGATCTTCGGGGAAAACGTCTGGATACTCACATACTACCAGAATATCTTCGAGTTTACAGGCTTCGGTGTTATCAGCAGTTGGATGCACGTGGATATTACTCTCAAGAGTGAGAATTCGGGGAGAGTGGACCGGTAAATTTAGATACATTTTCCGAGGAATGATATCAATGATAGCATCGTCGTATTGCAACCATGCCATCCCTAAAATGACATAATTTCTGATGCTCCAATATAATGAGAGAGATAGGGTATATGTTCCCACCCATACAAAGAGGTACCCTATGGACCATCTTATCTGCTACTACTTTGCCTCCCGGAGAACAAATCATAGATGTGGTTTTTGTGGAAATGATAGGCAATTGGTATTGATTGACATGAGACTTGCTAATAAAATTATGGGAAGCACCAGAGTCAAAAAGGATGACTATGGGATGACCAAAGAGAGAGAACGTACCCGTGAGAACGTGTGCGCCTTCCGGAACGTCCTCGATGGCGAGGTGGTGGACGTTGCCGGTTCTGGTGGTTGGCTTCTTGGGCTGGTTGCGAGGTTGGTTTGCCCCCTGGTACGATGACTGTCCTCCGCTCTGTTGGCAGTCCTTGGCGAAGTGTCCCGTACATCCACACGTATAGCACGTGTACGGGGTCTGATCGGAATCCCGGTGCACGCGGAGGTAGAGGTGCACGCGGAATCATCCCCTGTTGCTGTTGTGGGCGGAAGCCGGCGTTGTTCAATTGGCGACCATGAAACATCGGTGGTTGCGATGGCGGCTGCCACCTCTGGCTGGATGGTGATCTATACACCATCCGGTATTCTTGAGGAGTACCTCCTCCGCTGCCCTGCGGACCACTCCTTTTCTTCTTGTCAGAGAACTGTTCCCTAGAAGTGTCCTCCTGCACAATGGTGACATTGACCATGTTGTTAAAACTGCCGCTGTTGAACAAGGCAAGCTTGTCCTTCATCTTGGGGTTTAAACCCCGATAGAAGCATTCCCGCTTCCGATCCTCAGTATTCACTTGGTCTTGAGCATATTGGGCCGAGTGGTTGTATATCTTGGAGTACTTGTAAGCACTCCTTCCTCCTTGTTCCAGCTCCAAGAACTCTTGAAGCTTCTTCCTCATCACACCGGTAGGTATGTGATAGGCGCGAAACGCCTCCCAGAATTCCTCCCAGCTTGCGGTGTGGCCGACTGGTCGTGCGGCAAGGTAATTCTCCCACTACGCACGAGCGGACCCTTGTAGTTGTTTGGCCGCGAATAGGGTCTTCTGGTGTTTGGTCATTCGTAGCAAATCGAACTTCCCTTCAATGGAACGGAGCCAGTTGTCCGCCTCCAATGGTTCATCAGCCTCCATGAATACCAGCGGGTGTGTTGACATGAAATCCGAGTACAAACTCGGAGATGGTTGCCGTTGACCCGCATCTGGTCGCCCGCCTTGACAGGACGAATATTGGACCAGAGTCCATAGTAACTTCGTTCACTCGTCGTGCGAGCCAAGTAACACGGCGAGAACCTCCGCTAGACTCCTTGGAAGTTTCGGAGGTTTTGGTGGAGGAACTCGTTGCTGCGGTGTTGCAGCTGTCTCCTGGGTTGGAGATTTGTCCTCACGACCACGACTGGAACCCCCCATTTCAGGTGTCGAGCGAGTGCGCAACATTCTGCATCCAAATGACATAAAATCTGCACATGTTTTCTTTCCTTTATCCCGTTTATCAATCAGTAGTATGACTTTTTGATAAGGAAATAAGTGCATCACATTCACATATAGTAATAAAGTACAAACTTTATACAAGATATATTATCTCATGACCAAGTTTACAGTAGTGTACTTCAAAATGATGGACTCCCACTATGGAAATACATCCCTACTATACTTGGTTCCCATGAGATGTCATACACATCTTATCAGCTTTAGACATACCCACTATTATTCTTAATATCACACAAACATGGTCACAAAAGAAACACACGAGCAACTATTAAACTATATGTTGCCTCGTGACGGCAGAAGTGCTGCCACATCCCACTCCAATATGTCCTACTCGACGTACTCGAGTTCCTCGGGATCTTCTTCGTCATCATCATTTAAAATTGGTGCCAGAGGTGTGGTTGTGGGAGCAAGAGTTGCTACCCCACCCACCATTGATGACGTCGCAGCTACTAAAGATTTCACATCAGTGTGCAAAAGAAACTTCCTCAAGTCTTCCAGTTCCTTCTGTGCATTTTTGCAACTGGCCTTCCAATCCTAAGTTTCCCCTCTGGATTGATCCCTTTCTTGAGTCACCTCACTCAGCTGTTCATCCAACAGTTGCACCTCGAGTTGACTCGCTTCCAACGTGCTTTTTGCGTGTTGTGTTTTCATGCGAGCCTCCGATCGAGCCTGAACAGCCTGGTGCCACTGCTTCTCCCTTAAATTTAAACGGCGATTTAGGGGAGCAACCATGGCCCTAAGTGAGTCGTTGGCACCTTCAAAGTGATCCCCTCAAATCAAGGCCTGCTTCAGGTCACTCATCATTTTTCCCATGCTAATATGCTGATCAAGGCTCTTCTGACACGCTGATGCTGCATATGAGGCTAAAATCATCTTGGGTACTTCTTCAGCATGCCCATATGCTGCCACCATCTGACTTTCCCACTCGTCACCGGCTCTACCGTCGACCGGAAAGAGCTCGAATGGAGTGCCAACCATAGCATGGTAATGAAGTTTGCAAAACCTCATGATGGACACACTTGCGGCATAACACCACGTGTCTTCCAATTGAATCCCTTGTACTTGGATGGAAAATGGGGCCCATCCAACATTTAATTGAGAAGAAGGCACATCCACATAAATGGTGCACCTGGTTACGCCTCCATCATCGATCTCCTTGCCCCAATAGTCCTGTATTTCACGATACCCGAACCGTTGAAGCATCGCAATCAACAAGTCGGGAAAACCCTTCAAAAGCGTACACTTCTTGAACACCCATCCGTTTGGTAAGTATACCATAGAATCAGCCATCTGTGAAAAAGATACTGGAACAATGAGAAGGTTTCCAACTCTCAACAGTTTATGAAAATTTAAAACTGGAGTTGTAATCACAGTCTGTTCCAGCTGACCTTCCTGTATAAATTCAAAATTTTTATAGAGGAAACGTCAGAACCAGGTGTTGGGTTGAATACAAAAGTTGAGTACACTTTCCAGCCTTTCAACATTGTACTCATACGGCTCCAGGTGAGCTAGGAAATAGAACCTATACATGTTTTAAGTTGACCCATATTTTCTGGAAATTTTGACAGAACCTCCCCTGTATATGTGGTGATTTCCACAATTTATACAGGTATATCATGACAATATTTTGAGGTAATGACAAAATAAACATTTTATAACATCAATTTATCAATCCATTGGTAAAAGAGTTCGCCCATGAAACATTTGTTACATAGGTATAGTGTGCTAATTCTAAACTAGGTGCCAACTGTTTATGTTCTGATCTGCCAGAACCAAGTTTCTAACCATAGGAATTCAACACGGCTATACCCAGACTTAGGCGACGAGTACAACACAAAGTTGATAGAGGACTTTCTAAGATTTCCACAAATGTATATATATGACCATGTCACTATTCTGGATCAAAAGCTAAAGCTACCTAAACTTAACAGATGAACGGACTGTCGTTCAACAGCAGCCCTGCAGTTCACTGTTTTGATCTCGAAACTTGAATTGCTTCAGATTCGAATCAAGAGTAACTTTGAATAACAAAACTGTAGATTAGCTCCTCTCCTTTTCAGATATATATCATAATAAGACAGAAGATTTTTCTACAGTGAGTTATAGAAAAATTACTGAGGCTGGTACATCGGTAGGGTTATCTGAAGTAGTTTAAGCATACTCCACATTTCAATAGATTTTCAAGCTTTCCTGTTTTGATGGTCAACAGAAAAGTTGTAGAGAACTTCGGGAACTTTTCATCCATATAGCATACCCCTAGGTTCATTTCTAAATAACAATTATTACAACCTGGCGAAGTTGAGCAAACTTTGGCCAGAAATCAAGAATCTTGGTGCTCACCCATGATGAATCAAATTTTTATCTGTACGGAGTCCAAACCTACCAGCACCTGATAGTCGGACTTTCCAAAATACAATGTATCCAATTTTTGACATTGTTGGGGATGGTCAAGAATCAAAGTTGATACTGACGGTACTATGTGCCTCACCAAAGAAAATTCGAACCGGTTATTTCCAGATACGTTTATAGGTGGTCCTAGTATCATTCACTCGCAAACGTGTGCTACACAGGTTGCTACCGTAGTCAATGCTGCAAAAGACAAACAATACCCTTTCACACCCTCACACCTCAAGGGCGGCACGGGGAAACATGACAGGTAGTCACAATAATACATATGAAAATAAATGCATAAAACTTTGGTGTGAGTCGCCCACGAGCGAGGTCATGTCTCGAGGTACATGGCTGTAAATACGTCTGTACAGCAAAGACTCCCGTACGAACCAGCTTATACACGCTCGGGCATACGTGTTTCGCATGCTCCCTTAGAATATGAATGATTCTAGAGAGGCATACTATGTTATACACCACCCGACGGGGGCTCCCACTAACTTTGAAGCACGCTGGGGTACCGCGTGTCATAGGTTCTCAGGAACATAGAAAGTTCCAGAGACTCCTATTAACATTTCCATGCTAAGACACGGAAAACTTCCATGCTACCTCTCGCATGGTGAGCTTACAGTGACATACCTTACCTCTTACCTGACGTCAAAGCGTCATTACAGAATTAGTAACATATAAGTTAGTTTACCACCAGTATATCTTATACTAATAATACTCCTTATAAGGGCATATAGCTAATTCCTCACTCAGATCCTAAATTTTTGAAAATATGTTCTTTTCAAGTACACTGTTCCCAATGATGCTCTGATACCATGCCTGTGGGGACCGGAATCCTGACCGCCAGGGATCTCATTGGGTGGTGTCATGCGATGCGACACCCAACAGTATACAAGAATAGAACGAGAACAAATTTATAATACCAAGTCTTTATTGACAAGCACAGTGGATGTTTTAAAAGTACTAGCGGAAGGGAAGAGAACTATACATCATAGCTACGCTCTCAGCACTAGCTATGCAAAAGAAAAGTCATCCATGCCCTGGATACTTTGCACTAGCAACACGCAATTCATGGCGGCATGCAGGGTTACCACTTGGCTGTAAACCCTGGAGGGGGTGCAGCCTCGTCATTAAACCCATCATCAGTCGTATAATCTGCAAAAACTCGTTAACTGCAAACGTGAGCATAAGGTTCAGCAAGACTAACCCGTCTCACTAGACATATGCAAGGATGAGTACCAAACATAGGTAAGTAAAGCATAAGGACTCGCCTATAAATGGATCCTTATTGTCATGTTTTATTTAGCACTTGACATTCCTCAGACACGACACATCATAGACTCCATAATCAAACAAGAAACGCTTTGCCGATGATATGACGTGCACAAGGCACATAATGCTATTACAGCTAAAGTATGGGGAAACTGTAAACTTTTAATTGTACTATATCTAAGCCAAACAAGGTTGTTCAAGCAATTTTAACCAATACTTCATATTCGTCTGACTTCTTTAGTATTTACTATGTCACGATACAGTGACCAAGTGGTACTCTATTACCGCGAGGGGCGGTGATTGCAAACAGGACATACCCGGAACAACATGACACATACGCACTTTCGGAAATGCCAGCGAGTACCTTCAGCAGTACCTACATAACAGTTCAGTACTAGTTATATATAGCCACCTTTCACTAAACACTCGAATGTCGAACCAGTCGATCTGTCAGTATCATGAGGTCACCGCGTGGGGCGTACTCTGACGTGCCCACCAGCTGATTTACACCTCGCTGCCCTCAACCCATGACTATAAAATGGAACGGAATGCCTCAAAAAACTAGTATCAAGCTACATCAGTTTACTGGAGCCCATTCCTCCAGTATGTCACCGGTACAATTCAAGCTTGTCCAGTAGGACCGCACACGAAACGGTCCTCAATCGACACAAGCAGGGCTATGCACGTGAGACCACGTCTCACTGCATCCTATTTACTGCTCGGTCTCAATTTCATATTAATAAACCATTTTCTTATTCTAGAATCTCCCGTGCGATAAAATTCCTAACGCGAGTAGATTCCATCTACCCGACTTCTACCGAATTCCTATGAGCATAAGCATAGCAGTGTCTACTTAATGGACGATAGACATACCCAAGACTCCATAGGATTTGTGGGCCATGCAAGTGGATGTCAAACACTTTAAACGTAATGCACAATCATCTGAAGACGTAAGGTGAATGAAAACTATAAAATACTGTAAGGTACTTAAATGCAAATTGGGGCTTGCCTGAAAGCAAGTTTGATTCTATGTTAGTTTCTGGCAGCTGGATCTCCAAGGCTTCCGGCTGCTCCTCGACTTCAGCTACTACACGATATGCATATACTAGGTATAAATAATTTTGTGAATAATTAATATGCTTAAGGTGGGGTTTGTATATTAAGATACAATAAGACAATTATCTTAATTGACTTTGGGATTTTTATGGTGTATACTAGATATTATGGGGAAGACTCTTGCAAAGAATAGGAGATGATAAAGGATTTTTCTTATTCTTAACAATTACGGTAAGCAATAAGCTTCCTTAAATTTTGGTTGAAATTTTGGAGATGTATTATGGCTACCAAGGTTTGTATCATGTAGAGGGGGTATGACTGGTTCTAGGAAAATTTGTTTCTCAATTTTTTGAGTTTTCTACAGGAAGAAACTGATTTTTAAAGTTTGGGTAAATTTCTGGAAATTCATTTTTCCATTTTTCTCAATTTATAGCTACATAGAGGTTTGGGACATAGATCAACCCAGTATTTTAAGTCAAAAGAACTTTAAATTTTTACCGGAGATCTCATGTATCAACTATTGGGTTCTGACCAAAATTGGGAATATTCCAATTAACAGAACTGTAGGAATGAATTCTTTAAGCATTTTGCTTATCTGAATTTTGTAGAAATTTCTATGGCTTTTCATACAAATCCAAGGGCACCAATCGACAGAATTTTTCATGCTGGTTCTAAAAAAATTTATTTGGGAATTTTAGGATAATTCTACTGGAAGTTATGGATTTTCTAAGTTGGGATTGAATCTGGATTTATTTTCCTATTGGAAATTTCAAATAACAGGGGCTGGTCCCACTTCATTTGAATTCGACCAATCGGATTGGAGCCACACCAGTGGTCACGGGGTTTAACCGCGCAGCCACACCGGATCCTATCCGCAACTGATCCCACGCGAGAGGGTTACGCTGACCGGTGGGGCCCGCGTCTTCGTCTACCTCCCGACGCGGCGGCGCTCCTAGCTGGAAACTGCGGCGGTGCCTCGCCGGAACTGGTGCGTTGACCTCCTCTCGGCCTCGCCGTGACCGCTCCACTGTAAAATCGACTACTCAAGATGATGGTGGGGTCCAATCATGCTGGCGATGGCCGGAGACGGCGGTGCGACAGCGACGGCGGAGCTAGGGAGTCGGTCTTCGTCGGAAATGCATGGGAATGGCTCAATTGACTCGGGAAAAGCTCGGGAAGGTTCCTGGGAACTCCAGGATGATGATTTTGGGGTCAGATTGGGGTGAAATCACCGGCAAAGTTGAACTCGACGGTGAGGTACAGGTTTTCAATCGGCGGCCATGAAAACTCATAATCCGACCTCGTTTCTTGATGGCTTTCTCCCAATTTTTGGGAGGTGATGCGCATGGAGGTCTAGGAGATAATACCTTACTGGATTGACAATTAATCATATGTAGAAACGAAAATTAAATGGTAATCTATCGACATCGGTATGAACTGTTTTGGAGAAAAATGGAGATAAAGGAGCTAGGAAGCATGACAGTGTCTGAAACTTAACAAGAAGCATCTAGGTACCTTTGTGTACCTTATTGCTTCAAACAAGAAGATGGAATCGGCTTGGAGTGGTCTGTCCTCGTGGAACAGGAAGCTACCCTTCGCGACCTCACCCGTGAGCGTCGAGGAACTTCGAAATACCACTCATATAAGCAGTGAATCAAACAAGCGATTGGACAGGAAGGAAGAGCAAATAGTTGAGCAACCTTTTGCTGTTGGAAGCACTGCAATTCTTTGCCTTGTTTGGCCGGCGCGTTGAGAATGGCGGCGGCGGTGCGGTGCAGTGGCGGAAGAATGAAAACAGAGGCGGGTGCTCGGGGTGGTGTCCACTGCGACCGGGGGAGAGTATTTATAGGCCAGGGAGGAGTAGGGGAGACGCTATGAAGCAGACAGGCGAGCAGCTCCGTGGAGGTTTGCATGCTACGCGGTGTCGAGCGGAGGACCGCCGGGAAAACGTTGTGCAGAGCCGCTTCGAGTGAGTCCCACTGACTGGTGGGTCCCATGACCCTTATCCCTGTCCCTCCATTGTAGACTTCAATTCTCCTACCAAATGGTGTCCTAAAATTCTAGATTTTTGTGGGGAGGCTCTAATATATATCTAGAATTTGATTCCGCAATTGGATTTTGAATTGGAGCAATTATCAATTGGATTTCAAATTAAAATTTGAATTTGGATGGAATTCAACGGTGCCACTGTTTTAAATAGCAATTGAGTTCCAAATAATTGTGAAACTAGGGGAATAAGTCAAGCAACATATGCTAAACATAAGTGTATGTTCAAATCTTGATGTTCAATCTAGATGAACAGAATTCATAATTTGAATTCAACACGTGGTTTGAATTTGCTAAGCATCTCAATTAAAATAGCAAATGATGTTCAAAATTTATGAAACTTTGCAGGAAGTCTATTTGGAATATTAGAAAACCATAGAAAAATTTATGGCCTCTGAATTGAATAATTTTTTAGAGGGCCAAATATACAGTAGTATATATTCAATTTGTATTAATTTGAATATCTATTTGGTACTGCATATTAAATTGGCCTAGAAATCTTTCTTCAAATAATTCCAAACTTTGAAGAGAGGTCAAAAGAATTAATCTAAGTTCATTGGTGAAGTTTATTCCTCATGTTAATAAATTTAAACATGAGTAGAAGAAAAGATATGATGAGATTAAGTTCATAAATATGGCTATAATTGGTCTCCATTAGGGTTAACAACCAATTTACAACTGAACCTCATATGAAGGAAAATGTGGGATTTTACATTCCTCCCCCCTTAAAAGAATCTCATCCCGAGATTACAAAAGGAAGGATAAAAGAAAAGACCAAATGAACATATGATGTTAACAAGTCTGGATAATTAGTTTAAAGATATTCCTCGCTTTCCCACGTTGCTACATCGGCGGTGTGGTTTACCCACAAGACCTTGTAGAAACGCAAGGTGCAGTTTCTTCTGGTATGAGTCTTCTCATCAATTATCTGGGTTGGGTGTTCGGAGTAAGTAAGATCTGGTTGGAGGGCTTCCATATCATCCATACGGACTTCTGCTGGGATCTTGAGACACTTTCTCAATTGTGAAATGTGGAACACATTGTGAAGCCTTGAAAGCGATGTTGGCAGCTCTAGCCGATAGGCTACAGGTCTGCACTGCTCACTTATTGCGAAAGGTCCAATGAAACACGGAGCTAGTTTCCCTTTCACTCCGAAACGATGAATCCCTTTCATTGGGGATACCCAAAGGTAAACGTGATCCCCGATATCAAAATGAAGCGGCCGATGTCGTTTGTCTGCATAGCTTTTCTGGCGAGACTGAGCAGCCTTGAGGTTGGCTTGAATAACTCGTACTCGATCTTCGGCTTCCTTTACCAAGTCTATACCATAGGTTACTCGTTCACCGGATTCACACTAGTTCAAAGGTGTGCGGTACTTCCGGCCATAAAGAGCTTCATATGGTGCCACTTGAATGCTAGTCTGATAACCATTATCGTATGAAAACTCCGCCAATGGTAGATGATCATCCCAATTCTTACCATGGTGGATGGCATAGGCGCGGAGCATATCCTCTAGTACTTGGTTTACTCGTTCCGTTTGACCATCAGTCTGTGGGTGGTAAGCTGAGCTTTGAATCAATTTGGTACGTAGAGGTGCATGGAGTTGCTCCCAAAATTGAGCAACAAACAAAGTTCCACGATCTGATATGATAGTGCGGGGTACTCCGTGTAAGCATAAGATCCTGGCAATATACAACTCTGCATATTGCGTGCCACATAATTGACATTGACTGGAATAAAGTGAGCCGACTTGGTGAGTCGGTCGACTATCACCCAAATCGAGTCATGCTTGTCAAAAGTGAGAGGGAACCCAACAATGAAATCCATGGTCATCACCTCGGAAACACTTCATTTCTCCCATTTTCATTCGTTGACGAATATGAGGTATGCTCCTGTCCTTCTTCTGAGCCTCCATAATTTCCTCTCTTATGGTGGGAATGAGGGCTAGGTTGTAGAGTGCCCCATACGGAACCAAGTAGAGACTCAGTTCTTCTTCCTCTATCAAGGTGATAGAAAGGCTATTGATATGGGACTTGCGACTTAGTGCATCTGCGACTACATTTGCCTTTCTAGGATGGTAGTGGATCTCAATCTCGTAGTCTTTGATTAACTCCAACCATCTTCTTGTCGCATATTCAATTCTTTCTGGGTGAAGATGTACTTCAAGCTTTTGTGATCGGTGTAGAGATATACTAGGTTGCCCCATAGATAGTGTCAGCACATCTTTAAAGCTAGTACCACAGCAGTGAGCTCAAGATCATGAGTTGGGTAATGCTGCTCATGGTTCCGAAGCTGCCGTGATCCATAAGCGATCACCCTTCTGTCTTGCATTAATAAGCATCCCAGACACATTCCAGATGCATCAAATAAACATTAAAGGATCTTGTGGTGTCTGGTTGGGCCAGTACTGGTGCTGTTGTGAGGTGTTTTACCAATGCTTGGAAACCCTCCTCACATTCCTTTGTCCAGGTATACCTCTTGTCTTTCTTCAGAAGTTCCGTCATTGGTTTAACTATCTTGGAAAAGCTTGGGATGAACCTCCGGTAATATCCAGCTAAACCCAGGAAACTTCGAACTTCATGCACAGACTTGGGAGACTCCCATTTCAGTACTTGCTTAATCTTGCTTGGATCAACTGCAATCCCCTCGGCAGAGATGATGTGCCCCAGAAATGGCACTTGGTTGATCCAGAACTCACATTTGCTGAACTTAGCGTACAACTTGTGGTCCCGCAATCGCTGAAGTATGATATGCAAATGTTGTGCATGTTCTTCTTCGGACTTTGTGTATACAAGGATATCGTCGGTGAAGACCACGACAAACTTGTCCAAATCCGGCATGAATACCGAATTCATGAAATACATGAAATGGGCCGGTGCGTTGGTTAATCCGAAGGACATGACAAGGCACTCATATAAGCCATACCTCGTCGAGACTGCTGTCTTAGGTATATCCTCGGGTCAAATTCTGATCTGATGATAACCAGAGTGAAGATCCATCTTTGAAAATACCTGAGCACCTACCAACCGATTGAACAAAATATCAATACGGGGTAGTGGATATTTGTTCTTGTCTGTGATAGCATTGAGTGGACGATAGTCCACACATAGTCTCAATGTTTTATCCTTCTTTTCCACAAACAGTGCAGAACAGCCCCAAGGTGACGAACTTGGACGAATGAAACCCTTGTCCAACAGTTCATTCAGCTGCTCTTTCAATTTTGCCAGTTCTTTAGGCGCCATCTTATACAGCCTTCTTGAGATTGGTACTGTTCCCGGTACAAGTTCAATCTTAAACTCGACATATCTTTCTGGTGGCATACTAGGAAGATCTTCGGGAAGAACCTATGGATACTCACATACTACCGGAATATCTTCGAGTTTGCATGCTTCAGTGTTATCAGCAGTAGGAGGCACGTAAATATTACTCTCAAGAGTGAGAATTTGGGGAGAGTGGACCGGAGAATTGAGATATATTATCTGAGGAATGATGTCCATGATAGCACTGTTGTATTGCAACCATGCCATCCCTAAAATGACATCTAATTTCTGATGCTACAATATAATGAGAGATATTGGGTATATGTTCCACCCAGATTAAGAGGTACCCTATGGACCATCTTATCTGCTACTACTTTGCCACCCGGAGAACAAATCATATATGGGGTTTTTGTGGAAATGATAGGCAATTGGTATTGATTGACATAAGAATTCTAATAAAAATATGGGAAGCACCGGAGTCAAAAAGGATGACTACGGGATGACCAAAGAGAGAGAACGTACCCATGAGTACGGGTGCGCCTTCTGGAACGTCCTCGATGGCGAGGTGGTGCACGTTGCCGGTTCTAGTGGTTGGCTTCTTGGGCTGGTTGCGAGATTGGTTTGCCCCCTGGTATGATGACTGTCCTCCGCTCTGCGGGCAGTCCTTGGTGAAGTGTCCTGTACGTCAGCACGTATAGCACGTGTACGGGGTCTGACCGGTACGGAGTGGAGGACGGAATCCCAGTGCACGCGGTGGAGGTAGAGGTGCACACGGAATCATCCCCTGTTGCTGTTGTGGGCAGAAGCCGACGTTGTTGAATGGGCGATCACGAAACATCGATGGTCGCGATGGCGGCTGCCACCTCTGGCCGGATGGTGATCGATACACCATGCGGTATTTCTGAGGAGTACCTCCTCCGCTGCCCTGCGGAGCACTCCTTTTCTTCTTGTCAGAGAACAGCTCCCTAGTAGCGTCCTCCTGCACGATGGTGGCATTGACCATGTTGTTGAAACTGCCGCTGTTGAACAAGGCAAGCTTGTCCTTCATCTTGGGGTTCAAACCCCGATAGAAGCATTCCCGCTTCCGATCCTCAGTATTCACTTGGTCCTGAGCATATTGGGCCAAGTGGTTGAATATCTTGGAGTACTTGTAAGGACTCCTTCCTCGTTGTTTCAGCTCCAAGAACTCTTGAAGCTTCTTCCTCATCACACTGGGAGGTATGTGATAGGCGCGAAACGCCTCCCGAAATTCCTCCCAGCTCGCGGCGTAGCCGACTGGTCGTGCGACGAGGTAATTCGCCCACCACGCACTAGCGTACCATTGTAGTTGTTGGGCCGCGAACAGGGTCTTCTGGTGTTCGATCATTCGTAGCAAACCGAACTTCCCTTCAATGGAATGGAGCCAGTTGTCCGCCTCCAATGGTTCATCAGCCTCCATGAATACCAACCGGTGTGTTGACATGAAATCCGAGTACGAACTCAGAGAAGGTTGCCATGGACCCTCATCTGGTCGCCCACCTTAACGGACGAATGTTCAACCAGAGTCCATAGTAACTCCATTTGCTTGTCGCGCAAGCCAAGTACCGCGGCGAGAACCTCCGCTAGACTCCTTGGATGTTCCGGAGGTGGTGGTGGAGGAACTCGTTGATGCGGTGTTGCAGCTGTCTTCTGGGTTGGAGATTCGTCCTCACGAGCATGACTGGAACCCCCCATTTTAGGTGTCGAGCGAGTACGCACCATTCTGCATTCAAATGACTTAAAATAAGCACATGTTTTCTTTCCTTTATCCCGTTTATCAATCAGTAGTACGACTTTTTGATAAGGAAATTAAGTGCATCACATTCACATATAGTGAGAAAGTACAAACTTTATACAAGATATATTATCTTGTGACCAAGTTTATAGTAGTGTGCTTCAAAATGATGGACTCCCACAATGGAAATACATCCCTACTATACTTGGTTCCCATGAGATGTCATACACATCTTATCAGCTTTAGACATACCCACTACTATTCTTATATGACACAAACATGGTCACAAAAGGAACACACGAGCAACTATTAAACTATATGTTGCCTCGTGACGGCAGAAGTGCTGCCACATCCTACTCCAATACGTCCTACACGACGTACTCGAGTTCCTCGGGATCTTCTTCTTCCGGATCATTCAAAATTGGTGCCACAGGTGCGGTTGCGGGAGCAAGAGTTGCTACCCCACCCACCATTGATGACGTCGCAGCTACTAAAGATTTCGCATCAGCCTGCAGAAGAAACATCCTCAAGTCTTCTAGATCCTTCTGTGCATTTTTGCAACTGGCCTTCCAATCCTGAGTTTCCCCTCTGGATTGATCCCTTTCTTGAGTCACCTCACTCAGCTGTTCATCCAACAGTTGCTCCTCGAGTTGACTCGCTTCCAACGCGCTTTCTGCGTGTTGTGTTTTCATGCGAGCCTCCAATCGAGCTTGAACATCCTGGTGCCACTGCTTCTCCCTTAAATTTAAACGGCGATTTAGGGGAGCAACCATGTCCCTAATTGAGTCGTTGGCACCTTCAAAGTGATCCCCTCGAATCAAGGCCTGCTTCAGGTCACTCATCATTTTTCCCAGGCTAATACGCTGATCAAGGCTCTCCTGACATGTTGATGCCGCATATGAGGCTAAAATCATCTTGGGTACTTCATCAGCATGCCCATATGCTGCCACCATCCAACTTGCCCACTCGTCACCAGCCCTACCGTCGACCGGAAAGAGCTCAAATGGAGTGCCAGCCATAGCATGGTAATGAAGTTTGCAAAACCTCATGATGGCCACACTTGTGGCATAACACCACGTGTCTTCCAATTAAATCCCTTGTACTTGGATGGAAAAGGGGGCCCATCCAACATTTAATGGAGCATAAGGCACATCCACATGAATGGTGCACCTCGTTACCCCTCCATCATCGATCTCCTTGCCCCAATAGTCCGGTAGTACACGATACCCGAACCGTTGAAGCATCGAAATCAACAAAACCGGAAAACCCTTCAAAAGCGTACACTTCGTGAACACCCGTCCATTTGGTAAGTATACCATAGAATCATCCATCTGTGAAAAAGATAATGGAACAATGAGAAGGTTTCCAACTCTCAACAGTTTATGAAAATTTAAAACTGGAGTTGTAATCACAGTCTATTCCAACTGACCTTCCTGTATAAATTCAAAATTTTCATACAGGAAACTTCAGAACCAGGTGTTGGGTTCAATAGAAAAGTTGTAGTACACTTTCCAACCTTTAAATATTGTGCTCATACAGATCCAGGTGAGCTAGGAAATAGAATCTATACAGGTTTTGCTTTGACCCATATTTTCTGGAAATTTTGACAGAACCTCCCCTTTATATGTGGTGATTTCCACAATTTATACAGGTATATCATGACAATATTTTGAGGTAATGACAAAATAACATTGTATAACATCGAGTTATCAATCCATTGGTAAAATATTTCGCCCATGAAACATTTGTTACATAGGTATAGTGTGCTAATTCTAAACTAGGTGCCAACTGTTTAAGTTCTGATCTGCCAGAACCAAGTTTACAACCATAGGAATTCAACACGGCTATACCCAGATTGAGGCCACGAGTACAAAACGAAGTTGATAGAGGACTTGCTAAGCTTTCCAGAAATGTATATATATGACCATAGGAAATCAAGAATCTTGGTGCTCACCCATGATGAATCGAATTTTTATCTTTACAGAGTCCAAACCTATCAGCACCTGATAGTCGGACTTTCCAAAATACAATGTATCCAATTATTGTTGTTGTTGGGGATGGTCAAGTATCAAAGTTGATACTGATGGTACTATGTGCCTCACCAAAGAAAATTCTAACCGGTTATTTCCGGATACGTTTATAGGTGGTCCTAGTATCGTTCACTCGCAAAAGTGTGCTACACGGGTTGCTATTGTAGTCAATGCTGCAAAAGACAAACAATCCCCTTTCACACCTTCACACCTCAAGGGCGGCACAGGGAAACACGACAGGCAGTCACAATAATACATAGGAAAATAAATGCATATGACTCTGGTGTGAGTTGCCCTCGAGCGAGGTCATGTCTCGAGGTACATGGCTGTAAATACGTCTGTACAACAAAGACTCCGGTACGAACCGGCTTATACACGCTCGGGCATACATGTTTCGCATGCTCCCTTAGAATATGAATGATTCTAGAGAGGCATACTATCGGGTTATACACCACCCGACGGGGGCTCCCACTAACTTTGAAGCACGCTGGGGTACTGCGTGTCATAGGTTCTCAGGAACATAGAAAGTTCCAGAGACTCCTATTAATATTTTCATGCTAAGCCATAGAAAACATCCATGCTATCTCTCGCATGGTGAGCTTATCGCAATTGATACGCTTACGGTGGCGTACCTTACCTCTTACCTGACGTCGGAGCGTCGTTACAGAATTAGTAACATATAGGTTAGTTTACCACCAGTATATCTTATACTAATAATATGTGGGGACCGGAGTCCACACATCCGAGGATCTCATTGGGTGGTGTCGTGCGATGCGACACCCAACAGTTTACAAGAATAGAACCAGAATAAAGTACAAGACCAAGTCTTTTATTTAATACACAGCGGAAGTTTTCACAATACTAGCGGATGTAAAGAAATATATACATACCATAGCTACGCTCTCAGCACTAGCTATGCAAAAAGCAAAGTTTTCCATGCCAGGGATACTTTGCACTAGCAACACTCAAACTATGGCGGCGTGCAGGGTTCCCACTCGGCTGTACACCCTGGAGGGGGTGTTGCCTCATCGTCAAACCCATCCTCAATAGGGTAACCTGCAAAAACTCGTTAACTGCAAACGTGAGCTTAAGGCTCAGCAAGACTTAACCGTCTCACTAGACAGATGCACGGGGACACTAAACATAGGTAAGGAATAGCATAAATAACTCGCCTACAAGTGGATCCTTATAACCAAGTTTTAAGTAGCAAATGACATTCTCTGAGCACGGCACATCATGGGCTCCACGATCAAACAAGAAACGCTTTACCGATGATATGACATGCCCAAAGCACATAATGCTATTACAGCTAAAGTATGGGGAAATTGTAAATCTTTAGTTATACTATCTCTAAACCAAACAAAGTTGCAAAGTAATTATAATTCAATATCATATGACTTTCCTGACTTCTTTAGTATTTACTACGTCACCGCTCAGTGAACAAGTGGTACTCTATTACTGCGAGGGACAGTGATTGCAATCAGGACACACCCGGACAACACGACACATACGTCGTTCGGAAGTGTCAGCGAGCACACCTGTACCTACATAACACTTCAGTACTAGGCGTATATGGCCACCTTTCACAAGAAACTCAAATGCTGAGCCCGTCTCACCTCCGCAAACAGAAGGTCTCCGCACGGAACACCTCATGTGTCCGCCGACCGATTTACACCTTACTGTCCTCAACCCACCCCTATCGATGGTGAGTTAATGGGTCTCAACATCCCAGTTATCAAGTTACATCAGTTTATTGGATTCCATATGTCCATTATATTGCCGGTACAATTCAAGCTTGTCCGAAGGGGCTGCATACGGACGGGCCTTAATCGACACAGGCAGGGCTATGCGACCGAGACTCAATTCTCGCCGCTTCCTATCCATTCCCTGCCCGGTCTCAATTTCATTATATTAAGCCATTTTCTATTCAACCAATCCTGTGAGATACATCTCTCGCGAGTAGATTCCAACTACTCGACTTCTACCGGATCTCCTATGCATTAGCAAAGCAGTTACTACAGGTCAAACTGTAACTCGTGCCAAATAAACCCCTGGGATTTTTGGTCATGCAAGTGGAGTATCATTCACCCTAAACGTAATGCACAATTCATATACTATTCATCATAGTGATAAAGCAAAAGCTCATAAACGACTTAAATGCAAACCGGGGCTTGCCTTGTTGCAGGTCAGGTTCTGAGTTAAAAATTGGAAGGTTCTCTTCCAAGGCTTCTGGCTCCTCCTCGACTTCGGTCACTATACGATATGCAGATAACATGGATATATAAATGACTTTGAAATTTATTTATTTTAAGACCATAAGGTAATTCATGGTGATCACTATAAGACAGAGACCTTAATTGGCTTTGGAACTTCGATGGTAGATACTATGGAAGGTGATCAAGGCTCTTGCAAAGAACAGGAGATGATCATAGCAGATTGTGGCCTCCGAAAGTATGGCAAGCAATCAACTTCCAAAAAATTTCCGAGAGGAAACTGTAGCTTGAACCTAGCTAACAGTTGAAAATCAAGATGGAGGGAGTGGTTCTGGTCTTAGCAAAATTTGTTTCATAATTTTCTAAGCTGTGGGGAAGGAGTTATCGTATTTCTGATTCGGCAAGAATTTCTGAATTTACTTTATAATTGAGTTTCTAGACATTAAATCAATATTTAGTTTGTAACTGATTTAGGACTAGTATAGTAGGTTAATTAAATCCAAGACTTTAACAGGAGCTAGGGTATGACTAAAGGAAGACTCAGTAAAATTTTGGGACCTAATAAAGCAACCTAAAAGCTGTGAAAATTCAATAACTGAAAAAGGATATTGAATTATACAGAGAGTTGAACAGGTGCTATGGCTCCCAAATTTTTCCTGATAATCAAGAATAGCACAATAAATTTTATGTGAATTTTGGGGATTTTTCCCGTGGATATCTTGTCTGGAAAAATTGCACTTGCATTAGGAAAGATTATTTTCTACAGAATTTAACTCTGAGTTTCACAGAACCTAATTGGTATTGACAGAAACTAGAGCTCAAGAGCTTTCGAACAAAATTTGTTTGAAGAATTTTGGAGTATCCTACAGAAAGTTATGGATTTTCTAAGTTGGAGCCTAATCTGGAATAATTTCCTAATTTGATTTAACTCGTGGGCCCCACTGTTTTAAAATGAACCAATAGTATTTAAACCACACGGGGGCCACAGATTCCCACCGCGTAGCCACAGCAAATCCCGTGGCCACACCTGATCCGACGGGATTTACCGCCGCTGACACGCGGGACCCGCCGCGTCGTCTTCTACCTCCCGACGCGGGCGGCGCGCGGGGTTCCCGCGGCGGTGCTCTCCGGCGAGCCTCGCCGCCGGCCAATCCAACGCACCAGATTCGCGGAAACTTGCCGCCTGGGGGTTTTTGGGGTCGCTGAGCACGATGGTGAGGTCAGTGGGTCTTGAAGCTCGCTGGAAAAGGTCGTGCGACGGCGGTGGCGGCGATGAGCGCTCGGGCATCATAGAACTCTCTATAGAGTAGCTCAAATCACTTGGGAACTGCTCCAAAACCTTTCTGGGATGATGGAGTTCAAGGATATGGGCGCAGAAGGGGAGTGAGTTGCCGGGAATCATGAGTTCGACGGTGAACCGAGGTTTTCTCACCGGCGGCGAGCAAAACTCGAAATTCAGAGCCGTTGCTTGATGATCCTTAAAGGTTTTTGCTCAGACAGGATCGCTAGGGCCTATAGAAACTATCTCTAAGTAATTGCAAAGGATGATTGCTTGCCGAAAAGGAATTTGACATGAAATCATAGCTAGCTATCTACCCTCGGCCGTAGAGGAAACGAACAATAACTTGTTCAGGCTTCAACGATAAGGGAAACGGTTTGTACCATGAGCTAGAGTTTGATCAGGCGCACCTTTTTGCTCTTTGGAGCTAGACTTGAAACGGCGCGGAACGGCGGCACGCCGCGGAGCAGTGGCGAGCGGCGGCGATGGCGCGCGGCGGAAGAATAGTGGCGAGGCAGTGGAGCTGTGATCGAGGATGAGGATTAAAGGGAGCTTCGGCCGGCCTTTTATAGGGCCGCGGCGAGCAGGCAGGCAGCTCGCTGGAGCTGCATGCGCACGCGCGGTGTCGAGCGGGGGCGCGTCGGTGCAGAGGTGGCGGGGTTTGAGCTGATCCGTTTAAAAGGGGGCTGACATGTGGGGCCCACTGTCCAGTGATTCTCCCCACAGTTCAGTTACTAATTCATTTAAAAATAGAAGATCAACTCAAAAAATCATGAAATTTTGTGGAGATGGCCCATGAATTATTCTGAACACAATGGTGAACTCAATTCTTATGTTTAAATAAGTTGGAGAAGAATTAAAATTCAGATTTGAATTTGATTCAAATTTGCCAAGCACCTCAATAAAAATAGTAGATGAGTTTCTAAAATCTTGAAACTTTGTAAGCATGCTATTGAGGAATTTAGGAGCTCATGGAAAAATTTAGAGCCCTTAATTTGAATATTTGGTTTAGAGCTTATTAGGGCTTCATTGTGCATTGCTTACTAATCCTTATCCAAAAATTCTTATTCTTAAAAGGTGAATATAATATAATTTGGATTCATGGTGAA
Organism: Tuctoria greenei; assembly: GCA_036927565.1. Lineage (NCBI taxonomy): Eukaryota > Viridiplantae > Streptophyta > Magnoliopsida > Poales > Poaceae > Tuctoria > Tuctoria greenei. The sequence goes on along the minus strand of JAYESD010000001.1, from coordinate 131,872,031 downwards.
GTCTAATACCCATGATAAAAGAATCTAACAAAGAGTGTAAGAAAAGTTTTGGATGGCATAGTGTAAGGATCGAAACGCCCAAGAGGGGGGGGTGAATTGGGCTTTCTTTCAAATTTTAAGATAATTAAACACTTAACAACTTAAAGCCCAATTCCCTATGCAATTAAACTATGCAATCAATATAATTTAAAGTTGCGGAATGAAGATTGCATAAGAGTAAAAAGGGAGAGGGATGCAAACGCTCAAGGGACACGGAGTTTATCCCGTGGTTCGGTAAGATCACAAGGATCTTCCTACGTCCACGTTGTGACACCCACCGAAGGGTTTTGCCACTCCCAAGTCACCGAGACTAGGGGCTTCTTCACTATTCTTCTCCGTTCGCCAACCTTGGCAAGGTGGAGCTCAAGCCTTGTACACTTTTGGGATCCTCCGGGCTTCCACAATCCTCTTGGCAAGCTCCGGAAGTAGCACACACCAAGGGTCACTCCCTTTGGGCTCTCACTACACTAGAGACTCCAATCACCAAGAATGGAGGCACCCAAGCACTATCTCTAGCTAGTTCTAGCCTATTTCTTGGTGTACACATGATGAGTAAATGATGTGAAAGTGGTAGCTCTCTTGCTTGAATGCTCTAGGATGTGTAGAGTATGTCTGGGCTTCAAGTCTTATCGATTTGACAGGTTGAAGGGGTATAAATAGCCAGCCTCCACGAGATAGCCGTTGGAAAAGTAGGCTGACATCACTTCTCTGCGAACACCGGATGATCCGATGTCTCCCCTTCAGTTGTCATCGGTCAAAGCCAAATTAGCTGATGTCACTGTGTCAGATATGACCGTTGTTAGACCGATGTTGATCTGTCTTCTCATCGGATGATCCGGTGGCTCTTCCTCCAGAATTCTGCTTGATTTTGAAGCTTACTGGAGTGATTGACCGATGTGTGCAATTCTGCACATCGGATGATCCGGTGCTTCTTTTGGTCCAATTGTGTTGCAAACTGTGATGATGGACCAATGTTACTGAGCCACTCACATCGGATGATCCGGTGAGTGCATTTGTCTGAGGTCTTCTTCTTCAGTAGAACAAACTCGACCGATGCAGTCACACCCAAGACCATCGGATGATACGGTGTGTTCAACTTGTTGACTTCGAGTTGTTTTGAGTTGTTCTTTTTGGAGTTTTGAACTTGTGACCTCTTTGATACTTGTTTGAAATGTTGTTTTGATTGTCTTCAAGCATCAAGTTAAAACTTTCACTTCTTGTCTTTATATGATTCGATTTGATCTCATTTGTTGATTTTATATTGGTCTCCAATGTAATTTTGATTTCATTTGTTTGAGTGTTATCGAGACCTTGCATCCACAAATTCATTAGTAATATCGAATGGTTGTCATTAATCACCGAAACCGTACCTCATGGGGCCTAGATGCTTTCAATCTCCCCCTTTTTGGTGATTGATGACAACACAATAATTTAAAGCGCAATAATAATGAATTTGATGATAATACACAAGTAGATATGCAATAAGTACAACATAGGACACATGAATCTTGTAAAGGGCAAATGAAAATTATGGTGCGAAAAGCTCAATTGATTAAAATCATAAACAAAATCATAAACAAATGAGACAAGCGAAAGAGTGCTTAATTAAAATTACAAAAGAGTACTCAAGCATGAATACAGAGGATAATCACACACACAACCACACACTCCCCCTACACACACACTCCCCCTGAGACTGCTACTACCACTCCCCCTGACTCTTCTACATCTTCTCCCCCTTTGGCATCAAGACACCAAAAAGGGATTAGAACGCCTACAGACCCTGAGAGCTAGGCGCGAGGACGAACTGAGCACCGTCGCAGTCGTCGGAGCTGGAGTCGCCGGTCGAAGGAGCTGCCGGAGCGACGGGAGCTGGAGGGTCCGCTGCCGGTGCTGGAGGAGAGGAAGCAGGTACTGAAGGTGCTGGAGGAGCTGGAGGAAGTGGAGCGCTCACCACGGACGCCGGTGTCTGCTGGAACAAGGTCGTCGCCGACAGTGGTGAGTGAATCGGTGCGCTAGGTGCCAGAAGTGGTGACATGCTGATCGAAGGGATGGGAGTAGTAGGCACCTGAGCGACACCTGGAGCCAGTCCCAGTCCAGGCTGCTGTGAAAGAAGGGCGATCCCGGTCTGAGTGTATAGGTTGGTGATCAACCCTAGGATCCCCATCATGGCCTGCTGGGTCTGCTGCTGCTGGTCGAGGGTACGGCGGTGCATCTGATCTACAAGGTTGGTGAACCTGTCCGTATCCTCTCGCCTCTGACGGGCGATCTCCAGCTGGAGCTCCTGCTGCTGCCTCTGCAGCTGTGCCAGGTGAGCAGCCTGCTCCGCCCTGGCCTGCTCAGCAGCGAGCCTGTCCTGACGCTGCTGCTCGATCATCTGCTGAAGAAGGGAGGACAGCTCCGACGGCTGTGACACCTGCGCCTCGGACACAGGAGGTGGTGTCGGTGGCGGAGCAGCTGAGCCTCCTGCCTCGGCGTCGTGCTGTCTCGGTGAGGGTGGAGGTGGAGGGAAGTACTCCTCAACACTCTCGTCTGTGTCGCTCTCGGACCAGACGTGCTGCAAGTCTCCACCTTGAGCTTCTGCCTCAGCCAGACGCTCATCTTCCTTCTCGAGGTCAGACCAATCCTCCTCAGTCAAGCGGGCCCTGACCTGGCGCTCAACTGGACGGCCAAGGCGGCGGTCTCCAGGAGCGGACGCACGGTAGTGACCGAAGCGGGTCACGCTCTCGTCAGCGAGTCGGGCCTGTGCTGTATGTCCTTCTGGCACCACCATAGAACAAATATAACTGATCCAGTGCCCGTATGCTAGCTGCCTCATCATGCCCACTCCATCTGTGATTACGTCCTCCATCTCGCAGAGAAGTATGTCTACGATATCAAAATCCATCCCGTTCATTATGTAGAACAGGAGGGTCTGCTGGAGACTCGTGAACCCCTCCAAGTATCCTGACCTCGGCAGGAGCGTGCGGCGTAAGGCGAGGTGCACAATACGCGCAGCTGGGGTCAGGAGTGCTGGGACTCTCGGCTGATCTGGAGAGAACGTGGGGCCAAACAAGGAGCGGATCTCGTCCAGCTGAGGTGCTACCCCTCCAGTAAGTGGCCTCCTCGGTGGATCTGCCTGCCCATAGACCTTCTCATGTATGCTAGTATCGTGCAGGTCCAAGCCAAGGATGTGCCCCAAAGTCTGCCTCGTGAGATGGTAGTGCTGACCATTAAACATGAATGCAATGGATCTTCTGCCCTCTGAGATGTATAGGGTCGCGTAGAAGACACGGACCCACTCTTCCACATAGGCACTCCTCTCATAGTCCAGTAGCTCCACCAAGCCCCTGTATCTCTCAAAGAAGGGGCGGACATCAGTCTCCGCGGCCACTGCAAGCTGCCTCCAGTCCAAGTGGTTGTGCTGAAAGAGCTTGTGCCCCCGGCGCTTGTAGGTCTCATAGAGAGACGCCTGGGTGACAGTCCAGAAGCGACTGTCAACAAGAAGCTCTCTGGGCTGTGGGAACCACTCCTCAAGAAGAATACTCCATCTGAGCTTCCGGAGTTGCTTCGCCTTCATCTTCCGGTAGTCCACAAGACGGACTCCTTCACCGACCCGGACGGCCGTGTCCATCTCATGGATGTCCCTCTCAGCCTCCCTGTCCTCACGACGGTCGGCAGCCGTCGGTCTCGGACGAGGAGGAGCCTCGGCGTGACCTCCTCGAGTCCGGGCTGAGCGCCGGCGGACGAGAGGCTCGACTGGCTCCTCTTCGGCGTCGGAGTCGTCGACCACGGGAGGCGGCCTTGGACGGGCCTCGCGAATCCTCAACGAACCCCCACGGCCGCGCTCACGCTCCTCGGCGGCGCGAGCGGCCATCAAGGCCTTCTTCTCATCCTTCGAAAGTTTCCGCTTTTTCGCGGCGGGCTCCGCGATCGCCTTGCCCTTTCCTTTGCGATCACGACCCATCTAGATGGAAGGGAGAGGTGGGGTTAGCGACGATGAAGGAAGAACTGCGAGAGAAGCAATGAGAGACGTCGCGCGGCACGAAGCTCACCTTAGCGATGATGGAGCTCGGGAAAACCTAGCGACGGGGGCCGGAGAAGACGACGTTTGGTGGAGGTGCTTCGACGGAGGGAGGGACGGTGGCGATGCTTGGATGCGGTGGAGAGGTGCGGCGGCGACGCCTAGGGCGGCGGCGGTGGCGGCTGCCGGCGGAGGTGGCGCGGTGCGCGGGAGGAGCACGGAGGCGGGGGCGCCTAGGGCGGCGGCGGCGCGAGCAGAGGGCAGCGGCGGCGGCCGGCGGCGGCGCTGCAGGCGAGGGAGAGGCGGCGACGCGAGCACGGGGGCGCGAGGGGTCGGGGAGAGAGAAGGTGGCGGCGGCGCGGGCGTTTAAATAGTGGGACCCAAACCCTAGCCGTTTTTTTAAACACCGGATGGACCGATGATATGAGAATTGAGCATCGGTCAATTGCCACAGAAAGGATATTCAAGAGATGCTGTTGACATCGGATTGACCGACGTTTAGGGTTTTGAACATCGGTCGAATATCACAGTAATGGTGTTCAACCGAGTGATGTTGATACCGGATGATCCGACGTTAGAGGGAGGTAGACATCGGTTGAATAGATCACAGCTCCAGAAGAGTGAACATCGGATGGACCGATGTTTTCCAGGATGAACGCGTCGGATCATTTTGAGGTTCTGACAGAGTTGGGCTTTGAGGATTGAACACCTATTTGACCGATGATGGATTGACAGGGGCATCGGATAATCCGATGACAACAGAACGAAAACATCCCATATATGTCCTTTTACCAAACAAACAATCGAGGAGAAACACATGTCTTAGGACTTTTTGGGCAACCCCTTACCCCTCAAGAAGCTAATGTGCCAATAGCTTGGCTAGACCTTAACGCAAATGGAACACCAAGAAAAATGGAGGAAAATATCCAAATAAAATGTAAGGCCCATGCTTTGTGAGGTAGAGTATGAAGACTTCTATCTCTTTGAAGCATGATCCTCTAGGCATTAACGTACCTAACATTTTGTTCTTTCCACCTTATATGAGTTGAGATATTGCATTTCAAAACAAGTCTCCTTCTCATGAGGTGGGTTCCCCTTTGTGACAATCTACCGTTATGCAATGCCAAACAAATTATAATGCAAGATATTGAATGAGTGCAACTTTATATGGCAGGGATCATGCAAGGCATAAAATGAATCTATCTTGTCAAGTTTAAACCTTCCAAAGGCTTCCTCAGGGAAAACTATTTCTAGCTCACCCCTATCCTTTGGGAGTTAGACAAGACCTATATGATATGCAACCTTACATGAACATGGCAACTTACATGACGTTAGATGCATCTAGCACATTTAGTTCACTTCTAAGTCTAGAAAAGGTTTTCTCATCAAGTGGTTTTGTGAAGATATCCGCCAATTGTTCTTCGGATCTAACACCTTGCAAAGAGATGTCTCCTTTAGCCTCATGATCACGCAGGAAGTGATGGCGAATATCAATGTGCTTAGTGCGGGAGTGTTGAACGGGGTTTCTAGCTATCTTAACCGCACTTTCATTGTCACAAGGGAGAGGCACAAAATCATACAAGCATTCATTTAACATGACATGGGGCCTAGATGCGGAAAGATATAGCAATAGACTATTTATGGAATGGTAATTTGATTTGACAATAGGGTTACCGTCCATATCCGCGTTGGGCTCCCATTCTCAACTTTCTTCAAGAGGTCCTTGGTAGATTTTCTTTGATGGTGGAGGTCCCCTCTTGAAGTCACCTCGTGGATGGTCACGTGTTCTTGACTTTAGGCACCCAAGCTAGCTTTGGTCCTTGTATATGTGATACAAGTGCTTTTGGGACCCAAAGTTGCTTGGGGAGCTTCCCTTTCATCCCCTTTACGTTCATGCCAATGAACTTTGCCTTCACCTTAGCACCTACTTTGCTCAACAAATAATAGTGATTCTCAAAGGTAGATGTATAGTTAGTCGGCAATTTTGGAGAAGGTCGGTTAGGTAGAGGGCACTCCCTTGTATGGTGACCGGTGACCTTGCAAAGTTGGCAATAGGAGCCAACTTCCTTGATGAAGCTTGTTTTGAGCTCCGGTGAGGGCACCTTTCCTTTGTTGGGCACCGGGAAGGATCCAAGTCCTTTCTTGTTGAAGCCCTTTGCTTGATGGAAGAGGATTTCTTTATGTTTGTCTTCTCCCTTAGATAGTCTTGCTAAGCTTGTGCGGAGACATTCAATCTCCTCCATCAACTCCTTCTCCCTTGCATTCTCTTTCAAAGGCAAAGACTCATGGAAAGCATTAGTAGCATTTGAAATAATGGGTACCTTGCCATCACTAGATTCTTTCTCCTTATTTTTTAATTTTAGTTCAATGGCTTCATAAGAGAGATTAAGTGCATGATGCTCTTGAACTAACTCATTGTGCTTATCCGAGAGCGTTTGATGAACTAAGCCAAGCTTATGATTGTCTAGCTCAATTTTAGCCTTATCTTCTTCAATTTGCTTGACATAGGTTTTGAGCGTGTCATGCTCTTTAAGTATGCTTTCATACTTGCCAAGCAAATCAAGATTAGCATTTTCAAGTTTAGCATGAGCTTGTTCTAGCGCCTTGACTTTGTTCTTTTCCCTTTTAATGATGGTGTGATATTCATTTATCAATGAAGTTAATTCATCGGGGGAAAGTTCATCATCACTAGAGTTGTCACATACCTCAAAGTTACCTTTCGCCATGAGACACATGGGAGGTAGAGGAAGAGGTGAATCATCTTTTTTGGCAATGGCAAGTCCGGCCAAGTTTTCTTCTTCTTCTTCACTCTCTTCTTCACTTGACTCTTCGTCGGTGATCCATTCATTCCCCTCACACATGAACACCTTTTGAGGTCCTTGTCTCTTCTTTGGAAAGAATTTTGACTTTTTGCCTTTGTCAAATTTCTTCTTTCCAAACGTTCTTGCCTTGGGCTTGACCTCTTCTTCTTCATCCTCGCTATCTTCAAGCTTGTGATACTTGCTCTTGTGTTTCTCCCTTCTCTTGTCCGGTTTTGGACAATCGTAGGAGATGTGGCCTTGTTCACCACAATTATAGCAAGTTTTGCTACTTTCTTTCTTGGGGAGGAAGGCTCTCTTGTTGGGATCAAAAGTGTATCCCTTCTTGGCAATCTTGGAGTTCAAGCGGGAGAATTTTCTCATCATTGATGCAAGCTCATCATCATCATCATCTTCACTTGATGTTTGCTCTTCTTTGCTTGAACTAGGCTTGATCATTTTCTTCGTTTTCTTGAAAGCCTTGAGAGCAATTGTCCTTGTAGAGGATGAACTCTCCATCATCCCAAGTACACTCATCTCATGAGCGTGTATTTCTCCAATTAGCTCCGAAACTTCAATGTGATCAAGTGATTCTTTTTGGAGCATTGAGTTGATGATGTTATACTTTGGCTTGGGAAGGAGCATGAGGATCTTTCGGTTGATAAGTCCCTTGCCAAGAGAAGCAATATCAAGAGCATTTATTTCCTCAATGAGAACATTTAAGCGAGAAAACATTTCATTTACATTTTCATGAGGAAACATTTTAAATTCATCATATTTAGATTTAAGCAAGTGATATTTAAGTTCTTTGACATGAGAGGAACCCTCATGAATTTCAATTAAGCATGTCCAAATTTCACAAGCTTTTTCTTTACTAGCAATTCTAGAGAATACATCTTGACTAATGCATTCATAGATGGCATTTCTAGCTCTAGCATCCCATTTAATTTGATCACCAATATAGGCATTATCTCCAAATCCCGCATGGGTCGCTTCCCAAACTTCGGGAGCAATGGCCTCTAGGTAGGCACGCATGCGTGCTTTCCAATAGGCAAAGTTCTTGCCCTCGAAGATAGGAACCGAACCCCCATTCTTGGCCATTCAAGCTCTCTAGCGGTGAAGCTAGAATGATCCAATGAGCAACAAGGCTCTGATACCAATTGTAAGGATCGAAACGCCCAAGAGGGGGGGTGAATTGGGCTTTCTTTCAAATTTTAAGATAATTAAACACTTAACAACTTAAAGCCCAAATCCCTATGCAATTAAACTATGCAATCAATATAATTTAAAGTTGCGGAATGAAGATTGCATAAGAGTAAAAAGGGAGAGGGATGCAAACGCTCAAGGGACACGGAGTTTATCCCGTGGTTCGGTAAGATCACAAGGATCTTCCTACGTCCACGTTGTGACACCCACCGAAGGGTTTTGCCACTCCCAAGTCACCGAGACTAGGGGCTTCTTCACTATTCTTCTCCGTTCGCCAACCTTGGCAAGGTGGAGCTCAAGCCTTGTACACTTTTGGGATCCTCCGGGCTTCCACAATCCTCTTGGCAAGCTCCGGAAGTAGCACACACCAAGGGTCACTCCCTTTGGGCTCTCACTACACTAGAGACTCCAATCACCAAGAATGGAGGCACCCAAGCACTATCTCTAGCTAGTTCTAGCCTATTTCTTGGTGTACAGATGATGAGTAAATGATGTGAAAGTGGTAGCTCTCTTGCTTGAATGCTCTAGGATGTGTAGAGTATGTCTGGGCTTCAAGTCTTATCGATTTGACAGGTTGAAGGGGTATAAATAGCCAGCCTCCACGAGATAGCCGTTGGAAAAGTAGGCTGACATCACTTCTCTGCGAACACCGGATGATCCGATGTCTCCCCTTCAGTTGTCATCGGTCAAAGCCAAATTAGCTGATGTCACTGTGTCAGATATGACCGTTGTTAGACCGATGTTGATCTGTCTTCTCATCGGATGATCCGGTGGCTCTTCCTCCAGAATTCTGCTTGATTTTGAAGCTTACTGGAGTGATTGACCGATGTGTGCAATTCTGCACATCGGATGATCCGGTGCTTCTTTTGGTCCAATTGTGTTGCAAACTGTGATGATGGACCGATGTTACTGAGCCACTCACATCGGATGATCCGGTGAGTGCATTTGTCTGAGGTCTTCCTCTTCAGTAGAACAAACTCGACCGATGCAGTCACACCCAAGACCATCGGATGATCCGGTGTGTTCAACTTGTTGACTTCGAGTTGTTTTGAGTTGTTCTTTTTGGAGTTTTGAACTTGTGACCTCTTTGATACTTGTTTGAAATGTTGTTTTGATTGTCTTCAAGCATCAAGTTAAAACTTTCACTTCTTGTCTTTATATGATTCGATTTGATCTCATTTGTTGATTTTATATTGGTCTCCAATGTAATTTTGATTTCATTTGTTTGAGTGTTATCGAGACCTTGCATCCACAAATTCATTAGTAATATCGAATGGTTGTCATTAATCACCGAAACCGTACCTCATGGGGCCTAGATGCTTTCACATAGTTCATGTGTACCATTATATTGGAGATCCAAAATAGTTGATCACAAAACCCATATGAACTTAACATGCCATAAAAGTGGGGTTTTACATTCCTCCCCCCTTAAAAGAATCTCGTCCCGAGATTACAAAAGGAGGTAAAGGAAAAAGGATCTATCGAACATATGCCGCTAACAAGTTCGGATAGTTCGTTCTAAGATACTCCTCGCATTCCCACGTGGCTTCTTCCGCACTGTGGTTGCTCCACAAAACCTTATAGAAATGCAAGGTGCGGCTTCTTGTGGTGCGAGTCTTTTCATCGATGATCTGAGTTGGATGCTCGGAATAGGTGAGATCTGGTTGGAGAGCTTCCAAATCATCTATACGGACATCAGCGGGAGTTTTAAGACACTTTCGTAACTGAGAAACGTGGAACACATTGTGAACCCCTGAAAGTGACGGTGGTAACTCTAATTGATATGCCCCAGGTCCGCATTGTGCTAGGATTGCGAATGGCCCAATAAAACGTGGGGCTAGCTTCCCTTTCATTCCGAATCGATGGATACCTTTCATAGGGGATACCCGAAGATAAACTTGATCTCCAACTTCGAAGTGAAGAGGTCGACGTCGTTTGTCCGCGTAGCTCTTCTGACGAGACTGAGCAGCTTTGAGATTCGCCTGAATAGTGCGAACTCGATCCTCGGCTTCATTTACTAAGTCGATGCCGTACACTGCCCGTTCACCTGATTCGCACCAGCTCAAGGGTGTGCGACACTTTCGGCCATAGAGAGCTTCATATGGCGCCATCTGGAGGCTAGCCTGGTAACTGTTGTTGTACGAAAATTCCGCCAATGGTAGATAATCATCCCAGTTCTTGCCCTGGTGGATGGCACAGGCACGAAGCATGTCTTCTAGCACTTGATTCACCCGTTCGGTCTGACCATCGGTCTGAGGATGATAGGCCGAGCTCCGAATTAACTTGGTTCCTAGTGCAGCGTGGAGATGCTCCCAGAATCGCGAAACAAATACAGCTCCACGATCTGAGATGATGGTACAGGGTACACCATGTAGACATATTATTCTGGAGATATAAATTTCCGCGTATCGCCTCGCATCGTATGCCACGCGGACCGGTATGAAATGAGCCGATTTGGTCAATCGGTCAACGATCACCCAAATGGAGTCGTGTTTATGGAGAGTGGGAGGCAACCCAACAATGAAATCCATACTGATATCCTCCCATTTCCAAGCCGGTATGCTTAAAGGTTGAAGCTGTCCAGCTGCCTTCATATGGTCGGCCTTTACTCGCCGGCACGTATCACACTCGGACACGTATTTAGCTACTTCTCTCTTCATCCGAGTCCACCAGAATTTCTTCTTCAAATCTTGGTACATCTTGTTGCTTCCCGGATGAATGGAATACTTGGACAAATGAGCTTCGTCCAGTATCTTCTTTCTAAGTTCCATGTTTCGGGGTACCACTATACGGTCGTTAAACCAGATGGTACCCTCTTTGTCACTATGGAAACATTTCATTTCCCCCTTTATCATTCTTTGTCGAATATGCGACATCCCCTTGTCTTCCTTCTGAGCTGCTACAATATCCTCCCTGATGGTAGGAATGAGAGCTAGGTTGTAGAGTGCTGCATATGGAACCAAGTAAAGACTCTGCCCTTCTTTACCTTCCATTGTGGTGAGGGAAAGATTGTTGACATGGGACTTGCGGCTCAGTGCATCGGCGACTACATTCGCCTTGCCTGGATGGTAGTGGATCTCAATCTCATAATCCTTGATCAATTCTAACCATCGCCTTTGTCGCATATTCAAATCCTTCTGGGTGAAGATGTATTTCAAGCTTTTGTGATCAGTGTAGAGGTGTACTAAATTACCCAGTAGATAATGCCTCCACATCTTCAATGCTAGCACCACAGCAGCCAGCTCAAGATCATGAGTCGGGTAGTGCTGCTCGTGGTTCCGAAGCTGTCGCGATCCATACGCGATCACTCTTCGCTCTTGCATTAATACACAACCTAAACCAATCCCAGATGCGTCGCAAAAGACATCAAATGCTTTGGTTGTGTCTGGTTGGGCTAAAACTGGTGCCGTTGTAAGGTGTTTTACCAACGCTTTGAAACCTGCCTCACATGCCTCAGTCCATACATACTTTTGTCCTTTCTTCAGAAGTTCTGTCATTGGTTTAGCTATTTTGGAGAAACTGGGTATAAACCTCCGGTAATATCCTGCTAAACCCAGGAAACTTCGGACTTCATGTACAGACTTTGGAGACTCCCATTTGAGGACTTGCTTGATCTTGCTTGGATCAACTGCAATACCTTCTGCTGATATGATGTGCCCTAAAAATGGCACCTGGTTGATCCAGAATTCACACTTGCTGAACTTAGCATACAACTGATGGTCCCGTAATCGTTGAAGCACAATATGCAAGTGTTGCGTATGTTCTTCTTCGGATTTTGAATACACAAGTATGTCGTCAATGAAGACCACGACGAACTTGTCCAATTCCGGCATGAACACTGAGTTCATGAGATACATGAAATGAGCCGGGGCGTTGGTTAATCCGAAGGACATAACCAGATACTCATACAGTCCATACCTTGTTGAGAATGCTGTTTTGGATATATCTTCTGGTCGGATTCTAATTTGATGATAACCAGAACGAAGATCCATCTTTGAAAACACTTTAGCACCCACTAATTGATCGAAAAGAATATCAATGCGCGGTAGTGGATACTTGTTCTTGATGGTGACAGCATTAAGTGGACGATAGTCTACACATAGCCTCAAGGTCTTATCTTTCTTTTCTACAAACAGTGCAGAACAACCCCATGGTGATGAACTTGGACGAATAAAACCTTTGCTCTCAAGTTCAGTTAATTGTTCCTTCAGTTCTGCAAGTTCCTTGGGTGCCATCTTGTAGGGTGGTCTTGAAACTGGCACTGTTCCGGGCGCAAGTTCAATCTTGAACTCTATATCCCTTTCTGGCGGCATCCCAGGGAGATCTTCAGGAAACACGTCGGGGTATTCACATACTACCGGAATATCCTTAAGTTCCATAACCTCGGTGTTGTGAGTGGATGGGTCTAATGGAATGATGTTCTCAAGATTGAGAACCTGGGGCTGATGGAGTGGAGATTTTAGATAAATTTTTCGAGGAACGATATCAAGGATAGCACCATGGTATTGCAACCATGCCATTCCTAAGATGATATCTAGCTTTTGATGTTCTAATATCAGAAATGAAGTAAGATATATGGTTCCATCTAGGTTAAGTGGGATTCCAAGAACCAATTTATTTGTTACCGTTTTCCCGGCTGGAGTGCTAATCACATATGGGGTTTTTGTGGAGATAACAGGCAATTGACTTTTAACAACAAAAGATTTACTAATGACATTGTGTGAAGCTCCGGAGTCAAAGAGTATGACTACGGGTTGATTGAAGATAGAGAACGTACCCGTGAGCACGGGTGCGCCTTCTGGAACGTCCTCGATAGCGAGGTGGTGGATGTTGCCGGGTCTAGTGGCTAGCTTCTTGGGCTGGTTGCGGGGTTGGTTGGCCCCCTGGTAAGATGATTGCCCTCCGCTTTGTCGATTCTGCGGACAATCCTTGGCGAAGTGCCCCGTACGTCCACACGTGAAACACGTGTACGGGGTTTGGCCAATACGAAGGGGAGGGCGGAATCCCGGTGCACGTGGTGGAGGTGGAAGTGCACGTGGAACCATCCCCTGTTGTTGCTGCGGCCGAAATCCGCCGTTGTTGAACTGACGACCACGGAACATTGGTGGTCACGATGGCGGCTGCCACCTCTGGCCGGATGGTGATCGATACACCATACGGTACTTCTGAGGAGCACCACCTCCGCTGCTCTGTGGAGCACCCCTCTTCTTTTTATCGGAGGACAGCTCGCGCGTAGCGTCCTCCTGCATGATAGCGGCATTGACTATGTCGTTGAAGTTGCCGCGGTTGAACAGAGCAAGCTTGTCCTTCAACTTGGGGTTCAAACCACGGTAGAAACATTCCCGCTTCCGATCTTCGGTATTCACTTGGTCCTGAGCATATTGGGCCAAGTGGTTGAATGATTTGGAGTATTCGTATGCACTCCTTCCTCCTTGCCTTAGCTCCAAGAACTCTTGAAGCTTCCTCCTCATAATCCCGGGAGGGATGTGGTAGGCGCGAAATGCCTCCCGGAATTCGGTCCAGCTTACAACATGGCCTGCGGGGCGTGCGGCAAGGTAATTGGCCCACCACGCACCGGCAGACCCTTGCAGTTGTTGTGCTGCAAACAACGTCTTCTGCTGTTCGGTTACCGCGAGTAAACCGAACTTTCCTTCAATGGTGCGGAGCCAGTTATCCGCGTCCAACGGTTCATCGGCTTCTCTGAATACCGGTGGGTGTGTCGATGAGAAATCAGAGTAGGAACTCTGAAATTGTTGACGCGGTCCATCATCCTGTCGTCCCCCTTGACGGGACGAGTGCTGCACCAACGTCCGCAGTAACTCGGTTTGCTCGTCGCGCGAGCCGAGCACTGCAGCGAGAACTTCCGCGAGACTCCTGGGGAGTGTGGTTGGAGGTGGTGGAGGTGGTTGCGTCTGAGGCGTATTCTGCCCCGGGGGTGGTGTGTCATCCCCCTGTCCTCCACTAGATCCTCCCACCTCTGAGGCTGTACGAGTACGCACCATACTGCAATATAATGAATAACACGGTAAGTCCCATTGCCTCAAGTTCATCCTCTCTTAGAAATGCGGTAGACAATAATAGACGATGTATAACATTTACATATATTGATAAAGCACAAACTTTATACAAAATATATCATCTCAAGACCAAGTTTACAGTAGTAAACCCAAAATGATGGACTCCCTTTATGGAAATACATCTCTACCATACTTGGCCTTCCTGACATGTCATACTCATCTAATTAGCTAGACACCACAACCATTACTCTTAATATGACACAAACATGGTCACAAAAGAGAAACACTAGCAACCATTTAACTATATGCCGCCCGGTGTTGGCGGAAGTGCTACCACATCTAACTTCAATACGCTCTACTCGACGTATTCAAGTTCCTCTGGGTCTTCTTCTTCTTCATCTTCAGGGCTAGGCACCTCTGATACGGGTGCTGGAGTAGAAGTTGATACATCGTTCAACATCAACGTCTTCTTGGCAGCCATAGCTTGCCAATCTGCCTGTATCATAAACATCCCCCAGGCCTCATTCTCTTGCTGAGCCTGTTCACAGCTGGTCTTCCAGCTCTGAGCCTCTACTCTGGACTGATCCCTGTCTGCAGTCACCACGTTCAACTGTGTGTCCCGTTGGTGCCCATAAAGTAGGCTTGCCTCCAGATCAATATCTCTCTCTAGAGTCTCCTGGCGAGACGCGGCCAAATCCATAACAGCGTCATGCCATTGATTCTCCCTAAGGTTCAAACGATGATTAAGAGGAGCCATCATATCCCTAAGTCCGTCATTTGCCCACTCAAAGTGATTTGCTCGCTTCATGGCTTGCTTCAGATTGTTTGTTAACTCTTTTATGCATGTCCTTTGATTACCCTTCTCGCGATGTGAGGCTGCTGCATACATCGCTAAGGCTGTTGCGGATGTTTCGCCATGCTCTCCCATCTCCGCAAGCAAGCGGGTTGCCCAGGCTTCAGAAGCCCTGCCGTTGACTGGAAAGAACTCATACGGAGTACCCACCAGATGACGGTAATGGAGTTTGCAAAACCTCCCTATGGCAACACTTGCGGCGTAGCTCCATGTTTCTTCTAATATCAATCCTTTGATCTTGATGGAGTATGGAGCCCATCCGAGGTGCGGTGGACCGGCAGGCACATCGACGTAGATGGTGCAACTCCACATACCGCCCTCCTGGAACTTCTTGCCCCAATAGCTAGGTAACACCAAATAGCCAAACTGGCCGAGCAACCGTGCAAACACGTCCGGAAAACCGGCGTGCCCGGTGCATGTTGAGAACACCCATCCATTAGGCAACTGAATTCTTGGTGCTGCCATCTGTGGACAAATATACCCGAATGTCAATACACCGTTTAAGTATTCGACCCAATCACTGATGATGTGGGACAAAAATAAATATCCCTAATCAATTGGTTCAGTCAAAGCGGCAATCTGGAAATGAGTACAGTTCTGGTTTATCTGACCTGTCTGCATTAACCCGTAAGTTTCATACAGAAGAAGTCAGAACTAAACTTTATGTTGAATACAAAAATTGTAGTACACTTCAAAACCTTTCCAGATTGTACTCATACAGCCACTGTTGAACTAGTATGAACAATCTATACCAGTTTTAAGTTGACTCAAGGGTTCTGAAAATTTTGACAGAACCTCTCCTGTATATGGGCTTATCTCCACATTCTATACAGGTTCATCATGATAAGATATTGAGGTAGTGTCAAAATAAACATTGAATAACATCGTGTTAACAATCCAGAACTAAAGAAGTTCCACCACGACAACCTTGTCAAGAAGGTATTATGCATCAATTCACAATTATATGCAAACTGTTCCAAGTTCTGGACTGCAGGAACCAAATTTGCGACAAATGGAATTAGGCATAGCTACACCTAGATTCAGGTTAGGAGTGATAAATAAAGTTGATAGATGACTTCCTAAGCTTTCCAGAAATGTACATGCGTAACCATATCACTGTTCTGGATTAGGGGTTATAATTATCCAAACTCAACAGTAAAGCTGACTGGTTTGCATCAGCAGTCATGCAGTTTACTGTGCTGACTTCCCAATTTGGTTAAACTCCAATTAAAATCAGGAAGGACTCCCCAAAACAAACTCGTGAATCTCCACCTACCCTTCTCAAACATATATCCCAATAAGGTAGTGGATTTTTCTACAGTGAGTTATGGCAAGAATACAGAAACGGTACAAAGGTGGGTTCATATGGAGTAATTACAGTAAACCCCAGTTTTCAACAGATTAATAAGCTTTTCTGTCTTTATGGTCAACGGAAAAGTTGGAGAGACCTTCACGAGCTTTCCATTCATGTAGGATATGCTTATCTAATTGCTAACCAAAATTACAACCTGGCGAAGTTGAGCTACTTCTACCAGAAAGCAAGAATCTTGGTCCTATCCATTTTATCAAGTCGAGCCCGAAATTATCAGTATCTGATAGTCGGACTTTCTCAAAACACAATGCAACCATTCTGTCGGTGGGGAGGGTCTAGTATCATGTTTGATACTGACGGTACTACGTGCCTCACAAAAGGAAATTCTATCCGGTACATCCGGTTACGTCTATAGGTGGTTCCTATATCGTTCCCTCGCAAACGGCTTCTACACGGGTTGCTACCGGAGTTAGGTTACCTGCAGAAGACAAACAATCCCCTTTCACACCTTCGCACCTCAAGGGCGGCACGGGGAAACATGGTAGGCAGTCACAATAATATATAACTAAAAGTAAATGCATACGACTCTGGCGTGAGTCGTCCTCGAGCAAGGCCATGTCTCGAGGTACATGGCTGTAAATACGTCTATACAGCAAAGACTCCCGTACGATCCGGCTTATACACGCTCGGGCATACGTGTTCGCATGTTCTCATAGATATGAGAACACACTATCGGGTTACATACCACCCGACGGGGTTTCCCTCTAACTTTGTGTCACGCTGGGGTACCGCGTGTCATATGTTCTTAGAAACATGGAAAGTTTCAAAGACTCATATTGACTTTCCGTGCCAAGCCACGGAAATTTCACATACCATCTCTCGTATGCTGAGCTTACCGAGATTGATCCGCTCTCGGTGGCGTACCTTACCTCTTACCTGATGTCGGAGCGTCGTTACAGAATATAATAACACATAGTTAGTTTACCACCTTTATATCTTATACTAATAATACTCCTTATAACGGCATATAACTAATTCCTCACTTAAGTTCCTAATTTTTGAAAATATGTTCTTTTCCGGTACACTGTTCCCAACGAAGCTCTGATACCATGTCTGTGGGGACCGGAGTCCACACATCCGAGGATCTCATTGGGTGGTGTCGTGCGATGCGACACCCAACAGTTTACAAGAATAGAACCAGAATAAAGTACAAGACCAAGTCTTTTATTTAATACACAGCGGAAGTTTTCACAATACTAGCGGATGTAAAGAAATATATACATACCATAGCTACGCTCTCAGCACTAGCTATGCAAAAAGCAAAGTTTTCCATGCCAGGGATACTTTGCACTAGCAACACTCAAACTATGGCGGCGTGCAGGGTTCCCACTCGGCTGTACACCCTGGAGGGGGTGTTGCCTCATCGTCAAACCCATCCTCAATAGGGTAACCTGCAAAAACTCGTTAACTGCAAACGTGAGCTTAGGGCTCAGTAAGACTTAACCGTCTCACTAGACAGATGCACGGGGACACTAAACATAGGTAAGGAATAGCATAAATAACTCGCCTACAAGTGGATCCTTATAACCAAGTTTTAAGTAGCAAATGACATTCTCTGAGCACGGCACATCATGGGCTCCACGATCAAACAAGAAACGCTTTACCGATGATATGACATGCCCAAAGCACATAATGCTATTACAGCTAAAGTATGGGGAAATTGTAAATCTTTAGTTATACTATCTCTAAACCAAACAAAGTTGCAAAGTAATTATAATTCAATATCATATGACTTTCCTGACTTCTTTAGTATTTACTACGTCACCGCTCAGTGAACAAGTGGTACTCTATTACTGCGAGGGACAGTGATTGCAATCAGGACACACCCGGACAACACGACACATACGTCGTTCGGAAGTGTCAGCGAGCACACCTGTACCTACATAACACTTCAGTACTAGGCGTATATGGCCACCTTTCACAAGAAACTCAAATGCTGAGCCCGTCTCACCTCCGCAAACAGAAGGTCTCCGCACAGAACACCTCATGTGTCCGCCGACCGATTTACACCTTACTGTCCTCAACCCACCCCTATCGATGGTGAGTTAATGGGTCTCAACATCCCAGTTATCAAGTTACATCAGTTTATTGGATTCCATATGTCCATTATATTGCCGGTACAATTCAAGCTTGTCCGAAGGGGCTGCATACGGACGGGCCTTAATCGACACAGGCAGGGCTATGCGACCGAGACTCAATTCTCGCCGCTTCCTATCCATTCCCTGCCCGGTCTCAATTTCATTATATTAAGCCATTTTCTATTCAACCAATCCTGTGAGATACATCTCTCGCGAGTAGATTCCAACTACTCGACTTCTACCGGATCTCCAATGCATTAGCAAAGCAGTTACTACAGGTCAAACTGTAACTCGTGCCAAATAAACCCCTGGGATTTTTGGTCATGCAAGTGGAGTATCATTCACCCTAAACGTAATGCACAATTCATATACTATTCATCATAGTGATAAAGCAAAAGCTCATAAACGACTTAAATGCAAACCGGGGCTTGCCTTGTTGCAGGTCAGGTTCTGAGTTAAAAATTGGAAGGTTCTCTTCCAAGGCTTCTGGCTCCTCCTCGACTTCGGTCACTATACGATATGCAGATAACATGGATATATAAATTACTTTGAAATTTATTTATTTTAAGACCATAAGGTAATTCATGGTGATCACTATAAGACAGAGACCTTAATTGGCTTTGGAACTTCGATGGTAGATACTATGGAAGGTGATCAAGGCTCTTGCAAAGAACAGGAGATGATCATAGCAGATTGTGGCCTCCGAAAGTATGGCAAGCAATCAACTTCCAAAAAATTTCCGAGAGGAAACTGTAGCTTGAACCTAGCTAACAGTTGAAAATCAAGATGGAGGGAGTGGTTCTGGTCTTAGCAAAATTTGTTTCATAATTTTCTAAGCTGTGGGGAAGGAGTTATCGTATTTCTGATTCGGCAAGAATTTCTGAATTTACTTTATAATTGAGTTTCTAGACATTAAATCAATATTTAGTTTGTAACTGATTTAGGACTAGTATAGTAGGTTAATTAAATCCAAGACTTTAACAGGAGCTAGGGTATGACTAAAGGAAGACTCAGTAAAATTTTGGGACCTAATAAAGCAACCTAAAAGCTGTGAAAATTCAATAACTGAAAAAAGAAATTGAATTATACAGAGAGTTGAACAGGTGCTATGGCTCCCAAATTTTTCCTGATAATCAAGAATAGGACAATAAATTTTATGTGAATTTTGGGGATTTTTCCCGTGGATATCTTGTCTGGAAAAATTGCACTTGCATTAGGAAAGATTATTTTCTACAGAATTTTACTCTTAGTTTCACAGAACCTAATTGGTATTGACAGAAACTAGAGCTCAAGAGCTTTCGAACAAAATTTGTTTGAAGAATTTTGGAGTATCCTACAGAAAGTTATGGATTTTCTAAGTTGGAGCCTAATCTGGAATAATTTCCTAATTTGATTTAACTCGTGGGCCCCACTGTTTTAAAATGAACCAATAGTATTTAAACCACACGGGGGCCACAGATTCCCACCGCGTAGCCACAGCAAATCCCGTGGCCACACCTGATCCGACGGGATTTACCGCCGCTGACACGCGGGACCCGCCGCGTCGTCTTCTACCTCCCGACGCGGGCGGCGCGCGGGGTTCCCACGGCGGTGCTCTCCGGCGAGCCTCGCCGCCGGCCAATCCAACGCACCAGATTCGCGGAAACTTGCCGCCTGAGGGTTTTTGGGGTCGCTGAGCACGATGGTGAGGTCAGTGGGTCTTGAAGCTCGCCGGAAAAGGTCGTGCGACGGAGGTGGCGGCGATGAGCGCTCGGGCATCATAGAACTCTCTATAGAGTAGCTCAAATCACATGGGAACTGCTCCAAAACCTTTCTGGGATGATGGAGTTCAAGGATACGGGCGCAGAAGGGGAGTGAGTTGCCGGGAATCATGAGTTCGACGGTGAACCGAGGTTTTCTCACCGACGGCGAGCAAAACTCGAAATTCAGAGCCGTTGCTTGATGATCCTTAAGGGTTTTTGCTCAGACAGGATCGCTAGGGCCTATAGAAACTATCTATAAGTAATTGCAAAGGATGATTGCTTGCCGAAAAGGAATTTGACATGAAATCATAGCTAGCTATCTACCCTCGGCCGTAGAGGAAACGAACAATAACTTGTTCAGGCTTCAACGATAAGGGAAACGGTTTGTACCATGAGCTAGAGTTTGATCAGGCGCACCTTTTTGCTCTTTGGAGCTAGGCTTGAAACGGCGCGGAACGGCGGCACGCCGCGGAGCAGTGGCGAGCGGCGGCGATGGCGCGTGGCGGAAGAATAGTGGCGAGGCAGTGGAGCTGTGATCGGGGATGAGGATTAAAGGGAGCTTCGGCCGGCCTTTTATAGGGCCGCGGCGAGCAGGCAGGCAGCTCGCTGGAGCTGCATGCGCACGCGCGGTGTCGAGCGGGGGCGCGTCGGTGCAGAGGTGGCGGGGTTTGAGCTGATCCGTTTAAAAGGGGGCTGACATGTGGGGCCCACTGTCCAGTGATTCTCCCCACAGTTCAGTTACTAATTCATTTAAAAATAGAAGATCAACTCAAAAAATCATGAAATTTTGTGGAGATGGCCCATGAATTATTCTGAACACAATGGTGAACTCAATTCTTATGTTTAAAGAAGTTGGAGAAGAATTAAAATTCAGATTTGAATTTGATTCAAATTTGCCAAGCACCTCAATAAAAATAGTAGATGAGTTTCTAAAATCTTGAAACTTTGTAAGCATGCTATTGAGGAATTTAGGAGCTCATGGAAAAATTTAGAGCCCTTAATTTGAATATTTGGTTTAGAGCTTATTAGGGCTTCATTGTGCATTGCTTACTAATCCTTATCCAAAAATTCTTATTCTTAAAAGGTGAATATAATATAATTTGGATACATGGTGAAGTCTAATACCCATGATAAAAGAATCTAACAAAGAGTGTAAGAAATGTTTTGGATGGCATAGTTCATGTGTACCATTATATTGGAGATCCAAAATAGTTGATCACAAAACCCATATGAACTTAACATGCCATAAAAGTGGGGTTTTACATAATACTCCTTATAAGGGCATATAGCTAATTCCTCACTCAAATCCTATTTTTTTTGAAAATATGTTCTTTTCAAGTACACTGTTCCCAATGATGCTCTGATACCATGCCTGTGGGGACCAGAATCCTGACCGCCAAGGATCTCATTGGGTGGTGTTGTGCGATGCGACACCCAATAGTATAAAAGAATAGAACGAGAACAAATTTACAATACCAAGTCTTTATTGACAAGCACGGCGGAAGTTTTAAAAGTACTAGCGGAAGGGAAGAGAACTATACATCATAGCTACACTCTCAGCACTAGCTATGCAAAAGCAAAGTCATCCATGTCCTGCATACTTTGCACTAGCAACACGCAATTCACGGCGGCGTGCAGGGTTCCCACTCGGCTGTAAACCCTGGAGGGGGTGCAGCCTCGTCATTAAACCCGTCATCAGTCATATAATCTGCAAAAACTCGTTAACTGCAAACGTGAGCATAAGGCTTAGCAAGACTAACCCGTCTCACTAGAAATATGCAAGGATGAGTACAAAACATAGGTAAGTAAAGCATAAGGACTCGCCTATAAGTGGATCCTTATAGTCATGTTTTATTTAGCACCTGACATTCCTCAGGCACGACACATCATAGACTCCACAATCAAACAAGAAACGCTTTGCCGATGATGTGACGTGCACAAGGCACATAATGCTATTATAGCAAAAGTATGGGGAAACTGTAAACTTTTAATTGTACTATCTCTAAGCCAAACAAGGTTGTTCAAGCAATTTGTAACCAATACATCATATTCGTCTGACTTCTTCAGTATTTACTACGTCACGATACAGTGAACAAGTGGTACTCTATTACCGCAAGGGATGGTGATTGCAATCGGGACATACCCAGAACAACATGACACATACGCACTTTCGGAAATGCCAGCGAGTACCTTCAGCAGTACCTACATAACAGTTCAGTACTAGTCGTATATGGCCACCTTTCACTAAACACTCAAATGTCGAACCGGTCGATCCGCCACGAGCACAAGGTCACTGTGTGGGGCATACTCTGACGTGCCCACCAGCTGATTTACACCTCGCTGCCCTCAACCCACGCCTATAAAACGGAACGGAATGCCTCGACAAACTAGTATCAAGCTACGTCAGTTTACTGGAGCCCATTCCTCGAGTATGTCGCCGGTACAATTCAAGCTTGTACAGCAGGACCACACATGAAATGGTCCTCAATCAACAGAAGCAGGGCTACACATGTGAGACCACGTCTCACTGCATCCTATTCGTTGCTCGGTCTCAATTTCATATTAATAGACCATTTTCTTATTCTAGAATCTCCCGTGCGATAAAATTCCTATCTCGCGAGTAGATTCCAACTACTCGACTTCTACCGAATTCCTATGAGCATAAGCATAGCAGTGTCTACTTAACGGGCCGTAGACCTACCCAAGACTCCATAGGATTTGTGGGCCATGCATGTGGATGTCAAACACCTTAAACGTAATGCACAATCATCTGATGACGCAAGGTGAATGAAAACTATAAAATATTGTAAGGTACTTAAATGCAAACCGGGGCTTGCCTGAAAGCGAGTTTGAGTCTATGTTAGTTTCTGGTAGCTGGATCTCCAAGGCTTCCGGCTGCTTACTTCAGCTACTACACGATATGCATATACTAGGTATAAATGATTTTGTGAATAATTAATATGCTTAAGGTGGGGTGTGTATATTATGATACAATAAGACAATTATCTTAAATGACTTTGGGATTTTTATGGTGTATACTAGATATTATGGGGAAGACTCTTGCAAAGAAAAGGAGATGATAAAGGATGTTTGTTATTCTTAACAATTATGGTAAGAAATAAGCTTTTTTTAAATTTTGGTTGAAATTTTGGAGATGTATTATGGCTACCAAGGTTTGTATCATGTAGAGGGGGTCTCACTGCTTCTAGGAAAATTTGCTTCACAATTTTCTGAGTTTTTTACAGGAAGAAACTGATTTTTAAAGTTTGGGTAAATTTCTGGAAATTCATTTTTCCATTTTTCTCAATTTATAGCTACATCAAGGTTTGGGACATAGATCAACCCAGTATTTTTAGTCCAAAGAACTTGAAATTTTTACTGGAGATCACATGTATCAATTATAGGGTTCTGAGCAAAATTGGGAATTTTCCAATTAACAGAACTGTAGGAATGAATTCTATAAGCATTTTGCTTATCTGAATTTTGGAGAAATTTCTATGGCTTTTCATACAATTCCAAGTGCACCAATGGACAGTATTTTTCATTCTGGTTCTAACAGTATTTATTTGGGAATTTTTGGATAATTCTACTGCAAGTTATGGATTTTCTATGTTGGGATTGAATCTGGATTTATTTTCCTATTGGAAATTTCAAATAACAGGGGCTGGTCCCACTTCATTTGAATTCGACCAATCGGATTGGAGCCACACCGGGGGTCACGGGGTTTAACCACGCAGCCACACCGGATCCTATACACAACTGATCCCACGTGAGAGGGTTACGCTGATCGGTGGGGCCTACGTCTTCGTCTTCTCGCCGGAAACTACGGCGGTGCCTCGCCGGAACTGGTGCTTCGACCTGCTCTCGGCCTCACCGTGACCGCTCCACCTTAAAACCGACTACTCAAGACGATGGTGGGGTCCAATCATGCCGGCGATGGCCGGAGACGGCGGCGCGATGGCGATGGCGGAGCTAGGGAGTCGGTCTTCGTTGGAAATGCTTGGGAATGGCTCAATCGACTTGGGAAAAGCTCGGGAAGGTTTCTGGGAACTCCAGGATGATGATTTGGGGGTCAGATTGGGGTGAAATCACCGGCAATGTTGAACTCGACGGCGAGGTACGGGTTTTCAATCGGCGGCCATGAAAACTCAAAATCCGACCTCGTTTCTCGATGGCTTTCTCTCAATTTTTGGGAGGTGATGCACATGGAGGTATAGGAGATATTACCTTACTGGATGGACAATTAATCGTATGTAGAAACAGAATTTAAATGGTAATCTATCGACATCGGTATGAACTGTTTTGAAGAAAACTGGAGATAAAGGAGCTAGGAAGCATGACAGTGTCTGAAACTTCACAAGAATCATCTAGGTACCTTTGTGCACCTTATTGCTTCAAAGAGGAAGATGGAGTCGGCTTGGAGTGGTCTGTCCTTCTGGAACAGGAAGCTTCCCTTCGCGACCTCACCCGCGAGCGTCGAGGAACTTCGAAATACCACTCATATAAGCAGTGAATCAAAAAAGCGATTGGACAAGAAGGAAGAGCAACTAGTTGAGCAACCTTTTGCTGTTGGAAGCACTGCGATCCTTTGCCTTATTTGGCCGGCGCATCGAGAATGGCGGCGGCGGTGCGGTGCAATGGTGGAAGAATGAAAACAGAGGCAGGTGCTCGGGGTGGTGTCCACTGCGACCGGGGGAGAGTATTTATAGGTCGGGGAGGAGTAGGGGAGATGCCATGAAGCAGGCAAGCAAGCAGCTCCGTGGAGGTTTGCATGCCGCGCGTTGTCGAGCCGGAAAAACGGTGTGCACAGCTGCTTCGAGTGAGTCCCACTGACTGGTGGGTCCCACGACCCTTATCCCTGTCCCTCCTCTGCAGACTTCAATTCTCCTACCAAATGGTGTCCAAAAATTCTAGATTTTTTGAGGAGGCTCAAATAAATATTTAGAATTTGATTCTGCAATTGGATTTTGAATTGGAGCAAGTTTCAATTGGATTTCAAATTCAAATTTGAATTTGGATGGAATTCAATGGTGCCACTGTTTTAAATAGTAATTGAGTTCCAAAAAATTGTGAAACTATGGGAATAAGTCAAGAAACATATGCTGAACATAAGTGTGTGTTCAAATCTTGATGTTCAATCTAGTTGAACAGAATTCATAATTTGAATTCAAAACAGGGTTTGAATTTGCTAAGTGTCTCAATTAAAATATCAAATTAAGTTCAAAATTTATGAAACTTTGCAGGAAGTCTATTTGGAATATTAGAAAACCATAGAAAAATTTATGGCCTATGAATTGAATAATTTTTGAGAGGGCCAAATATACAGTTGTATATATTCAATTTGTATTAATTTGAATATCTATTTGGTACTGCATATTAATTTGGCCTAGAAATCTTTCTTCATATAATTCCAAACATTGAAGAGAGATCAAAAGAATTAATCTAAGTTCATTGGTGAAGTTTATTCTTCATGTTAATAAATTTAAACATGAGTAGAAGAAAAGATTTGATGAGATTAAGTTCATAAACATGGCTATAATTGGTATCCATTAGGGTTAACAACCAATTTACAACTGAACCTCATATGAAGGAAAATGTGGGATTTTATAGAAACACGTTTAGATTAGTCTCACACACGATTCTTTTAACAGATAGTTTTTCTGCCAAAGGGGTTGGGATTTAATTGTTTCCGCTACATAAGATTTTTTAAATCTACCATTCACCCCCCTCTGGTAGCTTTTCACGTGCTCTTCGATCCTACAATATAAATATAAATATATAATACAAAATAAATAAATAATATAATATAAAACATGTATTAGGGAACAAATATAAAAATAATAATAACATATATAGGAAAAAATATGTTAAACCTAAAGAAAGAAAGAAGAAAATTTATTCCGGAAGTTTCCGTGGGATGCTTTGCTTCACCCCAGAATGCTCCGGACAAACAGTGCCCAACCAGCACCGAGCCAGGCCAAGCCGAGCGGCCTGCTCCGCTCGCGCGCCCGCCCGGGTCAATGCGCCCAGTGGCCGTGCAACACCACGCTGGCCAGCGCGCCCCGCGCCCCGTGGCCAGGTCGACCGAGTGCCGCACCGGACCAACGCTGAGTCAGATGCGCACGCGCGCCCAGTGCCGAGGCCAATCGGGACTCTGTCCTAGCTCGGTCGAGCGTGATGCCACCTGCCTATATATGGGACCATAGACTCCATAGTTTCATCGACAGAAACAAGCGCCGCAGCCCCAGAAAACCCGAGCGCCGTAGAAAAAAAAGGGACAAGAGGCTGCGCCGCCAGGAAAAAAGGGGGAAGAAGAGGAAGAAAAAGAGGAGGGTGCCATCGTCTGTCGAAGATCATCGCGCCACCATTGTCGTGACGTCGGAGGACCATTGCGCCATTCACTTCGTCTACGCTACGCCTTCGTCCTGCGATCTTCGAAGCCGTCGCATATATGGTAGGACACGTTTTCCGATGCGAATTTTAGCGAACGTATTAGATCTAATGACCGAAATTCAATTTTAGTTGCATCATCTATTTATTTTCAGCAATATCAATCCTCGCTAAAACCCCCATAAACTCGTATGAACACATATCAACTAGTCGCATCTAATTAATAAACAATTGTAGTTAATTAACTATTGAACTTTGCATGCATTCATGTCATTGCATGTTGATTAATATGTGTGCATCATGTCATTGTATGTATTTTCTTGTATGTGTGATCACGAGTAGAGAGACGTGCTCAAGAGGCTGCATACAAGGATTTTCAAAACCAAGACATCGAAGCGTTTGAGCAACCCCATCCGTCGGAGCAAGGCAAGTGTCATTTATCATATTGATCTCGTTTTATTAAATATTTTGATTGCAAACTTGCATGCTCGTGTCAATATGATGGGCAACCCATACGTAGGAGTTTACTAGCGTTATACGCCACCCCTTGTACCGGGATATACATGATGAGTCGGGTATGGGTATTTTTTATTTTTGCACCGCATCGCTACACGGGTTATGGGTAACTTAATTAACATGCTTGATGAATTTAATTATGAGAATTTGGTATGGTAATAAGATGATGATTAAAATAGCAACATGGAACTTAGGTGATCTAAGCAAGAACGGTTTTGTGGAATGGGTTGGATGATACGGTGGTTTTGCTGGCCTTAGATCTAAGGACCGGTTCATGCGAGAATATGCCAGTACAACAGTGCCATCACAAGGCCAAGTATGGTGTGGCGTAGTTGAATAATTAGGAACGCTACTAGTATTGTATGGACCATTGGATGGTGCTGGGAATGGGAGTCGAGGAGGGCTACCCCGGGATCCGCATGGCACACGAGGGGTTCCGTGGGTGGGAGAATGGAGGTTCAATCCTGCCGGTGGAACCTTATTTGTCCATCCGTCTGAGGGTGATATGTTGAGCTGAAATTCAAACTTGTTCCCAAAGCTTCATGCAATTTTTGCCAAAACTTGGAGGTAAACTCAGAACCTCTATCCGATACAATCTTCTTTGGTACCCCGTGTCGGCACACAATATGCTCCATGTATAACTCTGCCAGCTTCGCGGTGGTATAGGTGGTCTTGACAGGAACAAAATGAGCTGATTTGGTCAATCGATCCACAATTACCCAGGTTGAGTCATTACCAGACTGGGTACGCAGTAATCCAACTATGAAGTCCATACCAATCTCTTCCCACTTCCACTCCGGAATCTTTAATGGCTGCAATAATCTAGATGGCCTTTGATGTTCCGCCGCAACTCGTTGGCACACATCACACAATGCTACATATTCAGCTACGTCCTTTTTCATGCTAGCCCACAAATAACATGTCTTCAAGTCCTTGTACACCTTCGTACAACCGGGGTGAATTGAGTATGCGAGTCATGTGCCTCCTTTAATATTGTCTCCCGAATATGCTTCACATTAGGCACAACAATCCTCTTTCCAAGCAATAAGGTACCTTGTTTGTCCTCATCAAATCTGAATTCTCTCCCCTCTTGGGTCCTTTCTTTGATCTCTTGAATTCCTTCATCCTTTGTTTGACCCTCTCGAATTTCTCGCTCCAAAGTTGGATTTAACTCATTTTTTCCCATCTCATCTAAAAATCCAAGGTTCAACCGTTCAAACTCCTTACATAATGCGGATGGCAGCTCTCGCACCGTGAGTTGGTGACTTACTCCTTTTCTACTCAAAGCATCGGCCACTACATTAGCCTTCCCTGGATGATAGTTGATTCGCAAATCATAATCGTTGATGAGCTCAAACCATCTTCGTTGCCTCAAATTCAGGTCCACTCTTTTGAATAAGTATATGAGACTCTTAGGATCCATGTAAATTTCACACGTATGACCAAGGATGTAGTGTCTGCAAGTCTTCAATGTGTGTACTACGGCTGCAAGTTCCAAATCATGTGTTGGGTAATTCTGCTCATGTTTCTTCAATTGTCTCGATGCATATGCAACCACTTGACCTTCTTGCATGAGCACACATCCAAGCCCTTGTCTTGACGCATCACAATATATGTCAAAACTTTTGCTTACATCCGGCAAAACCAAAACTGGGACTGTAGTTAACCTCTTCTTTAGCTCCTCAAAACTATTTTGACAAGCTTCAGTCCATCGGAAAGCCTTTCCCTTAGTTAGCAATTCCGTCATTGGCTTGGCTATCTTAGAAAAGTCCTTGATGAATCGGCGGTAATATCCAGCCATTCCAAGAAAACTCCTTATTTCCATTATGTTTTGCAGTGGCTCCCACTTTAGCACGTCCCTCACTTCTCCTGGATCTTCCCATACTCCTCCTCCCGAGATGATATGACCCAAAAATGATACCTCTTTCAACCAAAACTGGCACTTGCTGAATATAGCGTACAATTGATGCTCTGTCAGCTTCTACAATGTAAGCCTCAAGGGTTCCTCATGTTCCTTCTTATTCTTCGAGTAGATCATAATGTCATCAATGAACAGCACTACAAACTTGTCCAAGTACTCCATGAAGACCTTATTCATGAGATACATAAAGTACGCAAGCGCATTTGTCAATCCAAAGGACATCACGGTGTACTCATAAGATCCATACCGTGTCCTAAAAGTTGTCTTGGGTATGTCCGATGGTCTTATCTTCATTTGAATGTATCCCGACTGCAAATCAACCTTAGAGAAGACACAAGCACCCTTCATCCGATCAAACAAATCCTCTATGCGTGGCAAGGTGTACTTGTTCTTGATTGTCACCTCATTGAGAGCTCGGTAATCCACACACATCCTTTGTGACCAATCCTTCTTATCCATGAATAGAACGGGCGCTCCCCAAGGTGAAGAGCTGGGGTAAATAAAACCCTTCTCTAGTTGCTCTTGAATATGCTTCTTGAGCTCCGCTAATTCCTTAGAAGGCATCCTATATGGCCGCTTAGCTATAGGTGCTGTTCCAGGTATTAAGTCAATAACAGATTCAATGTCTCGATCAGGTGGCATACCTGGCAACTCATCCAGAAACACATCCAAAAATTCACACACCACCGGAATCTCCTCAATTGCGACACCATCCATGTGATTCAGCTCCAATTGCTTCAGTTTGTGTTGAGATGCTTCAAATTCTACGGTGATCCCTTCTTCATTGGTCAACTTCACCATCTTCGTGGCACACTCAATAACTCCATCATGCTTCCTCAACCTGTCCATACAAAGTATAATGTCCAAACCTTGACAATCCAAGACAATGAGGTTAGCAAAGAAGTCTACCCCCCCCCCCCTTATTCTAAGGCTTCCTATGGACATACTATATTTGTCCTCATCTCTCCTCCAAGAGACTTAAATAATAGAGTAAACTTCATATAAGAGATAGGCAAACTATACTTGGCAACATATTTTGATGCAATCAATGAATGCAATGCTCCAGAATAGAATAACATAGTCGTTGGGTTGGAGTTTGCGAGAAACATACCAATCACCACGTCATCCGCTTGTTGCGCATCCTTCGTAGAGACATGGTTCACATTGCCACGAGCGAAATTCTGCTGCACACGATTTCCTTGCAGTTGTCCTCCATTGGGTCTTGGATTTTGCATCGGCGCATTGCTTCCTTGACCAAGGCCTAACTTATGGCATTGATGTGCAAAGTGTCCAGCTTCTCCACAAGTATAGCATTTCTTTACTCCACCAGAATTATTGGACGAGCTTGATTCTGCGCATTGGCACCAGGAAAGTTTGCACGATGTGCAATAGGCATTGGAGGGCTAGGTGCTTGCATAACAGGGCGCTACTGCACAAACTGAGCTGGGCGCGGTGCATAACCAGGGCGCTGAGCAGGTGCATAAGAGCTGAAATATGGCGCATTTGGTGGCGCAAAGCGAGGGTGCACATTACTACCTTGTTGCTATCCTTGATATGGCGCCTTCCTCTTGTTGTCTTGCTCCATCTCATGGTCCTTGTTCTCCACCGCAATTGCTTTGTCCACAAGTTTCTGGAAGTTAGCATAGTCACAATTGAACAATTGTACTTGGATCTCGTTGTTCAAGCCTCTCATGAACATGTATTGCTTCCGGCTGTCCCGACTAACATCCTTAGGCACATACCTTGAGAGTTGAGTAAATTTTTTGAGATATTCCCCCACGCTTGACCTTCATTGCCTCAAGTTCTCAAATTCTTGCCTCTTCAAAATCATAACTCCTTACAGCACATAATGAGAACATGAAATCAAATTCTTGAATTCGGCCCATGAAATCCCCTCTGGGTTCTCATGAGCATTGCAATAAGCATCACACCAATCTGCAGCTGCTCCAACTAGTTTATGAGAAGCAAATAGCATCTTCTCTCGGTCACTGCATTGGACAATAGCTAGCTTCTTCTCCACGGACTTGAGCCAATCATCAGAATCCATAGGGTCGGCGTCTTGAGCAAAGATCGGCGGCCTAGTCCTGATGAACTCTCCCGAACGGTTATGAGGCGGTGGGGGTGGCGGTGGAGGCATGTGGGGCTGATTGTTGATGTTGCCATCCTACAGCTGTGTCCTATAGTCTGTATCATGGTCTGCATGAGCTGGTTTGCATAGCCAAAAGCTGCTCAATATTGATAGCTCCATGAGCAGGTCCTTGCCCATTGTTATTCTGAGGTGCTCCATTGTTCTCCTCCTCATCATTTCCATCCCTCTGGTTGCGAGTCCTCACCATCTAAAGAAAAGCAAGAGATAAGAATTTAGAAGACGTCCCCAACTATATGCATCAAGAGATATGAAACTAAAAAACTACCTACTCTAGCCTACGTGGATATGGCAATGCTAAAGCATCCCAACATCCTCTATTAAGCACACAAGCAACAATATATATCAAATAGCATACCAAACAAAAATACATTGATTCCTGAGTGTTCCTATGTGCTCTAAAGTGTCCATTCTACCTAGGCTACGTACTACGGTCAACCTGGCTCTGATACCAATTTGTGACACCCAGTTCCGAAAATGAACCAAGTGAATGCATATGTGTGCCTAGGACGTTCAAGACACATACACGAGTGCAATCAGAAAAGGATATATAGGAAATTACCACAGAGGATTAATTAATCACTTTTATTACATAATTCATATTATCCTCGAATACAAGCTCTAATGAATATTAATGACAAGTTCGAACTAGTGCATCGGAAAAAACTAATTAACAAACTAAGAAAAAGGGATAGCGCAACTCCAACACTCCACAGGCAAAGCTGAAGGTAGACACGGCCTAGAACTTTGCATTATATCCGTTAACCTCCCAATCCTGACCTTCAACTGTTGGTGGGGGAATTGCAAGAGTGAGTACATGTAGTACTCAACAAGTGTGAAAAGTATATCATGTAGCTGATTCAAATGACGAACATAATAATGGCTAGGTGCTAAAAAGTACATTAAAACATTTGAAAAGCAATATATTACATGTATATAAATAAGCCCGTCATAAACCATGTAATCATCATAATACCAATCCATATTCATTACCATCATCCACATTCCAGATTTCTCATTACCAATAACCATAATCAACATCTAAATTAATCCATAACCAACCATAATTATATTATTAACCATAAACATTACCCAACCATAACCAACCAACCATCCCAAATCCCAATTTCCCTTTAATCATGTAGGTCATCCACGCGCTCATAACCGGGAGCACAGCTATCATGAAAGATTTATTAGACTCTGCAGAGTTTGTACCACTCTAACCACGTGTTTGTGATTTCATCACCCATCGGTGACTAAAGAACCTCCCTTATGCCAATTACACTTCCTTTTGTGTATGACCAAGAGATCACAAAATAGCCTTTACAAAGGGATTACTAGCCTATTTTGACCCCACTGAGGTTTCACCGGTGGCGATGCCTCCAACTGAGCACATCTTCAACCAAGGGCCCCCTCTTGAGCCATTCGGATCCTAGGGTAGTCCCACCAATCATCAACAAACCCAATCCGACTACCCCTTCCCCCGAGCATCCTTAATGGTCAAAATAGCACTGGCAAAGCCCTAATTAATTAGCTACGTCGCACCCATACTTGGCCTCACGGTGGCACTGTAGTCCTAGCTTATTCTCGCATAAACCAGTTCTTAGATCTAAAGCAAGCAACCACAATATCTTCCAACCCATCCACATAACAGGCTTGCTTAGATCACCCATTACAATATCATATTAACTAGTTCATGTTAATCATAACCTCATAAATGCATAATTAAGTTTAGTGGTTTAGTTGTTTTCCATTCCCAATTAATTAAGGAAAGCAAAAATGTAAAAAGCCCATCCCGACTCTCTACCATGAATTCCAGGTGACAAGGGTAGTCAAACAAGACTAGTAAACTTCCTATCATAGGATTTCCCATCAAATTGACAGAAGCATGCAATTTTGCAAACAAAACATTTACTTTAAAAATTGGATCAATATGCTCCAAGGACACTTGCCTTGCTCTTGGGGTTGGTTCGGGTCAAAGCCTTCAAACTCTTGGCGCTGAAGATCCTCCGCGGCACTCTCTAGCACAAATCTGTCTATTCCGCACAACAAACATACAAACAACAATTACAATCAATAGATGCACATATATTACTCAATATGACATGACATGCTTGATTAATGCAAATGCACTGTGAAACTTGTTAATATGTTGCTTTTAATGATCACTAATTAGTTCTAATAGATTTTAACAAGTGTATACAGGTTTGGATTTGATTCGATCTAATTTTGAATTAATTCAACAGAAATTAACCAGGAAAATCAAACTAGTCCGCTAGGGACCGGACAAGTCCACACTGCTCAAGGACAGTAGATTATGGTTTTCTAGGTCGACGTGATTTTGGATATTTGGGGTTGAATTCACGCAAGAAGAAGGGAATAGAAGGCATACCATGTGTTTAGGACTCCAATGAATCAATGATCTTGGAGGCAACACTTGGATCTTGATGATCTAGGGTTGATGAGGAACTTGATGGTGAATTGTTGACGAAGAACGCGAAGTTGATGGAGATGTTGATACTCTTTCGTTTCCTCCTCTTCTTCTTCTTGTTCTAGACCTCTTTCTATCTCCTTGGTGGTGGTTAATCACGAGCTAGGGTCTGGGTGAGGTGAAAAAGTGGCAAATAGATGTCAAGCCAAGGGGTGGGGTTGCTTATATAGAGGTGGAGGCTAGGGTTAGATGAATTTTGAGTTTTGAGATGAGTAGGGGTCGGTTTGGAGTCCCACATGGGCTCTAAAATTAGGCACGACGTCCCTGGGCCCACTTAATGTAAAACCCAAGAAACAAGTCGTGAAATAAAAGATCAACTCGGAGTCGCGATTTATAGGACAAGTCCGAAGAGGGCCGGACTAGTCCGAAGTTGGACATGGACAAATCGTACAAGTCCAGACCGAACATCGGACAAGTTTGAAATTATCTAGAAGGGAATAACAGGCAAGTCTGGCCAATAAAACGGACAAGTACGACTTTAGTGAGACGGAAAAATGGACAAGTCCACTAGAACACCGGACTAGTTCAGACAAGTCCAGGGACATAGAAAAATTTTCAAGGATTCTTGGAACACCGGACTAGTCAGCACTGGGCCTAACAAGTTCAAACATGCCTAGAGGGAAAAACGGACTAGTCTGCAGAAAACGGACAAGTCCGAGCGAGGTCAGAGAGAAATCGGACTAGTCCGCACAAAAATCGGACTAGTCAGCACTTCCTAGGATTCTTAAGTGCGGTTTTGTTTCTAATTCATTTTAAACTTGTTCCTTTTGATGTGGATTAATGTTAGACATGTGTTAGAATCTATGCAATGCATGATGGATGAAAATGAGGGTGTTACAGGTGCGGTGGAGAAGCAAGAGGAGACGTTTGGAGGCTAAGATCGATGGAGAGGTGCGGCAGATAAGAAGCGGACGGTGTGCCTTTATGGGTTGTCATCTAAGCGCGCGAGTGGAGATGATCAGACGCCTCAAAAACCATGCTTTTGAATCTACAGTCGGAGTTACTCCAAACCGCAGATTGCCTCCTTTCGGTTATCGCAATGGCTCGACATGTCCCATCGACTAGTTTTTTAATTTGATACGCAAGGGGACCAAGGTATGCAATGGCCCACCTATCATACTTTTTAGGTCCATCCAGCGGTGTTTGTAACATTTCGTGCAAACAATTTCAACAAGGTGTGGAATATTGACGTGAATGCGCGTGGCAATCGACCGAGAGTCCATATTTTTCTTTTTAAGGATCCGACCGTTACCAATCGAGGGTCCATATCGAATCGATGATAATTGTTGTTATCATATATGATGGTGGACATGAATATAGTGCATGTCAAAGAGACTCGCGATCAAGCATGTTTGATCACGTGTTGAGGATTTTTGTGCCCCCTTGTTGAGGATCATGTTAATTTGATGATGTTGATGATTGTATGTGGCGTAAGTGTTTTCACAATTTTGTTCATTTGTTCCTAAAATCAGAACACGTAGCGGCTAGCGTGTACGACATTTGTATCTTCAAAAGACGAGTACAACGAATGCATGTTAGAAAATATACTATATACATGGCAGCACGCGATCGATTTATTTGATGAACCACGTACACAGTGAGAGTTGTGTGCTTATTAGATGGTAGTACACATTCTATCCGCGTACCCTCGAGGGAACATCCTTCCTATCAAACATAGTTTGTTGTCTCTATTGATGAAAGGATAATATTCTTCATGAGTGTGGTAGATAAACTGCCATTTAGGTTGAGAGTATACACATGCATGGTAGAGAATATGATAAATATAGAAATATATATATATATATATATATCAATACATGGTAGGAAATATTCTATTCCTGGAATACATGTTTGGAGCGTAGCATGCATATGGACATCTAACATCTATGTGAAAGACCTCAATAAGGTTTGATAACCTTACATGTTTTCTCTTTTTGTTGAGAGATCGTCATGTTTGAGGCTCGTTCATCGTGTTTGGGGCGTAGCATGCATGGACAACTCACATGCATGTGAAAGACAACGATCGATGATGTGAAAGACCTATATGCTTGTGAAATTACATGCATGTTTTTAAAAGCCCTCACCTCAGCCCGCACCACTGATCTGACTGATGGTGGCAGCATGGAGGCTGAAGGCAGCACGGCAAGACGGCGGCACGCCCGAGGCGACGGCGAGGCGGAGTCCGGACAAATGGTGCGCGGTATTGACCTTTTTGCTCATAGTTTGCAGCCTCACGGTGCAACGCGGAGGTGGGGCATGGCGCGCGGTGGCGTGCGTGGAGTTCAGGGCGGCAGCACTCGAGGCTCGCAGAGGCGGCGCCACCGCCAGCCGACCGGCCGGAACTGAAGAAGGGTGAAGTAAGTTTCTTACTTGTTCGAAATTATTAATATGTACTCCCTCCATCTCCCAAATTACTTTTCGCTCTTTATTTAATTAGTTCATTTTTTAACTAAAAGAGTCATAAGTAATTTGGGATGGAGGGAGTAGTTGTAATTCTATAATTGTAAGGACTATGTTAATTTGTAATTGCTTGACGTATAAAAATAATGGTTAATGATTAATTGCAAAATAAATGACTAATGACAATAATTATTACCTTCTAATGATCCGTTGCCTAAAATTTTGTCAAATTTCAGACACATGACAAATACACTCCAACTAATTCTTCCATCACAAAAACTATTATTTTTGTAAACAATTATCACAGAAACTACTAAAACATTAACTTAAATGCCAAGACAGTGGCGATGAAATCCTCTGCCCTGCAGTTATTACTGCAGCTAACATGTGGACCCGACAATGGTGGGGCACACATGTGATATGAACCCAAGATAGTGTTTCCTCAAGAAAAAATAATTTTATGAGAGACTCAGCGCACAAGCAGAAAAGCTAGAACTTGAGAGTTGCACCTTCGAATTCCATGTCGGGATGATCGAAGGCAGCTGATCCGCAAACTTGGTGGTTAGATCTATCCTCACCGGAGAGCAGCTTGCGGCCGACCTCGAAGGAGACGAAGGCTTCGATGCACGCATAATTTATCTTCTTGCCAGAGAGATTGTACATGTCCCAGTTGCTCGTCCTCACCCAGTAAGGCTTCTCCATGTCGGCGCCCATCACGGCGATCGCGATGTCCTTCAGCCTCGCGCGGTGGAGGCTCGGGCGATCCATCTCCTCTGCTGCGTGCTCAGCCAGGTCAATTGTTTTGCCCTCCTTCAGCTACCAGTCCTTCCAAAGTCGATCGGTGTCACCCTCCACGCCCACGCCGAGGAAATCATGGATGAATCGCCGAGGAAATCCTCCAGCTCATCGGGGAAGTAGTTAGCGTGGATGACCTCAAAGATGAGGAAGCGGTGGCCGACGCAGAGCTGCAGAACGGCGATGGGGTTCTGGTCAGCGGAGTAGCTGGGGCGCCACTCGACTTCGAGCCCGACGACAAGCTTGTGAAGGCGCCCATGGTGCACGGAGAGGAACTCGTCGAGCCAGTCCTCCACGGCCTCGCCGAAGGATGTCACGGTGGTGGTGATCATGTCGTCCTTGAACATCACGGTGCACACCTAAGTCCCCGCCATTGGGTCCTCTCCTTGTCCCTACGGTTGCGGTCTGTGACGGCGCGACACAACTTCTCTCTCGTGCAAATCTTCCTCTACCTCCAGTTTGGATTTGGGAAACGAACGTGGATATATAACTGATATAGTTATGATATGAATGGAGGAGTTTCTAAATTTGATAGGCTCAAGCCCCGAGTAAAGAAAATAACGAATATTTTTTATTCTGATATACTCTTTCTATTTTGTTTCTTTAGAAAGCTCTGAGCTGACACTTAGCCATTATCATGAGCAAGGAATAAAAGGTACAAAGTCAGAGTCATACAGAAACAGATTCATGCGCAAGTTGAGCACCGAAAAAGAAAACAAAAGACACATAAAACATAACCAAAGAAAAACAGGCATCCAAGACCCCTCAGGAGATCAAAGCGGGGGCTCTTGCAAAAGTCCAAGTATGGGCCGTCTCCTTTATCTCAAAAAGTAGTTTTTGTTCAGTCTTCTCCTTCTCATCGAAAAAAATCTTTCCATTTTTGAATTCTTATTGGTATGACCACAAGTTGCATTGTCTCAACTAAACACCACGTACAACAACAACTTTTCTCAGGGGCGCACCCACTGGGTATGCCAAGTGGGCCACGGGATACCCTAGGTCTAGCAACCAGAGAGTAGCTAGTGTGAATACATGCTGGAGAAATCAGTAGAATCGAGAACTGGCCAGTGAAGATGGAAGTGAGCAGTCTCACGGTTCATGGATCGAAACGCGCGCCATCCCTGTTCTTCTTCCTTTTTCTTATATTATTATTTCACCAATCTTCTAGCCCACCTTTATTTGAAGTTGTAGGGTTGGATCAGGATACGTGGCCGGCGGTGGCGAGAGCCGTGTGTGCAACACCAGGCGAACATCGTGGAGAGACGTTGCTCCCCTTGTTGAGGATCATGTTA
The DNA here is from genome assembly GCA_036927565.1 of Tuctoria greenei. Lineage (NCBI taxonomy): Eukaryota > Viridiplantae > Streptophyta > Magnoliopsida > Poales > Poaceae > Tuctoria > Tuctoria greenei. The sequence goes on along the minus strand of JAYESD010000001.1, from coordinate 131,833,972 downwards.
ATTTGATGACATTGAGGATTGGATGTGGCGTACGTGTTTTCACAAGTGTTTTCATTTGTTCCTAAAATCAGAACACGTAGCGGCTAGCGCCTACGGGTGTCATTTCTTCGAAAGGACGAGTACAGCATGTTGGAAATTATATTGTACAAGGCATGCAATTAATTTTTGATGAACCGTTAAAAAATCCAATGGAGATTATGGGTCATGCCTATTCTTTGTTATCCTTTGGGGCAGGTCTGTATGGCGAATACCTGCAGCAGACGGATGGTCGAGGGGCGGAGACTATGCTTTGAATGGTGATCAGGCTCCAAAAGAAACAGAGGGCTCCAGTTGATGTTACCGGCACTTGGAGTGCGTGGTGATCCGGGGGGTGCTGTGGACCAGAAGTGATGCACTGGAGAGAAGTGAAAAGCGCTCCAAAAAATGTTCGTGAATGGAGTCAATGCTATTTTGCTATGCTGCTTCGAGGATATGTGGTCTGTTATGTTCAGCTTTGTTAATCTGGGCTAAAGTTGATACTTCGGAAACTGTTCTAGCGTCTTTTGTGATTTACTAGGTACTTTTCTTAGCTTGATGTAGTAGGCTGTGACTGTTTGATCGCTCATTATGTTGGATCCGTGTTGGGTTTCAACATAGAGAGTAGGCACAAGGTGAGGGGGAAGGATCTCCCTAGTGCTGTCAGAGAACTAGGTGTAAGTCACTTTGGATCTCCAGCTTAGTAGAGTTGGAAGTGGAAATATATTACATTCTAAAAAAATAAAAGAGATAAATACTCCACAAGTTTATCATTAGAACAACAACATTAGAACTAATTTTGCGCACCAATGAACAAAAAAATAAAGTTCATTACCTTAAGACGATATATTACAAACAAGACAAAAGAGAAACACAAACTGAAAACAAGAAAAGAAAAACAACACAACTATAAACAAGAGAAAAAAACTACATCTTCTCGTCCTCCTCCTCCTCTTCCTCCTCCACCTCCTCCTCCTTCTTGGGCTTCTGGCATGGTGGGGGCGCCTCCTACGGCGGACACGGCCAGCCCAGCTTCCTGGACGTCGCTACCACCAGGTTGTCGTGACCGGCGACACCGAGCTCGACCGCTAGCGTCTCCCAGAAGACGTCGAGGCGACCGGCCAAGTGCATCATGCCGAAGACATAGTGGCCCATGGTCACCATTCCAGTGTGCTCTGGAAGGGGACCAAGCCCAAGGCGGCTCATGGAGCATGATGTATTGTCAAATACATGACACGCCATCTTCCAGAAAGCTCACTCCATGTCGTCCGGGGGGAGTTCACTCGGGGACGGTTACCCTTGGTGTCCTTCAGCGGGCTTGGCGACGGCGTTTTCTTGTCAACCATGGTGCTCTTGGTGCAGTTTTGGGAAGAGAGGAAGAGTGGTTGTGTGGATAAGACAATGGCATGCCCGGGTGATCTTATAGCATAGTAGCAGCCTGGGAGCGATGTAGTGGTGATGAGATGCAGAGCGGATCGAATTGAATTCAAAGATGTGTATGCACTGCATGCATTTAAGGCGCCTCGGTAATTGGTGTGCACGTAAGCTTGGTGCGCCCAGTTTCATCAACCGCCTGTAAAATGGCTACTGCTTCAAGGATAGAACCTTATGCGGAAAACGGCTACATAATACTTCCTCCGTCCCATGCTCAACTCTATTTCTAGTTTTGATCAAACTTACCTTTGACTAATGATTTATATGGATTTTATTAACTTCAATAACATGTAAATGTATATTATGGAATTATTTTTCAGGGTGAATCACTTGTGTGAAGTTGAGGGACTAAATTGACCCATTTGAATGTTCAAGGACCAAACCGAGTTTTGATTGAAAGTTTGAGGATGAAGTTGAGTATGGTGCCAATTCTAAACGAGCCAAGCTTGAGCTTGCGAGCTTGATGAGCTCAAGCTCGAAAAGCTCGAGTAAGCTCATTTATTGTTGTCATCTATGATATGTACGTATGATTAACTAAACTATATAACTCTATTAAAAATGTTTTATGGGACACAATTTTATATATGATAGCAACAATAAATAAAGTGAAACATCATACGTCCACCTTACTACTCCATTAGTTGTGAATCCTAAATTTAGTAGATTCTATTGTATATACATGAATTCTGGGTTCAACTTGAGATCGACTCGGTGCAAGCTTAGAAATACAAGCTCGCTCGAGTTCGACTCATTGACAGACCTAGATGCAATTAAAATTTTGGTGCAATCGTGTAATCACCAATTTTCATCCGTTGATCTACATCTTACGGTTATTACATCTTTTCATTTAACTCCTTCCACCATGCTGATCGACGAAGCGGTAATTGGAATCGCTGAGGAAATCTTCCAGCTCATCTGTGAATTAGTCAGCTTAGATGACTTTAAAGATGAGGCAGCAGCGGCCGACACAGAGCTTCAAAACTGCGACGGGGTTTTGGTCGGTGGAGTAGCTCAGGCGCCACTCAACGTCGAGCCCGATGACGAGGTTGTGGTAATCCTCCACGGCCTCGCTGTAGGACATAACGGTGGTGGTGATCATGTCGTCCTCGAATGTCATGCTGTACACTGAGTCCCCACCATTGGGTCCTCTCCTTGTCGTCCCTACGGTTGCCGTCTGCGGTAACATGGCATAACTTCTCTCTTCTGCAAACCTTCGTCCACACCTCTAGTTTTTATTTTGGAAATGGACGTGGATATATAACTGTTGCAGCTAAGATATGAGTGGAGGAGTTTCCAAATTTGACGGGCCCAAGCGCGAAGTAAAGAATGTAATGAAATTTTTTGAATCTGATATACTTTCTATTTTTTAATTCTTATGATTATGACCACAATTTGCATTGTCTAAACTAAACACCACGTACAACAATAACAACTTTTCTTAGGGGCGCACCCACTGGGTATGCCGGGTGGGCCACAACATACCCTGGGTCCAGCCACCAGAGAGTAGCTAGTGTGAATGCATGCTGGAGAGATAAGCGGAATCGGGAACTGGACAATTAAAATGGAAGTCAGCAGTCTCACGGTTCTTGGGTCAAAACGCGTGCCATCCTTTTTCGTCCTCCTTTTTTCTGTCCATGAACCGTGAGACTGCTGAGTTCCATCTTCACTGGCACATGTACGGTCCGGGTGTGCTGGTGTACCTTAACCCCCGTCGTGCATCCCCAGCTAGTGATGGTTGGAAGACCCCTACAGGTATGCTCTGATTCCTGTCCTCCAACTCCATCTAGGTTTCTGATGATGAAGGCGGTTCACCACCAGGTAAAACCAGCAAAGCCTCGGTGATAAGCGGCATGCAAGTTTCATAATGAGAAACTGACTGTGGGGGCGGCCCCCGACAAGCATGTATGACAGGAAGGATGTTCCTCGAAGGTTTGAGGATAAAATGTATACCAACATCTAGGAAGCCAGACGGGGTTTCGAATGAAGCTACATGAAGCTGCCAAGATGGCTGCCTACACGAAGCTACACAAAACTACACGAAGCTTTATTCGAACCTCCGGCTGGCTACTCAGAAGATGGTATACCTTTTATCCTCAAACCCTCGAGGGAACATCCTTCCTGCCAAAACATGCATACCGAGGGCCACCCCCGCAGTCAGTTTCTCATCAAGAAACTTGCATGCCACTCATCACCGAGGCTTTGTTGGTTTGTTTGGTGGTGAACCGCTTGCGTCATCAGAAACCTAGATGGAGTTGGAGGATAGGAATCGGAGCATACCTACAAGGCTCTCCCCAACCACCACGAGCCAGGGACGCACGACGAGGGTTAAGGTACACCGGCACCCCTGGACCGTACGTGTACCCGACCAGCCTTGTTGCTTCCTTCGAACCTCCAACTGGCTACCTAGACGACTGCATAACTTTTATCCTCAAACCCTCATAGGAACGTCCTTCCTAACAAACATGTATGTCGGGGGTCGCCCCGTGGTCAGTTTCTCATCAAGAAACTTCCATGTCGGTCATCACAGAGGCTTTGCTGGTTTGTCGGGTTGTGAACCGCCTGCATCATTAGAAACCTAGATGGAGTTGGAGGACAAGAATCGGAGCATACCTGTAGGGGTCTTCCAACACCACTGGCTGGGGACGCACAACGGGGGTTAAGGTACACTGACACACCCGGACCGTACTGGTACGCAACCAGCCGTGTAGCTTCCTTCAAACCTCATGCTGGCAGACTAGACGTTGGTATACCTTTTTATCCTCAAACCCTCGAGGGAACATCCTTCCTTCCAAAACATGCATGCCAGGGGCCGCCCCTGCAGTCAGTTTCTCATCAAGAAACTTGCATGCCACTCATCACCGAGGCTTTGCTGGTTTCTTTGGTGGTGAACCGCCTGGGTCATCAGAAACCTAGATGGAGTTGGAGGATAGGAATCCGAGCATAACTGCAAGGCTCTTCGCAACCACCACCAGGGACGCATGACAAGGGTTAAGGTACATCGGCATACTCGGACCGTACGTGTACCCGGTGAGCCATGTAGCTTCCTTCAAACCTCCGACTGGCTGCCTAGATGATGGTATACCTTTTATCCTCAAACCCTCGAGGGAACATCCTTCCTGCCAAAACATGCATGCCCGGGGGCCGCCCCGCAGTCAATTTCTCATCAAGAAACTTGCATGCCGCTCATCAATGAGGCTTTGCTTGTTTGTCTGGTGGTGAACCGCCTGTATCATCCAAAACCAAGATGGAGTTGGAGGACAGGAATCGGAGTATACCTACAAGGTTCTTCCCAACCACCACCGGTCGGGGATGCACGACGGGGGCACACCCGGACCGTACGAGTACCTGGCTAGCCGTGTAGCTTCCTTCAAACCTCCGGCTGGCTGCCTAGATGATGGTATACCTTTTATCCTTAAATCCTCGAGGGAACATTCTTCCTGCCAAACATGCGTGTCGGAGGCCGCCCCCGTAGTCAGTTTCTCATCAAGAAACTTGGATGCTGCTCATCATCGAGGCTTTGTTGGTTTTGGAGTCGACACCATGGCAGAAGAAAGCAGTAGATTGCAGGGAAAGATTATTATGGTCTCGTGAATCCATATAGAGAATGGTTACTAGACTATTCTGTATGGAGAATGTTTGTTTTGTATTCTTCAGGGAACACAGGTACACTTTATATAGGCTAGCTAGTGTAGTGTGAAACCAAAAATAAACCCTTTCACACTAATAGATTCAAAGGCTAGCTTTAATGACTAAACGTAGGCCAACACAATCAAACAATGACTGTTAATGTAGACCAACGCAATCAACAATGACTGTTACATGTGTGCGTGCTTATCCTTTCATCGGAAGCCTAGATAGAGTTGGAGGACAGGAATCGGAGCATACCTACAAGGGTCTTCCCAACAACCACCAGGGATGCATGACGAGGGTTAAGGTGCACCGGCAGACCGGCCCATACCGTACGTGTGCTCAGCCAGCCGTGAAGCTAATTCATTTTATATTTTATTCCCTAGGATTGAAAGTTTGCTCTTCCTCTCTGTTTGGTCTATTTGCTCTTCCCTATGCTTAAAAGTTTTATATTTTACAATATTTTTACATATGTAATATGACATAGGATATATAACTTGATAGTTTTGCAAAAACAATGGAGGAGAAATATGTATATCCCATGCAACTACGTAAATCCACCACGATTAATTAGCTAGTTATTTTTTAAGATGATAAAAAATATTATCTTTTTCTAAGTGAGGTGGCCGAGGTAGGTGATATGACATAATAGCTTATGTTGCATGCCAATGTGAATGTCCAACTTAGACTAAGGATTAAAGTGAAACGGTTTTGTGAAGTTGAGGGACTAAATAATTGACCCATTTGAAAGTTCAAGAACCAAACCGAGTTTCGATTGAAAGTTTGAGGATGAAGTTGAGTATTGTGCCAATTCTAAACAACCCAATCTTGAGTTTGCAAGCTTGATGAGCTCAAGCTCGAAAAGCTCGAGTAAGCCCATTTATTGTTGTCATCTATGATATGTACGTATGATTAACTAAACTATATAATACTATTAAAAATGTTTTATGGGACACAATTTATATATATGATAGAAATAAATAATGTGCAACATCGTGTCCACCTTCCTTCTCCATTAGTTGTGAACGAAAATTTATTAGATTCTATTGTATTGTATATACATGAATTCTTGGCTCGACTCAAGATCGACTCGATGTTTTATCAAACTCAAGCTTAGAAAGACAAGCTCGCTCGAGTTTGACTTGTTGACAGGCCTATATGCAGTTGAATTTTTGGTGCAATCATGTAATCAAAGATTTTAATCCGTTGGCTCTACATCTTACGGTTATTACATCTTTTCATTTAACCCCTTCCACCACCACCACCCTCCACCTAGTAGAGGGGGTTAAATAAAAGGATTCAACGAACGTAATGTAGATCGATCCAACGGTTGAAGATGGTCAATTGCACAATTGCACTAAAAATTTGATTACATTCTAGTTGAACCCATGTTTAAAACAAGAAATCTATTGACACGGATTAATCCAGTCGTGATGTTTTCTCTTCTTATTTTGTGATGTTTTATTTTTTCTTGTTTCGTGATGTTGTTTTTTTGTTTTGTACCTCATCCTTCCCATATTGCTTGTCGGTAATAATTAGTACAATTTTTCTATTTCTAAAATGAACTAAAAAACTTGTTCTAACGACAAGTAATATAGGAAGGAGGGAGTAATGTTTTATGATAATGAAATCAATGTTGTTCATCTATTTCATCAGTTATTTTGTTTTCTATTTCTGTTTAGTGAACTATATGTTCTAACTGTATTCTCTATTAATGAATGACCCTCCACACCGCCGGTGGCCTCTAAAGTGGCATGTACGATACTTTAGCCGCTGGAGGTGCAAGGAGATCACCCGCAGCGGGGCCTGCAAAGCGGTCTGTAAAGTAGTGTACACTACTAGTACGCAATTAAAAGGAAAACTCAATAGGCAGCGATGACTGGAAAGAAAAAGTGGAGATAATGAACAGAGAGAAAAGAAAACAAAGGACGAGAAAAATATTAGAAAAAGATAGGTAGAGCTCAAACGTACCATTGGCCCTATGCCCCTATACGCGGTGTCATCATTACTACTACTCATATACGCAGCCAGAAGTTATTACCACTGCTTGAAGGGAAGTGCTACGGATTAGATGTATCGATTAGTTAATTTTTTTATTGGGAATTATGTAAAGTTAGTTCTGTCGATTAGCGACGACTGGAATGAAAAGTGGAGACAGTGAACATTGAGAAAAGAAAATAAAGGTCAAGAAAAATGTTAGAAAAAGATAGGTAGTAAGTACGAATTAAGGTAAAAGAGCGTGGAGAACCAAACTGTAACACAGGAAATGCTTGGCGCAGATTATTATCAAACATATTATGTTATCTCTATTGATGACAAATTATTATTCTTGTGCTGATGTTGAAAATAGAGCGGTTCCATTACTTTGCACGTTCCATCAGTGGATGAAGAGAGGCATGGGTCCCATAGGTTGTGGTGTTCACATGTCATCCACTCCTAATGCACCTATAATACAACAGAGGATGTGAATCTGCCACCGCCAGAAGCTGAACCATCACTACACGCGACCCCCATACGTACGCACGGAGAAGACGATGGCGTGTGTCATTATATAATGTCTCCATCGTCTTCTCCACGCGTACTCTATAAAGACACACCACCGTCTTCTCCGCACATACTCTAGCTTCCTCTTTGTCTCCGCCGCGCACACCCTCATTGTTTCCCTTCGCAGCACGGTGATGCCGAAACCTATGGAGTTGTCGTTCACGCACGATATTGCGTTCAAGATCTCGGGGCGCTTCATCGCAAGCTCCCTGCGACCCTTGGACGACCTCTCCAGTCTGTGTGCCACCTGCAAGGCCATGCATGCGGTGTGCCAGGATGGCGCCGTAGGCAGGCGCGTGACGCTGGAGCGGGTGACCCGGAGGATGTGTCGTGACCCGGAGCGCTATAGAGCCCTCGTGGAGAACCTGGCCATCGTTGGCCACCCTCATGCGTCCAACGTCACCGGGCTCAAGCTCGTCTTAGCGGTCGATCGCGCGCAGCAAGGCGCCCAGTTTCTCACCCGGGCTATCGGGGCTAGCCACATGGAGGTGACCTACATCCTTGGCCTCCTCCGCGACGACGCCGAGTCCTATGCCTATATATGAAGGTAGTGACAGCTTGAGCTTGATTAATGGCCTTCTTGAATGGTGCTATACTTTTTCCAATGTCTTGTAGCATGAGGTTCAAGCAATGTGCAGCACAAGGGGTCCAAAATATTGTTGGATACTTGTCCATGACAAGTCTACATGCAGCTTTGAAGTTGGCCCCATTATCAGTTACTATCTGGACCACATTATGCACACCCACCTCCTCAACCTTTCGCTCTATCAAAGCAGCTAGCATTCTTGCATCAGCAACTTCAGAAGATGCATTTACAGACTCCGTAAAACATGTACCTTCAGGACAATTCACAAGAAAGTTAATCAAATGTCTTCTCCTCATATCGGTCCATCCGTCACACATTAATGTGCAACCATATTTTTTCCACTCCACTTCAAGCTTATGAACACGAGTTTGAATCTTAGCCTTTGCCTTTGCAAGCAATGGCACCCTCAACTGATACATAGAAGGAGGCCTCAATCCAGTACCGTATTGCCCAATAGACTCCAACATGATCTCAAAACTCCTAGCATTGACAGCATTGAATGGAACACCAGCCTCATAGAAAAAATCAGCAATATGCTGCCACACGATCTCCTTTTCTTCCTTTGTTCTCATACAATGCTCAATGCTTGTCTGAGATGGCTGCTTTGAGTGTCTTTCTTCTACCACCTCTTCTGGTGTCCTCTTAATTATTGCAGCCACAGATTTGGTCACTTTAGCCTCTTTAGCAGCCGGCTTGAAAGCAATAGTAGATTGCTTTCTCTTAGCTGCCGTCCCGGAACTTGGAATAGGAACGGAAGAGTGACAAGAAGAAGCACGTGATGATGCTTCTACAGGAGCCCTTTGAACATCATCTTCATCTTTATGACCATCATCACCTTCTTCATCATCATCATCCAACACAATTTTTACTGATCTTGCAGTCTTCTTAATATATTCATTCATCTCTCTCATTATTGCCGTGGTAGTTTTGGGACATTTTTCAACATCTCCAAACCCGGCGGCTAGGTGTTGCTTCAATCTTTTGATGCCTGAATGGACTTGCTTTCCACACAAACAACATTGCACCAAGTCTTTGTTTGTCAAATCCGGCCAAAATCCATACTTCCATCCAGGATCTTTAGACTTTGCCTTCCTTTTTGGATCTTTCGACGGATCGTATTCATTGGAGGGCGGTTGACTGTCACTTGCTGGCAGCTGCGGTTGTGACACACCTTCACTGCAATCAGCCATCCCTAACAACAGATGGACAAGGGATAAACGGGGAATCAATAAAATCTGTACAATCTGAGCATATACTATAGACTAGAGACTGAGCATGAGCATGAACAATTAAGCATAGCCGCATAGGACCCCATGCAACCGAGCCGAGCAAATGTACAGAGGAAGCTTCAAAACAGAGGGACTGAGGAAGGGAGAGGGAGACGGGATAGGGGTCTTACTCGCTGTTCGAAGGGAAAGGGGACCGAAGGGCGCCGGCGGCCGGCGAAGTGCTCCGACGAGGGAAGGGCGCCGGCGGTCGGCCAGGCGCGGCGGCGGACTTCAGTCGGGGGGGGAGGCGGCGGGGAGGAGCCGAGTCGAACAGAGGAGTTGGGGTCGGGCGACAGGGGACCGGAGGATATAGGGTTTGACTCGATGTTGGGCTGCCAGTGACAAATCGGCCCAAGGCAACCACGCCTGGACGCCACATGAGACGCCTGGACGACTGGCGGACGCCCAGGCGACCCAGGCGGACGCCTAGACAGCTCCAGGCGAGGCGCCCGTCCCTGGTGTCCACCCAGGAGCGCCAGGACGCCTAGGCGGCGCCTAGGCGACGCCTGGATAACGCTGACGCCGACTGCGGGGCCTGCGACGCCGTCAAGTATATCCGTCAGGTCAAAGGCGAGGTCGATGTTGCTGAGAAAGCGGCCAGGTCCATTGCCATCATGAGGACCAACAATGAGTGTAGACGGTCTCGGATTCAAGCCCTGGCTGAAATCGGTAATAATCTAGCATGGGCGCATCCGCCCCGCCTACGAGACCATCGATGGTGTTCCTTCCCAACAAGGAGGTTGACCCGTGCACGGATGCCAATTGCGAGAAGCAAGGGTGGAGCAGCTGCAGGGTCTTCTGTAGTGAAGATTGTAGTATTAGACACGAGCATTTCGCATTCCACCGTGTGATATTATCCGGTATGGGCTATATACTTATAAGGCTGTGATGTTGTTTTTGTTCTTTCATGATGTAGTTTTTCTTGTTTCGTAGTAATGTTTTATGTTGATGAACTCAATGTTGTTCGTATGTTCCATCTGTTATTTTGTTTTCTATCTATTTGTTTAGTGAACTATCCGTTTTATCTGTATTCTCTGTTAATGAACGGCCCTCCACACCGCTGGTAGCCTGTAATGTGGCCAGTATGGTACTTTCACTTCTGGAGGTGCCAGAGGAGAGCTCCCGTAGCGGGGCCTGCAAAGCTGTCTGTAAAATAGTATACAGTACTAGTATGTAGTAACAGCAAAATGCAACATTTAGCAACGACTAGAAAGAAAAGTGGAGACAATGAACAGAGAGAAAAGAAAAGAAAGGACGAGAAAAATGTTAGAAAAAGATAGGTAGTACGTACAAATTAAGGTGAAAGAGCGTGGAGAACCAAACTGTTAAACAGGAAATTTTGGCGCAGATTACTCCAATCTTAGGCTGTGTTTGGGAACACAATTTTTAAAATCAAAGTTTTTGTAAACTACAGTTTTTAATACCACAGTTTTGTAATACAACAGTTTTGCAATACATAAGACTGTTTGGGAGCAAAGTAGCAAGCATAAAGAAGAAGCAAGCAGAGAAAAAGTTTGGTTTAAATACCGTAGTATATACAAAACCATATTTTTAAATACATAGATTTTGAGTTTGTTGCCAAACACCATTCTGTAAAAAATACCATAGTATTCTCAAATACCAAAGTATTGCTCTAAAACTCCAAAAATATTGTGTTCCCAAACAAAGCCTTAATCCTCTCAAACATAGTATGTTATCTCTTGTAAAATCCCAGTTTTTCCCTTAATATGAAGTTCAACTATCAGTTTGTTTTCAACCATAATGAAGATCAAATGTGGTTGTGCATTTGAACTTGAGATCATTAAGAATTTTTTCTTTCACCCATTCTTAAATTTTATTAACATAAAGGGTGAACTTCACCAATGACCTTAGAATAATTTAAGTAACTTTTCTTCAAGTTTTGGAATTTATTGAATAAAAATTTTCTGGGAAAATTACTATGCAGTACTAATTATATTCAAATTCATTTGAATATAGCACTGTACAATTAGGCCCTGCCAAAACTTTCAAATATGAGGCCATAAATTTTTCCATGGCCTCATAATATTACAAATAGATTTCCTGCCAAATTTCAAGATTTTTGAAGTCCATTTGCTATTTTATTTGAGACGCTTAGCAAATTCGAGCCATATTTAGAGTTCAAATTTTGAATTCTGTTCAACTTATTTGAACATCAAGTTTTGAACACACCATCATGGTCAGCATAACTTGTCTGACTTACTCCCAAAGTTTCACAATATTTGAAATTCTTTTTCTATTTAATTCAGTGACCCCATTGAATTTCATTCAATTTCAAATTAAAATTTGAAATTCTAATGAAACTTGTTCCAATTCGAAATACAATTTCAGAATCAAGTTCCAGATATTTAATTGAGCCTCTCCACAAAAGTTTGGAATTTTTGGATCAAGTTTGGTAGGAGAATTGATGTTGCAGAGAAGGGAAGAGGATAAGCAAAGGTGGGACCCACTATCAGCCTGACATACTCGAGTGAACCGACGGAATGCTCTGTATCTGGCTGTCCCCACCGATCGACGCCGGCAACGCTCGACACCGCGATGCGGCATGCAAGCAACCGAGCTGCCTGCTTGCTTGCGCCATGGCGAGCTCTCCTCGTCCCTCTATGCCTATAAATACCACCCCGTGGCCATCACCGTCGAACTCCATCTCTGTTTGCGCCATTTCAGCCGCCTCTATTCTTCGAGCTTTTGGCCGGAGATTGAAGCCATTTCTCACCGAGCTGTAAGTAGATAAAAGTCTTTTCACAACCTCTACGTATTTTATTTGGTAATTGATCGTGACATAGCTTCTACTGGGGGTATTTCGAAGTTTTCCGGTCGCCGTCGAGGAAGCCGCCGGGAACCTTCACTGCCTCAGTGTCGAGCTCCGGTTCTAGGCCGTTTCTAGTCTTGACCCTTTAAGCAAAAAGGTTTGCAACCCTCTCTAGTTTATGCTCACCAAATTTGACCCCATGACTTGAACTATAGCTCGAGTTTTTATTAGATAATCGAATCATTGTTAGATAGAACAGCAAGGTTTCGTGCTTAAATTCGTTTCATTCTTGCAATCATTCTTTAATCTGGTTAGAAGATAGCTCCTATATATCCTAGCGCAACTCCCTGCCAAAGGACCCCAAAAATTATCAACCGAGCACCTTAGATTTCGAAATTTCGCGGCCGCCAGTTAAAAAACCATATTTCGCCGTCGAGCTCATATCTCGCAGTCGTTTCCTCTCTTCCCGAGTCAAGATCCTTGAACCTTGAGGTCCCAAGAAGCTTTTGGAGTAGTTCCCGAGCTGTTTGAGCTTGAGTTGAGTGAGTTCAAGCAGGCCTGAGCTCTCACCCCCGCCGCCGCCGTCGCACGCATTGTTCCAGTCCGTTTCAGCCAATGCCGACCTCATCGCCGTGCTCAGTGCCGCGAAAAACGCACAGGCGGCGAGTCCTGGCATGTTTGGCGCAGCAGTTTGGCCGGCGGCGAGATCGCCGGCGAGCTACCACGGCGGGCGCCGCCGCGCGCGGGCTCCGACCCGAGGTTTTGAAGACAACCATGGACCCCACGTGTCAGTCGCTGCAGGATCCGGGTATGGCCAGGGATCTGGTGTGACTGCGCGGGTTAACCCCGTGGCCCCCGGTGCGGCCCTGCTGCGATTGGTTGGTTTTAAACCAGTGGGCCCGACTGAATTATTTAAGTGTTTCCCTTTTGAAAATAGATCTAGGAATTAACCAAACTTGGAAAATTCATAACTTCCAGTAGAATTGTCCAAAAATTTCCAAATAAATTTTGTTAGAACCAGCATGATGAATTTTTTCCAGTGGTGCACTTGGACTTGTATGACAATCCATAGAAATGGCTCCATAATTCATATAAGAAAAATGCTTATAGAATTCACTCCTTCAGTTTTGTTAGTTGGAAAATTCCCAATTTTCTTCAGAGCACTATTATTAATACACTTGATGTCCAGAAAATATTCAAGTTCACTGGACTTCAATTACTGGGTTGATCAGTGTTCCAAATCTCTATGTAATTATAAATTTAAAAATACAAAATCAATTTTAGAAATTTCCCCAAACTTGTAAAATCAGTTTATCCCTTCAGGAAGCTTAGAAAATAGTGAAACAAAATTTCCTAGAACTAGTGAGACCCCCTCTACATGGTATAACCACTGTTAGCCATGATAGGTCACCAAAATTTCAACCAAAATTTAGAGAAGGTTATTGCTTACCATAATTTTTAAGAACAACAACCTTCCTTGATCATCTCCTGTTCTTTGCAAGAGACTTCAGTATAGTCACTAGTATCTACCATAAAAGTACCGAAGCCAATTAAGATCATTATCTTATTTTGATCCTAAGATATTAAATTATAACCTTAAGCATATTAATCATTTTCAAAGTCATTCATATATAGTATATGCATATCATGTAGTAGCTGAAATCGAGGAGCAGCCGGAAGCTTTGGAAGTCCAGCCACCAAAAACTAACGTGGACTCAGACTCGCATTCAGGCAAGCCCCGGTTTGCATTTAAGTTCCTTACAGTGTATTTGCAGTTTTCATTTCACCTTACGTCTTCATATGATTGTGCATTACGTTTAAGGTGTTTGACATCCACTTGCATGGCTGACAAATCCCATGGAGTCTTCGGTAGGTCTACAACCCGTTGAGTAGAAACTGCTATGCTGGTGCTCATAGGAATTCATAGAAGTCGAGTAGTTGGAATCTACTCGCGAGATAGGAATTTCATCACACGGGATGAATTGGATCAAAAATGGTTCTTGAATATGAAATTAAGACCGAGCAGCGCGTAGGATGTAGCGAGATGTGGTCTCACGTGCGTAGCCATGCTCATGTCGATTGAAGACCATTTCGTGTGCGGCCCTACTGGACAAGCTTGAATTGTACCGGCGACATACTGGAGAAATGGGCTCCAGTAAACTGACGTAGCTTTATACTAGTTTGTCGAGGCATTCCGTTTCGTTTTATAGGCGTGGGTTGAGGGCAGCAAGGTGTAACTCAGATGGTGGGCACGTCATAGTATGCTCCAAGCAGTGACCTCCTACTCGTGACGGATCAACCAGTTCGACATTTGAGTGTTTAGTGAAAGGTGGCCATATACGACTAGTACTGAAGTGTTACGTAGGAACTGATGTAAGTACTCACTGACATTTCCGGAAGTCAGTATGTGTCGTGTTGTTCTGTGTATGTCCTGATTGCAATCACCGTCCCTCGCGGTAATAGAGTACCACTTGTTCACTGCGTTGTGACGTAGTAAATACTGAAGAAGTCAAGAGAATATGATGTATTGAATTATAATTGTTTTGCAACCTTGTATGGCTTAGGGATAGTACAATTAATAGTTTACAGTTTCCCCATACTTTACCTGTAATAGCATTATGTGCTTTGTGCATGTCATATCATCGATAAAACATTTCTTGTTTGATTGTGGAGTCTATGATGTGCTGTGCCTGAAGAATGTCAGGTGCCACTTAAAATATGAATATAAGGATCCACTTGTAGGCGAGTCCTTTATGCTATTCCTTACCTATGTTTAGTATTTACCCCTGCATATGTCTAGTGAAACGGGTTAGTCTTGCTGAGCCTTAAGCTCATGTTTGCACTTATCAAGTTTTTGCAGATTATACAATTGATGACGGGTTCGATGACGAGGTTGTACCCCCTCCAGGGTTTACAGCTGAGTGGGAACCCTGCACGCCGCCATAAGTCGGGCGTTGTTAGTGCAAAGTATCCAGGGCATGGATGACTTCGCTTTTGCATAGCTAGTGACGAGAGCGTAGCTATGACATATAGTTCTCTTTCCTTTCGTTAAGTATGGTAAAGCTTCCACTGTGCTTTTAAATAAAGACTTGGTAATGTAATTAGTTCTTGTTCTTTTCTTGAATACTGTTGGGTGTCGCATCGCACGACACCACCCAATGAGATCCTTGGAGGTAGGGATTCCGGTCCCCACAGACATGGTATCAGAGCATTATTGGGAACAGTGTACTTGAAAAGAGCATATTTTCAAAAATTAGGATTTGAGTGAGGAATTAGTTATATGCCCTTATAAGGAGTATTATTAGTACAAGATGTAAAGGTGGTAAACTAACTTATGTGTTATAAATTCTGTTACGATGCTTCGACATCAGGTAAGAGGTAAGGTACGCCACCGTAAGCGGAACAATCACGGTAAGCTCACCATGCGAGAGGTATCCTGGAAATCTTTTCGTGACTTGGCACGGAAATTTTAATAGGAGTCTCTGAAACTTTCTATGTTTCTGAGAACCTATGACACGCGGTACCCCAGCGTGCTTCAAAGTTAGTGGGAGACCCCGTTGGGTGGTGTATAACCCGATAGTATGCATCTCTAGAGCTATTCATGTTCTATGGGGACATGCGAAACACATATGCCCGAGCGTGTATAAGCCGCTTCGTGCGGGAGTCTTTATTGTACAGACGTAGAACAACCATGTACCTCGAGACATGACATCGCTCGAGGGTGACTCACTCCAGAGTCGTATGCATTTACTTTCATATATATTATTGTGACTGCCTGTCGTGTTTCCCCGTGCCGCCCTTGAGGTGTTAAGATGTGAAAGGGGATTGTTTGTCTTCTGCAGCATTGACTACGGTAGCGACCCGTGTAGACCACGTATGCGAGTGAACGATACTAGGGCCACCTATAAACATATCTGGAAATACCGGTTAGAATTTTCTTTTGTGAGGCACGTAGTACCGTCGGTATCGACATTAATACTTGACCATACCCAATGATAGAATAGATGCATTATAATTTGAAAAGTATGACTATCAGGTGCTGGTAGGTTTCGACTCCGCAAAATGAGTTTCGATTGGACATTGGGTTAGCACCAAGATTCTTGATTTCTGGCTAAAGTTTGCTCAACTTTGCCAGGTTGTAATATTGTTCAGTTAGGATTGAACATAGGGGTATGCTATATGGATGGAAATTTCTCGAAGACCACTACAACTTTTTTGTTGACCATCAAGGCAGAAAAGCTTGATACTCTGTTGAAATTTGGGGTATGCTTAAACTGCTCCAGATGACCTTACCATTGTACCAGTCTCTGTATTTTTGCAATAACTCACTGCATAAAGATCTTCTGCCTTATCGGGATACATATATGAAAAGGGTAGAAGTAGATCTACAATTTTTTTTATTTAAAGTTTTTCCTGATTCGGATTTGAGGCAATTCAAATTTCAAGCTCAAAACAGCAAACTGCAGGGCTGTTGTTAAACAACAGTCAGTTCATCCGTCATGTTCAGATAGCTCTAGCTTTTGATCCAGAATAGTGACATGGTCATATATATACATTTCTGGAAATATTAGAAAGTCCTATATCAACTTTATGTTGCACTCATGGCCTGAATCTTGGTGTAGCTGTGTTTAATTCCTATGGTTGCAAACTTGGTTCTGGCAGACCAGAACTTGAAACAGTTTGAACATAGATTCGAATTAGCGCACTATACCTATATAACAAATGTTTCATGGCCGAAATATTTTACTTCTGGATTGTTAAATTTATGTTATACAACGTTTATTTCATCATTACCTCAATTTATTGTCATGATATACCTGTATAAATTGTGGAAATCACCACATATACAGGGAGGTTCTGTCAAAATTTCCAGAAAATTTGGGTCAAATTAAAACCTTTATAACTTCTATTTACTAGCTCACCTGAAGCTGTATAAGTACAATTTGTAAAGTTAGTAAAGTGTACTACAACTTTTGTATTCAAGCCAACATCTGGTTCTGAAGTTTCCTGTATGAAAATTTTGAATTTATACAGGAAGGTCAGCTGGAACAGATTGTGATTACAACTCCAATTTTAAATTTTCTTAAAATATTGGGAGTTGGGAACCTTCTCATTGTTCCAGTATATTTTCAATAGATGGCGGATGTGATGATGCTATTACCGGACGGATGGATATTTTCCACTTGCGCTAGCCGTCCGGATTTCCGAGTATGCTGTGGGAGGTTCTCCAACAGTTTGGCTTCATAGAGATGCCATGCTATTGGGGACAAGAAACGATTGACAGAGGTGTGCTGTCATGCACCATCTTGGTTGACATACCTGCTAGTCCACGTCGTTATGGATGGGCTTCTTTTTCGGTTACTATCGAGGGAGCTCGTTTGGAGGACACTTGGGCAATCACCACGGGCGAGGCCCTTATGAAGCTTTGCGAGCTTCATCAAGATGCCATGGCTGGGAGTCAATTTTCCCTTATCCGGTCTGTGGTGTTGCTGGTTTTGAGTGGCAGCATCGTATGGTTGCAGCCTATACACCATATGGCGACACAACCTCGACGACACTTGGAACGTATGCGGCTGCATCCAATATGGTGGTTCTTACTGAAGGTGCAATTATTCAGGAGCAAGTCGAAGCCTTGAGGCAAGCGACTGAGTGGGGATATACTCTTGATTATATCAATGAAAATCTACATTCGTTCCTTGCTCTAACGAATCACCGGCTGAATAAGTGCGAGAGTCAGCTGCATTACACTCGCATTAGAATACGGAATGCTCGTGCCGAACAACGGCAAACTTGCAATGCACTGCAGCAAGCTCGTGGTGAGCTGCATGCAAGTCAGTTAGAGGTGCATCAACAGCAAGAGCAGCTGTTGGTAGTCACTGAGGAATGAGCACAACCATGGAGGAAGCTCAAAATTGGCAGTATGAGGCAGAACATCTTCAGGATAATGTGATCAAGGCCAAAGCACAATTGCAACCGGTGGTGTATCCACCGGCCCATGATCTACCACTGAATATGGGTGAACAAGTGCCTTCAAATGACAAAAAGGAAGAAGAATACCCCGAGGAACTCGAGTACGTCGAATAGGACGTATCGAAAGGGGATGGGGCAGCACTTCTGCCATCAGAGGGCAACATATAGTTTAGTAGTTGCTTGTGTTTATTTTGTGGCCATGTTTGTATCATATTAAGAATAGTAGTGGGTATGTCTAAGATGACAAGCTGTGTATGACATCTCATGGGGACCAAGTATGGTAGAGATGCACTTCCGTAGTGGGAGTCCGTCGTTTTGGAGTTCACTACTGTAAACTTAGTCATGAGATAATATATCTTGTATAACATTTACACTTTATCAATATATGAGAATGTTATGCACTTATTCCCTGGTCAATATTCGCACTTCTGAATATGAAATGGATGAAGGAAAAGAAAACATGTGCTGATTTTAAGTCATATGGATGCAGAATGGTGCGTACACGCTCGACGCCTGAGATGGGAGGTTCAAGTCGTGGTCGTGAGGACGAATCTCCAACCCAGGAGCCAGCTGTGACACCGCAGCAACAAGTCCCTCCACCACCACCTCCTGAACTTCGAAGGAGTCTAGCAGAGGTTCTCGCCGTAGTGCTCGGCTCGCACGACGAGCAAACTGAGTTACTGTGGACTTTGGTTCAGCATTCATCCTGTCAAGGGGGGCGACCAGATGCGGGTCCATGACAGCCTTCTCTGAGTTCATACTCAGAATTCATGTCAACACACCCGTCGGGCTTCATGGAGGCCGATGAACCATTGGAGGCAGACAACTGGCTCTTCTCCATCAAAGGGAAGTTTGGTTTGCTACGAATGACCGAACATCAGAAGACCCTGTTCGCGGACCAACAATTACAAGGGTTTGCTTGTGCGTGGTGGGCAAATTATCTTGCCGCACGACCAGCCTGCTATGCCATGAGCTGGGAGGAGTTCCAGGAGGCATTTCGTGCCTATCACATACCTCCCGGTGTTATGAGGAGGAAGCTTCAAGAGTTCTTGGAGCCGAAGCAAGGAGGAAGGAATGCTTACGAGTACTCGAAGGCATTCAACCACTTGGCCCAATATGCTCAGGACCAAGTGAGTACTGAAGATTGGAAGCGTGAATGCTTCTATCGGGGTTTGAACCTCAAGATGAAGGACACACTTTCCTTGTTCAACAGCGGCAGCTTCAACAACATGGCCAATGTTGTGATCGTTGTTGATGGTTGTTATATACCAATTTCATCCGTCAATTTAACTCAATTATGTGAAGGATTTGTCATTTCTTGCACACATTACCTTTCTATCTAACCCAATTCCACTTGGACATTGAGAAATGTGTGTATGCAGCATTTTATGCACGAAATGAGGAAATGTAGAGGGACCAATCCTATAAAATATCATCCCAATCAATCAGGTGATGACATGTGGCATCCCATGGATCAAATGGCCCACAAACAGAAGTATCCGAGGAGATCCAACGATGTATCACCCATATACATCAATGGGACCCACCTGGCAGCCACCTGGAGAAAGCACACAAGAATTGGTGCAATGCCCAGGTCGGCCGAACAAGGGGGTCGGCCGACCTGGTCTCTGCACCAAACTCGGTCAGCCTCCACGTGTTGGCTCCTCCCGGCTTCCTAGAGTCAATGGTGACTGATTCGCGCGCTTTTGGTGGCGGGAACCAACCTCAACACTAGTATAAATAGGACCCCCTACCCCTCACTTCAACACACACTACTTGAGCTTCATCTCAATTGTATACACAATCATCCATAGTCTTAGAGGAGTTAGGTTGTAGAGAGGAGAGCCTCTAGTCCCATGTCCAAATTGGGAAAGGAGTAAGGAGTCTCTCTCTTCCCAGTCCTACATTGGGAAAGGTATGGCTCATGTATTCTTTCTTGTATTTGTGACTTTATGCATAATAAAGATAGTATCTTTAGTATCTACTTATACATATACTTGGGCAAAGCTTTTATTGTTTGATTGTGGAGTCCATGTATGTGAAAGGTATAGCTTCTATTACTGTTTCATCATGAACATATCTCATTATCATAGAACCTATAGACCCCCACTATAATCTAGTTAATTATAACATGACTAGGTTAGTATGGATAATTATGTTGTGTATCAACATTGGTTCAATGATGATTCAATTCATTGCCTTAGGATGGATTGTGCCTAGGCTCTTAAGGTAATTACTTAATATGCTAGCATGGTGCTAGGATAGCTAAGTAGCATTGGATGTCTCGTAGACCCACGGGTTGAAGAGGTAGGCAGTAGGTGGTGATAGTCCTATCTGTCCTTTGTAATCCTCCACGTTCGGCTATGCCACAGGCGCTTGGCGGGAGTCGCCCTAGTATTGCTAGGGGAAGCCTGTGCTCGATGTGTTGAACCACATAGCATAAGTATTCACTATTGATCTAGCTTATGAATAATTAGTTTAGACTATGTATATGTACAATAGAGCATAGTAGGAGTACCTCGATAACTCTCAACCTTATCTAACCTCTAGGATCATCTTAACCCCCTTAGATTTGAAAGCTTTTGTGTGTGTCACACTACCTCCACTAATATTTTATCCATCCTTACTAGATTCTTACCTAGACCTTTCTACCATTTCCACTTGATGATTGTTATATCTCTACCCCGCCTTCCTTTGGGATCAAATAAATTACACCCTTGGGAATACTCTTAAGGGGAAATGCTACAATGATACCTCCGTGCACTTGCGGAATTCACTCTGTGATCCAATAGAACCATTAACAAGCATTTTTGACACATCAGTTGGAGATGTTTAGTTAATGGTGCATAAGAAATACCAACAAGCATTTCTGGCACCATTGCCGGGGATGATTTGTTAGTATATCTTAGGAGCCGTCAATAAGCATTTCTGGCGCCGTTGTCGAGGAAGGCAAATAGATATATAACATGACTGAGTGAATAAGATAGAACCTTGGGTAGGATTTTAGTAGGATAACCATTCTTTGATTTCGCATTTTTAATGTGAAAACAGGGCAGTGTATGTCTGGTTTCCGCCTGCCGGAAAACTTTGTTGAAGATCCTGAATCTCTTATGAGAGACCGACCCCGTGTCGTTACTCCTCAGAAGATTCGAGAAGCATGGCAAGCCAGCATTTCTGCACCAACAATCCAAACGCCAATGGCTCAGAAGACCCTTCGTGAGTTCTCAGCTCCCTCTGCTAACAATGTGCCTATTGGGCCCACTGTTAACACGAGAGATGTGAGCTTCGAGATCAAAACTGGCCTTATCACTATGGTGCAAGCCAACCCATTCCGTGGGAAGGCTAACGAGGATGCAAGTGCTCACCTGCAACAATTCCTCGAGATCTGCAGCACTTTTAAAATCAAGGATGTGTCTCCGGATACGTTCCGTCTGAGACTATTCCCGTTCTCTCTCCTTGGGAGTGCGAAATAGTGGTTCTACGCGAACCAAAGTGCTGTAGACACTTGGGAGAAGTGTTCTACGACATTCCTCGCCAAATTCTTCCTGTTGGGCAAAACCAATGCCCTACGTGGAAGGATTTCCAACTTTCAGCAAGAGACCAAGAAATCTATTCACGAGGCATGGGAAAGGCTTCAGGAGTACATCCTAGCCTGTCCCCACCATGGGACGGATGACTGGCTCCTTATTCAAAAATTTCTATAACAGGATGATCCCAGCAGCTCGTGACCATTTGGATGCTGCTGCTGGAGGAGCCTTCTTCTCATTGACGGTGCCAAAATCTAAATATCTTATTGAGAAGATGGTGTCCAACAAGGGATGGAACGATGAGCGTCTCCATACCCGATAGCGAGGCATGCACACCTTGAAGGAGGTGGACATGATCCTGCAAAATTGGACCTCCTAATGAAGAAAATTGATGGACAAGCCAGTGGTGAAGTGTCGGGCTATGCCTATGCCCTAGACTCTCACATCACGTGCGAAGTTTGTGGCGACACGAGTCATATGGGCAATGATTGCCTAGAAACTCGTTAGGATGCCCTATACCTCACCAACAATGGAAATTTCAACAACAACAATGGCTATTGTCCAGGAGGTCAAGGGTGGGGTCAACAATGCCCATTCTTTCAAGGAGGGTACAACAACAATGGCAACCTTGGAAATCAGCCCAACTTGAGAGAACTTGCCATTAGCCAGCTCAAGATCAACGATGCCCTATCCAAGAAGCTGTCAGCTAATGACAAGACCCTAGATAATATCAATGCAAAGATGGAAGGACTATCCTCAGCCTTCAAGAATCAACTGAGCTTCAACAAGATGCTCGAGACTCAGTTGGCTCAGCTGGTAGCTGCTATTCCTCCGATGGAGAACGGCAAGATGCCAGGCTAGCCAGAACCTCCGACGGAAAATGTCAACATGATTTCCGTACGAGAGAGCAACTTGTAGAAGGACCCTGGGTGTCCTACCATTTCATGCTCAATTGGGGCTCACCACTTTGACAAGGCACTTTATGATCTGGGAGTAAGTGTTAGTGTGATGCCCAAGGTTGTGTTTGACCAGATGAACATCACAGAACTGACTCCAACACCAATGCATCTACAACTGGTTGACTTTTTAGTCTGTTATCCAGCAGGTAGCTGAAGACGTCCCGGTGAAGATCCGGAACTGCTTCATACTCGTGGATTTTGTGGTGGTAGACATGGACACTGAGAAAGATACACCACTTATTATTGGGCGTCCATTCCTAGGAACTGCAAAATCTCGCGTAGATGTGGGATTTTGAGAAATCCACTTCCATATCAATGGCAAGGAGGAAAGGTTTAACTTTTGGCAAAAATCAGAACAATGCTCCATGATGCGAATCAAGTATAGGCCGAATGATAAACACATTAGAGAGGCCGAAGTCACACCTCCAAAGGTGGACTCACTCATTGCATTCATGAGAAGATTAATCTACGAGGAGAATCTGTCGTTTCAACCACGCCGATATACAAAGGTGATAGAATCGTCTGGACCTTTCCGAAGGCTCAAGTCCACCAAGCCACCAAAGAAGGAATGGCAGAAGAAGCAAGACAAAATGTCCAAGCCCATCCCTCCGGGCCCAGATGTGAAATGAAGACGGAGGAATGTCCATCTAATCGAATGGTGACATGAAGAGGTTGTTCGGAAAGAGGAAGGAGGCTGCAAGCTCAAGCCATTGTGAAGGTTCTAGTGCACGCCTCTCTTCCATGGGTACAAGCCCAAGGAGGAGAAGTGTGTGTGAGGACACTCCCATGGAAGAGATAAGCAACCCACACCAAATTCTTCATGACAACAACCTCGACATACGAAGCGAAGGTTAAGATCAAGCACGAAGGCTTCTCAATGATCGTGAGTTCCGCCACACCAAGGCTTACAATCCACATTTGATCTCCAAAATAGGTATGGACTCCGAATTTCCTTCCATTTGGCATGCAATTGGATTTGATGACTTTGCTCACATAGAGGAGAAAGGTTCACGCCTTCTCACTATGCAATTCCTTTGCACGCTAAGAATATGATTTGATGGTATTTCTTTTAGATTATTTCAAAAAGAATACAACATCCAATGGAAAGAATTAGCTAGCATCCTAGGCCTCCATAAATGGTGTTTGCCAGATTTAGACAATTTGCCTAAGTTTAACAAACAATGTTTTTGGCACGAGCTAACTAGTGAGGTCACATGTAGGGCTCCTAGGAATAGCCACATCCAAAACCCTACCTTACGCTTCATGCATAGATGGGTGGCTATGCACTACAGGAATATCCATCACTTACGTCGGCCAGGGCAACTTACGTCAGCCGGCCGACGTAAGTAAGTAACTTACGTCGGTCCCTGGTAGCCGACGTAAGTTAAATAAATTACGTCGGCAGACCGACGTAAGTACATACACCGACAGTAATAAATATTACCCACGTCGGCCGCGGCCCAAAGCCGACGTAAGTTAACTGGCCGACGTAAGTTAAGCCTAACTTACGTCGGCTCTGACGCCGGCCGACGTAAGTTAGTCGGGCCGACGTAAGTCGTTGTTTAACCTAACCGCGCGCCGCTCGCGCGCGCTCTCATTTCACGCGCGCTAGTTCTCCTCCCAACCGACGCCGCCGCCCCGCCGCCGTCGCCCCGTCGCCGCCCGGCCGCCCGACGCCGCCCGGCCGCCCCGCCGTCGCCGTCGCCGCCCGGCCGCCAGGTATTCCCTCCCTCCTCTCCCCTCCCTCCTCTCCTCCCCGACCCCCCACCCCACGCCGGGCCGCCGCCGCCCTGCCGCCGCCGCCGCCCTGCCGCCGCCGCCGCCCTGCCGCCGCCGTCCACCTCCCCATCCCGACGCCGCCCTCCCCGTCGACCTCCCCTCCACGGCCGAGCGCCCCCCTTCCCCTCCCCTCCCATGCCGAGCCCCTTCTCTCCCCCTCCTCCTCCCCAATTTAATTGATTAATTGTTTAAATTCTTAATTGTTTGATTGATTAATTGTTTGATTGCTTAATTGTTTAATTGCTTAATTGTTTGCTGAAATTGTTTAATTGCTTAATTTAAATTTGCTGAAATTCCTTAATTGTTTATTAAATTATGCTGAAATTATTTAATTGCTTAATTGTTTCATTGATTATTTGCTTAAATATGCACGGCCGTCTTGCCGGCCGACGCGACCGCCGGCTCCCCTCCACGGCGAGCGCCGCCCCGCCCCGGCCCCTTCCCCTCCTCCCCTCCCCTCCTCCCCTCCTCCCCTCCCTAACCGCCGGCTGCCCGGCCCCGAGCGCCACCGCCGCCGATTCCCGGCCGACGCCACCGCCGCCTTCCCGGCCGACGCCACTGCTGGCTCCCCTCCACGGCGAGCGCCGCCCCGCCCCGGCCCCTTCCCCTCCTCCCCTCCCCTCCTCCCCTCCTCCCCTCCCTAACCGCCGGCGGCCCGGCCCCGAGCGCCACCGCCGCCGCTTCCCGGCCGACGCCACCGCCGCCTTCCCGGCCGACGCCACTGCTGGCTCCCCTCCACGGCGAGCGCCGCCCCGCCCCGGCCCCTTCCCCTCTCCTCCCCTCCCCTCCTCCCCTCCTCCCCTCCCTAACCGCCGGCGGCCCGGCCCCGAGCGCCACCGCCGCCGCTTCCCGGCCGACGCCACCGCCGCCTTCCCGGCCGACGCCACCGCCGGCTCCCCTCCACGGCGAGCGCCGCCCCGCCCCGGCCCCTTCCCCTCCCCTACTCCCCGACCGGCCCCTCCTCCCCTAGCTCCCCGACCCGGCCTCCCCTCCTCCCCGACCCCCTCCCCCTAGCTCCCCCGGCCCTCACCGCCGGCGGCCCGTCCCCGAGGAGCGCCGCCACGGCTTCCCGGCCGACGGCACCGCCGCCTCCCCCTCCCCCTCCCCCCCCCTCCACGGCGAGCGCCGCCCCGGCCCCTTCCCCTCCCCTCCCCGACCCCCTCCCCTGGCCCTCACCCTTCCTGACCGCCGGCCCGGCGCCGATCGTCTCCCTCAGCAACGTAGACGACTAGATGACATGACATAGATATCTTGCAGCCCTTCCCGGCCGACGCCACCACCGCACCGCTGCCTCCCCCTCCCCCTCCCCTCCACGGCGAGCGCCGCCCCCTTCCCCTCCCCTCCCCAACCCTCCCTGACCGCCGGCCCGGACCCGGAGCGCCGCCCCGCCATTCCCGGCCGGCCCCGGAGCTTAATTTGCTTATTTTTGCTTAATTTACTTAAATATGCATGAGTGGTTTATTTTATTATGATTAATTTGCTTCATTATGCTTAATTTCCTTATTTTTCCTTAATTTGCTTAAATATGCATTAGTGGTTTATTTTATTATGATTAATTTGCTTAGTTATGCATAATTATGCTTAATTTCCTTACTTTGCTTAATTTGCTTAAATATACTTAAGTGGTTTATTTTATTATGATTAATTTGCTTAATTATGCATAATTATGCTTAATTTCCTTATTTTTGCTTAATTTGCTTAATTACGCTTAGGTGGTGTATTTAATTATGTTTAATTATGCTTAAATTGCTTAAATTATGGTTACAATTTTAATTTTGATTGCTTGAGTGTTCTAGTACTATATATACATAAATGGGCTTCGGACAGGCTTGACAAGGCCCGACAAGGCCCATTTAGTGGTAAGGTAAAGTATGCGAACGACGACGGTGAGGATGGCAAGCACCTGGAGGACCGTCGCTGGAGTAGGGGTATCGAGGAGAGAAGGGGATCGTCGCGGCTGCCGTATCTGGACTCTGGAGCGATGGAATCGTGGAGAAGAGAAAGGAAAATGAGTAGGGTTAGGTCGGGGAGGACTTTTATGTGGCCGATCTGAAGTGTGGACTGTCGGATATTATCTGACGGCTCACTCGCCTCAGTCCTCCGCCTCCCCCGATGGCTTAGTCCTCTGCCTCCTTCTCTAAGACCAACTTTCCTCTCAGTCTTTCTCTAGTTCTTTCCTCTCTCTTAAATGACCTCAAAATGAAAATGAGCAACGTAACCTATAGCAATGTGTTACCCGTTTCGGATCGGCACGTCTCACATGCCATTGGCATGTGAGACGTGCAGGTTCGGAATTGTCCCTTTTTGGACAGCCTCGGAGTGACCGAGGGGGCGTGGCTTGTGACGAGACGCGGGTCCGGATTTGGACGAGATTTCGGTGGCGTAACCCTGTTGTTCTCTGCTGCACCATTTTTGGGCGTGCAGTGGAGAACAGCGGGGTTATGCTGCCGAAATTTCGTTCGAATCTGGATCACGCGTCTCGTCATGAGCACGCTCCGCTCGATCACTCTTGGGTGGGTTTAGGATCTATCTGCCTAGGTTGTAGGGCCGTGACACATAACATAACAATACATTAACGACAATTTCTTTCGCGTTAAACTGCAGAGTCAAACATGGGCGAAGACCGTAGTTGGATGTACACTGGTTGGAAGAGCAGAACTGGTGGTCACTCAGATGAGTGGTACGCCAAGACAGAAGCTTTTGTGGAACGAGCTTTTTCGTTGTCAAATAGTGATAAGGCGCGGTGCCCGTGTACGAAATGCCGAAACGGAACGTTTTTGGACAAAGTGGAACTTACGTTGCACTTGTGTCGAAACGGTTACGTGTCACATTATGAGTTGTGGAACTTCCACGGCGAGACAGCTTCTCAAGCTGTACAAGAAGTGGAAGCTGACAATGATGATGCTCAAGAGGTTGATATGATGGATGAGATGCTGGAAGCTATACGACCAGAGCTTACAGAAGATACTCAAACAGCAGAGGTTAAAGAGTTCTTCAAACGTCTCAAAGATTCAGAAGAGGCTCTGCATGAACACACTAAAATGTCAATCCTCAATTTTGTGACTAGACTTATGGCAATTAAGTCTAAGTTCTTCTTTTCTAACAATTGTTACAACATGCTCATCGATTTGTTCAAAGATGCTCTTCCACAACCCAACAAAGTGCCTAAGGATATGTACAACTCGAAGAAAATTCTTTCTGGTCTCGGGATGAAGCACGAAAAGATTGATGTGTGTCCGGACAACTGCATGCTTTTCTGGAGAGAGCATGCCAATGAGAACAAATGTTTGAAATGTGGTCAACCGAGGTTTGTCGAAGTTGTTAATAACGATGGTAATACAGTGACGACGGAAGTCGCACGTAAGCAGCTTCGTTACTTACCTGTGACACCGAGGTTGAAGCGGCTGTTCCTTTCAAAAAAAACGGCCAGACACATGAGATGGCACAAAGAAGGTGAGCGTGAGAACAATGGAGTCATGACGCACCCGTCCGATGGTGAGGCATGGAAGGCTCTGGACCGGTTCGACCCAGAATTTGCTCGTGAAGCGAGAAATGTTCGCATCGGGTTGGCGACAGATGGGTTCACGCCGTTCAGCACAAACGCCGCACCATACTCCTGTTGGCCCGTCTTTGTCATTCCGTACAATCTTACGCCGACCTTTTGCATGAAGAATGAGTTTATGTTTCTTAGCCTCATTGTACCTGGGCCAGATCATCCTGGGTCACATCTCAACGTGATGTTGAAACCGTTGATCGAAGAGTTGAAAATGTTGTGGACAGGAGTCGAAGCGTACGACTGTTACAAGAAACTGAAATTCAACCTCCGAGTTGCTTATTTGTGGTCCGTTCATGATTTTCCGGCATACGGCATGTTTTCTGGATGGAGCACTCATGGTCGGTTGACGTGTCCGATATGTGCCTCGGACACCGATTGCTTTCGACTTACCCATGGAGGCAAGATATCTTACTTCGATTGTCATAGACGTTGGCTACCTCCGAATCACTTGTTTAGACAACAGAGGAATGTCTTTAGAAAGAACACCGTTGTCACTAAAGGACCACCGAAACGTCTTGACGGGTCAGAAATATCTGATATGTTGGACAAATTGGTGCCAGATGAAGGTCGTCCTGGATATTTCGAAGGTTACGGAGACAAACACAATTGGACTCACATATGTGGACTTTGGGAGTTACCGTATGTGAAGTCGTTGATTCTAAGGCACAACATTGATGTTATGCATCAAGAGCGTAACATGGCCGAATGTATCATAAGCACATGCATGGACATGACGGGCAAAACAAAAGACAATTTAAAGGCTCGAAAGGATCTTGCCGAGCTTTGTAACCGTCAAACTCTTGAGCTCTCCGAAAATGGTGGTAAACCACGCGCTCCTTTCTGTCTTCGACCTAAAGAGAAAAAAGAAGTTCTCGAATGGTTGCAAAGGTTGAAATTCCCAGATGGTTACGCAGCTAGTCTGAGACGAGCCGTGAATGTGAAAACGGGAAAGCTCATTGGGTTGAAGAGTCATGATTATCACATAATCATGGAAAGACTTCTGCCTGTTATGTTTCGAGGCTATTTTGACGATGCAGTGTGGAAGGTGTTAGCCGAGCTTAGCCACTTCTATATGCAACTCTGTGCTAAAGAAATCACGCCAGAGATGATGACTAAATTGGAAAAGGAGGTTCCGGTACTTTTGTGTAAGATAGAAAAAATTTTTCCTCCGGGATTTTTCAATCCAATGCAACATCTCTTAATTCATCTTCCATTTGAAGCGAAAGTGGGCGGTCCCGTGCAATATAGGTGGATGTATCATATTGAAAGATCACTTAGATATCTGAAACCAATGGTTGGTAACAGGGCAAGGGTTGAAGGTTGCATCGCCGAAGCTTTTACTCTTAAGGAAGTAGGATACTTCTCAAGTGTTTACTTTGCAGAGGAAAACAATGTTAATACTTCGGTAATGCGATACAATATAGATGAGCAACCTCCTTGTAGCGATCTCTCCATTTTTGCAACAAGAGGCACTACTGTTGGTAGTTACACTTCGTATGATGTTAGCGAAAAAGAAAGGCGTGCTGCATTCTTCTACATGTACGCTAATATGGAAGAAATGAATGAATATTTCAAGTAAGTGTTTCTCCTACACTTATGCTTTTCACCATCTTTTCCGACACATGTATTCTAATAGGTTCTCTTTGTCGTGTAGTATGTTCGACAAGCAAAATTGGAGACATAGACATCAACCCACGAGCAAGCAAATAGAACATATTCGACGGGAAGGAATAAACGGGGGATCTAATTTTCTCTCCTGGTTTCGAGATCATGTAACGTTTTCTCGATAACTAATCAATGTTAACAATGTTTTCTTATAACTTAAGAATGCTTACGTTTTCTAATAATTTCATATCTTGGACAGTGCCAAAAAGATGCCAACGTCCATGAAGATTTGCGACAACTATCCCGTGGAGTGGTTAATGTTAGAAGCTATGGTCGATATGACGTCAACGGCTATCGATTCCGTACAACTCAATTTGAATCTCTTCGTCCTCTCGCGGCAACATGTAATACCGGAGTTGTGATGAGGCCCAGCCCAAGGCCCATCTCGACACTTAACTTACGTCGGCTTCCGCAGACCGACGTAAGTAAGTTAACTTACGTCGGTGGCCGACGTAAGTCACCTTAATTACGTCCAAATGCCTACGTCGGCTGAATGCCGACGTAATTAAGGTAAAACCGACGTAATTAAGTTACTTACGTCGGTTTAAGCCTTACTTACATCGGCCTTGGCCGACGTAAGTGACCGTTATTCCTGTAGTGATGACTATGTTCCCTAGGGGAGATGTTAGGGTTGTGTGAGATGATGAATTAAAAATTTTGTTTGCCATGACTAAAAATATAAAAGTTGCTCCAGTCAAAGCCATGATGACACAATGGTTAGATTACATTTCAAAATCAGGACCAATTGAATGCACTTCATTAATTACTAATATTGCTGATAGGGTAGGAGCACTTAAATACTATTCATTTGAATACATTGAAACTGAAAGAGAATTAATTGATGAAGACTATTTACTGCAAGGACATAACCTTAAGCATGATCAAGATGGGTCCTTGATATTTTCTATCCCGGCTTTGTCAATGAAATTCGGTTACCTAACCCGGATTTTCATTTGTACAAATGCCAGAAGCTAACCATTAATCTTCTTCCCCTTGAGGAAGCAAGAAGAAGTAATGTCTTTGGCAGGGTAACAAGGAATCGTGCGAGGGCTGCAGCCACAGGCATGCCATCGATAATCTCTCCGGTCCATGAATACCAAGAGGAAGAGAACCCAACAGGTTATGCACTCGGATGGACTCAACCTCCGACCTATGAGACTGGGGGATCATCTTGGCAAGAATGGCAAAGGGATCCACCCTTATCCACTTCAAGCTCTAGCAGCTTGCCCCCAACGTCCATGAGAGGACGTCGTTCCTTTTCGGCTAGAAGTCATCATGACTATAGCCAAGGAATGATAGACCTCACTAGACGTATGGGAGAACTTGAAGTGAGAATGGGTGACATCTACAGCACACTCCAAGAGCATGTTCAAGGTACCCAGGATTGGCAACAACACATGGATGCTCAATTCACCAACTTCAACACGACACTACAACAACAACAAGCCGATCTTGCAGCATACTTACGTCATCAAGGGTTCAACCCTTATCACGGAGGTAGTTGAAGAACAAGCTTGGGGGAGGACCCCCACTTGAGGTAACATGTATCACATTCCTTGCATATTTGTTTTCCATCCATCCATCATCCACCTTGCATTTAAAATAAAAATAAAAATAATAGGTTAGATTTGCTTTCATCAAATAAAGATGTGCGGTAATAATGATTTAGAATTCACATAGATGAAATGATGAATAGTTGCTCTGTTTTATTTTCCTAAGTCTCTAGTTTACAACTTGCTACTCTCCGAATATTGCTTTCATTGGTTTGAAATACTTTTACCTTAATTTGGAAGTTGTGGGTAGCAAAAGCTTGATCTAATTCTAGGTTGTTGCAAGACTAGAATTGGTAATAGGGCTGCTAGTCCTAGTTTGAAAGTAAAACTTAGATTTCCGGAGAAATTCTAAAAATATTTAAGTTTCCCTCAATTGATTGGAAATACCTACCAAAGCCATATGATATTCATACATAGACAAAACCTTATGCATATGCTATTTGCTTTCATATTGAGCCTAGTCAAACTAGTATAGACCTATGTGAGAAATCATTCATTTCTTTTTGAATTCAAGACTTCACTTGCACATGCTATACTTCTACACTAGAAGTAAGCAAAACGTCCATCATATCCACCATACCACAGCAAAAAAGAGAAACTCCATGTTATTCATGTTTAGCACTCTCTTCAAAATTCATTGCAAAGAAAGGGAGTAGAAGACATGGCTACAAAAAGAAAAAAAAAAGAAAAAAAATGCTTACATCATAAACATGAAAAAAAAAGAGAAAAGAAAAGTAGCCATGTTTCATCCCTGCAAAAGAAAGAGAGAATATACCAAAAAGGATTTATCTCAAATATCCACATCCACTTCCATCACACATGCACTAGTCCTGAATCAAAAAGTTTTGAATTGAATTCTCCTAAGGCTTACTCTTTTGACTTAGCAATATATATGATGCAAATATGTCTACTTACTTTCCTTACCAAGCTCCACATACAAGCCATATTCATTGAGTAGGAATAGTAGAGGCACAATGCTTTGGTGAGGAAATATTTCCACTCTCCACAAAGGAGTGACTGAGAGAATCAAATTGAGGTACTTAATATCTAAATTGAATTATCCGGGGTTTAAGTGTAACTTGATTTCTAGGCTATGTTTGCTCCATTTGCTATTCTACCTTCAACTACTCATGAATATGAGAAAGCATAATCCCCATGATAACTTAAGAAAGGTAGGGTATCATAGCCAATTTCTGCAATACTAGGTAAGGTATCTTGTTGTGCATTAGATACTTTTGAAAATAAGACATTGTAGTAACTCCTTCATCAACCTTAAGTCTTGACTTTGCTCAGGACGAGCAAAGGATAAGCTTGGGGGAGTTTGTTGACGGCTGTTATATATCAATTTCATCCGTCAATTTAACTAAATTATGTGAAGGATTTTTCATTTCTTGCACACATCACCTTTCTATCTAACCCAATTCCACTTGGACTTGGAGAAATATGTGTATGCAACATTTTATGCAGGAAATGAGGAAATGTAGAGGGACCAATCCTATAAAATATCATCCCAGCCAATTAGGCGACGACATGTGGCATCCCATGGATCAAATGGCCCGCAAACAGAAGTATCCGAGTAGATCCAACGGTGTATCACCCATATACATCAGTGGGACCCACCTGGAAGCCACCTAGAGAAAGCACACGAGAATTGGTGCAATGACCTGGTCGGCTGAACCAGGGGGTCGGCCGACCTGGTCTCTGCACCAAACTCGGTCAGCCTCCACGTGTTGGCTCCTCCCGGCTTCCCGGAGTCAATGGTGATTGATTTGCGCTAGGATAGCTAAGTAATTACTTAATATGCATAGATGGGTGGCTATGACTATGTTCCCTAGGGGAGATGTTAGGGTTGTGTGAGATGATGAATTAAAAATTTTGTTTGCCATGACTAAAAATATAAAATTTGCTCCAGTCAAAGCCATGATGACACAATGGTTAGATTACATTTCAAAATCAGGACCAATTGAATTCACTTCATTAATTACTAATATTGCTGATAGGGTAGGAGCACTTAAATACTATTCATTTGAATACATTGAAACTGAAAGAGAATTAATTGATGAAGACTATTTACTGCAAGGACATAACCTTAAGCATGATCAAGATGGGTCCTTGATATTTTCTATTCCGGCTTTGTCAATGAAATTCGGTTACCTAACCCAGATTTTCATTTGTACAAATGCCAGAAGCTAACCATTAATCTTCTTCCCCTTGAGGAAGCAAGAAGAAGTAATGTCTTTGGCAGGGTAACAAGGAATCATGCGAGGGCTGCAGCCACAGGCATGCCATCGATAATCTCTCCGGTCCATGAATACCAAGAGGAAGAGAACCCAACAGGTTATGCACTCGGATGGACTCAACCTCCGACCTATGAGACTGGGGGATCATCTTGGCAAGAATGGCAAAGGGATCCACCCTTATCCACTTCAAGCTCTAGCAGCTTGCCCCCAACGTCCATGAGAGTACGTCGTTCCTTTTCGGCTAGAAGTCATCATGACTATAGCCAAGGAATGACAGACCTCACTAGACGTATGGGAGAACTTGAAGTGAGAATGGGTGACATCTACAGCACACTCCAAGAGCATGTTCAAGGTACCCAGGATTGGCAACAACACATGGATGCTCAATTCACCAACTTCAACACGACACTACAACAACAACAAGCCGATCTTGCAGCATACTTATGTCATCAAGGGTTCAACCCTTATCACGGAGGTAGTTGAAGAACAAGCTTGGGGGAGGACCCCCACTTGAGGTAACATGTATCACATTCCTTGCATATTTGCTTTCCATCCATCCATCATCCACCTTGCATTTAAAATAAAAATAAAAATAATAGGTTAGATTTGCTTTCATCAAATAAAGATGTGCGGTAATAATGATTTAGAATTCACATAGATGAAATGATGAATAGTTGCTCTGTTTTATTTTCCTAAGTCTCTAGTTTACAACTTGCTACTCTCCGAATATTGCTTTCATTGGTTTGAAATACTTTTACCTTAATTTGGAAGTTGTGGGTAGCAAAAGCTTGATATAATTCTAGGTTGTTGCAAGACTAGAATTGGTAATAGGGCTGCTAGTCCTAGTTTGAAAGTAAAACTTAGATTTCCGGAGAAATTCTAAAAATATTTAAGTTTCCCTCAATTGATTGGAAATACCTACCAAAGCCATATGATATTCATACATAGACAAAACCTTATGCATATGCTATTTGCTTTCATATTGAGCCTAGTCAAACTAGTATAGACCTATGTGAGAAATCATTCATTTCCTTTTGAATTCAAGACTTCACTTGCACATGCTATACTTCTACACTAGAAGTAAGCAAAACGTCCATCATATCCACCATACCACAGCAAAAAAGAGAAACTCCATGTTATTCATGTTTAGCACTCTCTTCAAAATTCATTGCAAAGAAAGGGAGTAGAAGACATGGCTACAAAAAGAAAAAAAAGAAAAAAAATGCTTACATCATAAACATGAAAAAAAAAGAGAAAAGAAAAGTAGCCATGTTTCATCCCTGCAAAAGAAAGAGAGAATATATCAAAAAGGATTTATCTCAAATATCCACATCCACTTCCATCACACATGCACTAGTCCTGAATCAAAAAGTTTTGAATTGAATTCTCCTAAGGCTTACTCTTTTGACTTAGCAATATATATGATGCAAATATGTCTACTTACTTTCCTTACCAAGCTCCACATACAAGCCATATTCATTGAGTAGGAATAGTAGAGGCACAATGCTTTGGTGAGGAAATATTTCCACTCTCCACAAAGGAGTGACTGAGAGAACAAATTGAGGTACTTAATATCTAAATTGAATTATCCGGGGTTTAAGTGTAACTTGATTTCTAGGCTATGTTTGCTCCATTTGCTATTCTACCTTTCAACGACTCATGAATATGAGAAAGCATAATCCCCATGATAACTTAATAAAGGTAGGGTATCATAGCCAATTTCTGCAATACTAGGTAAGGTATCTTGTTATGCATTAGATACTTTTGAAAATAAGACATTGTAGTAACTCCTTCATCAACCTTAAGTCTTGACTTTGCTCGGGACGAGCAAAGGATAAGCTTGGGGGAGTTTGTTGACGGCTGTTATATACCAATTTCATCCGTCAATTTAACTAAATTATGTGAAGGATTTTTCATTTCTTGCACACATCACCTTTCTATCTAACCCAATTCCACTTGGACTTGGAGAAATATGTGTATGCAACATTTTATGCAGGAAATGAGGAAATGTAGAGGGACCAATCCTATAAAATATCATCCCAGCCAATCAGGCGACGACATGTGGCATCCCATGGATCAAATGGCCCGCAAACAGAAGTATCCGAGTAGATCCAACGGTGTATCACCCATATACATCAGTGGGACCCACCTGGAAGCCACCTAGAGAAAGCACACGAGAATTGGTGCAATGACCTGGTCGGCTGAACCAGGGGGTCGGCCAACCTGGTCTCTGCACCAAACTCGGTCAGCCTCCACGTGTTGGCTCCTCCCGGCTTCCCGGAGTCAATGGTGACTGATTTGCGCGCTTTTGATGGGGGGAACCGACCTCAACACTAGTATAAATAGGACCACGTACCCCTCACTTCAACACACACCACTTGAGCTTCATCTCTATTGTATACACTATCATCCATAGTCTTAGAGGAGTTAGGTTGTAGAGGAGAGTCTCTAGTCCCAAGTCCAAATTGGGAAAGGAGCAAGGAGTCCCTCTCTTCCCAATCCTACATTGGGAAAGGTATGGTGTCATGTATTCTTTCTTGTATTTGTGACTTTATGCATAATAAAGATAGTATCTTTAGTATCTACTTATACATATACTTGGGCAAAGCGTTTCTTGTTTGATTGTGGAGTCCATGTATGTGGAAGGTATAGCTTCTATGACTGTTTCATCATAAATATATCTCATTATCATAGAACCTATAGACCCCCACTATAGTCTAGTTAATTATAACATGATTAGGTTAGTATGAATAATTATGTTGTGTATCAACATTGTTCAATGATGATTCAATTCATTGCCTTAGGATGGATTGTTCCTAGGCTCTTAAGGTAATTACTTAATATGCTAGTATGGTGCTAGGATAGCTAAGTAGCATTGGATGATGACTAGATGGGTGGCTAAGTAACCCACAGATTGAAGAGGTAGGCAGTAGGTGGTGACAGCCCTATCTGTCCTTTGTAATCCTCCACGTTCGGCTATGCCACAGGCTCTTGGCGGGAGTCACCCTAGTATTGCTAGGGGTAAGCCCGTCCCGATGTGTTTAACCACATAGCATAAGTATTCACTATTGATCTGGCTTATGAATAATTAGTTTAGACTATGTATACGTACAATAGAGCATAGTAGGAGTACCTCCATAACTCTCAACCTTAACTAACCTCTAGGATCCTCTTACCCCCCTTAGATTTGAAAGCTTTTGTGTGTGTCACACTACCTCCACTATTATTTTATCCATCCTTACTAGATTCTTACCTAGACCTTTCTACCCTTTCCACTTGATGATTGTTATATCTCTACCCCACCTTCCTTTGGGATCAAATAAATGA
The DNA here is from genome assembly GCA_036927565.1 of Tuctoria greenei. Classification (NCBI taxonomy): domain Eukaryota; kingdom Viridiplantae; phylum Streptophyta; class Magnoliopsida; order Poales; family Poaceae; genus Tuctoria; species Tuctoria greenei. The sequence continues at coordinate 131,797,152 of JAYESD010000001.1, read as the reverse complement.
GACCCTTGGGAATACCCTTAAGGGGAAATGCTACAATGATACCTCCATGCGCTTGCGGAATTAACTTTGTGATCCAATAGAACCATTAACAAGCATTTCTGACACATCAGTTGGAGATGTTTAGTTAATGGTGCATAAGAAATACCAACAAACATTTCTAGCGCCGTTGCCGGGGATGATTTGTTAGTTTATCTTAGGAGCCGTCAACAATCGTGCAGCAGGACGCTACTAGGGAGCTGTTCTCCGACAAGAAGAAAAGGAGTGCTCTGTAGGGCAGCAGAGGGGGTGCTCCTCAGAAGTACCGAATGGTGTATCGATCACTATCTTACCAGAGGTGGCAACCGCCATCAGGACCACTGATGTTTCGGGTCGCCAGTTCAACAACGCCGACATTCGACCACAGCAGCAACAAGTGATGATTCCACGTTCCCCTCTACCTCTTTCGCGTGCACCGGGATTTCGTCCTCCCTTTCGTGCCGGTCAGAACCTGTACACGTGTTTCATGTGTGGACGTACGGGACATTTCACAAAGGACTGCCCGCAGAGCGGAGGAAAGTCGTTGTACGAGGGGGCAAATCAGCCCTGCAACCAGCCCAGGAAGGCAGCCACCAGAATCGGCAACATCCACAACGTCGCCATCGAGGACATTCTAGAAGGCGCACCCGTACTCACGGGTATGTTCTCTCTCATTGGTCATCCCATAGTCATCCTTTTTGACTCTGGTGCTTCCCACAACTTTATTAGCAAGTCTTATGTCATTCAATATCAGTTGCCTATATTTTCCACAAAAACCCCTTATCTGATTTGTTCTCTGGAGGGAAAGTAGTAGCAGATAAGATGGTCCATAGGGTACCTCTTATTCTAGGTGGGAACATATACCCTATCTCTCTCATTATTCTAGAACATCAGAAGCTAGATATCATCTTAAGGATGGCATGGTTGCAATACAATTTTTCTATTATAGACATCATTCCTTAGAGGATATATTTAAATTCTCCGGTCCACTCTCCCCAAAATCTCACCCTTGAGAGTAATATCCACGTGACTCCGACTACTTATAACACCGAGGCTTGTAAACTTGAAGACATTCCAGTAGTATGTGAGTATCCGGACGTATTTCCCAAAGATCTTCCTGGTATGCCACCAGAAAGAGATGTCGAGTTTAAGATTGAACTTGTACTGGGAATAGTGCCGATCTTGAGGAAGCCCTATAAGATGGCACCTAAGGAACTTGCAGAACTAAAAGAGCGGCCAAAGGAACTTTTGGAGAAGGGTTTCGTTCGTGCAAGTTCATCACCTTTAGGCTGTTCTGCATTGCTCGTGGAAAAGAAGGATAAAACGTTGAGACTATGTGTGGACTATCGTCCACTCAATGCTGTCACGATCAAGAACAAGTATCCACTACCACGCATCGATATTCTATTCGATCAATTGGTGGGTTCTAGGGTATTTTCAAAGATGGATCTTTGCTCTCGATATCATCAGATCAGGATTCGAGCAGAGAATATACCTAAGACAACATTCTTGACGAGGTATGGATTGTATGAGTACCTTGTCATGTCCTTCGGATTGACCAACGCACCGGCCCATTTCATGTATCTCATGAATTCGGTTTTCATGGCGGATTTTTACAAGTTTGTCGTGGTCTTCTTCGACGACATCCTTGTGTACTCAAAATCCAAAGAAGAACATGCACAACATTTGCACATCGTGCTTCAGCGATTGCAAGACCACAAGCTGTACGTCAAGTTTAGCAAATGTGAGTTCTGGATCAGCCAAGTGCCATTTCTAGGGCACATCATCTCTGCCGAAGGGATTGCAGTTCATCCAAGCAAGATTAAGCAAGTACTCAAATGGGAGTCTCCAAAGTCTATGAATGAAGTTCGAAGCTTCCTGGGTTTAGCAGGATATTATCGAAGGTTCATTCCAAGTTTTCCCAAGATAGCTAAACCAATGACGGAACTTCTGAAGAAAGGGAAGAAATATGCATGGACAAAGGAATGTGAGGAAGGTTTTAAAGCATTAGTGATACACCTCACAACAGCGTCGGTATTAGCCCAACCAGATACAACTAGGTCATTTGATGTTTATTCTGATGCATCTGGGATTGGTTTGGGTTGCGTATTAATGCAAGACAAAAGGGTGATCGTTTATGGATCACGACAGCTTTGGAACCATGAGCAGCATTATCCGACTCATGATATTGAGCTCGCTGTCGTGGTACTTGCATTGAAGATGTGGAGACACTATCTATGGGGCAACCTAGTACATCTATACACCAATCACAAAAGCTTGAAATACATCTTCACCCAGAAGGATTTGAATATGCAACCACGAAGATGGTTGGAATTAATCAAAGACTATGAAATTGAGATCCACTACCATCCTGGAAACGCAAATGTAGTCGCAGATGCGCTAAGTCGCAAGTCCCATGTCAATAACCTTTCTATCACCTTGATAGAGGAAGAAGAACCGAGTCTCTACTTGGTTCCATATGGGGCGCTCTACAATCTAGCTCTCATTCCTACCATAAGGGAAGAAATTGTGGAGGCTCAGAAGAAAGACAAGAGCATATCGCCTATCGGCTGAAGAATGAAAAAGGGGGAGATGAAGTGTTTCCGATGTGATGATGATTGTACCATTTGGTTCAAAGACCGCATCGTGGTGCCCCACAATGTGGGGCTTTGGAAGAAGATTTTGGACGAAGCTCATTTGTCCAAGTATTCTATTCATCCGGGAAGTAACAAATTGTACCAAGACTGAAAGAAGAAATTTTGGTGGACTCGGATGAAGAGGGAGATACCGAAGTACATATCCAAATGTGATACGTGTCTGCGGGTGAAAGCCGACCATCTACATACAGCCGGACAGCTACAACCTTTAAGCATACTGGCCTCGAAATGGGAGGACATCAGCATGGATTTCTTTGTTGGATTACCTCTCACCTTTCACAAGCATGACTCGATTTGGGTGATAGTCGACCGACTCACCATGTCGGCACACTTTATTCAGTCAATGTCAAATATGTGGCACGACAATATGCAGAGTTGTATATTGCCATGATCCGATGCCTACACGGAGTAACCCGCACTATCGTATCAGATCATGGAACCTTGTTCGTTGCTCGATTTTGGGAGCAGCTCCACGCATCTCTGGGTACCAAGTTGATTAGAAGCCCGGCTTACCATCCACAGACTGATGGTCAAACGGAACGAGTAAACCATGTGCTAGAGGATATGCTCCGCACCTGTGCCATTCACCATGGTAAGAATTGGGATGACCATCTACCATTGGTGGAGTTTTCATACAACAATGGTTATTAGACTAGCATCCAAATGGCACCATATGAAGTTCTTTATGGCCGGAAGTGCCGCACACCTTTGAACTGCTGTGAATTCGGTGAACGAGTAATATATGGTATAGACTTGGTGAATGAAGCAGAAGAACGAGTACGAGTTATTCAAGCCAACCTCAAGGCTGCCCAGTCTCGTCAGAAAAGCTATGTGGACAAACGGTGTTGACCCCTTCACTTCGATGTCGGGGATCACGTTTACCTTCGTGTATCCCCAATGAAAGGGATTCATCGATTCGGAGTAAAAGGGAAGCAAGCTCCACGTTTCATTGGGCCATTCGCAATAATTGATCAATGTGGACCTGTAGCCTATCGGCTAGAGCTGCCAGCGTCGCTTTCAGGGGTCCACAATATGTTTCACATTTCACAGTTGAGAAAATGTCTCAAGGCCCCAGCGGAAGTCCGTATGGAGGATTTTGAAGCTCTCCAACCAGATTTTACTTACTATGATCATCCAACCTAGATAGTTGATGAGAATACTCGTACCACAAGAAACCGCACCTTGCATTTCTACAAGGTCTTGTAGGGAAACCACACTGCTGATGAAGCAACGTGGGAAAGCGAGGAATATCTTAGAACAAACTGTCGGGACTGGTTAATGGCATATGTTCATTAGATCTTTTTCTTTTATCCTTCCATTTGTAATCTCGGGACAGATTCTTTTAAGGGGGGGATGTAAAATCCAAGTTTTTCCCTTAATATGAAGTTCAACTATCAGTTTGTTTTCAACCATAATGAAGATCAAATGTGGTTGTGCATTTGAACTTGAGATCATTAAGAATTTTTTCTTTCACCCATTCTTAAATTTTATTAACATAAAGGGTGAACTTCACTAATGACCTTAGAATAATTTAAGTGACCTTTCTACAAGTTTTGGAATTTATTGAATAAAAATTTTCAGGGCAAATTACTATGTAGTACTAACTATATTCAAATTCATTTGAATATAGCACTGTAGAATTTGGCCCTGCAAAAATATTCAAATCTGAGGCCATAAATTTTTCCACGGCCTCATAATATTCTAAATAAACTTCCTGCCAAATTTCAAGATTTTTGAAGTCCATTTGCCATTTTATTTGAGACGCTTAGCAAATTCTAGCCATATTTAGAGTTCAAATTTTGAATTATGTTCAACTTATTTGAACATCAAGATTTGAACACACCATCATGGTCAGCATGACTTGTTTGACTTATTCCCAAAGTTTCACAATTTTTGAAAGTCTTTTGCTGTTTAATTCAGTGACCCCATTGAGTTTCATTCAATTTCAAATTCCAATTTGAAATTCAAATGAAATTTGTTCCAATTCGAAATCAAGTTTCTGAATCAAGTTCCGGATATTTAATTGAGCCTCTCCACAAAAATCTGAAATTTTTAGATCAAGTTTAGTAGGAGAATTGATGTTGCAGAGAAGGGAAGAGGATAAGAGAAGGTGGGACCCACTGTCAGCCTGACATACTCGAGTGAACCGACGGAATGCTCTGTATCCGGCTGTACCCGCCAATCGATGCCGGCAACGCTCGACACCGCGATGCGGCATGCAAGCCACCGAGCTGCCTGCTTGCTTGCCCTGTGGCGAGCTCCCCTCGTCCCTCTATGCCTATAAATACCACCCCCTAGCCGTCACTGTCGAACTCCATCTTTGTTCGCGCCATAGCCGCCGCCTCTGTTCTTCGAGCTTTTGGCCCAAGATTGCAGCCGTTTCTCACCAAGTTGTAAGTAGATAAAAGTCTTGTCACAACCTCTTCTACGTATTCTATTTGGTCATTGATCGTGACATAGCTTCTACTGGAGGTATTTCGAAGTTTTCCAGTCACCGTCGAGGAAGCCGCCGGGAACCTTCACTGCCTCACCGTCGAGCTCCAGCTCAAGGCCATTTCCATTCTCGACCCTTTAAGAAAAAATGTTCGCAACCCTATCTATTTTATGCTCACCAAATTTAAGCCCATGACTTAAACTATAGCTCGAGTTTTTATTCGATAACCGAATCATTGTTCGATAGAACAACATGGTTTCGTGCTTAAATTCATTTCATTCTTGCAATCAGTCTTTAATCTGGTTAGAAGATAGCTCCTATATATCCTAGTGCAACTCCCTGCCCAAGGATGCCAAAACATATCTACCGAGCACCTTAGATTTCGAAATTTCATGGCCGCCGGTTGAAAAACCGTACTTCGCCGTCGAGCTCATATCTCGCGGCCGTTTCCTCTCTTCCCTAGTATAGATCATTGAACCTTGAGGTCCCAGGAAGCTTTTGGAGTAGTTCCCGAGCTTTTTGAGCTTGAGTTGAGTGAGTTCAAGCAGGCCCGAGCTCTCACTGCCGCAACCACCGTCGCACGCATTGTTCCGGTCCGTTTCAGCCAACGCGACCTAACCACCGTGCTCACCTCCCCCAAAAACCCACACGCGGCGAGTATTGGCAAGTTTGGTGCAGCAGTTTGGCCGGCCACGAGATCGTCGGCGAGCTACCACCACGGGTGCCGCCGCGCGCGGGCGCCGACCCGAGGTTTTGAAGACAAACATGGACCCCACGTGTCAGTCTTTGCAGGATCCGGGTGTGGCCAGGGATCTGGTGTGACTGCGCGGACTAACCCCGTGGCCCCCGGTGCGGCCCTGCTGCGATTGGTTGGTTTTAAATCAGTGGGCCCGGCTGAATTATTTAAGTATTTCCCTTTTGAAAATAATTCTAGGAATTAACCAAACTTGGAAAATCCATAACTTCAAGTAGAATTGTACAAAAATTTCCAAATAAATTTTGTTAGAACCAGCATGAAGCCCACTTTCCATTGGTGCACTTGGACTTGTATGACAATCCATATAAATTTCTCCATAATTCAGAAAAGCAAAATGCTTATAGAATTCATTCCTTCAGTTCTGTTAATTGGAAAATTCCCAATTTTGGTCAGAACACTTTTATTAATACAGTTTATATCCAGTAAAAATTTCATACTTCAAATACTAGGTTGATCAGTGTTCCAAATCTCTATGTAGTTATAAATTTAGAAAAATACAAAATCAATTTCAGAAATTTCTCCAAACTTGTAAAATCAGTTTCTCCCTTCAAGAAGCTTAGAAAATAGTGAAACAAATTTTACTAGAACCAGTGGGACCGCACCTACATGGTACAACCACTGGTAGCCATGATTGGTCTCTAAAATTTCAACCAAAATTTAGAGAAGGTTATTGCTTACCATAATTTTTAAGAACAACAAACTTCCTTGATCATCTCCTGTTCTTTGAAAGAGTCTTCACTATAGTCACTAGTATCTACCATAAAAGTACCAAAGCTAATTAAGATCATTATCTTATTTTGATCCTAAGATATTAAATTATAACCTTAAGTATATTAATCATTTTTCAAAGTCACTCGTATATAGTATATGCATATCGTGTAGTAGCTGAAATCGAGGAGCATCCGGAAGCTTTGGAAGTTCATCTGCCAGAAACTAACATAGACTCATACTTGCATTCAGGCAAGCCCCGGTTTGCATTTAAGTTCTTTACAGTGTATTTGCAGTTTTCATTTCACCTTAAGTCTTTAGATGATTGTGCATTACATTTATGGTGTTTGACATCCACTTGCATGGACCACAAATCACATGGAGTCTTGGGTAGGTCTACAGCCCGTTGAGTAGAAACGGCTATGCTTATGCTCATAGGAATTCGGTAGAAGTCGAGTAGTTGGAATCTACTCGCGAGATAGGAATTTCATCACACGGGGTGATTTGGATCAAGAAAGGGTTTATGAATATGAAATTAAGACCGAGCAGCGGGTAGGATGCAGCAAGACATGGTCTCACATGTGTAGCCTTGGTTGTGTCAATTGAGGACCGTTTCATGTGCGGCCCTGCTGGACAAGCTTGAATTGTACTAGCGACATACTGGAGAAATGGGCTCCAGTAAACTGACGTAGCTTGATACTAGTATGTCGAGGCATTCCGTTCCGTTTTATAGTCGTGGGTTGAGGGCAACAAGGTGTAAATCAGCTGGTGGGCACGTCAGAGTACGCCCCACGCAGTGACCTCCTGCTCGTGACAGATCGACTGGTTCGACATTCGAGTGTTTAGTGAAAGGTGGCTATATACGACTAGTACTGAAGGGTTACATGGGTACTGCTGTAAGTACTCAGTGACATTTCCGAAAGTGCGTATGTGTCGGGTTGTTCTGGGTATGTCCTTATTGCAATCACCGTACCTCGCTGTAATAGAGTACCACTTGTTCACTGCACTGTGATGTAGTAAATACTAAAGAAGTCAGGAGAATACGATGTATTGAATTATAATTGTTTTGCAACCTTGTATGGCTTACGGATAGTACAATTAAAAGTTTATAGTTTCCCCATACTTTACCTTTAATAGCATTATGTGCTTTGTTTATAGTTTCTTGTTTGATTGTGGAGTCTATGATGTGTTGTGCCTGAAGAATGTCAAGTGCTACTTAAAATATGAAGATAAGGATCCACTTGTAGGTGAGTCTTTTATGCTATTCCTTACCTATGTTTAGTATTCATCCCTGCATATGTCTAATGAGATGGGTTAGTCTTGCTGAGCCTTAAGCTCATGTTTGCAGTTAACAAGTTTTTGCAGATTATGCGACTGATGACGGGTTTGATGATGAGGCTGCACGCCCTCCAGGGTTTACCGACGAGTGGGAACCTTGCACGCCGCCGTAAGTTGGGGTGTTGCTAGTGCAAAGTATCCAGGGCATGGATGACTTTACTTCTGCATAGTAGTGATGAGAGCATATCTATGATGTATAGTTCTCTTTCCTTCTATTTAGTATCGTGAAACTTCCGCTGTGCTTTTAAATAAAGACTTGGTATTGTAATTTGTTCTCGTTCTTTTCTCTAATACTGTTGGGTGTCGCATCGTACGACACCACCCAATGAGATCCTTGGAGGTCAGGATTCTGGTCCCCACATCTCTATTGATGATTGGATATTATTCTTGTGCTCATGTTGAAAATAAAGCAGTTCCATTACTTCGTGCGTCCCATCAGTGCATGCGAAAGGCGTGGGTCCCATAGGCTGTGGTGCTCACATGTTAGCCATCCTTACTGCACCTGCAGTACTGCAGAGGATTTGAATCCGCCACCGCAGGAAGTGAACCATCACTGTGCGCAACCCGCATCAGTATGTGTAGAGAAGACGATGGAGCGTGTCTTTATATAATGTCTCCATCATCTTCTCCGCGTGTACTATATAAAGACACACCAATGTCTTCTCAACATGTACTCTGGCTTCCTCTCTCTCTCTACCGCGCGCACCCTCATCGGTTCCCTTCACAACACAGTGACGCCAAAGCCTATGGAGTTGCCGTTCATGCACGATATTGCGGTCGAGATCGCAGGGCGCCTCACCGCAAGCTCCCTGCTATTGATATTTCCTACGCACTACTAACAATTCACCCCTAAGAGTGGTGCAAAAATGTTTGTTGGTAGATTTTAATTCTTAGATGAATGTCCGCAAGCACACGGAAACTATCGCTGTAGCATTTCCCCTTTAAAGAGTATTCCCAAAGAGTGTCATTTATATTTTCCAAAAGGAAGGCTAGATGGAAGTAAAACAATCATCAAGTGGAAAGGCTAGGTTGGCCTAGGTAGGTTTCTAGCAAGGATAGGTCAAATAATAAATTGAGGTAGTGTGACACACACAAGAGCATTCTAACCTAAGGGGATAAATGGGGTAAAGAGGGATTAGGATAAGAACTAGGTAGAGACTCCTACAGTGCTTTTAGTGTACATATACATAGCCTAAGTTAGTTATTATGATTATATTAATTGTGAATTCTCATGCTAAGTGAATTAACAGATCGTACATGGGTTTACCCATGGCAACACTAGGCGACTCCCGCCAAGAGCCTGTAGCATAGCCGAACGTGGAGGATTACAATGGACTGGTAGGGTTGTCACCACCTACTGCCTACCTCTTCAGTCCGTGGGTCTACCAGACATTCAACGCTACTCTCTATCCTAGCACCATGCTAGCACATTAAGTAATTACCTTAAGAGCCTAGGCACAAGCCATCCTAAGGCAATGAACTAAATCATCGTTGAACCAATGTAAATTCATAGCATAAGTGATTCATATTAACATAGTCATATCATAGCTCATTAGCCTATAGTGTACGTTTATAGTGTTTATGATAATGTAATAAGAATGGTATAGCACAATCATAAATACTATTCCTACCACATACGTGGAATCCACAATCAAACAAGACATGCTTCATCCAAGTATATGAACAATAGTAGACTAAATATATCATCTTCATTATGAATAAAGTCACAAATACAAATAATAATATGAGAGACATACCTTTCCCATTTGGGATGAGACTCCTTATACTCCTCCCGTACTTGGACTATGGACTAGAGACTCTCCTCTCTACAGCCTATACTCCTCTAAACTTATGGAGAGTAGTGAATACAAAGGAAGAATACTCAAGTGGTGTGTGTTGAAGTGAGGGGTCAGGGGTCCTATTTATAGCTTGGAGAAGGGTCGATTCCCATCACCAAAAGCGCGCAAATCAGTCACCCATGACCTCTTCAAGCCGGAAGGAGCCAACACGTGGCGTTTGACCGTGTTTGGCAGCAAGAACAAGTCGGCTGACTAGGGGGTCGGCTGACCTGGTCTTGGCCCTGTTGGGCTTGTGCTTCCTCCAGGTCTCTGCCAGGTGGGTCCCATTCCTTTTATATGGGTGATACACTGTCGGATGGCCTCATATACTTCTGTTTGTGGGCCATTTGATCCATGTGGTGCCATGTGTCGTCGCTTGGTTGGCTGGAATGATAATTTATACGATCCATACCCTTGTTTCACTTCATTTATGCATAGAATCCCTGCATGCACTACTTTCTCCAAGGACATGTGGAAATAGGTTAAATAGAAAGGTGATGTGTGCAAGAAATGTCAATTCCTTCACATAATTGAGTTATATCAATGGGTAAAATTGGTGTATAACAGCCGTCAACAAACTCCCCAAGCTTATCCTTTGCTCGTCCCAAGCAAAGTCAAGACTTTAGTTTGATGATCAGGAGTTGCTACTATGTTCTATTTTTCAAAAGTACCATGTGCACAACAAAATACTCCACCTAGTATTGCAAAAATTGGCTTGGTACTTCACCCATTTTAAGTCATTATGGGTCTTATGCCTTCTTCTATTCATGGGTGGTTGAAAGATAGAACAGCAAATGGAGCACACATACCCTGGAAATCAAGTTCTACTCAAATTCCAGAAAGTTCAATTTAGATTTTAAGTATCTCAATTTGATTCTCTAAAGTATCTCCTTTGTGTGTAGTGCAAATATTTCCTCACCAAGGCATTTTGCCTAAATTCATACTACCTCTACGTAAGGCTTGTATGTGGAGCTTGGTAGGGAATATAATAGGCATATTTGCAACACATAATATTGCTAAGTAAAAATAGCAAGCCTTAGGAGAAATTAGTTCAAACAATTTGATTCAAGACTTGTGCATGTATGATGGAATGGAGTGGATGTGGATCTTGAGATGTCTCCCAGTTGAGTGGACTCTCTTATTTTGCAGGGATGAAACATGGCTATTTTTCTTTTTTTCTTTTTTTCTCATGCTTATGATGTAAGGATGCATTTTCTTTTTCTTTTTTCTTGTAGCCATGCCTTATACTCCCTTTTTATGCGATGGATTTTGGAGAGAGTACTAAGCATGAATGATATAGAGTTTCTCTTTTTATTGTTGAATGGTGATATGTTGGAAATTTGTTTACTTCTAGTGTAGAAGTATAGCATGTGCAAGTGAAGTCTTGAATTCAAAAATTAATGAAAGAAATCTCGCATAGGTCTATACTAGTTTGACAAATCTCAATGTGAAGACAAATATCATATGCATAAGGTCTATCAATATAATGTATCATATGGCTTTGGTGGGTATTTCCAATCGAATGAGGAAAACTTAAATCTTTTTATAATTTCTCCGGAAATCTAAGTTTCACTATGAAACTAGGAATAGCAGCCCTATCACTATATCATGTCTCACAACAACTTAGAATGGATTAAGATTTTGCTACCCACAATTTCCAAATCAAGGCAAAAGTAATTCTAGCCAATGAGAGCAATAGGTTGGAGAGTAGTAAGTTGTAAACTAGGGACTTCAGAAAATTAAAATAGAGCAACTATTCATCATTTCATCTATGTGAATTCCAAGTCATTCTTACCGCACATCTTTTATTTTATTTAAAGCAAATCTATCCTACCCTTTTTTTAAATGCAAGGTGGATGATGGCTAAGTGGAAAAAAAATATGCAAAGGGGGTTGATACAATTTACCTCAAGTGGGAGTCCTCCCCCAAGCATGTTCTTCACTCACCACCGTGTCGAGGGTTGAACCCTTCATGACGGAAGTATGCCGCGAGATCGGCTTGTTGTTGTTGTAGCATGGAGTTGAAGTTGGTGGATTGAGCGTCCATGTGTTGTTGCCAGTCTTGGGTACCTTGGACATGCCCTTGGAGAGTGTTGTAGATGTCACCTGTCCTTACTTCCAGCTCCTCCATACGTCTAGAGAGTCCGTCATTCCTTGGCTATAGTCACGATGACTTCTAGCCAAAGTAGATTGACATCTTCTCATAGATGTTGGAGGCAAGCTACTAGAGCTTGAAGTGGATAGGGGTGTCTCCCATGTAGCACCTGGCCATCCATGCAACGACGGACCTTCGGTCTCATACGAAGGAGGTTAGTCCATCCGGGTGCATCACCCGTTGGGTTCTCTTCCTCTTCGTACTCATGGACCGTGGAGGTTGTCAGGGGCATGGCCGCTCTCCTTGTACGACTTCCAGTTGCCCTGCAAGAGACATTACTTCATTCGACTTCCTCGATGGAAGAAGGTCAATGGTTAGCCCCCAGCATTTATACAAATGATAATCCGAGTTAGGTAACAAAATTTCATTTATAAAGCCGGGATAATAAAATATCAAAGATCCATCTTGATCATGCTTAAGGGTATGTCCCTGCACTAAATAATCTTCGTCAATTAATTCTCTTTCATTTCCAATATACTCAAATCAAGAATATTATAGTTCTCCTACCCTAATAGCAATACGAGTAATCAATGAAGTACATTCAATTGGCCCTACCCTTGAAATGTAATCTAACCATTATGCCGTCATGGGAATAACTGGAGCAACTCTTATCTTTTTAATCATGGCAAATAAAATTTTCAGCTCATCATCACGCACTATCCTTACATCTCCTCTAGGGAACATAGTCATAGCCACCCATATATGCATGAAGCGTAAAGTAGGGTTGTGCAAGTGACTATTCCTAGGTGCACTACATCTGACCTCACCAATTAAATCTTGCCAAAAACTTTGTTTGTTAAAATTAGGAAAAACGTCTAAATCTAGCAAACAACGTTTATGGAAGCCTAGGATTTCAATTAATTCTTTCCATAGGATGTTGCATTCTTTTTGAAATAACCTAAAAGTAATACCATCAAATCCAATTTTGAGTGTGCAAAGGAATTATATGGAGAGAAGACCTGAACCTTTCTCTTCTATGTGAGCAAAGTTTTCCCATGCTAATGCACGCCAAATGGAAAAGAATTTGGAATCCATACCTATTTTGGAGATCAAATCTGGATCATAAGCTTTTTTATGAGAAAACTCACGTTCTTGGAGGAGCTTGCATGCTTGATCTTCAACTTCACATTGGATGTCGAGGTCGTCAGCATGAAGCAGTTGGTTTGGATTGCTCCTCTCACCCATGAGAGTGTCCTCTCCTACACTTCTCCTCTGTGAACTTGGTGTAGCAACAGAAGAGGGGCGTGCACTTGAGTCTCCACCATGGTTTGAGCTTGCAACCTCCTTCCTCTTTCCAAACAACCTTTTCATTCCTTTCATGGCCACAACAAACAAAAACACAACAAGGAAAAAATTCGAAAGAGGTGATGTTAGTGAAAATAAAACCCCGACGAATTTTCCCTTGAAGAACTTGAGAGCAATATGCAAATTCAAACAAAAGCAAATCTTTTTGAGTTGGGAATTGATCAAGAGCACTTCAATGAAAAGCAAGAAAAACAATGTGAGCAAGAGTGACTTTGGGGATGTATGAAATGAGGTGAAGTGTGAAGAGAAGAGCTCCTCATGGCCACCATTTATAGTGTGCAATCCCCAACCGTCACTAGGGAACCAAATGTAGCTGTTGGAGGAGAGAGAGCTAAATTGGCTCCTTCCCCTAGTTGGCTGAACAGGGGGGTCGGCCAACCTAACATATGGCCCTCCTGTTCCCCCTTTTGGGAGGTGGATCCCCAACGGCTATGAAATTAGCACGTTGGTGAAATACCACTTTTGTAGCTCAGAAAAATTGTTTTCCAAATAAAAACTCCTTTTTCAAAACACAACAATTTTCTTTTTGTGAAAAATAAAGCAATAAAAATGATAGTTGAGAATATAAGATTCTCAACTTGCTAAGAAAATCAAATATGCGGTGGGCGGAATCAAAGTAAATGGGGAAATACACATAAAGAGAAAAGAAAAACAAAGAGAAGGATAACTACCAATTTAACCTATTAGCTATGTTTCACCATCGTCTGATGAGATGGACATTCCTCCTTCTTCAATTCTTCACATGCGGGCCTGGAGGGATGGGCTCGGACGGCTTTTCTTGCTTATTCCGCCATTGCTTCCTTGGCGGCTTGGTGGACTTGAGCCTTTAAGGAGGCCCAGACTTCTCCATCTTCTTAGGATGTCAGCCTGGACGATAAGATGGATTTTCCGCATAGATCAAATTCCTCATTAATGCAATAAGCGGGTCCACCTTTGGCGATGTGAATTCGATCTCTTGATTGTGATTAACATTCAGCCCATACTTCATACGAATCATGGAGCATTGCTCCAACTTTGGGCGAAAGTTAAACTTCTCCTCGTTGCCATTGATATGGAAGTGGATTCCACTAGCTCCCATATGTATGCGAGCCTTCGCGATGCTTAGGAACGGGCGCCCAAGAATGAGCGGCGTATTCTTCTCGACCTCCATGTCGAGCACCACGAAATCCACGGGTATGAAGCAATTCTGGATTTTCACTGGACATCTTCGGCAATACCCGCCGGATAACAGACTGATGAATTAGCAAGTTGGAGCTGCATTGACGTTGGAGTAAGTTCCGTGAAGTTTAGCTGGTCATAAACCACCTTGGGTATCACACTCACACTTGCTCCAAGGTCAGAAAGGGCCTTATCAAAGTGGTGTGCCCCAATTTAGCATGAGATTGTAGGCATCCGGGGTCCTTCAGCAAGTTGCCTCCTTGTAAAGAAATCATGCAGGCACTTTCCACGGGTGGTTCAGGCTGTCCTAGCATCTTGCCTATCTCCATTGGAGGAACAACAGCTGCTAGTTGAGCCAACTGAGTCTCCAACATCTTGTTGAAACTCAATTGTTTTTTGAAGGCTGGGTATAGTGCTTCAATTTTGGCATTTATGCTCTCTAGGGTCTTGTCATTGGCCAACAGCTTCTTGAAAAAGCATCATTGATCTTCAGCTGGCCAATGGCAAGTTCTCTCAAGTTGGGCTGATTTCCATTGTTGCCATTGTTGTTGGACCCTCCTTGAAAGAATGGGCGTGGTTGGCCCCACCCTTGACATCCCGGAAGATAGCCATTGTTGTTTCCTTTATTGGCTAAGTATAGGGCATCCTCATG
Organism: Tuctoria greenei; assembly: GCA_036927565.1. Lineage (NCBI taxonomy): Eukaryota > Viridiplantae > Streptophyta > Magnoliopsida > Poales > Poaceae > Tuctoria > Tuctoria greenei. The sequence continues at coordinate 131,782,136 of JAYESD010000001.1, read as the reverse complement.
GGTTTCTGGGCAGTCGTTGCCCAAATGGCCCGTGTTGCCACAGACTTCACAAGTGATGTTAGAGTCTAAGAATAGGCATTGTCGCATACTTCACCATTGTCTTGTCCATCAATTTTCTTCATAAGGAGGTCCAATTTTGCAGCAATAATTTCCACCTCCTTCAAGGTGTGCATGCCTTGCTAGCGGGTATGAAGACGCTTGTCACTCCAACCCATGTTTGACACCATCTTCTCAATCAAATCTTTGGCTTTGGGCACCGTCAATAAGAAGAAGGCACCTCTAGCAGCAGCATCAACATGGTCACGGGAGGAAGGGATCAGCTCGTTGTAAAAGTTTTTGATTATGGGCTAGTCATCCATCCCATGGTAGGAACAAGCTAGGATATAATCTAGCAGCCTTTCCCAGGCCTCGGGAATAGATTCCTTGGCATCTTGCTAGAAGATGGAAATTCTTCCACGTAGGGCATTGGTCTTGCCCAACGGGAAAAACTTGGTGAGAAATGCCATAGAACATTTATTCTAAGTATCTACAGCACTTTGGTTCATGTAGAACCACTGTTTTGCACTCCCAAGAAGAGAGAACGGGACAGTCTAAGACGGACAGCATCAGGAGATACGTCTTTTATCTTAAAAGTGTTGCAGATCTCAAGGAACTGTTGCAGGTGAGCACTTGCATCCTCGTTAGCCTTCCCACAAAATGGGTTGGCTTGCACCATAGTGATCAGGCCAGTCTTGATTTCGATGTTTACGTCTCCCATGTTAATAGTGGGCCCAATAGGCACATTGCCACAGAGGGAGTCAAAAACCCACGAAGGGTCTTCCGGGACATTGTTGTTTTGGTTGTTGGTTCAATTGTGCTGGTTTGCTTTGCTGCTCCAAGCTTCTGAGGAGTAATGACACAAGGTCGATCTCTCAGAGGGGATTCGGGATCTTCAACAAAGTTTTCTGGCAAGCGGAAACTAGACATACACCCTATTTTGACATAAAATGCAAAAGCAAAGAAGGGCCATCCTACTAAAACCTACCAGGGTCCTATCTTATTCACTCAATCATGTAATACTTTGGCTGCCTTCCCTGGCAAGGGCGCCAGAAATGCATGTTGATATTTCCTTCACACTACTAACAATTCATCCCTAGCATTGGTGCCAGAAATGCTTGTTGGTAGGTTTTAATTCTTAGATGAACGTCCGCAAGTGCACGGAAACTATCGATGTAGAATTTCCCCTTTAAAAAGTATTCCCAAAGGGTGTCATTTATATTTTCCCAAAGGAATGCTAGATTGAAGTAAATTAATCATCAAGTGGAAAGGCTAGGTTGGCCTAGGTAGGGTTCTAGCAAGGATGGGTTAAATGATAAGTTCAGGTAGTGTGACACACACAAGAGCATTCTATCCTAAGGGGATAAATGGGGTAAAGAGGGATTAGGCTAAGAACTAGGTAGAGACTCTTACAATGCTTCTAGTGTACATATACATAGCCTAAGTTAGTTACTAATGATTATATTAATTATTAATTCTCATGCTAATTGGATTAACACATCAGGCACAAGTTTACCCCTGGCAACACTAGGTGACTCCCGCCAAGAGCCTGTGGCATAGCGGAATGTGGAGGATTAAAAAGGATAGATAGGGTTGTCACCGCCTACTGTCTACCTCTTAAATCCGTGGGTCTACGAGACATTCAACGCTACTCTCTATCCTAGCACCTTGCTAGCATATTAAGTAATTACCTTAAGAGCCTAGGCACAAGCCATCCTAAGGCAATGAACTAAATCATCGTTGAACCAATGTTAATTCATAGAATAATTGATTTATATTAACATAGTCATATCATAGATTATTAGACTATATTAGAGGTTTATAATGTTTATGATAATGTAATAAGTATGGTATAACACTGTCGACTGTTGGAGTCGGCAGATCTCCTGACATAGCTAAAGTGTCGAAGGAGTTCGTAGTTCGGTGTGGGCGCGCGGAGACTCAAGAAGGTGAATTGCGGTTTAACACTGGAGACACTAGGATTTACGTGGTTCGGGCCGCCTGAGCGTAACACCCTACTCCACGGGGATGTTGATGTTGTATTGGCTTATCACGTATGATCTACCGTCCGTCGGTTTGTCCCTCCGTGTATCGTTGGCCTGTCCTTTTATAGTACAAAGACAGGCCGTTACAAGCTACCTGGCCCGACATGTGGCCCTGGCGGTTACTAGTATTGATACACGATTAATTGTTGTTAATGATCCTGTAACGGGCTTCGACAGTGCCGTTACAGGCGTTAAGATCGTCCGTTTAAGTGTCATTAATACGGCATTAATGACATTTAAACAGGTCATGAAATCCTTGGCTCTCCTTTGAAGATCCGGAGCAGTTACAAGGTCTCCCGGAGGTTAGAGGCGGCTTGCTCCGATGTTTAGACATGTGGCAGCTCCGGAGCTTGCTGTGGGAAGCAGGAAGCTCCGGGGCTACTTGACACGTGTCAGGTCCGGAGCTTCTCTCGGTCAGGGGTTAGGTCCAGAGGTGTTGTTTCAGTACTCAGTCCGGTGCTTCCCCCTTGTGGGCGGTAGCTCCGGTTTGGTAGTACACGTGGCGACCTAGGGATTAACCATGTCGGAAAAGCTGGTCCGGTCATGTCTGACAAGTGGGCCTCCGAGGGTATTCAACCCGAGTAGTCGTCCTTCCCCTGAGATCTTTGTAATCTCAGGGGGTGTATGGTTTTTAGGGTACCGACAGTGGCCCCCTGGACCTACCTCCGAGGAAGGTCACCGGGGTGAAGTTGTTCCATCGGAGGTGGGTCCACCTTTGTGACTTTTGAACTGGGTCTTCAAAGGTCTTCGGAGGTGCCGTTGACAGGGTTTTATAGTTGAATCCCGACACGTGGCACCCCTCAGGCGGCAGATAAGATCTTTGGTGTGCGGATCTCACGCAATTGAAGGTCGCCGGTTTCCGATATGAAAACCGTATCGGTTCCGTGCGCCTTGTCAGGCCGCCGCCTTTGGGTTTCCCGCCTCGTGATGACAACCGTTCGCCTGGGTGAGAATCTCGACTTGATCGTCGGGGTGGTCCCGGGCCCCCTTGTCATCGGCTGAATTGAACTCTTGATTAGTATTTTCGACTCCCCTGCGGTTTCCATCCAAGCGTTGCGAGGGCTTACTTAAGAAGGAAAGGGCGTACCGTCGGGAGTTCTTTACGCCTCCCATCTGATCTTGCTCTCAAACTCCCGACTCGTACTTTGCTCTTCCTCTCTTGCCTAGTTGTGCTGCGATGGAGTTGGGTCTGCGCGCGAGTCGCCTGAAGACCGACAATGATTTGAAGAAGGTCCGGGCCCTTATGGGGTGGTCCTCGGACTTCTTCAGCCGCTCGGTCCGTGCCGGCGGAGAGCTCCCCTTTGTGAAGGAGCGCGCTGGCGAGATGGTGTACTTTTCTTCGTACGCCATGGTGGGACTGATCCCACCATTTTCTTCTTTCTTCTTGATGCTGCTAGACTTCTATGGTCTGCAGCTATACCACCTTGGTCCCCACTCCATTCTCCTTGTGTCCATCTTTGTCCACTTCTGCGAGATGTGGGTGGGCATCCCGCCCTGCGTCGAGCTCTTCCGAACCTTCTTCACCGTTCACACCACCGGCCGGAGCAACGAGTATCTTGGCTTCTACTACTTCGTGAAGCGCAAGAAGTGCCCGTTCAAGTACCTCCGGTCGTTCCCTTCCGAGAAGTGGGATGACTGGAAGAAAGATTGGATTGTCGTCAGGGTGGAAGAGCATGAGCATTTGGAACTGCCAGACAGTCTGCCCGGCATCGACACGTCGATATGGAGTGAAGTCCCGGTGCTGGCGGAAGTTTTCGACCCTGTCCTGACCAGGATCCGCCGATGTGTGGAGGGAGGATTGACTCCCCAGGCGGTGTTCTGCAACTTCCTGACCAACAGGTGGGCGCCGCTGAAGAGGAGGGAGAAGCTCGCCTGGGCCCTCAACAGCGTGATGGATGAGGACCGGGTTGAAGTCCGACATGGTGGGGAAGACCGTGGTGTTCCACCTCAAGAAATTCCAGCACGGCATCGATGTCAACGGAGATTACTTGACTCCGCCACCGGCCTTTCTCCCTCTGAACGTGGAAGTGGAGTTCAGCAGAGAGCTCCGGCGGAAGATGCCTGCGCTTGACGACCTTGGCGTCGTCGAGAGGAGACCAACCACCCGGGTGGCGATCCCTGGGGTGCCCGAAGATGGCTCAGTCCCTGCTCCACAGCCGAGGGTTGAAGTCATCGGTAAGGGCAAGGAGCTGGCAGAGGAGCCGGAGAGTCGGAAGAGGAAGCTGCGGCATGTCGACGGAAGGTCCGTCATGCCCGCTGCTTCTACCTTGGCTCCTTCTCCACAAGGGGGAAGATCTTTTGGTGCCGTGGCGACTGTCCCCGTGGTGGGGTCCTCCCAGAACGAGACTGTTCCTGCAGTGGGATCCTCCCGAAGCGCTTCCGTCTCCGTGGTAGAGCCCTCTGGTGGTGCTAGCTCCGGGTGTACGACTCCGGCCCCCGGGGCGGTTGGAGTCTCCAGGTCCAGGGGTTCCTCCCGATCGAGGAGAGCCTCAACTCGGGAATCTCCCGTGGCTGCGGCGAGTTCTGGGGGGCCTCCTAGAGCTCCTACGTCGACCCTGGCCAGCCCGGAACGTCCGGGAAAAAGGTTCTGCGCAAGCTGGTGCGGGAGCCTTCCAAGGTAATTTTTGATGTTTACCCTGGTTAACTTTTTAGTTGTAGTGATTGTTTGTTAATTCCCTTTATCCATCCTCTGCAGTGTCCCTAAGAAAGGGGGGTGAAGCTCCACCCTCAGAGACGGTTTCTGAGGTCGTGGGAGCTTCCGCTCCTGTCCCGGCTCCGCCCCAAATGGTGGCTGAGGCTGCGACAGCTCCGGCGCCGGCTGTCGTGGTCATGAACCTTGACTCGTCCCCAGAACTTCCCGTGGTAGCGCCGGACCACAGGAGTGAAGACATACCGGCGGCACTTGTCTCGGAGATTGAAGCTTCGGGTCCTTGTGCTGCAGTAATGGAAGCTCCGGCTGTAGAGTCGGAAGAAGTGATAGTCCCGGTCTCAGAGCCAGAACTCGTTGAAGCCCCGACGATTGAACCGGAGGTGACTGAAGCTCCGGCGTGCGAGCCGGAAGTCGAGGTAGTTCCGACAGTTGAGTCGGTTACCTCCGATGCACCGGTCGCTGAGCCGGTTGTTGTTGGAGCGCCGGTCGCAGAGCCGGCGGTTGAAGAGGCGAGGGAGCTCGGGTCTCCCTCAGAAGAGGTGCCCCGATCGGAGCCAACAGTAGCTCCTGCTCCGAGGGCGACGACATCGATGGTACCTATGGCAGAGCCAGAGTGCCTAAACGAAGTCGCCGGCCCCCTGCCTGAGGGGGCGAATGAAGACTTGGCGGCGGGGCCTTCTTCGATGGCGACTGAGGCCATTCCGGAGGAAGGCCCTAGTGCTTTGGAAGCTCAGGGTTCCGCTCTCGTAGAGTGGGACCCAATTTTTGTACGCGAAGACCCGCTGGAACCAGCGGAGGAGACCCCAGCAGGTCCGGAGCCCATTCCGCTGTTGATGTCTATCGACAACGCCTGTTCCAGTCTACGTCAGGTCCAACTGGCCTTCTTCCACGACTGCAAGGCTCTTGAAGAGGAGCGCCAAACCCTTAGGCGGTGGCGTAATCGGCTCCACTTCGAGACTAAGCTGGCGCAGTCGAGGCACGCGGATGACAAGGAGTGGATCAAGCGGGAGAAGATCCGCCTGGAGTGTTGGGAGAAGCTGCTGGATGAGAGGGAGAACATGACCCATGCCCTCAACGCTCATTCTCGGGAGTTCCATGATCAGGCCAAGGCTGCCAATGACGCGGCCAATGCTCGGTTCGAGCAGCTTGAAGCCATCAACGCAACTCTCATCAAGCGCCGAGAGGCACTCGAAGGGAGGGAGAGACGGCTCGAAGATGAAGAGCAAAAACTCCTGGAGCTGTGGGATGACATCCTGAGAAGGGAAGAGGAGCTCGCCGAGAAAACAGCTCTGGCGGACAAGGGTCTCGAGGAGCGCACTAAGAAGTTGGAAGAGCGCTGCCTCGAGGAAGAGGAGAAGACCTGGGTGCGAGGGCAGGAACTCTACGAATACGAGTGTGCCCTTGTTGCTCGGGAGAAGAAAGTAGAGGCTAGGGAGAAAGACCTGGTCGACCGTCGGAACAAGATCCACCTCCGGGAGGAGGAGCTCGGAAGACTTGAGAGGCGGGTTGCTGCAAAGATTCAACAAAACGCCAAAGAAGTTGAGCGCCTCGCCCGTGAGAATTCCGAACTGACGGCGGCCAAGAGATCCTTGGAAGAAGTGAAGAGCCTGAGGACAGTGGACTCCCTGCAGATTTGGGAGTTCCTGGGTAAGGCCAACGATGCGCTGACGCCGATGGGTTTCAGCCCCGTGCGCCCGGATGATCCGGAGCCGGAGCCGGACCTCGCGCTGCAAGCATTGAGCGCAGCAGGCGGCAAGCTCTCCAAGGTGGGCGACGTCATCGCGGACCAACTGGAGGTCGAGGGGCAATCCCTGGCGAGGAACGTCACAGAATACGTGTTGATGTGCTACACCAGCCGGAACCCTCAATTTCCTCTGGACCCGGTGCTTGAAGGCCCTGTCGAAGGAGAAGGCGAAGCTACCCGAGCCAGCGTATCGGAGGTCGCCCAGAAGGTCGCCGAGTTCTTCCATAGGGTCTAGGATCATCTCTTTAGCTCCCGCTTGTATTTTCTCTTCTTCCACAATTTTGTACTCCCTTGTCTCCAGATGTAATCTTCTGTCTCCAGATAAATGAAATCCCCAAATTTTTGCGAATTTCATTTTTTGTCTTCAACATCTTTATCTTCTCTTGGCCCCCTGGTAGATGTACACAATTTGATTGTGAACATGTACCAAAAGATACTGAATTTTGTTGAAGACGAATTTGCTTCGAACTTGTAGAATTTGGCTCCGAAGTCTTTGATAGTGAAGGTCCCCTGAAGTTGTGGGAGCATAGAAGCTCCGGTACTGTCCATCACTGGAGGTTAGTAGCTCCGGCAATAGCTTCTATCAACACGTAAAGCGTCGATAGTTAGTACTTCAAGGTGTCGGAGCTTAGTAGCTTCAGCAATGACCTTTAGCAACACTTGGTAAGTTGGCAACGGACTCCATGTACGGGGTCTTCTCACCATCTTTTACTCAGCGCCGATGGTAGACCCCCTTGAGGGGGTCGGAGCTTGGTTAGCTCCGGCTTTTCTCCATCAACGTATATTTTGTTTTTCCTGCACACTTAAGCCAAGAAAAACGATAAAATTTGTTCCTTGTCTATAATTTCATCGCGGCTTACGATTCTCAAGTAAATTTTAAGTTGAACGCGATTTTAAGTACAACTGGAAGCGTTGTCTTTTATCTTAGATCCAACTGTCCATGGACCCGCCTTACTTTGGCCTGCCGGGGTGTAGGTAGAGTGGCGTACTTAGGGTGCTTGACCAGGCTAAGTCGATAGCACACTCCGGCCCTAAATTGGCTTGGCGGCTTTCAGGCGAGTTGGCCATAAACGATATTTAAATCCAAGAGTTCTCACAATTCAACTCGAGTCGTATATAAACCGGTCAAACTAAAATTTCTTAAGAATTGCACGTTTCTGTTATAGACAAGAAAGAGAAAAATAAAAATATTGAGCCTGCACAAAATGAATGCACGTGGAGTCTATTTCACATGAAGATGTCTTTCATTATAGGTCCGGGGTACAGGGGAAACAAGTACATTCTTAGGGTACGGGACCAGGCCAAGTGTGCTTGGTTTCTCGTTTGACCCAAGGTAGTTAGCCACGCTTTTAGCCCAAGGACTGTAACAAGTGCTGCTTGAGCTTTACAGACCTTTCGGAAAAGGTCCGGCTGCTCTCCCGGAGGAACTACCCGACTCTGTACAATAGCTCTATAACATACATCTCAAGTTACTCAAGACTCACCTCCGTGGAATTAAGTGTAGAACTTACGGAGGTGCTTGATGTTCCAAGGATTTGGGAGAGGTGTCCCATCCTCAGTAGCCAAGCGAACGCTTCCGGGACGGGATACTTTGATCACTCGGAAGGGCCCCTCCCATCCGGGGGAAAGTTTGTTTAGCCCTTCTCTGGATAGTATTCTCCGTAGCACCAGATCGCCTTCCTCGAGCTGTCGGTTGTGTACATGCCGCTGGTGATAACGCCGTAGAGCCTGGCGATATCTGGCATTCCGAACAACTGCTTGGCACCTTCCCTCCTTGAGGAGGTCTAGGTCTTCACGCCGGAGCTGGTCCTGCGCGGCTTCGTCGAAGGTCCGGACTCGGAGCGAACCCATGGTGATTTCCGGAGGAAGGATTGCTTCAGCTCCGTACACCAGAAAGAAGGGTGTTTCTCCGGTTGACCGGTTTGGAGAAGTCCTGTTGGCCCATAGAGTGGACGGAAGCTCTTCGATCCAATTGGCTCCGTGCTTTTTCAAACGCTCATAGGTGCGCATTTTGAGTCCTTTAAGGATTTCTGCATTTGCTCTCTCAGCTTGGCCATTGCTGGCGGGATGAGCTACGGAAGCGTAGCAAACCTGTATGCCGAGGTCTTCGCAATACCCTTGGAATGCGGAGCTTGTGAATTGAGTCCCATTATCAGTGATAATCTTGTTTGGGACTCCGAATCTGCTTACAATGGATTGCAGAAAGTTGATAGCAGATTGCTTGTTGATCATCACAACTGGAGTTGCTTCCAGCCACTTGGTGAACTTGTCGATGGCGACGTACAGGAACTTGTAACCTCCGACGGCTCTTGGTAAGGGTCCCAAGATGTCCATCCCCCATACAGCGAAGGGCCATGTAGGAGGTATCATTTGTAAGGGTTGAGCGGGTGTATGAATTTGCCTTGCATGAAATTGGCATGCTTCGCATTTCTTTACCAGCTCAGTGGCATCCTGGAGTGTTGTAGGCCAGTAGAAGCCATGCCGGAAGGCTTTTCCGACCAGCGTGCGGGAAGATGCGTGGTTCCCACACTCTCCTCCATGGATTTCTGCGAGAAGCTCGCAGCCTTCTTCCTTTGTGATGCACCGCATTAGGATGCCGTTGGCACCACGCCGGTAGAGATCCCCTTCTACCAGTGTGTATCTTTTAGCCAATCTGGCTACCCGGTCAGCGGATACATCATCGTCAGGAAGGATGTTGTCTTTCAAGTAGTTCCGGATCTCCGAGATCCATGCATCGGAACTGACTTGAGTATTTGAGTCTTGCGTGCTGGGTTGCTCGGAGCTTCCGGCAGCACCTACGACCCTTGATGGCTGCCATGGTAACAGGGCCATCGGGACCGTCAGCTTCGGGATGCTGATCTCGCCCCCTTCGTTCAGTTCGGCAGGCTGAACTGTGGGTTTTGACAACCTCCGGACAAAGATTCCGTCAGGAGCTGGAGCTCCGGTTGACGCTTTGGTCGAGTGTTCGTCAGCTTCAGCGTTGTGGGCACGCTGAACATGGTTGAGGTCTAGGACTTCAAAGTCCTTATGAAGCCTCTGGACTTCAAGGAGGTAAGCAGCTAGCTGGAGATTATTGCAGGAGCATTCACCCTTCACCTGCTTGATGATGAGCTGTGAATCTCCTTTGACCAACAGTTGCTTGACACCGTATGACAGTGCCACCTTTAGCCCGCAGATGAGTGCTTCATATTCCGCCATGTTGTTGGTTGCCTTGAAGTCAAGGTGTACCATGTATTTTAACTTCTCCCCAGTCGGTGCAAGGAGAAGGATTCCAGCACCGGCCCCCTGCTTCTGCATGGAGCCATCGAAGTAAAGAGTCCAATGAGGCTCGGTGAAGGTTGGAACTTGATGTTCCGTCTTCTACTTGCTGGGGCCCCCAAGGTTTGATGGAGAGGGAGTCCATTCCGCCACAAAATCTGCCAACGCTTGACTCTTGATTGCTTGTCTTGAAGTAAATTCGAGATCGAATTCAGCCAATTCCGCTGCCCACTTTGCAATATTCCCAGTTGAATTGGGATTATGCAGGATCGCTCGAAGTGGATAAGAGGTCACCACCGAGACTTTGTGAGCTTGGAAGTAGTGTCGGAGCTTCCTAGAGGCGATAAGAACTGCATAAAGCAGCTTATGCACCTCTAGGTATCGAGTCTTGGCATCATGTAATACTTCACTAATGAAGTATACCGGACGTTGAATGGTCAGGAACCTCCCGGAGGGGTCCGGAGCTTCCTCTCTATTGATCCGGATCCTGTCAGAGGAGTCCAGATTCTCTTCAGGGACCTCCGGGTTCTGGCTGGAGGAACCTGGAGCTTCTTCAGAAATGACTTGGACCCTCTCGGAGGGGTCTGAGTCTTCTGAAGTGACTTCTTGTGGATTTGAGTCTGGGAGCTGGGACCCAGACTCACTTTCAGGGACCTCCGGACCCTCCCGAAGGGGTCTGGATTCCTGATTATGGGATAGTTCTGGTCTCTCCGCAACCAGAACCATACTGACAACCTCGTCAGTAGCTGAAATGTAAAGTAGCAAGGGCTCACCAGGGTTTGGAGCTACCAGAATTGGTAGGGTAGTGAGGAACTGTTTCAGCTCCCGGAATGCCTTCTCTGCTTCTTCGGACCATTGGAATGGTCCAGACTTCCTCAACAACTTGAAGAAGGGGAGCGCCCATTCCGCCAGTCTTGATACGAACCGACTGAGGGCAGCTAGACACCCGATTAACTTTTGGACGTCTTTGATGCGGGTTGGTGGCCGCATCTCTTCAATGGCTTTTATCTTCGCCGTATTAGCTTCTATGCCCCGGTGGCTTACCAGGAACCCCAGAAGTTTTCCAGAGCTAACCCCGAAGACACACTTGTCTGGGTTTAGCTTCGTGCGGGTGGCCCGCAGCTTGTCGAAGACAACCTGCAAGGTGTCCAATAGGGACTCCTTATTCTTGACCTTGACCACGATGTCATCGACGTACACTTCCACTATATCTCTGATGAGTTCTTCAAAAGTTTTGTACATAGCTCGTACAAAAGTTGAAGCTGCATTCTTGAGACCAAATGGCATGGCTGTGTAACAATACAATCCATCTACTGTGATGAAGGAAGTATGCTCTTCATCTTCCCTAGACATCCTAATTTGATGATACCCAGAATATGCGTCTAGAAAACACAGTAACTCACACCCAGAGGTGGAATCCACTATCTGATCTATTCTAGGTAGTGGAAATGGATCTTTTGGACATGCCTTATTCAGTGTGGTGTAGTCGATGCACATCCGAAGCTTCCCGCCGGCCTTGGGCACAACGACTGGGTTTGCCAGCCATTTTGGATGGAAGACTTCTCGGATGAATCCGGCTTCGAGCAACTTCTTCACTTCTTGTCGGATGAAGTTCTGTCGCTCTACGGATTGCTTCCGAGGCTTCTGATGCACAGGCCGAGCATCGGGGTAAATCTTCAGATTGTGCTCAATCACTTCCCTAGGGATCCCAGACATTTGTGACGGTTGCCAGGCAAACACGTCAACATTAGCCCGGAGGAAAGTGATGAGCGCGAGTTCCTATTTGTCGTTCAACCCACCTGATATGCGGGTGGTTTGAGCTGCATCGGAACCAATTTGGACGACCTTGACGGGAATGTCGGTGTCGCTGCTTGGCTGCACACGTGGTGCAGAGGTTGAGCCCCGTTGACGAATGCTCGAGGGTTTTGGAGCTTGCTCCTGTCTGGAGTCCTCCTCTTGCTCCGTGGTTAATGCATGGAGCTCCTCCATAGCAGTTACCCCGGCGGTGCGATCTCCGCGGATCCGAAGAACGCCTACTGGTGTTGGCATCTTCAACACCAAGTATCCATAATGAGCAACTGCCATAAATTTGTATAAGCCAGGTCTACCCAAGATGGGGTTGAATGGTAAGTTGATCTGAGCGACGTCGAAGACCAACTTCTCGGTGCGATACTTCTCCCGTGTCCCGAAGGTAACGGGGAGAGTTATAGCTCCGAGTGGAGTGATGGCCCCCGGACCTACCCCGGAGAAAGGTCGAGAGGGCTGGAGATCCGAATGTCGGAGCTGAAGCTTGGTAAAAGCTTCAAAGCTTATGAGGTTCAGCCCCGAACCTCCGTCCACCATAACATGATGGAGCTGGATGTTATTAATGGTAGGAGATACCATCAAAGGTAACTGTCCAGCTCCGACCATGCTTCGAGGACAGTCTGAAGCATCAAAAGTGATGGATATGTCCATCCACTTTCGATGTGGCTCCGGTCTAGCTGTAGGGGCTACAGCGGCCATATCCCGCCGCATAGTCTTAATGACGCGACGGGAAGTGATGTCCCATGACCCACCAAAAATGGTGTTCATGGTTTTCCGACGCTCGTTGTCAGAGACGTCAGAGTCGTTGTCAACGGAGGTGTAGACGGCCTTCAGGACCTTTTTGGGATCCTGAAACCCTAACTCCTCTTCAGCCGGAGCTTCGTCGACCTTCTGTTTTCCTTCCCTCTGTCAGAAAGGAGATCCTTCCCGACGCTTGCTGTAGCGCTCGGCAAGGTTTTGGACCTCCCGGCAGTCTTCCAAACCGTGGCTGCCCGTTTTGTGAATGGGACACCACACTTTGGGTTTGCCACCATCTTCGGGAGACGGTCGAGGTCGTTTCTCGGGGCGTGGCCCCCGGCCACCAGGAGTTGCAGTAGCTGCAACGTTGGATGTGCCGGCCGACGGCTTCTTCTTGCCGTGGGTCTTCTTTTTCTTCTTGCCACCCTCGGAGGTAGCAACTTCTTCTTTAGAGGATTTCTTGTGATCCTCCGAGGCTGGTTTGGAGTGCATTTCACGGCCCTCCGCAGCTCTGGCACATTTGTCTGCCAGGCTGAAGAGTTCCGTGACGCTGGTGATCTCTTTGATCGCCAGCTTCTCCAACATCTTCTTGTCCCGTACGCCCTGTCTGAATGCCACAATGACAGAAGCGCTTGAGATAGAAGGGATTGTGTTGCGTACCTGAGAGAACCTCTGGATGAAGGACCGCAAAGATTCTCCCCTTTTTTGCACGACCGCAAAAAGATCCAGTTCAGTGCCTCGTCGGGTGTATGAACTCCCGAAGTTGGCAGTGAACTGACGGCACAACTCTTCCCAACTGTCGATAGAGTTGGGTGGAAGGCTCATAAACCAGGACCTGGCAGTCCCGGTTAAGGCCACTGGAAAGTAGTTGGCCATTACAGCCTCGTTTCCTCCAGCTGCCAAGATTGCAGTGGAGTATATCTGAAGGAATTCAGCGGGATTGACAGTCCCGTCGAATATTTCCTGCAGGTGTGGCCTGAACTTCTGTGGCCATCTAACCATGCGCAAGTGCATGGCTAGGGCTGAACAGCCTCCTCCTACTCCTTCCAGAGTAGAAAGGTCCTGAGCTTCCCGTCTTTCACGAGCACGCTCGATGTGGACACGGCCATCCTGTTGGCGGTATCGGCGATCCAACTCCGCCCAGAGGTCATGAGTTGAAAGCCTAGATACCGTATGGGTACGTCGTGCCCCGGAGGGCAACGATGTCACCTGCTGTGACGCAGGATGTCTCCTATTGTTGGAGACGTGTGGACCAAGTCTCCCAGACAAAGTCCGCCGCTGCGACGGGGCTCGTCCGGAAGGAGGAGGTCCTTGGTTGTTGAGGCGTTCGGCCGCTGCTGCGACCAAATGCTCCACATCGACCCTCCACTGCTCCATTGCATCTCGAGATGCGTCTGGAGGTGGTGGTCGTTGGAGAAGAGCACGCGCTGCATGGAGCGCATGTTCCGGGTTGTCATGACTTGCTGAAGCAGTCAGTGACGCTGGAGCACCATCACGTTGTCCAACACGATTCGCCGGAGAAGACGGTGGTGGTGGGAGAGTGGCTCCTGCTGGTGGCTGCCTGTTGGAGGGATTGCCCTCAACAGCTTGAACAGCAGGTTGGCCATTGGATGATCCAGCCGCGGAGTTCACCATTCTCGAAAATCTGAGGCGCCCCCTACCTGGCGCGCCAACTGTCGACTGTTGGAGTCGGCAGATCTCCTGACACAGCTAAAGTGTCGAAGGAGTTCGTAGTTCGGTGTGGGCGCGCGGAGACTCAAGAAGGTGAATTGCGGTTTGACACTGGAGGCACTAGGATTTACGTGGTTCGGGCCGCCTGAGCGTAAAACCCTACTCCACGGGGATGTTGATGTTGTATTGGCTTATCACGTATGATCTACCGTCCGTCGGTCTGTCCCTCTGTGTATCGTTGGCCTGTCCTTTTATAGTACAAAGACAGGCCGTTACAAGCTACCTGGCCCGACATGTGGCCCTGGCAGTTACTAGTATTGATACACGATTAATTGTTGTTAATGATCCTGTAACAGGCTTCGACAGTGCCGTTACAGGCGTTAAGATCGTCCGTTTAAGTGTCATTAATACGGCATTAATGACATTTAAACAGGTCTTGAAATCCTTGGCTCTCCTTTGAAGATCCGGTGCAGTTACAAGGTCTCCCGGAGGTTAGAGGCGGCTTGCTCCGATGTTTAGACATGTGGCAGCTCCGGAGCTTGCTGCGGGAAGCAGGAAGCTCCGGGGCTACTTGACACGTGTCAGGTCCGGAGCTTCTCTCAGTCAGGGGTTAGGTCCGGAGGTGTCGTTTCGGTACTCAGTCCGGTGCTTCCCCCTTGTGGGCGGTAGCTCCGGTTCGGTAGTACACGTGGCGACCTAGGGATTAACCATGTCGGAAAAGCTGGTCCGGTCATGTCTGACAAGTGGGCCTCCGAGGGTATTCAACCCGAGTAGTCGTCCTTCCCCTGAGATCTTTGTAATCTCAGGGGCTGTACGGTTTTTAGGGTACCGACAAACACAATCATAAATACTATTCCTACCACATACATGGAATCAACAATAAAACAAGAAACGCTTCATCCATGTATATGAACAATAGTAGACTAAATATATTATCTTCATTATGAATAAAGTCACAAATACAAATAGGAACATGGGAGACATACCTTTTCCAATTGGGAAGAGACTCTTTCTACTCCTCTCCTACTAAGACTATGGACTAGGGACACTCCTCTCTATAGCCTATACTCCCCTAAACTTATGGAGATTAGTGAATACAAAGGGAGAATACTCAAGTGGTGTGTGTTGAAGTGAGGGGTCCTATTTTTAGCTTGTAGAAGGGTCAGTTCCCGCCACCAAAATCGCGCGAATCAGTCACTGATGACCTCTTCAAGTTGGGAGGAGCCAACACGTGGCGTTTGACCGTGTTTGGCGGCAAGAACAAGTCGGTGTACTAGGGTGGTCGGCCGACCTGGTCTTGGCCCTGTTGGGGTTGTGCTTACTCCAGGACTCTACCAGGTGGGTCCCATTCTTTTATATGGGTGCTACACTGTCGGATGGCCGCAAATACTTCTATTTGTGGGCCATGATCCGTGTGGTGCCACGTGTGGTCGCTTGATTGGCTAGAATGATATTTTATAAGATCCATCCCCTTGTTTCACTTCATTTCTGCATAGAATCCCTACATGCACTACTTTCTCAAAGGACAAGTCAAAACAGGTTAAATAGAAAGGTGATGTGTGCAAGAAATGTCAATCCCTTCACATATTTAGTTATATTGACTAGTGAAATTGGTGTATAACGGCCATCAACACCTGAGACCCTTGGACGACCTCTCCAGCCTGCGTGCCACCTGCAAGGCCATGCATGCGGCGTGCTGGAATGGCGCCGTGGGCAGGCGTGTGGCGCTGGAGCGGGTGACCCGGAGGATGTGGCACGACCCGGGGCGCTATGATGCCCTCGTGGAGAACCTGGCCATCGTCGGCAACCCTCATGCGTGCTATATCACCGGGCTCGAGCTCGTCTTCACGGACGATTGCGCGGAGCTGAGTGACCAGTTTCTCACCCGGCCGCCGGGGCCGGCCACATGGAGGCGGCCTACGTCCTTGGCCTCCTTCGCTATGACTCTGACCGCAAGGCCCATGATGCCTTCAAGTATATTCAGTAGGTCTAAGGCGTGGTCGATGTCAGTGAGAAAGCGGCCAGGTCCATCGCCATCATGAGGACCAACAATGAGTGCAGGCAGTGTCAGATTCAAGCCCTGGCTGAAATCGGTAATCTGATGTGGGCGCATCTGCGCCCCCCTGCGAGACCGGCGATGGTGTCGCTTCCCAACAAGGAGGTTGACCCGTGCACGGCTGCCGACTGCGGGAAGCTAGGGTGGAGCGGCTGCAGGGTCATCTGTAGTGATGTCTGTAGGATTAGGCACGAGCATGTTGCATTTTGTCGTGCGGTGATATCCGATATGGGCTATATATAAAGTAGACTTATAAGGCTATGATGTTGTTTTTCTTGTTTCATGATGTCATTTTTCTTTTTTTGTAGTAACGTATTTATGTTGATGAACTCAATGTTGTTCGTATGTTCCATCTGTTATTTTGTTTTCTATCTGTTTGTTTAGTGAACTACCTGTTCTATCTGTATTCTCTATTAATGAAAGACCCTCCACATTGTTGGTAGCCTCTAAAGTGGCCGGTATGGTACTTTAGCTGCTGGAGGTGCCAGAGGAGATCGCCCGTAGTGAGTCTGCAAAGCGGTCTGTAAAGTAGTATACAATACTAGTACATAGTAACAGAAAAACGCAACAGATAGCGACGACTGGAAAGAAAAGTGGAGACAATGAATGGAGAGAAAAGAAAAGAAAGGATGAGAAAAATGTTAGAAAAAAGATAGGTAGAACCCCAACGTACCTGTGGCCCTATGCCCCTATACGCAGTGTCATCATTACCACTACTCCTATACGCGGCCAGAAGTTTAACCACTGCTTGAAGAGAAGTGTTGCGGACTAGATGTGCCAATTAGTTTATTTTGTGTTTATTAGGGATTATGTAACAGGTAGTTCTATCAATTAGTTTGTTGCCTGGAATGGTACGTTGAACACTACCGTCTGGTTCCGTCGATGTTTATATCTAGTATTTAATCCTTGTTTGTATCACTGTGTTGCTGCAGTTCAAGAGATTTTATGTGTATCCTTTATTTTGATCAGAATACCAGCCCCATTGCTACATTAACTTATTTAGATAACAAATTGCCAGAGCCAGATGTGCGCTTGTAGATGGGCTCGCGCGTCATAGGGACGAACACCAAGCGTCCTAGCACAGTTTCGGCCCACGAATACAAAGTGACTCAGCGCAGTTTTAGACTACGAATAACAAGCAACCCAGTGCAATGTTGGGCCTACTCTAATAGCTTCATGTACGCTTTGTCCTGGTTGCCTGCCCACGGGACCCTTCGGTCCACAACAGTCCCTCTCCCAACTGTACGAAACGCGCTTGGAGGAGCATCCGCTGGCTGCCACGCTCTTGGAGGAGCATCCGCCAGCCGCCATGCTCTTGGAGGAGCATCCGCCAGCCACTGCGATCTTGGAAGAGCATCCGTCGGCCACCACGCGCGGAGGAGCATTCGCCGGCCGCCGCACGTGGAGGAGCAACAGCGCTAGGTACAATTGCTCACATAATACATGGATGGGAAAAGGCAGGTGTACGAAGGAGTGGCATGATGGAATGAAGTCATTTTTAAAATGTGCATTCCAGGACACTCGTGAATAAGAAACTATGCCTCATCCTTGCACAAAATAATGTAATATTTACCATGGGACACGCAAGGAAGTTCATTTTCACTTGCTTTGTAATGGGATGTCTATGGATTATACTTGTTGGGTACACCATAGAGAAAAACGAGTTGAGAAAAATATTTCTAAGCAATCAGCAAAGAATGAGGAGATAATTTCTGATGATGCTGCTATGGGAAATATGTTGTCCACTCTACTTAGAGGCACTAATCATGGTGGTACTTCAGCAGATGTTGATGATCCAAAAAATGCTATAAAACAGCAGGAGCCAACTGGGTGTGCAAAGGCATTCTATGACTTATTAAATGAGGCCAAAAAAGAGTTGTATCCAGGTTGTGAGAAGGTGACTCAATGATCCTTCATTGTCAGGTTGTACCAGATAAAGTATTTAACTAGTTTGAGCAAAAAAGCGTGTGAGTTGATCCTTGAACTATTCTCATATGTGCTTATAGAGGGCCACTGCATTCCTAATACACTTGATAAAGTTCAGATAGTTGTTCGTGACCTCGGAC
Source organism: Tuctoria greenei (assembly GCA_036927565.1). Lineage (NCBI taxonomy): Eukaryota > Viridiplantae > Streptophyta > Magnoliopsida > Poales > Poaceae > Tuctoria > Tuctoria greenei. The sequence goes on along the minus strand of JAYESD010000001.1, from coordinate 131,764,066 downwards.
TGGGCTACCAAAAGATCGATGCATGTGTCATTGACTGTGTGTTATTCTGGAAGGACTATTCTCTATTGGATCGATGCCCAAAATGTGGTTAATTAAGATGGAAAAATAGTACTGGTGGGGATGCAAGAGAGGCTTTACCTTGTGGAAAAGTCAAGAAGCTTGTAGCACGCAAGATTCTACAATACTTCTATCTTATTTCCCGTCTTCAAAAGGTTTTATATGGCAGAATCAATGGCATCAAATGTGCGCTGGCACAAAGAAGAACGTATTGATGATGGAATATTGTGCCATACTGCAGATTCGAAATCAAAGAAGCATTTTGATAGCACTCACCCAAATTTCTCATTTGATGCTCGCAACATAAGACTTGGGCTAGCATCCGATGGTTTCAATCCTTTTGGAATAATGAATGTTTCTTACAGTACATGGCCTGTGATTCTAATCCCTTATAGTATACCACATTGGTTGTATATGAAGCAGCCTTATTGGTTGATGTCAATGATAATTCCTAGGCCAAAGTCACCTGGAAACAACATTGATGTGTATCTGCATCCTTTGATTGATGAGCTACTTTAATTATGGTCTGATGGTGTCGAAAAATACGACAGTTCAAAGAAACAGACATTTCTCATGCGAGCTTATATATTGTGGACAATAAATGATTTTCTAGCATATGCAATGATATGTGGATGGAGCAATAAAGGTAAGCTAGCATGTCCATACTGCCATATAAACACTGACGCCTTGTGGTTGAAACATGGATGAAAGTATTGCTACATGGGTCATCGTTGTTTCCTACCTCAGAATCATAGGTGGTGTTGAGACAAAGCTTCTTTCAACAACAAGACAGAGAATAGAGAGGCTCCAACATTACTCTCTGGTGATGAAGTTTTGGACAGACGAATAATAAGAGAAAGCGCACTGAGAAAATAGGTAGCATATTTGGAAGAAGAAAAGTATATTTTAACAGGTCCCGTATTGGAAGACATTTCTAATAAGACATAAATTGGATGTCATGCACATTGAGAAAAACATTTGTGATAGCATATTGGGGACATTGCATAATACGGATGGTAAAACAAAAGATAGTCTACAAGCACATCTTGATATGCAGGCTATGGGTATACGGCCACAGCAACATCGAGTGGCTATAAATGGGAAGTATGATTGTCCATCAACATTATATATTTTTCATAAAGATGAGAAGACCACCTTGTGCAAGTTTTTGGGGGATGTGAAGATGCCTGATGGTTATGCCTCAAGCATAAAGAGATGTGTGGACATAAAAGCATGTAAGGTATCAGGTCTAAAAACTCATGACTGCCAAATTATATTTTAGAAGATCCTTTCTATTGCAATACGTGACATATTGCCTGAAAAGGTTGTTGTACCTTTGTAGGATCGAAGAGCACGTGAAAAGATACAGAGGGGGGAGGTGAATGGTAGATTTAAAACTTTTTCAGTGGAAGCAACAAAAACACCTCGGTAGAAAATCAATTTGTTAAGAAATTGTGTGTGCAACTAATCTAAACGTGATCAATCATGACAAAATCAGTATACATTGTGGATAATCAAGTCACGAAGACATGACAGCAGGAATAATGAAATATCGTCGAGAAAACTCAAGATATGATCTAAAGATTGAACGAAGGTCAATCTATTCTACCCGAGAAAAACCAGATCTGCAACACTGCAATGAAACTCGTGTAGATCCAAAACCACAAATACAATGATCGTGAAATTTTCACAGATTATAGATAATAAAGTTTTTAAGACAACACAAAATTAATCACGTCAATTGTATCTGTAAAACTAGAGTTATGATAAAACCACGAAAGCAAGATAGTGCTATGCAGAAACTCGACAAGAAAAACTTGTCTGAAACCAATCAGCAAATAGGGCACAAAAGTTCCTTTGAACTACAAATTTTATTGATGAAACCACAAGAGGAACAGCCCCAAAGTCATGCACCACGATCTTTGTCCTCCCTTTCTTATATAACTAGGCCTAAGGCCAACCAATTCCAAACCAAGACTCAAATCCTACTCAGATTCAACCGAAACTTTCCTTAACTGCTCAAGACGATTCCATACGCAGATAGAAGCAATCTTAAGACTTCCAAACACCTTAGGAACGTATTCCACATTCCTGAAACAACCCAACTTCATGACCCACACGAATCCAATCATAACCAACTTAAATATTTCCATATTTGAGTCAAACCCGACTCAACCGCAACCTGAGTCCATAACCTAGTCGGTTGGACCTTTTCAACCAATTTTTTACATCCACATCTCTTAGTCATGCCTTCGAAGCATGTAGCCATGTCCATGCACACCTTGCACACGTGCAAACATCTTCTAACAACGTCCATGATACCTTCATATGCATTGTCCTTGATTCAAACATGTTGCGCAACCTCCCAATCAACTCGTCCACAATTCCTCTTGAACTTGGTTGTTGAACCTCATCTTATACCTAAGAATAGTTCAATGGATCCTGCCAATAGCCATGTGTTGAACTCAAGCAACACCTACACATGAATAAACAACCGATACTTCCGAGCACAAATCCTCGACTTGACTCTCATTAGTTCTGATAACCACAACACCTTACGTGAGCACCTCACATAAGCATGTTGCAAACCTTTGCAAAAAGATATCAACCGTTTGTTGTTGGTTGTTAAGTACCAATTTCAACTGTCAATATATCTCATATTTTAATGGAATAGACATTTCATCCACGCACTGCTTTTAGAAATAACCTAGTTCTACTTGTACTTGGAGAAAATGGTGCATGCAGGTATTCTATACAAAAACAAAGTGAATTCAAGGGAGGAATCTGAAAGAATACCTTTCCAGCCAATCAGCTGCTTACTTGTGGCAACACATGGATCAAATGGCCCAACTAAAGTAGTATCCGAGGGCATCCAACGGCATAGCACACCGAAATGGTCAGAGGACCCACCTGTAAGTCACCCGTAGGAAGCACACTGCTGATGGTGCACTAACCATGTCGGCTGACCCCCTGGCTCAGCCGACCTGGTAGTGGCACCAAACACCATCAACTTCCACGTGTTGACTCAATGCATTGAGATGATAACCATGGTGACTAATTCATGCGCTTTTGTTTGCAGGAACCGCCTCTACTCCTTGTATAAGTAGGGGGAGAGGCCTCACTTCACTACACACACCACTCAAGCATTAGCTTTTGTATACTTTAGTTCTCCTAGGTCCTTAGTGGAGGTTAGGCTGTAGAGAGGAGCCTCTATTCCCAAGCCCAAATTGGAAAATGTATGGCTCGTGTATTTTTATTTCCTTATTTGATTTTATGCATTATAGTAATATTATTATTAGTCTTTATTTATTCATGTACCTGGACAAAGTGTTTCTTATTTGATTGTGTAGTCCATGCATGTGCTAGGTGTAGATTTTATTATGATCTATTCCTAATGCTCATATTTTGTTATCATAAACATAGTACAGCACCACTATAGTCTAAATATGTAATAACGTGATTATGTTAATATGTATAAGTTAGTGGTTGGTCCCAATAATGGTTCAATGATATTTAGGTTAGTCATTGCCTTAGGGTGGTACTTGTACCCAGGCCCTTAAGGTATTTACTTAACATGTAAGCATGGTACTTAGATAGTTAAGTAGTGTTGGATGTCTCATAGACACACAAGTTGTAGGGGCAGGCGGTAGGTGGTGACAGCCATGTCCGTCCTTTGTAATCCCCAACATTCGGCTATGCTACAGGCTCAAGGCAAGAATCGTCCTGATGTTGTCAAGGATAAACCCATGCCCCATATGTTGGACCACTAAGCTCTAGTATTCATCATTAGCATACTCGTGGGTACACTAATAGGTTGTGTATATATTGAGTAATTAGAGCACAGTTGGAGCAGCCCCTTCTCGTAGCTTAACCATCACTAGGACAACCTTACCCCTTAGAGTAGATTGCTTAGTTGTGTGTCACACTACCTCTAGTATCATCTTACCCCTGTTCTGATAAATACTCAGTACCCTATGCCTAGATCATGAGAATAGTGTTCCCTTTACTTCACCCCCTTCTTTTGGCATAAATACAATACCCTTGGGAATACTCTTGGGTGAAATTCTACAACTGTATCTTTCGTGCACTTGCGGATCTCATCTCTCACTGGAGATGATCTGTGATGTTACAAAATACCAACAGGTGTTCAATTATCACCCCTCGATATATGGCTTTAACAATAGTGCCATAATTTTGAAGGTGTTTCTGTAGGATCGAAGAGCACGTGAGAAGCTAACAATAGTGCCATATTTTTTGTAAATCAGAAATAAAATAAGAAGAAAAATAATAAAATTCCCCCCCTGAGAAGAATCGTGCCAAAATACTTGTGAATATGTGCAATGTGTGATCAATTTTCCCTCCTTTGATAATGTATTCAGCAAGGTACAAAAGAGAAATTTAAATTTTTTATGAGCATATTATAACAGATACATATAAAACAAAGGTCATCCAAGTCATACTATCAAGTAACTTACACTATCACATCAATGAAATACATAAAGTAGTGTAATCCATGCTAGAGATCAAGTGTAATTTTCAATTTAATAAAGTCGTGATCTCACAAACTTAACTATTTCAAAACATGAAAGCATGACACTTGTTGTTGCATTTTTATTATTTTTCAAAGCACAAATTCAAATCAGATGACATTTGTAAGAGATTATATGACGCATCTGCCTTATTCTAACAAACCAAGCCAAGCCTATGTCATTTGACAATGATAAGCTTAAGGACATGGTTTTAGTCATACACAACTTCTTCCAAGTTCATATCTAAGTGCAATGATAAGACGTCTCAAAAGAAGAAGTGTGATGCATGCATATTCTCTTGATCTTTTCTCAATTTATATTTGATTATAAAACTCGACATGTCAGTTGATTACTTGATTAATTCTTTATGATTAAAAGCACTGGTGATCATGCAACAAGTTCAAAATAGCAAGAAAGTTCAATTATGACAAAATTTAGTGTAAGTAATTATTACAATTACTAGACATGGCAAAAACTACAAAATGTATAACGTGAGTAATGTAGTAAGAACTTTCAGCATGTAAAAAGAATCACAAAGTCATATATATATATATATATATATATATATATATATATATATATATATGAAATACTATGATCATATTATTTTAATTTTACATTCACACATAGACTTCCCATGTTTGAAAAACTCCCCCTCAATTTAAGCCATGAGGATGCATAACCCCTATTTCACTACGAATGAAACAAAAACGAGTGAAATCCAAAGGTTTTGTAAAAATGTCAACCAATTGTTGTTCAATATCTACATGGTGAATCACAATGTTTCCTTTTTCAACATTATCACGGAGAAAGTGATATCTAATGTCAATTTGCTTTGTTCTAGAATGTTGCCTGGGGTTTTTGGCGATGCAAATGGAACTAGTGTTATCACAAAATAGTGGAACACTATCTAGATCAACCCCATAGTCCTTAAGAGTTTGAACAGTCCAAAAAATTTGTGAACAAGCGCTTGCAGCAGCTACATATTTAGATTTGGCTGTTGATTGAGCAACTGCACTTTGTTTTCTAGAGGACCAAACAACAAGTGAATTACCAAGAAAATGACAAGCACCTGAAGTAATTTTCCTATCAATCCTACAACTGCCAAAATCAGCATCCAAAAAGGCTTTCAAAGTAATGGTTTAAGAAGAAAGAAGAAAAATGCCAAATTCTTGAGTTCCATGTAAGTACCTGAGTATCCTTTTGATGGCTTGACGATGTGAAGCACGTGGGGAATCTTGAAATTGTCCACAAAGACATACGCTGAATTGTATGTCCGTTCTTGATGTCGTGAGGTACAAAAGTGATCCGATCATGCTTCTATATTCTTTTTGATCCACGGGTTCACCATGTTCATCAAGTTCAGGTGTCGTTGCAGTACCCATTGGTGTCCGAAGAGGCTTGCTTTTGTCCATGTTCCAGCGCTTAAGAAGGTCTTTCGTATACTTCGTTTGACTCACAAAAGTACCCTCCATGTTTTGCTTGATTTACATCCCCAAAATGTACGTGAGTTCTCCCATAACACTCATTTCAAATTTTGAACTCATCATACCTGTACCGTGTGACTCGTTCGTGCTTCCAATAATTTGTTGTGGAAGATGACTTTTGAGAACCTGGAGGGGAGTGGACACTTCACAAGCTTCTTCTTCTTCATTTTCATCACAAATCGATGAGCTTGTGACTTGAGAACGATCTGGACCAGCAATGGTGGTGGTCGGTGCTGGTTGTGAATCAAAATCAGGAGCTAGAACAATGTCATAAGCTGCTAAATTTTCGGGCAGCAGCACCTCTTCTTCCTCATCTTCAGCGAAAATACTCTCCCCCTGCGGATATGGATCCGTACCTGCAATATTTGAGCTAGTACCTGGGCTAACTTCATCAAAAGAAACCTCACAAGTCTCCACAATTTTGTTAGTATCAAGTAAAAGAACAAGATAGCCTCTTGTATGATATGGATAACCAAGAAACATGGCATCAACAGATCTAGCTCCAAATTTATCAAGATTACCATGTTTCTTAACAAAGCATTTGCAACCAAAGAACCTAAGTTGTGTGACACTAGGCCTTTGTCCAAACCGAAGCTCATATGGTGTTTTTCCAAGCCTAGCACGCAAGAAAACACAATCTGAAACATAGCAAGCGGTTGCGGTTGCAGTTGCATCTGCCCAAAACTTTCTAGGAGTTTGATATTCATCAAGCATAGTCCTAGACATCTCAACTAAGGTTCTATTCTTTCTCTCTAAAACACTGTTTTGTTGAGGTACATATGGTGAATAAAATTGATGATCTATTCCTTTTTCAGCACAAAAATGATCAAAGGTATGATTTTTAAATTCAGTTCCATTATCACTTCTAGTTGCTCTTAAAGATCCTGAGTGATCAATTGATAATCTACGAAATAAAGTTCTAAAGTGACTAAAAGCTTCATTCTTAGATGCCAAAAAATAAACCCAAGAGTATCTAGAATAGTCATAAAAAATCACAAGAACATACCATTTACCTCCAAAGGATTGAACACGTGAAGGTCATATGGTGTCAAGATGCAAAAGTTGACCCGGTTCAGTTGTCATGGTCATTGTGAGAAGAGCATGTGAACCTACAACAATCTTAGCATGTCTACAAGAAGAGCACACAAATTCTTTGTCCCCTTTAAGCTTAGGCAACCCACATATGCGATCAAGAGCACTAACACGCGTGAGATGATCAAAGCCTACGTGACAATGTCTACGATGGCAGAAATATAAGTCTTTTGAATCATTAGCAACTAGACACCTATGCTTAGAAGAAGACATATAAAAATGAGCTTTAAAAACTCTTCCAAACGAAGACATGTTAAAAAGAAGCTCACTATTTGAACCTACAACTTTGCAACAATTTTTATTGAAAATAATTACCAGAATTTTTATCTAGCAATTGTGTAACATAAAGCAAGTTGTATTTCAAATTTTCGACAAGTGCCACATCCTTTAAAGTGTAGTGACCATTGACTCTAATCGAACCCTTAGCAATTATAGGAGTTGAAGAATTATTGTCAAAAGTAATATTCTCAACACGTGACATGAAAGAGAGGGAGTAGAACCATTCTTTGTTACCGGTCATGTGTTTTGAGTAACCTGAATCCACAATCCAAATGTTCTCCTTCCTCAAGCATGTAACCTACATAGAAGCACAATACGTCGATTACTCAATACTGGGGTTAGTCAAAAGGCATTTAGGAAACCAGTACTGAGTCACACGACGTCCAGCGGGAATAACATGCGAATGCTGAGATAAAACAATAGGTTTATGAGCCAAAGCTTGATGATTTTTGTACCCAACTACTGACCTACGAGGTGTTATATGTGTAGCACGAAAAACAGTTGGTTTGGGAGCAAACTTTGCATGTTTTCGACTCATTACAGCATGTTGCATGTTCCTATCATTCGGTTTAGCATGTGCAGCAAATGTTGCATGAGAGTTATGAGATCTAGCTTGCATTCTTTCCTTTTTCCTGTTGTTTAGCTAGTCTATAACAAAGATCTATGACATGACCATCTCTACCACAGTAGGTACAATGAAATTTAACTTTGTGTTCATTTCTAGATGAGCAAGCAACATGTTTATTAAAAGCTGTATGAGATAGCACCCCTGCAGATTGGAAAACCACTTCTTTTTGTTTAGGAACTTGTTTGAATGAAACCACTTCCTAATGACTTTACAATTTTAAGTGGATGTTCCTTAGCATGAGCACGAGAATCAAAACCTAAACTAGTTTTATAATTGCAAGACTTGGAAGAATTCAGCAGCAAGTTTAGACTCTTATTTGAATTACAAAACCGATCTAATGTCCTATGCATGTCATCAAGTTTATTGGACAGATCAAGGAAATTTTCACATAAAGTTTTTCCTTTTAATTTGCAATTAGAACAATTTTTAACTTCATGAGCACGTAAAGCATTGTTCAAAATAGAAATTTCATCCATAGCATCATGTAGTTTCTTATCAAGATCATCACAAGTTGAACAATGCAAATCAATTGTAGAACAGCTAGCATCTTTTAAGTTTTTATCATTAAGTGCTGTAAGCTCTCTGTTCTTTTTAATTTCGAACTTAAGTTTATGAAGTGTGGAGGTGTGCGCAATTCATAGAGAGGACAATTGTGTAAAAGCCCCGAAAATTCATAGTGCAAAGTTCAGATAGGTGAATTAAAAATTTGAATGGGAAAAAGAAATCAAAATGGAAATTGAAAAATCAAAACAATTCAAACTTCAATGGAGGGAATTCAAATTTTCAAAACATGCTCCTGTTCAAACTTTGACAAAATAAAAAACTGAGTTCACCATTAAATTTCAAATATTCCAAATATCCACTCTGCAAAGTTTCAAAATTTTTGGAGCACAATTGCTATATAATTCAGTTGAAACATTGAATTCTTCCAAATTCAAATTCACATTTGAATTTCAGATGAAACTTGTCCAAATCTGAAATTAAGTTTCAGAATCTGAATCAACACCTATGAGTTGGTCCCTCTACAAAAATCTAGGAATTTTGGACATTGTTAGGTGGTGGAATTAAAGGAACAGAGAGGTTGTGCTTGAGTATGACGAGCGGGACCAACTGGTCAGGCCCACTTGCTCTGCACGCCGTGTTTCTACCTCCTCTGCTTGCGCCACGGACGCAGCGACCAGGCCACCTCCTCCTTGCCGACTTTCACCGCCTCTACCCTCTGGGAAACAGCTCATATCCAGAGTAAAGTCAAGCACATCGTTTCCCATCCACCTCCACGGTGAAAACTGGAAATTTGCTCTGTTTGTCGTCCACCAGTACACACAGCGCTGCCTCGCCGTCGCTCGATGTTGCCGGCAAAACGAAGCAAGGTTTCACTGTGCTCCCAACAGAAAATTATGGCGCAACCCTGTGCTCTTCCTTCTCATCCATTCACTTGCTTGATTCCCTGCTTATCTGCGTGGTAGTTTGAAGCTTGGTCACCGCCGTTTAGAGTGGAGCCCGACGACCGCCTCTGTCTCTCCATCGCACCGACAATACAAGCCATATCGTGTCTGACCCTCAGAAGAAAAGTGGTGCGTATTTGCTCATTTAGTATGCCTGCAAAATTTGGCAGCTTGTCATAGTGTATAGTGTCGGTATTTCCAGTTTTCCCGACGTCAAGTTCGTAACAATGATACTAGGTCTCCACTTCGATTCTGTTTCTAGGTAGAACTGGACCTTAATCCCGTTAGGTATTATGCTCACCACCTCCTAGCGCACCCCTCTACCATGAATCAACGGAAATAATCGAGTGAGAGCTGGGTTATGCAAGTTTTCCACACCGCCATGGAAAAAGCTTCGATTAACCGTCGAACTCCATATGGCCGACTCTTCCATCAATTTTTCTCTCCATTTACATCTTCTCCATTATGCCCAGATGCTCCCCAACCATTTTCCTTGCTGATTAGGCTACAGGAAGGTGGTTCCGACATGGCCGGAACCCTAGCCGCCACCGCCGCTGTAGCACGCGCATTTCCGGCCTCTGTCGGCGGGCACCGACCCCACCACCGTGCTCAGTGTGCAATGTTATGCTTAGGCGGCAAATTTGGGGAGGGGTGATGTCCAGGAAAGCCGAGCCGGCGAGCTCGCCAGCGCAGCGCCGCCGCGGGCAGCCCGGGCGCCGCCCAGGGCGTGAGGTGAAAGACGACTCCCCGGGCCCGCGTGTAAGCCTTTGTTGCACCCCTTCGGATCTGGTGTGGCCGCGGGATCAGGTGCGGCTGCGCGGGTGACCCCATGGTCCTTGATGTGCCTCTCTTCTGATTGGCCCATTTAAATGAAGTGGACCCGGGTGATTAATTCAGATCTTTTTCTTTTTTAAATAATTTCTGATTTTGAGCAAATTTCTAAATTTAATTACTCCTAGTAAACTTGCTCAAACAATTCCCAATAAATTCTGGTAGACTCATCTTGATACCAAATTTGCAGTGATGCAATTTGATGGACATGAAAGTCTCAGAATTTTCATAATTAATTCTTTGGGGTAAACTGCTTGGAAAATTAATTACTCCTGTTCTGCTAATTGGAAAATCCCCAATTTTTGTCATCACCATCATTATAACCAACTTGAGATCCAGTAAAAATTTCAAGTTCACTGGACTTCAATTATTTGACCAAACAGTGTTCAAATCCCATATGTCAATTGAAAAATGAGAAATATACAGAAACATTACAAGAATTTTCCCAAACTTGAAAAATCAATTCCTCCCTGTAGGAAACTCAGAAAATTATGAAACAAAATTTTCCTACAATCAGTGAGACCTCCTCGACCATGACCATCCGCTATTAGCCATGACAAAGCTCCAGATTTAATACCAATTTCAGAGAAAGCTTTTACTTGTTAGAATTTTAGAGACAACAAGCTTCCTTGAACAGCTCCAATTCTTGGTCCAGTTCTTACTCATAGAGCCCAGTATCCACTGTAAAAATCCCAAAGCCAATTAAAATCATTTTCTTACCTGATCAGTGGTTAGAAGATTTTTTATATAGTTTCACTATCACTCATGTACTTTATATATTGCATATCATATAGTGACCGAGATCGAGGAGCCGGAGGCCTTGGTTAGCATCATCCGGAGACTAACTTTCATACTGACTCGCAGCCAAGCAAGCCCTTGTTTGCATTTAGGTGCCATTTTAAAGTATCTATTTGTATCACTTATGTCTACGATGAGTTTTGTGCATTAGGGCTAAGGTGTTACTCCACATGCATGACCCACAAATCCCATGGAGTATTGGGTAGGTCAACAGCTTGACAAGTAGAAAATGTCATGCTAATGTTTTGAGGAATCCGGTAGAAGTCGGGTAGTTGGAATCTACTCGTGAGATAGAATTTTATCACATGGAATGGATTTAATCAAAGAATGGTTTATGAATATGAAATTGAGACTGAGCAGCAGATGGGATGCAGTGAGACGTGGTCTCACGTGCGTAGCCCTGCTTGTGTTGATTGAGAACCGATCCTTGTGTGGCCCTACTGGACAAGTTTGAATTGTACCGGATGCACACTAGCTATATGGAAACCAGGAAACCGATGTAATTGGTTAAACTGGGTGTCGAGGCTTACCCTACCATTTTATAAGAGTGTGCTGAGGGCAGCAATGTGTAAATCTGCCGACAGGCACAAACACACTCCGCGCGGGACCTCCTGCCTGTTACGGAAGGACCGGTTCGGCATTTGGGTTTCCTTTGAAAGGTTGTTGCATACAACATAGTATTGAAGTGTGATGTGGTCCACTTCCGAAATGGGTGTATGTAACGTGTTATCTGGGTGTCTACTAATTGCAATCACTATCCCTCACGGTTATTTGAGTATCGCTTGTTCACTGCGCTGTGACGTAGTAAATATTAAAGAAGCCAGAAGAATATGATGTATTGAATTATAATTGCTTTGAAACTATGATTGCTATAGAATATGCTCACTAAAGTTACTTTTATTGAACCTATAAGTTGTTGTTAATAACTTGAAAACTTCGGATCAACATGTAGGCGAGTCATTTACTGCTATATCTATTCCTATGTTAAGTATCCCTGCATGTAGAGTTCCATGCTTAGGTGAGACGGTTAAGTCTTGTTGAGCCTTCGTGCTCACAGTTGCTACATTAAGTTGTTTGCAGGTGAGACGTATGAGGAAGGGCCCCAAGATGAGGCGATGCCCACGTCGGGTATGCCACCAAGTGGGAGCCCTGCACGCCGCCGTGATTCTTTTGTGTGCTGCTAGTGTGTAGCGTCCCCGGGCTGGACGGCTGCACTTTTGCATAGCTAGGCTGAGAGTTTAGCTATGAGCATTACTTCCGCTGTACATTATGCATTGTAAAAGACTTCCGCTGTTCCTATAAATAAAGCTTTGTATTTTGTCGTATCTTCACCACCCTCTGCAATTCCTGAAATGTGTGGACCCGGTCCTCACAGCCTGGTATCAGAGCCGCATTGGGAATAGCACGCTCAAAACGAGCCTATTTTGAAAACTTGAAGTAGACGAGTGAGGATTTGTTAATATGCCCACATAAGGTCTATTATAGTATTAGTTACTTAAGGTGGCAAGCAAACTTAAGTGTTATTATATTCTGTAACGATGCTCCAACATTAGTAAGAGGTAAGGTACGCCATCGCAAGCAATCAATTGCGGTAAGCTTACTATGCGAGAGGTAGCATGTGATTGCTTCCATGGCTTGGCACAGAAAGTCAATATGAGTCTCTGAAACTCTCCATGTTTCTGAGAACATATGACACACGATACTCCATCATGCTTCCAAATTAGTCAAAGCCCCCATCGGGTGGGACATAACCCGATGCGCCTCCTAATGGTGCAGCATTATGCAAAGACGTGGGACCCTGTCGGGTGGTAGAAAACCTGGTCATGTACCTCGAGACGTGGCTTACCTTGGGGCGGCCCGTATGGAATGATACGCGACGAATGTTTTTACTTTTATATATATTATTGTGATTGCTTGAAATGATCACCCGTGTGGGTTGTGTCGTACGGTACCATATGATTGATCTGTAATTTGGGTGTAGTTACAGGTACACTAACCATGTTTTAAGTAGCTCGAGTTGAAAACGTTTGCGAGTGAATGTCATTAGTACCACCGTTGAGACGTATGCTGGAAAACCGGCTTAGGATTTTCTTTGGTGAGGGCATAATATCGGCATTGCATTAAAGTTTTATCGGACACGTCGACGACGATATCCGTGCTGGAGGTGTGACTCGACAACAAGTAAAAAATTTCCAACTTAGGACTAAGTTTGAATTTGTAATCTCTATTTTGGAGCGTGCTGGTCAGATTTACAGTTAATCATGTAGTCGCTGCGGTAAGCAGACATATTGTTTGGGAACTTAAGGAAGTAATCAACAAGTTTCATTTTCAGATCCAAGGCAGATTTCAAGATTTAAAACTGAAAATTTTCATTTGAACTTAAACTGCCAGGTACCTGATGCAAACTGAGAATCTGGTAGCACAATGATTAAATTTGAGATAACATAACTCTATGTAGGAATAACCAATGGAAGTCTTCCTTATATGGTCGAAAATTTTAGATAGTCCCCTAAAACTCTTATGTTAAACTCCAGATCAGAATCCCTCTGTAAACTAATGAAAAAGTCAAATTTCTAAACTCTGTTAAATCTTGACAGAGACTGGACAGTTTCTGTATCCTGTCACTGTCTTGATCATATCTCTTAGTAGAATCAACAAATGACTTCATGTAATACATTTATGTAATATTGAGGATGTATGCAACAATGTTGTAATTTATGATTTTTACATATTTTGATGTTTTGTATCTGGAAAATGTGGACAAAATCAGCCTTAAACAAAGGAGGTGCTGTCAAAATTTTCCTGAAACACTGTCAACTTGCAAAATTCATATCTCCTCATAACGAAATGATCTTGAGGCAAATAAATACATTCTAGAAAGACCTTTGAGAGTAATACAATTTTTTAGTTAAACTCCAGTCCAGATTTTGCCTCTAACTGGTCGAAACATTTTAATCTCTCCAGAGTGGTCAGCTGGATCCGAATCTGGACAGTGAAATCAATTTTGAATTCTTCAATTCAAACCATTTTGGTTTCAATTTCTTGTGTCATATCCCATGTCCAGCGGCTGTTATTTGATATGCTGGTTTTGACTCGAGTATGTGATACAATCAAAACATCACTTCGAGCGATGACGTGTGTATGTCGTGTACACTAGCGAGGATACACGTACGCGAACGCACTCAACGTTCCGTTGTGACCGAGGATAGTCGAAATGGACTTCCATCCATGAAGTTCATTACTTTTGAACTCGATTATGATAACCTGGTCCAGGGATGTGTATGTTGTGTAGTGTTTACACATTATCAATATGTGTGAATGTTATGCGTGTTACTTGATCAATTCTCGCATTACTATTGTACGGACTAGAGGAAGTAAACAAACATGTTACTGATCTTTGGATAATGTGGATGCAGAATGGTGCGTACACGTTCTACGCCCGAGATGGGAGGCTCTAGCCGAGGTCGTGAGGATGAATCTCAGTCCTGGGAGCAAACCACGACACCACAGCAACTGGCTCCTCCAACACCACCACCTGAAACTCCACGGACTCTCGCGGAGATTCTGGCTGCAGTACTCGGCTCGCGCGACAAGCAAACTGAGTAACTGAGAATGTTGGTGCAGAATTTGTCCCGTCAAGGGGGGGGGGGGGGGGGGGGGGCGACAAGACAATGGGCAACACCCGCCCCAACAGAGTTCCTATTCGGATTTTTTGGCAACACATCCACCGGTCTTCACGGAGGCCAAGGAGCCTATGGAGGCGGACAACTTTATCCGCACACTTGAGGCAAAGTTCAGTCTTCTATGATGCATCGAACAGCAGAAGGCGCTGTTCATAGCATAACAGCTTCAGGGATCCGCCGGTGCTTGGTGGGCAAACTACATCACGTCACTCCCGGCTGGTCATGCGGTCACGTGGACTGAGTTCTGGGAGGCGTTCCGCGCCTAACATATACCTCCCAGTATAATGAAGAGGAGGATTCAGGAATTTCTGGAGCAGAAGCAAGGCAGAAGGAGTGCTCATGACTACTCCCGCGCATTCAACCATCTAGCACAGTACGCGCCACAGAAGGTGGGAACGGAGGACAAAAAGCGAGACACATTCTTCTGGGGCCTTAATCCAAAGATGAAGGTCCAACTTGCACAATGCAACCGTGGCACCTTGAACGAAAGTCAATGCCGCGATAGTGCAAGAAGATGCTCAGCGCAAGCTCATTTCTTATAAGACGAAACAGAGCGCGCCTTCGAGTAGCAGCAGTGGTGGTCCCCAGAAGTACCGTGTGGTGTATCGGTCGCCATCTGGTCAGCGACGGCAGCCACCGGCGTGACCGCAGCAGTTCGGCAGCTGTTCTTTCAATGCGCCGCGTTTCGGACCGCCATTTCCGCAGCAACAGCAGCAGCAGCAAGGGATGGTCCTGCGTGTGTATCCACCTCCACCACGTGTACCGGGATTACGCCCGCAGCTTGATGGGAACCTGACACAATACACGTGCTATACGTGTGGCCGTGTCGGGCATTTTGCAAGGGACTGATGTGCCGAGCAGAGACATGGCAGCAGACAAGCACCATATCAGGGTGCAGCTCAACCCCACAATCAGCCTAGGAAACCAGCAGCCAAACCCGGCAACGTCCACCACCTAGCAATCGAAGGCGTGCTTGAAGGTGAACCCGTCCTTGCGGGTACATTTTCTCTACTCCAAAACCCTGTGGTCATACTATTTGACTCTGGTGCCACCCATAATTTCACTAGCCAATCATATGTTATAAAATATCAATTACCTATCATTTCCACAAAATGTCCATATTTGATTTGTTCTGCGGGTGGGAAAATAGCAGCCGATAGGATGGTCTATCGGGCACCACTTGAGATGGGTGGAAATCTATATCCGACTTCTCTAATTATATTAGAGAGTGAAAAGCTCGATGTCATCTTAGGAATGTCGTGGCTACACCGTCATGGTGCTGCTCTGGACATTGTTCCACGTGTGGTCCATTTAAACTCTCTACTATATGAACCACACACTCTCATTCTAGACAGCCTTATCCAAGAAATTCCAGCCACATACATCACAGAAGCCACAAAACATGAGGACATTCATGTGGTTCGTGAATATCTGGACATTTTTCCCGATGACCTTCCGGGTATTGTGGGCTAGGGACATCGTGTTCAATATTGAACTTATTTCGGGAACCATGCCTATTTCTTAAAGGCCGTACAAAATGGCACCAAATGAGTTGGCAGAATTAAAGGAGCATTTGAAGGAACTGCTGGACAAAGGTCTCATACACCCAAGTTCATCACCTTGGGGCTGCTCCGCAATATTTGTGAAGAAGAAGGACAAGACATTACGTCTATGTGTGGACTATCGTCCGCTCAATGCCATGAAAATAGAGAACAAGTATCCACTACCGTGCATCGATATCTTATTCGATCAATTAGTGGGTGCTAAGGTATTCTTGAAGATGGATCTTTGGTTCGGATATCATCAAACCAAAATCCGACCAGAGGATATACCGAAGACGGCATTCTCAACGAGATACGGGCTCTATGAATATCTCATCATGTCGTTCGGACTTACCAACGTGGCGGCTCACTTCATGTATTTGATGAATTTAGTGTTCATGCCGGAGTTGGACAAGTTTGTCATGGTCTTCATCGATGACATTCTGGTTTATTCAAAATTAGAGGAAGATTACGCCAAACACTTGCATATCATGCTCTAACAATTGTGAGATCACAAACTGTATGCAAAATTCAGCAAGTGCGAGTTTTGGATCAGCCAAGTGCCATTTCATGGTCACATTATTTCAGCGGAGGGCATCGCTGTTGATCAAAGCAAAATTGTGCAAGTGATGAAATGGGAGTCTCCAAAGTCTGTTCAAGAAGTTTACAGCTTCCTCGGGTTAGCAGGATATTATCAGAGGTTCATTCCAAGCTTCTCAAAAATTGCTAAACCAATGACGGAGCTGCTGAAAAAGGGGACCAAATATATTTGGAGCAAGTCATGTGAGGACGAATTTCAAGCATTGGTGAAACATCTGACAACATCCCTAGTGCTAGCTCAGACAGATACGACCAAATCTTTCGACGTTTATTGTGATGCGTCTGGCATTGGTCTCGGCTGCGTGTTAATGCAAGAAGGCCACATGATCGCATGTGGATCACGGCAGCTCCAACATCATGAGCAGAATTATCCTACTCATGACCTTGAGCTCACTGCTGTGGTGCTCGCTTTGAAAATGTGGAGGCATTATTTAATCGAAAATCTAGTGCACCTCTACAACGATTACAAGAGCCTCAAATATATCTTCACTCAGAAGGAGTTGAATATGCAACAGCAAAGATTGTTAGAGCTGATCAATGATTATGAGATTGAAATTCACTACCATCCCAGCAGGGCAAATGTTGTTGCCGATGCGCTAAGCTGCTAGTCTCACGTCAATAATCTGTCCATCACTTCAATGGACGAGGACGAGCCAAGTTTATACTTGGTTCCATATGGAGCGTTATATAATCTTGCTCTCATTCCTACCATACGAGAGGAGATTATGGAAGCTCAAATGAAAGACCTTGGTATGTCGCACATTCGGAGGAGAATGAAGAATGGGGAAATGAAGTGCTTCTGAAGTGATGAGCATGGTACCCTATGGTTGAAAGACCGTATAGTGGTACCCTGTGACATGGAACTTCGGAAGAAAATCTTGGATGAAGCTCACTTATCATAGTACTCTATTCATCCGGGCAGCAACAAAATGTATCAAGATATAAAAAACAGATTTTGGTGGACACGGATGAAAAGAGATATTGCAAAGTACTTATCCGAGTGTGATACGTGTCGGCGGATGAAAGCCGACCACATGAGGAAATCCGGACAGCTGCAACCATTAAGTATTCTGGCATGGAAATGGGAGGACATTAATATGGATTTCATTGTCAGATTACCTCTCACGTTCCACAAGCATGATTCGGTTTTGGTGATAGTAGATCGACTAACCAAATCAGCTCATTTCATCCCTGTACATACAAAGTACATTGCCAAGAAATATGTGGAGTTGTATATTGCAAGATTCATGTGCTTGCACGGTATTCCCCGGACAATTATTTCAAATCACGGTGCGCTGTTCGTTGCTCGTTTCTGGGAGCAGCTGCACGCGTCATTAGGGACGAAACTGATCTAAAGCTTTGCATATCACCCATAGACTGACGGTCACACTGAGCGGGTGAATCATGTTTTGGAAGATATGCTACGCGCTTGTGCCATCCACCACAGTAAAAATTTAGATGATCATTTACCATTGGCGGAGTTCTCATATAATAATGGCTATCAAGCTAGCATCAAGATGGCACCGTATGAAGCCCTCTACGGCTGTAAATGTCGCACACCACTCAACTGGTATGAATCCGATGAGCGAGTAATATATGGCATGATCTCGTGAATGAAGCCGAAGAACGAGTGTGAACGATCCAAGCCAATCTCAAGGCTGCTCAATATCGGGAGAAAAGTTATGCGGATAAAAGACGTCGACCTCTCCACTTCGACATCGGAGACCACGTTTACCTTCTTGTCTCTCCAATGAAAGGAATTCACCGCTTCGGAGTGAAGGGAAAGCTTGCTCCAAAATTCATCGATCCGTTCCCTGTCATTGAAAAATGCGGACCCGTGGCCTATCGCTTGGATTTACCGGTGTCTCTTGTTGGTGTTCATAATGCATTCCCCAATTCTCAGCTGCGGAAGTGCCTTAAGTCCTCATCTAAAATCCGCGACGAAGATAGTAAAGCTCTCTAACCGGATCTCACTTATTCGGAGTATCTGATTTGGATTATTGATGAAAAGACTCGCACCACAAGAAACCGGACTTTGTGCTGCTACAAAGCCTTGTGGAGCAACCATACCGCTGAAGAAGCGACATGGGAAAGCAAGGACTTTCTTCGATCAAATTATCCGGATCTGTTATCATCTGATCATATCTGGTAATCTTTTTACCTTCGTCTCATTCATTTGTAATCTTGGGACGAGACTCTTTTAAGGGGCGGAGAATGTAAAAGCCCCCAAAATTCATAGTGCAAAGTTTAGATATGAGAATTAAAAATTTTAATGGGAAAAAGAAATCAAAATGGAAACTGCAAAATCAAAACAATTCAAACTTCAATGGAGGGAATTCAAATTTTCAAAACATGCTCCTGTTCAAACTTTGCCAAAATAAAAATCTGAGTTCACCATTAAATTTCAAATATTCGAAATAGCCTCTCTGCAAAGTTCAAAATTTTTGAAGCACAATTGCTATATAATTTATTGGAAACATGGAATTCTTCCAAATTCAAATTCAAATTTGAATTTCAGATGAAACTTGTCCAAATCTGAAATCAAGTTCCAGAATCTGAATCTACACCTTTGAGTTCGTCCCTCTACAAAAATCTAGGAATTTTTGACATTGTTAGGTGGTGGAATTAAAGGAACAGAGAGGTTGTGCTTGAGTATGATGGGTGGGACCCACTGGTCAGGCCCACTTATTCTGCACGCCGTGTTTCTACATCCTCAGCTTGCGCCACGGACGCAGCGACCAGGCCACCTCCTCCTTGCCGACTTTCACCGCCTCTACCCTCTGGGAAACAGCTCATATCCAGAGTAAAGTCGAACACATCGTTTCCCATCCACCTCCACGGTGAAAACTGAAAATTTTCTCTGTTTTTCATCTGCCAGTGTACACAGCACCGCCTCGCCGTCGCTCAACGTTGCCCGCCAAACGAAGCAATGTTTCACCATGCTCCCAACAGCAAAAGGTGGCGCAACCGTGTGCTCTTCCTTCCCGTCCATTCGCTTGCTTGATTCTCTGCTTATCTGTGTGGTATTTTGAAGCCTCGTCGCCGCCGTTTAGAGTGGAGCCCGACGAACGCCTCTGTCTGTCCATCGCGCCAATGATAAAAGCCATATCATTCCTGACCCTCAAAAGAAAAGTGGTGTGTATTTTCTCACTGAGTATGCCTGCAAAATTTGGCAGCTTGTCATAGTGTATAGCATCGGTATTTCCGGTTTTCCCAACGCCATGTTCGTAACAATGATAGTAGGTCTCCACTTCAATTCTTTTTCTAGGTAGAACCGGACCTTAATCCCATTAAGTATTATGCTCACCACCTCCTAGCACACCCCTCTACCAAGAATCAACGGAAATAATCAAGTGAGAGTAGGGTTATGCAAGTTTTCCCTACGGCCATGGAAAAAGCTTCAATTCACTGTCGAACTCCATATGGCCGACTCTTCCATCCATTTTTCTCTCTATTTACATCTTCTCCATGATACCCAGAAGCTTCCCAACCATTTTCCATGCTGATTAAGCTATGGGAAGGTGGTTCCGACATGGCCAGATCCCTAGCCACCACCGTTGCCGCCGGCAGGCGCCAACCCAACCACCGTGCTTAGCGTGCTATGTTATGCTCAGGCGGGGAATTTTGGGAGGGGTGATGGCTGGGAAAGCCGAGCCGGCGAGCTTGCCTGCGCTGCGCCACAGCGGGCAGCTCGGGCGCCACCCAGGGCGCGAGGTGAAAGACGACTCCCCAAGCCCGCGTGTTAGTCTCTGTTGCACCCTTCGGATCTGGTGTGGCCGCAGGATCTGTAGCGGCTGCATGGGTGACCCCGTGGTCCTCGGTGTGGCTCTCTTCTGATTGGCCCATTTAAATGAAGTGGACCCGGGTGATTAATTGAAATCTTTTTCTTTTCCAAATAATTCCAGATTTTGAGCAAAATTTAAAATTCAATTACTCCTGGTAAACTTGCTCAAATAATTCCCAATAAATTCTGGTAGACTCATCTTGATCCCAAATTTGCAGTGACGCAATTTGTAGGACATGAAAGTCTCAGAATTTTAATAATTAATTCCTTTGAGCTATCTGCTTGGGAAATTAACTACTCCTGTTCTCCTAGTTGTAAAATTCCCAATTTTGGTCAGAAGCTTCATTATAATACAATTGAGCTCTGGTAAAAATTTCAAGTTCATTGGACTTAATTACTGTACCAAACAGTGTTCAAATCCCTGATGTCAATTAAAAAATGAGAAATGTACAAAAACATTTCCAGAATTTTCCCAAACTTGAAAAATCAATTACTTCATGTAGGAATCTTAGAAAATTATGAAACAAATTTTTACTAGAATCACAGAGACTTCCTCTACCATGATCATCCACTGTTAGCCATGAAAAAGCTTCATATTTAATACCAAATTTGGGAGAAGGCTTTTATTTGTTGGAATTTTAGAGACAACAAGCTTTTTTGAATATCTCCAATTCTTGTTCCAGTTCTTACTCATAGAACCTAGTATCCACTTTAAAAATCCCAAAGGCAATTAAAATTATTTTCTTACCTGATTAGTGGTTATAAGATCTTTTATATAGTTTCACTATCACTCATGTACTTTATATATTGCATATCATATAGTGACCGAGATCGAGGAGAAGCCGGAGGCCTTGGACAGCATCATCCCGGGGACTAACTTTGATACTGACTCACAGCCAAGCAAGCCCCGGTTTGCATTTAAGTGCTATTTTATAGTTTCTATTTATATCACTTATGTCTAGGATGAGTTTTGTGCATTAGGGCTAAGGTGCTTGTTACTCCACTTGCATGACCCACAAATCCCATGGAGTTTTGGGTAGGTCTACAGCTTGATGAGTAGAAAATACCATGCTAATGTTTTGAGGAATCCGGTAGGAGTTGAGTAGTTGGAATCTACTCACGAGATAGAATGTTATCACACGGAATGGATTTGATCAAAGAATGGTTGATGAATATGAAATTGAGACCAAGCAATGGATAGGATGCAGCGAGAAGTGGTCTCACGTGCGTAGCCCCTGCTTGTGTTTATTGAGGACCGATTTGTGTGTGGCCCCGCTGGACAAGATTGACATGTACCAGATGCATACTGGCAATATGGAAACCGAAGTAATTGGTTAACCTGGGTGTCGAGGCTTACTCTACTGTTTTATAGGAGTGGGTTGAGGGCAACAAGGTGTAAATCTGTCAGCGGGCACATACATGCTCCGCGCGGGGGCCTCCTGCCCCTTACAGAAGGACCGGTTCGACATTTGGGTTTCCTTTGAAAGGTTGGTGCATACAACATAGTATTGAAGTCTGATTCGCTCCACTTCCGAAATGGGTGTATGGAACGTGTTATCCGGGTGTCTACTGATTGCAATCACCATCCCTCGTGGTTATTTGAGTACCTCTTGTTCACTGTGTTGTAACGTAGTAAATACTAAAGAAGCCAGGAGAATATGATGTATTGAATTATATTTGTTTTGCAACTATGATTGCTATAGAATATGCTCACTAAAGTAACTTTTGTTGAACCTTTAAGCTCTGTTGATAACTTGAAAATTAAGGATCAACATGTAGGGGAGTCATTTACTGCTATATCTATTCCTATGTTAAGTATCCCTGCATGTAGAGTTCCATGCTTAGGTGAGACGGTTAAGTCTTGCTGAGCCTTCGTGCTCACGGTTGCTATATTAAGTTGTTTGTAGGTGAGACGTACGAGGAAGGTCCCGAAGATGAGGCGATGCCCCCGTAGGGGTATACCGCCGAGTGGGAGCCCTGCACACCGCCATGATTCTTTTGCTTGCTGCTAGTGTGTAGCGTCCTCGGGCTGGACGGCTGCACTTTTGCATAGCTAGGCTGAGAGTTTAGCTATGAGTATTACTTCCGTTGTACATTATGTATTGTAAAAGAATTCCACTGTTTCTATAAATAAAACTTTGTATTTTGTCATGTTCTTTTCGTGTGTGTTGTTGGGTGCCGTATCACACGGCACCACCCTCTACGATTCCTGGAATGTGTGGACCAGATCCTCACAACACTCAAAGAAACTCGTGTAGATCCTAAACAACAAATCCTATGACCATGAAATTTTTACAAATGATAGATAATTGATTTGTGAAGGCAACCCAAAAAGAATCACGTCAATTGGATCTATAAAATCAGATTCATGATAAAACTACCAAATAAAGGTAGTGTTGTGCAGAAACTTGATGAGAAAGACATGACAAAAACAAGTTGGACGAACAAGGCACAAAAGTTCCTTTAAACTATGATATTTATTCAATATAACACAGGATGAACAGCCCAAAATCCATGCACCATGAGCTCTGCCCTCCCTTGCTTATATAACCAGCTATGAGGCCAACCCAAACCAAACTAGGACTTGTATCCTACTCAGTTTCCACCGAAACTTTCCACAAATGCTCAAGACTCTTCTATACGCAGATAGAAGCAATCTTAAGACTTCCAAACACCTTAGGAACGTATCCCACATTCCTGAAAACAACTAAACTTCATGAACTACATGAAATCTAACAAAAAAACTCGAAATTTTACATAAACGAATCATAACCACCTCAGTCGCGGCCTGAGGCATATTCCAACCAGTTGGACCTTTCCGACCAACTTTTTACATCCACTTCTCTTCATCGCACCTTGGAACCATGTTGCCACGTCCATGCACTCCTTGCACACATGCAAACATCTTCCAACAATGTCCACGATACTTTCATATGCATTGTTCTTGATTCAAACATGTTGTGCGACCTCCCGATCAACTCAACCACAATTCCTCCCGAACTTGGTTTTTGTACCTCATCTTCTCCCTAAGACTAGTTCAATGGATATTGTCACTAGCCATGTCTTGAACTAAAGCAAAACCTGCACATGAATAAACAACCAATACTTTCGAGCACAAGTGCTCGACTTGAGTCTCGTTAGTCCGAAACCACAACAGCTTATGTGAGGACCTCACATAAGCATGTTGCAAACCATAGCAAAATGTTAACCACCGTAAACTGCCATAACACTTTAAAAATTTAGTAAAAGAATACTAAGCTAACTTTCCCTAGATGTAAAGCAAGTTTGAATCAATTCAAAGTAAAAGCAGAACCATTGCAATCTAGCTTCGGACCTTGCCAAAACTAACCGGACCTTGAGCCGGAGCTTACCAAAGCTAGCAAGACCTAGCACCGAAGCTTACCAAAGCTAGTCGGACCTAGCGCCGGAGCTTACTAAAGCTTAGTCGGACCTTGCCAAAGCATGTCAGACCTAGACAAAGAAGTCAGACCTAGCCAAAGTAAGTCGGACCTAGACCAAGAAGTCAATCCTAGCCAAAGTAAGTCATACCTAGACAAAGCAAGTCGGACCTTACGTCGAACCTTGCCAGAGCTACCCAAAACAAGTCGGACCTATTGTCGGACCTTACTGGAGCTCGGACCTAGAGTTGGACCTTGTTAAAAGAGTGTTTTGGCAGTATTCAAATCTTTTATCATCATAGCCAATGTATTCAACACATATAGGTCTCACAGTTTCACATCGATTCTTATACGCTTAGTAAGTACTTAATTATTATGAAGGAAATTTTGATGATCACTTAACCATGCAAGGACAATGAGAATGTCTTGTGTAATGTAAGATGCAATCTCTTTGTGTAAATTTAATAATACAGTTTGTCAAAATGACAAACAAAACTTAATAGACCAAGCGTAGTACTAAAAATCAGATTTATCTTAAAGAGGGTATATTAAAAACTTTTTGAAGCATAAGTATAATGACATCTCTTAATACTTAATGGGAGTTTTAAATAGGATCTTACTTCTGCTTCGTGGCTATCAGCGACCTTAATGACCTCATCCCTCTTTTTAGGATCCTCCTTATACTTAATCTTTATGATGCATTTGACATTGTCAAAGTGCTTAAGGGACTTAAACAACACTCTTATCTTGAAAGCACAAGGGGATCAATTTCTTATCTTCTTGCTGCTCTTACTTACTATTTTGGTTGACCATGAGACAAGTATAAGATGCACTAAGAACTCAACTTTTAGTCTAAAATCCATCAACTTAAGCATAGTAATTATGTTTGTCATCCCATGTATGTGCTCACTCACAACACCTCTGTTGTTTTTATGAGTGTCAAGCCTCCTGATAGTAGTGCTCACAGTAGATTTACAAGGCGGTTAACTGTCTCTCTATCTTAAGCAGGTACTTAAAGCAGTGTTGCATTCAATAATTTCTCGCTACACTAGAATAATATTGAAAGAGCATCTAGGCATTCCCTTGTGGATTTTGGACGACTGATTACAAACAAATGAGATCGTAATGATTTAATTGAGATGAATGCAGGTCAACAAAGATTAGATATTTTGGTGCACTCAAAAAGGTGAAACAATGAGGAGTGAAGAAAAGGAAAAGCCCAATTGATCAAGGAAGCGCAAAGTAGATATAACTCTATAGGGTGTGTGTGTGAGAGACACATACCAAGAGCTTAGATCTTTGAATAGAGGGTAAGGGCTAAAATTAATTAATTAAGTAATTCATTGTGCACCGGACAAGTCCAAATACTAATCGGACAAGTCCGTCCAACTTTCTCATGTTTCAATTAATCGTGCACCGGACAAGTCTGGACACTTACCGGACAAGTCCGTTCAACTTTTTGATGTTTCACTTAGACAAGTTGAAAAAGCATTGGACCAAACAAGTTCTTCATATTGTGGAGTAGTCCGATTAACTTCCTATAATCACAACAGACTAGTCCAATGAACTCTCTGTTCCAATACGAACAAGTCCGGTATACCTCACACAAATTAGGATTTTTAGTGTGTTGCACATTCAACGCAAATTTTACACAGCACGTCGGACAAGTCCGGTCACTAGAGCGTACTAGTCTGGCCGTCAGGATCCCTAACGGTAATATTTTTGAAAACACTATAAATAGGTGATCCACGACCCCACAAACACAAGAACCGTACTCTAATGTTAAGAACATAAACCCTAGCGCCGCCACTTGTCGCAAGAGTACAAAAACACATCCCCCCATACATCTAAAGCCTAAAAGTTTAAATTTTTGGGTATCCAGATTTGGGATAGGGAGATCGTCATCTATGAGCCGTCGAGATCTTTTGGTTTGATCTCTTATACACTCGCACATTACTTGTAATCTTTTTTAGTGTATTAGATCATGTTTTCTCGTTGTAATTTTCTCGGAGCCCTCAGCGTGTGAGGTTGCCCCACTAACTTGTTGATTACCCCATGATAGTGGAACTCAAGTCAGCGGTGCCACTAGGGGGGGTTGACTGACCTGGTCTTGACTCCTTTTGTGGTGTGCTTCCTCCAAGTCTCTGCTAGGTGGGTCCCATTGACTGTTATTGGTACTACACCATTGTATGGCCTCAGATACTTCTGTTTGTGGGACATTTGATCCGTGTGGTGCCACATGTCGTTGCTTGATTGGCTGAAATGATATTTTATAGCATCCATACCCTTGTTTCACTTCAATTCTGCATCGAATCACTGCATAGGTTAAATAGAAAGGTGATGTGTGCAAAAAATGATATTTCATTCACATAATTGAGTTATATTGATAGGTGAAATTGGTATATAATAGCCGTCAACACTCGCGTGTTTCATTCTTTTACTTTTGCATATTTTATCATCTAGGGTAATGGAGTTGATCAACAAGTAATTTATGTTCCACATGAAAATTAATCAGTATGATCTCTTGTCTAAGTTGTAAGAATAGTGATTACATTCCGCTGCTATTTCATCTGAGAATTCTGAATAAACACTTAATCTTTTCATAGTACTTCAAGCACACCAGACTAGTCCGTATAATGCACCGGACAAGTCCTGTCCATCCTGTATTTGATGTTTTGATTAAGTGTTGCGAGATAAGTTTTCAAAGCCTATTCACCCCCCTATAGGCCACATTCAATTAGTATTAGAGTAGACTCTCATTTTACGAGACTCACCGCTCGGAGAGACAAATGGCCACGGACAAGAACAACGAGATCCTGGAGATGTCCATCATTGGAGAAAAACAAGACTCCAAGGCTTTCGATATTCTCAAGGAGCAGAAACACGATGATGAAGAAGTGCTTGAACTCAAGACGCTTCTCAGGAAGAAGCTCCTAAGCTAGAAGGGCAAGAAGGAGGATGAAAAGCCAAAAGGGGGTAGTCATCAAGACTACTCCTGGTATCCTTTTAATTATGAGAAGCTTAACAATTACAATCATTATCTTTCTATTCCCATGGGAAGACATCCGCAGTTTGATGGCACTAATTACTCAATGTGGAAATATAATATGACGACGCATCTAATCTTACTTAATCCTAGTCTTTGGCATATAGTGTGTACATGTATAGATATCACAGACACCGACGATGAACTCACCCCGGAGCAAGAACAAGCAATTCACCGCCATGGACAAGCCGCTGCAATGATCACTTCATCCTTGAGCCGAGAAGAGATTACCAAGGTTGATGGACTGGAAAGTGCCAAAGAAATATGGGATACACTCAAGACCACACATGAAGGGAACCACTCCATTTGCGAAGTGAAGATTGAGATGGTTGAAGGAGAATTGCAAAGATTTGCCATTGAAGATGGTGAATCCCCTCAAGGAATGTACTACTACTTGAAGACACTCATCAACAAGATCGTGCTTATGGAAGCAAGAAGTGGACTGGTCATGAGGTCGTGAAGAGAATGATAAGAGCCTTTATGGCTTGGAATGTACCTTGTGTTCCATGATAAGAGAAAGTCCAGGGTTTCAAGAAATGACCCCTGATGAAGTCCTTCGAAAAATTATCAATCACAAAATGATGGAGAGGGAAGCTCAATATGTGAAGAATCTTGTTGAGCTCACCTCATCAAAAATAAGGCGGTGACCCTCAAGGCGACTCGCAAATCAAAAGACATGAAGGTCCATGAGGTGCAAGAAAAGAAGATAGCAACGATGTGAGCACCGATATGGATGACGAAGAAATGATCCTCTTCAAGAAAAGAATCAAGTGCATGGTGAGAAAAGAAAAGGATACAACTCTAGTGAAGAAAAGATCAAGAACAAGGACAAGTCCAGAAATAGGAGGTCATGCTACAATTGTGGGCAATATGGGAACTTCATAGTTGTCCATATGAAGAAGATGACAAGAAAAAGAAGGAAGCCAAACAATAAGACAAGAAAACATTCAAGAAGAAGAAACAAGTAGGTCAAGCACATATTGGCAAGGAGTGAGACTCAAACGATGAGTCCTCCTCCGAAGACGAAGATGGGGCGGCAACCGTTGCCATCAAGAATCCCTCCATGAAGTACACTCTCTTTCCAAATCTAGGAGGATGGAAGGAGTCGAACCACACTTGTCTTATGGCCAAGGAAGGCAAGAAAAAGGTTATATATAAACCTTCATCTTACAATACTCTGATCATAATTTTGATAGCAGTGATGAAAACGAGCACATGCTTCAAAGATTAAGTAAAAATACATTAGCTGAAATAAAAATGTTGACGGATTAAATATTTGAGAAGGAAGATCTTATCAACCGACAAGAAGATATGCTCGTCCTTCAGAAGGAGAGATATTGTGAGGTTGAAAAGGCTCTCGAGCTTGAAAAGGAAAAGAGAGAGGCACTTTAGCGTGAGCTAGCTTTGTGCAAGGAAACATGCACAAATCTAAATGATTTGAATGTTGTACTTAAGGATGAGTTTGTTAACTTGACAAAAGTTAACAAGGACCTTCAAGTACAAGTTGAACCACTCAAGCAAAGTGCTCCCTCCTCTTCTAAGAACTCACCTTCTTCAAATATTGAGCCTACTCCACCTAAAACTTGTAATTGTGCTAATTTGGTTCCTAACTAAAAAATGAGTTTAACGTGGCACAAAGTAAAAATTCACCCAAAGGTGGCATTTTCGATAAGGAGAAAATCAAGTATGCACGAAGTGCTTACTCGGTTACTAGAGCTCCTAATGTCAAGGATTGCCTTCGATATTCTCGAGGTGAAAAGCATAATGCTAGAAACCCCCAAGAATAACAACGAATCGACTGCTTTTGACAATAAAAGCTCAAATCAAGTTAAGAACACCAAACATGTTCCTTCCTTACATGAAAAAGCTAAAAATGAACCAAACATCATGTTTCATAACTTTAATGCCTCATATGTTCTTATGAAGAATAAATTTAATCATGTTTATGCCAAGTATGCTGGGCCACCCCACAAGAGTCGAAAACCATCTGTGTGGGTGCCCAAACTTCTCATCACTAACATCAAAGGACCCAAGCTAGCTTGCGTACCTAGAAGCAAGGCATAATTCTGTTCTGTAAGTGTAGCCCCTCCAATGGATTCTAAGAGGTGCTTGATAGGCAAAAACAAAATGACTGGAGGAAAGAAAATACTCATCGGGTACAATGAAAATCAAAGTTCACGTCCACCCAGATCATCAACACAAGACTTGACTGTACAAAAACCGAAGAGCAATGATTAAGGTGGAGCCTCGACACAAGAAAGAGCTCCATATGTACAAGACCAAACTCAACAAGATCAAAATAAACAATAAAACAATGGAGGCAATGATAAAGGGGGAGCCGAATAAAATGAAGAAGAAAAATAGGACACAAGACCATAAATTCTTCTAGACCACATTAAATTGGTATATCAATCTATGATCATAATTTATTATACTCTTGTGCATCTAGGCTCAATGTCATACTGAGTATATGCTTTGTATGCAATGTTTAAATATACTTGATGCTCGAAATGTGGCTTGAAACATTGCATACTTGATTGATTCTTCAAAGTTTGCTTACTTTTGCGAAAATTTGTCCCTTATCTCGATTTTCTCTCAAAAACTATTTTAATTAGTGAATCATGGTGAATTTTGGTCATTTTATGATTGTTGATTGCTTACTGTTCATGTTCATCACTTTGTTTCTTATTCAATTCTGTCCAGCAGACCCGAACTAGTTCATATTCTGTACCGAACTAGTCCGTTGCTGCAGACTAGTCCGGCCCCTGTGCGGACTAGTCCATATTTATCGAGCTTAAACTCTAACTAGCTGCCAGGACATCTTCTTCTCCCTCTCACAATCGTTTTGGCACTCTCTCTCCTCAAAATCTAGCTCCCAAGGCGATTTTCACTTTTGACTACCAAAATCAATGGTTCCTCCACGGGAACTCTTTCCCTTGGCGCGAAGCATCCCTCTCCGGACTAATCCGGACCTTGCTCTGCTCCTCCAATCTCAAATGTTCGGTTTTTCGGTAAAAATCCCACTTAACCCTAGTTCTCATGTTTCCTTGAATCTTGCTTATTTTTCTTGATTCCTAGGGCTCCAGTACATTGTTGTATGTATTCCTACTGTATTCCTATACCTGTAGCATCAATCATTGTTAGATTTGCTGGAATAGAATGTTAGAGTTCATACGTCAGATCGGACTAGTCCAGTGCTTGGTGCGGACAAGTCTGGTTCTCTGGACAAGTCCGCACTCTGAAAACGGGCAAGTTTGGTCCCCTAATAGTTTGAAACACTAAATTCTTATCTCCACAAAGTCTACATATCATTCTTATCGCTCCCTGTACTCTCCGTGTCTGGCACGATGTCACCCGTTTCGGATGACAACATTTTTGACTACGAAGTCGAGCGTGAGCATGCAAGAGTTGAAAGGGCAAAATAAAGGGTAAGAAAGAAGAGACATGACTTCAATGCCCACTCCTCTCCTCCCGATGATGTTCTTCTGAGAAAGAGGAAAGTGGTAATAAAGAAAGCACTGAGCAAGAATGGTGCTAGTGCCAGCTCAACGACACCTAGAAGGAGCACCAACAAGGGAAAAGGACTTGCAAGCGGCCCCATTGGTCCGCTTAAGATGAAGTCACATTTGCAGCACAACAGGCAGCCTTCAGAAAATGACTTCATGGGGAAATGAAACGAGTTGGCTGATGAGTTCAGAAAGGTTGAAGTTTATGAGCAGCCAAATCAATCTGCTGACCCAAAATTTTGGAGTCACTTCCATGTTGACTACTATGAGAATGTGTACATGAAGATGAAGAATCCAGTGGTTGAGAGTTAGTGGGAAAACATAATCTACTTAGAGTCCAAGAAATGCCAGGCCTATCATGAGGTCTGATAGGCATTGGAGATGCATGGCTTGAAGGATCTACTATCCTTCCAATTATACTGGAACAATGAAGTCATAACCTAGTTTTACTCAACCCTCTACTTTGCTTGTTATGATGAGGATGAGATGACCTGGATGACACATTGATCAAAGTATACACATTGATCTAAGTATAGTGTCACATGTTAGAAATTTGCCAAGATACTTCACCTTGAAGACACCTTGGACAATGAGCTCATTATTCATAACTTGAAGCCTTTGGAGAAGGATGAGCTAGAGTTCCTCTATGATACAAGAATGCCATACAAGCCTCCTACCACCAAGTACTTGAAGCCATTCTTTGCAGTGCTTAACAGAATTTTGAGAAAGACTATGGCTCCAAAGGATAGGGATGCATGGACAATTACAAGACTAAGGACCTTGATGAAAGTGATAAGCAAGAAAAGGACCTTCAATGTCTTTGAATACATCTATAATGACATTGTGAACATCTGTATCACTTCGAACGGGTCTTGTGGCTATGCACCCTACATAGCGTATATGATTTAGAAGGTGACTAGACTAGAATTTGTCAAGACGTCACCCACACCAGTCTCAAGCCCAGAAGCCAATAGTTAACACTGTTCCCTTTGCTCCTGCCTCACCCGCAGTGGAACAGAGATCTAAGCCTGCTCATGAAGGCACAAGGACTCCAGCTGCTACCTCTGCTCCTCCACCCTCCAAAGAGTCCTCCAGTGGTGCGCTTAAAATGCTCTCCTCCATCTTTGCATCCTGCCACAAAGTGCAAACTAAGCAACACATGGAAAGCATGTCTAGAAAGAGGCATCAACGGTACATGAAGGAAAACATCAAAGCAATCTGTGAGAAGCTTGATATTGAGCCAGTGGGATCACCTCAAATCTCATGGGATTCAAAAGATAACATCACGGAGATGGCACCTCTCACAGAGCGAAAATTGGCATCCTTTGGACTAGCAGGTGTCGCCACCCCTCCTCCTCAGCATGCACATGAAGATGAAGATGAAGACAGGATTGAGAGTTAGAGAGGGAGTCACGAAAAGTGATTCACTCAATTTTTCACTTTTTGGTTCCTTGATGCCGAAGGGGGAGAGATTGAGACTAGTAGTATTTATTTGTAAGCTTTAAGGACTAGTGATCATGGACATGTATCTTAAATTTCAAATTATTGTAATCTCTTTTCGATGTGCCTATTTTTTCCAATACGAATGTGTGATGCTTATTTTGATATTACTGTGATGGTTGCTATAATTGTTGTACTCTAATTTTGCACATCACGTTATTTGATCACACACACCTTATAGGCACTCCACCATAAAGAGTGCATGTGTGAGAAATATTTATTGTTCATATGTCATTCTCATATATGCAAACTTTATGAAAATCAATTTTTTTACTCTTAGTTGTGAAATCTCAATTGCTTGTCATCAATAACCAAAAAGGGGGAGATTGAAAGTGCATCTAGGCATTCCCTTGTGGGTTTTGGACGATTGATGACAAACAAATGAGATCCTAATGAATTCATTGAGATGAATGCATGTCAACAAAGGTTATATATTTTGGTGCACTAAAAAAGGTGAAAAAATGAGGAGTGAAGAAAAGGAAAAGCCCAATTGATCAAGGAAGCGAAGTAGATATAAATGTATGGAATGTGTGTTAGAGACACATCCCAGGAGCTTAGATCTTTGCATAGAGGGTAAGGGCTAAAATTAATTAATTAAGTAATTTACTGTGCACCGAACAAGTACGGACAGTAACTGAACAAGTCTGTCCTACTTTTTGATGTTTCAATTCACCGTGCACCGGAGAAGTTCGTTCAACTTTCTGATGTTTCACTCTCACAAATTGGAAAAACACAATTCACATTGGATCAGACAAGTCCGTCATAATGTTGAATAGTTTGATTAAATTTTTGTAACCACCATGGACTAGTCTCATGAACTCTCTATCGCAATACAGACAAGTCCGGTATACCTCACACAAATTAGGATTTTTAGTGTGCTGCACATTCCACGCAAATTTTACACAGCACACCGGACAAGTCCGGTCACCAGAGCGGACTAGTTCGGCCGTCAGGATTCCTAACGCTAATATTTTTGGAAACACTATAAATAGGTGATATACGACCCCACAAACACAAGAATCGTACTCTACTGTCAAGAACATAAACCCTAGCGCTGTCACTTGTCCCAAGAGCACAAAAACACATCTCCCTACATATCTAAAGCCTAAAAGGTTAAATATTTTGGGTATCCAGATTTGGGATAGGGAGATCATCATCTACGCATCATTGAGCTCTTGGGGTTTGATCTCTTATACACTCGTACATTACTTGTAACCTTTTTGAGTGTATTAGATCATCTTTTCTCGCTGTAATTTTGTGGGATCCCTCAGCGTGTGAGGTTGCCCCACCAACTTGGTGGTTAATCTGTGATAGTGAAACTCAAGTCAGCCTTGTGTGGTGACTTGACGACGGAAAGGGTTTGAAGAGCCCCGTGTGTGGGCTTCCTCAATGAGGACGTAGATCCTTTGGTGAGATCAAACCTTGATAAAAATCCTTGTCTCGCATGTTCCATTCATTTACTTTTGCAAGTTTTATCACCTAGAGTAATTGAGTTTATCAACAAGTAATTTATGTTCCATGTGAAAATTAATCAGTCTGGTCTCTTGTTTATGTTGTAAGACTAGTGATTACATTTTGCTGCAATTTCATTTGAGAATTGTGCATAAACACTTAATCTTCTCATAGTAATTCAAGCACACCGGACTAGTCCGTATAACACACCGGACAAGTTCGGTCCATCATGTATTTGACCTTTTGATTAAGTGTTGCAGGAAAAGTTTTCAAAACCTATTCACCTCCCCCCCTCTAGGCCACATTCAAATGCACATAATTTACAATGGCTAAACCCTTGCAAAGAAGATAAAAACTATTGTAAATAAGCAATTTACGACAGTTTTATCTTATTTACAACGGTTCCTGGCTGCCATAAATAAAATGTCATAAATAAGGTTGTATACGATGGCTACCGTCATAAATTACTTATTTAAGATGGCTCCGTCGAGCCAACACGAATAATGTGTTATGTGCCACGTGGAGGACGGGCCACCTTATTGCGACGGCCAGAACGAGCCATCATAAATAAGGGAGGCTTATTTAAGATGGCCTAGGTCCAGGCCGTTGTAAATAAGGGATTTACTTTTTAACAAAAAATAAATAAAAAGGTATAACCTGTTACGATGGCCGG
Organism: Tuctoria greenei; assembly: GCA_036927565.1. NCBI lineage: Eukaryota > Viridiplantae > Streptophyta > Magnoliopsida > Poales > Poaceae > Tuctoria > Tuctoria greenei. Next base: position 131,729,737 of record JAYESD010000001.1, on the reverse strand, counting down.
CTCACAGGACACAGCACAATCATACAAACAGTCACATATTGAGCCATATATCACATCACACGCACATATATGTATCACACACTATCTCTTCCACTACCTCCAAATTCGAATAAATCGTATTCGCACGTCGCGCCTGGTGTCGGTAGCTGTGGTGATGGTGTATGGAGCTCCGTCAACGATCCCTGTAATGCACAAGAGCAATTAGACATGTTTATATCATTCAAAATGTGTTTTTGACTACAATTACTTAAATAAGCTAGAGTTCACCATGTTTACTAATATTTAGCTATGTTCAATTAATTTAACTAAGTTAAGTATGATTTGGCTACATTTGATTAAGTTTGTCTTAGCTTGTATACATTTAGCTAAGTTAGATCAAGTTCGATTAAATTTGACTATGTTTGATTACCCGTGCTCCTGAAGAAGGAACATGTGGCTTAGTGTACACCTGTGACGGCTGTCACAAAGGAATTGTGATCTGCTGCCCATGCTGCTTGGCTATGGTCTGTCATTGGAAAGAATTAGAGCATGTCTATCACTATAGTATTATGAATTTGGGGTACTTTATATTACTTACTTGAATTGCTGTTTGCATCTATACCATGTAGCCCGCCTGATAATCTTACTCGACCTTGTGGATAGCTTTCTCCATCTCTTGCTCGGCCTAGGTCCACCTGGGCTCCTCTTGAACGCCGTGGACGTCCAAGGCTCTTTACGAGAAACGGTGGCTCGACCAAGCGATCAACGCTGCGTTGATGGAGTGCTTCTCAAAGATTGGGCCTCTCTCGAGTTGACAACTCCATCAAAGATGGTAAAGCTAGAAAAACAAAGAAGATTAATAGTAAAATTTCATATCTCAAATTAAAAAATAAAACCAATGACGAACTCACTGTCCATGAGCTTTCCCGTTAGCATTGGCATACACAGCGAGGGTCGATTGGCTTGTTTCCCAATCATACCCATCACTTGGTATCCTCATGACCTCCTGCCCATACATTGCCTGAAAAACAAGGGAACTATCTGAGCATGTCAACAACAGTATTAGTTACAATTCAATTGAAGAATCCTGAGAACTTACCAATCGACCTGTTACGACCTGACTGCACAACTGCCCAGCCTAAGAAGGGTCACTTCGCCTTTGTTCTCTTCTCTACACCCGAGTATCGGTCGATTGCTGACCGATCTCGCGCTCCTATTGATACATGTCAGTAGGATAAATAAAGACATACAATGTAGTCGTGGCACACTTAGCATGTGTTTAGCCAAATGCAAATGACCATCAGTGCCATACTTATGTTTCCCATCGGAGCCTTTGCAATATTGAGCCCTCTTAGACTTACTAATGAACTCATCACTAGGCCACATCTTATTGAGGGCTCGGTATGCTTCGGATTGGTCCTCCAACCGAGAAACACCAATCTGGACATATTTAGTATTTCATCAAATTATTGGTGACATAACCAAATCATAAAACATTTAACACAAACAACTTACCTCCATATCTTCCTCCTCTGTCAAGTATGTGTTGGAGGCCTCTCTGAACGCCCCCGCACCTGCTCATGATTTCATCTCAAATATTCGTTCAGAGCTTGAATGCGAGCATTGAAGATTGCTTGTGTCACAAGGTTCTAAGCATTCTTGTTGGATATGGATGTAGCGTGGTCCAACTAGCTTGGGTTTGTTGGTATTTATTAACACCACAGATTATCTCCGGTCAGAGATGAGATCCGCAAGCGCACGGGAGATATATATGTAGCATTTCACCCAACGGTATTCCCAACGGTATCATATTTATCCCAAAGGAAGGCTATGAGTAAAGCAAACAATATTTGTTCGATCAAGGTATATGGTACTAACTAATTATCAGAACAGGAGTAAGATGATAAAAGGGGTAGTCTGACACACACCTAGGCATTCTACTCCAAGGGTAAGGTTGTCCTAGTGATGGTAAAGCTACGAGAAGGTGATTCTCCTACTGTGCTCTAATTACTCATATACACAGCTTATTAGTGTACACATGAATATGCTAATGGTGAATACTAGGGCTTAGTGGTCCAACATATCTGTTTACCCCTAATAACAGGCGTCGCCGAATAGCGGATTTATTTCCACTACCTATGGATACATTGAATAAGGAATGCCGAGTAGTGGATTTATTTCAACTATAGGCGTAGCCGAATAGCGGATTTATTTCCACTACACAACACTGAATAAGGCATGCCCAAAGGATCCATTTCCACAACCTATAATAGATCAGATAGTGGATTCCACCACCGGGTGTGAATTATTATGTTTCCTAGACGCATACTCTGGGTATCATCAAATCAGAATGTCTAGGGAAGATGAAGAGCATACTGCCTTCATCATAGTAGATGGATTATATTGTTACACTGCCATGCCATTCGATCTCAAAAACGCTGCTTCAACATTTGTGCGAGCTATGCACAAAACTTTTGGAGAGCTCATTAGAGATGTAGTGGAAGTGTACGTCGATGACATTGTCGTCAAGATCAAGAACAAGGAGTCATTTTTCGACACCTTGCAAGTTGTCTTCGACAAGTTGCGAATCGCACACACAAAGCTGAACCAAGACAAGTGTTTCTTTGGGGTTAGCTCCGGAAAGCTTCTTGGATTCTTGGTGAACCCCCGAGGAATAGAGGCGAATCCAGCGAAGATTAAAGCTATTGAAGACATGCGGCCACCAGCTCTCATCAAGGATGTCCAGAAGCTGACTGGGTGTCTAGATGCCCTCAGCCGGTTCATCTCAAGACTGGCGGAACGGGCGCTACCCTTCTTCAAACTATTGAGGAAGTCTAGACCATTCCAATGGTCTGAAGTAGTAGAAAAGGCATTACAAGAGCTGAAGTAGCTCCTCACCACCCTACCAACTTTGGTAGCTCCGAATCCTGGTGAGCCACTTCAACTTTACATGTTAGCAACTGACAAAGTTTTCAGCATGGTCCTGGTTGCGGAAAGACCAGAACCATCCCCAGTTTAGGAATCCAGACCCCTCCGGGAAGGTCCGAAGCTACCTGAAGGCGAGTCTAGGTCCCAACCCCCAGACCCGGATCCTCAAGGTGAGAAGTCAGAGGATCAACCTCCATCAAATGGAGTTACTATTGCTGAACAAGAAGATTCGGATCCTTCCGGGAGGGTCCGGGTAACTTCAGAAGAAGCTCCGGGTTCCTCTAGCAAGAACTAGGAGGTCCCCAAAAAAGGTCTGAACCCCTCCGGGAGGGTCCGGGTTGATGAGAAGGAAGCTCCGGGCCCCTCTAGGAGGTTCCAGACAGTTCAGCTTCCAGTGTACTCCATAAGTGAAGTACTTCATGATGCAAAGACTCGATACCTAGAGGTGCATAAGCTGCTCTATGCAGTTCTTATTGCCTCTAGGAAGCTTCGTCACTACTTCCAAGCTCACAAGATTTCAGTGGTAACCTCTTATACAGTATGTGCAATCTTTCATAACCCCAACTCTACTGGGAACATTGCAAAGTGGGCAGCGGAATTGGCCGAATTCGATCTTGCATTTGTCCCAAGACAAGGGATCAAGAGTCAAGCATTGGCAGACTTTGTGGCAGAATGGACCCACTCTCCATCAAATCCTGGGTGCCCCAGTGAGCAGAAATCGGAACCTAAGGTTCCAGTCTTCACTGACCCTCACTGGACTCTCTACTTCGACGGCTCCGTGTAGAAACAGGGGGCCGGAGCTGAAATCCTTCTCCTTGCTCCGACCGGGGAGAAGGTCAAATACATGGTTCACCCTGACTTCAAGGCGACCAACAACATGGCGTAGTATGAAGCACTAATCTATGGGCTCAAGGTGGCACTAGCATATGGTGTCAAGCAGCTGTTGGTAAAGGGTCATTCGCAGCTCATTAGAAAACAAGTTAAAGGTGAATGCTATTGCAACAACCCTCAACTAGTTGCATATCTTCTTGAAGTCCAGAAGCTTCAGAAGGATTTTGAAGTCCTGGATCTTTACCATGTCCAACATCTCAACAACGCTGAAGCTGACGAACTCTCGATGAAAGCTTCAACCGGAGCTCCGGCTCGCGACGGAACCTTTGTCCAGAGATTGTCAAGACCAATAGCTCAGCCTGCCGAACTGAGCGAAGGGGGCGAGACCAACACCTCGAAGCTAGCGGTCCCGCTGGCCCTATTACCATGGCGTCCATCAAGGGTCGTAGGTGCTGCAGGAAGCTCCGAGCAACCCAACACACAAGACTTAGAAGCTCAAGTTAGCTCCGATGCATGGATCTCGGAGATCCGGAGCTACTTGAAAGAGAACATATTTCCTGAAGACAATGTATCTGCTGACCGGATAGTCAGATTGGCTAAAAGATACACACTGGTGGAAGGGGATCTCTACCGGCGTGGTGCCAATGGCGTCCTAATGCGGTGCATCACAAGGGAAGAAGGTCGCGAGCTCCTCGCGGAAATCCAAGGAGGTGAGTGTGGGAACCACACGTCTTCCCACACATTGGTCGGTAAAGCGTTTCTACATGGTTTTTACTGGCCTACAGCACTCCAGGATGCAACTGAGCTAGTGTAGAAATGTGAAGCATTTCTGGTTCATGTGAAGGAAATTCACACACCAGCTCAACCTCTACAAATGATACCTCCGACATGGCCATTCGTTGTGTGGGGTATGGATATTTTGGGACCTTTCCCAAAAGCCGTCGGAGGTTACAAGTACCTGTATGTCGCCATCGACAAGTTCACCAAGTGGCCAGAAGCAACTCCAGTTGTGACAATAAACAAGCAATCAACTATCAAGTTCTCGCAGTCCATAGTATGCAGATTTGGAGTCCCAAACAAGATCATAACCGACAACGGGACCCAATTCACAAGTTTTGCATTCCAAGGATATTTCGAAGACCTCGGCATTCAAGTCAGCTACGCTTCCGTGGCTCACCCGGCAAGCAATGGCCAAGATGAGAGAGCAAATGTAGAAATTCCAAAAGGACTCAAGACGCGCACATATGAGCGCTTGAAAAAACATGGAGCCAACTGGATTGAAGAGCTTCCGCCCACCTTGTGGGCAAACAGGACAACTCCAAACTGGTCAACCGGAGAGACACCCTTCTTCCTGGTGTACGAAGCTGAAGCAGTCATTCCTCCGAAAATCACCTTGGGGTCGCTTCGGGTCCAGACCTTCGACGCAGCCACGCAGGACCAGCTCTGGCGTGAAGGCCTTGACCTCATTGAAGAGGGAAGGTGCCGAGCAGCTATTCGAAATGCACGATACCGCCAAGCGCTCCGCTGTTATTGCCAAAGGCATGTGCATAGCCGACAGCTCGAGGAAGGCAATCTGGTGCTACGGAGAATACAAACTCGAGAAGGGTTAAACAAACTTTCCCCCAGCTGGGAAGGACCCTTTCAAGTGATCAAAGAATCCTGTCCCGGATGCATTCGCTTGGCAACCGAGGATGGGACACCGCTTCCTAATCCTTCGAACATTGAGCACCTCTGTAAGTTTTACGCTTAATTCACGGAGGTGAGTCTGTAATTACATATGATGTGTGTTATAGCATCATTGTACAGAGACGGTTAGCTCCTCCGTGAGGACAGCCGGACCTTTCCAGGAAGGTCTGCAAAGCTCAGGCAACACTTGACACAGTCTTAGAACTAAAAGTGTAGCTAGCTATTCTGGTTCGAACAAGAAATGTAACACACTTAGCTTGGTTCCATACCCTAAGAGTGTACTTGTCTCACCTGTGTCCTGGACCTATAATGAAAGACAACAATATGTGAAAACAGACTCCACGTGCATTTATTTTGTATAGGCTCATTCTTTTTTATTTTTCTCTTTCTTGTCTATAACAAAGTTGTGCAATTCTTAAGAAATTTAGCTCGAACAATTCATATATAATTCAAGTTGCATTGTTAATTCTTTCGGGTCTTAACATTGTTGAATGGCCTACTTGCCTGAACGCCAAGCCAATCTAGGTCTGGAGTGTGCTATCAGCTTAGCCTGGTTCTGCACCCTAAGTACGCCACTCTACCTACAACCCGGTAGGCCTAAGTAAGGTGAGTCCAGAAAATGATTGGACCTGGAGAAAATAAACAAATGCGCTTGATTCTATATAGAATTGATGTCGGCCTAAAATTTCATATGGGAATAGTAAGTCGCAAATGAGTTATATACGAGAAATGAATTTTACTATTTTCTCGACTTCGGTGTGCAGGAAACATAAAAATCTCTTGATGATAGTGAACGACGTCGGAGCTATCAAAGCTTCGACATACCCCAAGGGGGCTCGACGTCGATGTTTTAAACATTGATAGTGGGCGTCACCGGAGCTATCAAGTTCCAACAAATCTAGGGGGATAGCCATCAATGTGAAGAAATAAAAGGAATTGAAGAAAAGATGGTAGAAGGACACCCCAATGGGGTCTGCTGACGATGCTCTACGCGTTGACAGTGGTCACTGCCGGAGCTACTAAGCTCTGACAACCCCAGAGGGCCAGCCGTTGACACTCTACTTGTTGACAGTGGTCGCCGCCGGAGCTACTAAGCTCCGACAGCCGCAGGGGGCCCTTGCTGTCGGCGCAACAAAACTTCGCACCTATCCTCTACAAGTTTGAAGCACTCAAGTCTTCAACAAAATGCTACATCCTTTTGGTACATGTTCGCAATAAAATTATGTACATCTACCAGGGGGCCGACTATGACAAAGGTTGAAGACAAAAAATGAAATTCATAAATTTCATGGATTTTATTCATCTGAAGACAAGAGATTACAAAATTGGAGAAAAGAAGAGAAGATACAAGTGGGAGCCAAAAGGAGGAAGTCCTATGTTCTATGGAAGAACAAGGAGACCTTCTGGGCAACCTCTGACACGCTGGTCTTCGCGACGTCTCACTCTTCGTCGATGGGACATTCAAGCACCGAGTTTAGTGGGAAGTGAGGATCCCGGCTCGTGTAGCACGTCAGCATGTATTCTGCGACGTTCTTCGCCAGAGATTTTCCTTTAGTTTCCAACTAATCCGCGATGACATCGCCCATCGCACCAAGTTTGTTGCCAACCGAGCTCAGCGCCTCTAACGCATGGTCCAGCTCTGGCTCCGAACTGTCCGGACGCACGGGACTAAAGCCCAGCGGTGTCAGCGCGACATTGTCTTTGACCAAGAACTCCCATACTTGTTGGGACTCCGCATCCCTTGAGCCCCAAATATCTTCCAAAGACCTCTGGGCCGCCTCAAGCTCCGAACCCTCCCGGGCAAGGCGCTTGACCTCCCAGGCGTGCTGTTGAATACTCTCAACAACTTGCTTTTCAAGGTTGGCAAGCTCCTTTTCTCGGATGTGGATCCAGTTTTGCGTTGAACTAGGTCTTTCTCCCTGCCTTGCACCTTCTTCTCCCTAGCAGCGACTTCGACCTCCCTTTTGGTAAGGTCCTGTCCCCGCTGCCAGGCCTTCACCTCTTCGCTCTTGCAGAGCTCCTCTAGCTTTTTGGTACTCTGCAAGGATCTTGTCACTCAAAGCCAACCTTTGGGCGAGCTCCTCCTCCCTCCTCACGAGGTCATCCCTCAGCTCCAGGAGTTTTTGCTCTTCCTCTTCGAGCTTTTTCTCTCGCTCATCAAGACCCTCCCGGCGCTTGACGAGGCCTTCGTGGATGGAATTGATGTTCTCCTGGTGACCATTCGCCACCTCATTAGCAGCCAGGGCTTGTTCATATATAGCCCGGGACTGATGATCGCACCATGCTTTTCCTCTCATCCAGTAGTTGGCCCCAGTATTCCATCCCGGCCTTCTCCCTCTTGACCCACTCCTTGTCGTCGGCCAGCCTTGTTTGTGCCAGCTTTGTCTCGAATTGGAGTCGATTGCGCCACCTCCTAAGAGTTTGGCGCTGAAAGTGCATCTAGGACTCCCTTGTGGGTTTTGGATGATTTATGACAAGCAATTGGGATCCTAACCTTTTGATTGAGATGAATGCGGGCCAATAATGAAAAATGAGCAAAATACCAAAAAGAAGGGATAATGAGGAGCAAAGTGAACTTGAGCTCAAGGAAAAGAAATAGTAGACTATTGTGTATGGAGTGTGTTAAGGAAACACACCCAAGAGCTCAATCATATTTAAGCACACACACATATTGCAAAAAGTTACACAGGACCGGACTAGTCCGTTGTTAACCGGACTAGTCCGATATCCTTTCTGCACCAGATCGGACAAGTCCGATATCTGTCGGACTAGTCCGATATCTTTCTGACTTGAGTCGGACTAATCCTCCCCAGGGCGGACTAGTATTCAACACACTTCACAAGTCACACAAAATTGGACAAGTCCGTTGTTAATCGGACTAGTCCGATATTCCTTTTGATCCACTTCGAACAAGTCCGATGTTTACACAGACTAGTCCGAAATACCCACTGATCTAAATCGGACAAGTCCTCCAAGTACGGAATTGTCATCCAACACACTTAGGGTTTCATATGTCTGGACAAGTCCGATGTCTATCGGACTAGTCCGAAGATTTCTAGTAGTGAAATCGGACAAGTCCGTTTTCGACCAGACTAGTCCGATATTTCGGGACACTTAGGGTTTGCTACACACAGCACGCCGGACTAGTCCGGTGACCACCACGGACTAGTCCGATCTTTCGGGACCCTAACGGTCACTTTTAGAAACCCCATATAAATAGAGGTGCACGGCCCACTTTTACTCTCTCTCGAACCCTAGCGCCGTCACACCTCCCAAGAGACTCAGAAACCACTTCTCTACACGAAATTAAGTGCAAAATCGATCAATCCTTTAAGGATCACTTCTAGATCATTGGAGAGAAACTTGGCACACATAATTGAGCTCTTGGCTTGAATCTCTAACACACTCTTGCGTTTCAATTGTAATCTCTGAGTGTGTTTTTGGTGGCTTTGTGATTTGTAATCTAAGGGAGCTCTCAACGTGTGAGAACGCCCCTTGAATTTGGTTATTCACCCCTTTGTGATTAGTGGAAGAGGATTGGCCTTTGTGGCGATCCGACGAGGGTAGGGTTGGAGAAGACCCGGTCCTTTTGTGGACTCCTCAACGTGGACGTAGGTTGCCTTCGTGGTAGCCGAACCACGGGATAAATCGTGTGTCTTGTCCTTTTTGTGTTCTTCACTCAAATTGATCAACTTACTCTAGGGTTTGATACACATTGTTTAATTTACAATAAATTGTAGAACACTAGCCTTAATTGTGATACAATCCAATATACAACTGTTAAACTGTTGTTTGTCTATATTTTCGCTGCACACATTGAAGAATCAATCTAATCGATTAATCTTGATCAACTTAGTCCGTGAACACCGGACTAGTCCGCACCTTACCGGACTAGTACGATTTCTCTGGTGTTGAACTTGTTGTTGAGTGTTGCAGGATCCAACAAAAATTCAAAAGGCCTATTCACCCCCCTCTAGGCCTACATTCAATTGGTATCAGAGCAGGTTCTTCAAGAAAGAGCTTAACCACTCGAAGAGATCATGTCGGACATGAAGGACGTCCACAAAATCAACAACCAAGAGGAAGTCAACAACGACAAGACCCAAAAACTGGAGAAGTACCTCGAAGCCATTCAAGACTTCGAGGACGACGATGAGGAGACGCTGGAGCTAAAGGCGCTCCTAAAAAAGAAGGCACTTTCCAAAGGGAAAGCGAAAGTTGAAAAGAAGGGGAGTAGTCACACCGACTACTCTCGATATCCTTTTAATTATGATTGCCTAAATTCCAATAACAATCACTACTTATCTATCCCACTTGGAAAAGCCCCACACTTTGATGGGAGTGATTACTCCATGTGGAGGCAGAATATGAAGATGCATTTGATTTCCCTCAACCCAAGTTTATGGCATGTTGTATGTATAGGGATAGATATTCCGGATGACGATGAAGAGCTCACCCGAAGTCAAGAGCAGGCCATCCATAGAAATGCTCAAGCTGCAGCCGTAATCACCTCCTCTCTCAGTCGAGACGAGTTCACCAAGGTGGATGGACTCGAAATTGCTAAGGAGATATGGGATACACTACAAACAGCACATGAAGGTGACCGGCATGTGCGTGAGGCAAAAATTGAAGTGATCGAAGGGGAACTAGGAAGATTCGCGATTGAGGAAGACGAGTCACCCCAGGACATGTACAACCGATTGAAGACACTTGTCAACAAGGTTCGATCATATGGGAGCAAGAAGTGGAATGACCACGAGGTGGTAAAGCTCATCCTTAGAGCTTTTATGCATCGCAATGTCACGCTATGCTCAATGATCAGAGAAAGCCCCGGTTACAAAAGGATGACACCGGATGAATTGCTTGGTAAAATTATCAACTTTGAAATGATGGAGAAACAAGCCAAGCACGTCAAAGAAATTGCCGACCTCACCTCGGCCAAGAAGAAAGGAGTTTCCCTAAAATCTACTCTCAAGCCTCTATCCAAACAAGCAAGAGAAGCACAACTAGAGGATGACAGTGATGACAAGAGTAGTGAGCTAGATGAAGAAGATATGATTTTGTTCATGTAGAAGTTCAAGAGAATAATGAAGAAGAGACAAGGAACAAAATCAAGTGAAGGAAAGTACAAGGAAAGGACGAAGCCAAAGATGAGGCGGGCGTGCTATAATTGTGGTGAGTATAACCACTTTATAGTCGATTGCCCGTATGAGGACAACAAGAAGAAAACTAAAGAAACCAAGCCTCAACCTAAGAAATTCTTCAAGAAGAAGAAACAAGCCGAACAAGCACACATTGGGAAGGAGTGGGACTCAAACGATGAGTCCTCATCATCCGATGAAGAAGAGATGGCTAGCATAGCCATAGAAAGCACATCCAAGAAATCCACACTCTTCCCCACACTCGGTGCAAAGAAGGGAAATGGCACTTGTCTCTTGGCAAAGGAAGGTAAACGCAAGGTAAACATCAAAACCCCTTCCATGCATTCCTACTCTAGTGATGATGAACTAGATAGTGATGATGAGGACATGCTAAATGGACTAGATAGGAAAACTGCTGCTAAAATGAGATTTTTACTTGACCAACTTGTTGAGAAGGAGAGGTTAATTGATCGTCAAGAGGACATGATTATCTCCCAAAAGGAGAAGTATGTCAAACTTGACAAACTCCTAGAGCTTGAAAAGGAGAAAAACAGTTCACTAGAGCTTGAGCTAGCTTCAAGCAAGAAAACTTGCTTGGAGTTAACCGACTCAAATGTTGCAATCAAGGACCAACTTGCTGACCTGATCAAGGTTAACAAAATCCTTGAAATGCAAGTTGAGTCACTCAAGCTAAGTGAACCTTCCTCCTCTTCAAGTTCACCTTCTCAACCCACTAAAACTGATATTGCTCATACGTGCACATGTAGTAAAATCAACACCAGTTTGAAGGAGAAGTCAACCTCCACAAAGGATAAAAATTCTACCCAGTATGGAATATTTGACAAGGAGAAGATCAATTATGCACGTAGTGCATACTTGGTCCAAAGACCTCCAAATGTCAAATATGGCATTGGTTACTCTTATGGTGTAAAGCAATATGCTGGAAGTCGTAAGAATAACAGGGGAATGATCTCTTTTGTGAAGGGAAGATCCCCTCAAACTGATATGTTGAAGAATAAGAAACTGAACTCGCATGAATACCGGACTAGTCCGGTCAGTGTCCGGACAAGTCCGACCACCCAGACTAGTCCGATTCATAAACAACAGCAGATTCTATTTAAAACTTTTGATGCCTCTTATGTATTAATGAGAAACAATCTTGGTAAGGTTTATGCTTATTATGTTGGGCCACGCCATGGGAACACAAAATCCCATGTGTAGGTGCCCAAATGTATTGTAACTAACCTCCAAGGACCCAAGCAAGCTTGGGTACCTAAAACCAAAGCATAATTTGTTTTTGCAGGCCTATTCCTCCGGTGGATCCAAATGGGTGCTAGACAGTGGATGCACCAACCACATGACCGGAGAAAGAAGGATGTTCGTGGAATATGAAGAAAACGAGGACCCAAACGAAGGCATCTACTTCAGAGATAATAGTCAAGGAAGGGTGCTCGGTACCTGTAAAATTGCAATATCCTCTGAACACACGCTTTCTCAGGTTTTACATGTTGAATCTTTAGATTATAACCTGCTGTCCATATCTCAACTATGTGACAAAGGTTATAATTGCTTGTTCACTAACGAGGGTGTGACCGTCTCAAAAAGGAGTGATGGTTCCGTTGCATTCAAGGGTATGTTGAAGGGAAAGCTTTACCTTGTTGACTTCAACAAGGATAAAGCCGAACTCGACACATGCTTGATTGCAAAAACCAACATGGGTTGGCTGTGGCATAGACGGCTAGCACATGTTGGTATGAGGAATCTTCAAAAACTTCTCAAGGGCGATCACATCCGAGGTTTGAAAGATGTTGTTTTTGAGAAAGACAGGCCTTGTAGCGCGTGCCAAGCCGGGAAGCAAGTTGGAGCACATCATCCCGCAAAGAACATCATGACTACAACAAGACCGCTCGAACTACTTCACATGGACTTGTTTGGTCCAGTTGCTTACATAAGCATCGGCGGTAACAAATACGGTTTAGTTATCATTGATGATTTTTCTCGCTTCACTTGGGTTTTCTTTTTGCATGATAAGTCAGAAACACAAGGAACACTCAAGAAATTCTTCAAGCGAGCTCAAAACGAGTTCTCACTGTCAATCAAGAGTATTTGAAGTGACAATGGCACGGAGTTCAAGAACATACAAGTGGAGAAGTACCTTGATGAAGAGGGCATCAAGCACGAATTTTCAGCGCCATACTCACCACAACAAAATGGAGTTGCCGAAAGGAAGAACCGAACACTCATAGAGATGGCAAGAACTATGCTCGATGAATACAAGACTTCGGATCGATTTTGGGCGGAAGAGATTAACAACGCTTGCCACGCCGCAAATCGACTTTATCTTCATCGACTACTCAAGAAAACTCCCTATGAGCTACTCACCGGTAACAAACCAAACATTTCTTACTTTCGAGTTTTCGGTTCTCCATGTTATATCCTGAACAAGAAGCCCAGGACTTCAAAGTTCGCTTCGAAGTCTGATGAAGGTTTCTTGCTCGGTTACGATTCGAACACCTACGCCTATCGTGTTTTCAACAAGGCCTCTGGACTTGTTGAAGTAGCACGTGACGTAGTGTTTGTTGATACTAACGGCTCCCAAAAGGAGCAAGTTGATCCATGTGAATTAGGTAAAGAAGAAGCTCCTTGTCTAGCATTGAAAAGAATGGCTCTAGGTGAAGTTCGACCACAAGAATCACCTTCACACATAAATGAGGAAAATGAACCACAAGAGGAGACCAACAATCAAGGGGGAGCTTCAACACAAGCACGAGAGTATGAGGATGATCAACAAGTCAACGATGGCAACCACTCAGGGGGAGAAGAAAACGATCTTGAAGACACAACTCCCCAAGTGCCCCACCCAAGAGTACACCAATGCATTCAAAGGGATCACCCAATCGACAACATCATCGGTGACATCCAAAAGGGAGTGATCACTAGATCTCGCATAGCTAACTTTTGTGAGCATTACTCGTTTGTCTCCTTTTTGGAACCACGCAGGATTGAGGATGCATTGAAGGATCCGGACTGGGTGGTGGCAATGCAAGAAGAATTGAACAACTTCAAGACGAACGAGGTGTGGGAACTTGTGGCAAGACCCAATGCAAACATAGTGGGCACCAAGTGGGTCTTCCGCAACAAACAAGACGAGCACGGAGTGGTAACAAGAAACAAGGCGCGACTTGTGGCCAAAGGGTACTCACAAGTCGAAGGTTTGGATTTTGATGAGACTTTTGCTCCAGTAGCTAGGCTTGAATCTATTAGAATATTACTTGCATATGCTACTCACCATGATTTCAAGCTGTATCAAATGGACGTGAAAAGCGCCTTCCTCAACGGACCGATCAAGGAAGAAGTGTACGTGGAGCAACCACCCGGGTTTGAAGACGAAGAATTTCCCAACCACGTATATAAATTGCGTAAGGCTCTCTACGGCCTCAAACATGCTCCTAGAGCTTGGTATGAGTGTCTTAGAGATTTCTTAATTGAAAATGGTTTTCAAATTGGCAAAGTAGACTATACATTATTCACAAAGAATTTAGATAATGATCTTTTTATCTATCAAATCTATGTTGATGACATAATATTTGGGTCAACTAACCAATCCTTCTGTGAAGAATTTAGTAGAATCATGACAGACAGGTTTGAAATGTCAATGATGGGAGAATTGAAGTACTTCTTGGGATTCCAAGTGCGGCAACAGAGGGAAGGAACGTTCATAAGCCAAACAAAGTACACACAGGACATACTCAAGAAGTTTGGCATGGACAAGGCAAAGACCATAAAGACCCCCATGGCAACGAATGGCCACTTGGATCTCAATGAAGATGGACCTAGCGTCGATCAAAAGGTATATCGCTCCATGATTGGATCTGTACTTTACTTATGTGCATCTAGGCCAGATATTATGTTGAGTGTATGTCTGTGTGCACGATTTCAAGCCAACCCTAAGGAATGTCACTTGACAGCTGTAAAAAGAATCTTGAGATATTTAGTTCATACACCCAACCTTGGTCTTTGGTACCCAAAAGGCTCAAAATTCAATCTCATTGGTTACTCCGATGCAGATTATGCCAGGTGCAAAGTAGATAGAAAAAGCACCTCCGGCACATGCCAATTCCTAGGGAGATCCTTAGTTTCTTGGTCATCCAAGAAACAAAATTCCATTGCTTTATCCACAGCCGAAGCGGAGTATGTTGCAGCCGGGAGTTGTTGTGCACAACTCCTTTGGATGTGACAAACTCTAAGAGATTACGGTTACAATATGAACCGTATTCCTCTTCTTTTTGACAATGAGAGTGCCATTAAAATAGCCCACAATCCAGTTGAGCACTCTAGAACTAAACAGATAGACATAAGACATCATTTCTTGAGAGACCATTCCATGAAAGGAGACATTACCATCTCACATGTCAACACCCAAAAACAATTGGCCGACATATTCACCAAGCCACTTGATGAAAAGTGTTTTTGCGAACTCCGAAATGAACTAAATATCCTTGATTCTCGGAGTGTGGCTTGAAAAATTGCATACCTGTATGAACTCTTCAAAATTTTGACAGAATTGTGAAAAACATCCCTCTTCATTTTTTCTCGAAAAACTATGTCAATTATTAGATCTTGATGAATTATGATCATTGTGTGATTGTTGTATGCTTACTGGTCAAATTCATAAAGAATAATTGATTTGTTTTCCCCCTCCTATTCTCTATTAGTGAACCTTCAAATATATATGAATGGGCTATGCAATTTATACTGGTGACCACGGACTAGTCCGTTGTTACCCGGACTAGTCCGCTCTTGCAGACTAGTCCGCAGAGTGTCGGTTAGGCCGGACTAGTCCGATAGACCACGGACTAGTCCGATATAGCTCTCTGGATGTCTTCGGACTAGTCCGGTCATGTCCGGACTTGTCCGATTTTTAGTGTCCATAACCCTAGCCGCCACCAAACCCTAATCTTCTCATCCCCACTTTTGCTAACGCTTTCCTCTCTCTTGCGCTCGAGCCACCAAGGCGATTCTTTGCTCCCTCCATCGAAAAAGTCCACATTTGGGCGGAGATCAAGCTTGACCTCTTGGGGATTGAAGCTAGCGGACTTGTCCGGCCTCTAACCCCCAAATCTTCAAGCATCAATCGATTTCTTTGGTAAATTTCTTCAAAACCCTAGAAATCTTGTTTTTCTCCATTGTTGATTGTATAGCCTAGCATCCTTCACTAGATACATGCTTATTTGATGTACTACGTGTATGCTAGACTAGATTTGCATTAGGAATCATTCCTTGATCAATCTGTTAGGTTTTTGAGGATGAACACCGGACTAGTCCGGTCCATGCACGAACAAGTCCGGTCCACCGGACTAGTCCGTGCCTGTGCACCGGACAAGTCCGATGTTTCTGAACTGAAAACCTAATTTTTCAATTCCTTAATGCAATTCATTGCTATCCTTTCATACTTATGCCTTGTATCACTTACCATCATTCTTGCAAAATCATTCTCAGATCATGTCGAGCTCAAACAACGAAATCTCCGACTTTGAGGCCGAGTTGGACCAAGAAGTGGCACCTCGGTCCTCGACAGGTCTTGGCAAGAAACGCCAAGAAAGACCCTCGGAGCCAACTCCTTCACCTCCTCAGGTTCGGAGGAAGGTGCTGGCAAAGAAGCCAGTGTCAAAGGCAGCAGCATCCGCAAGTGCCCGCCAAGCCAAGTCCAAGGGCAAGGGGATAGCAACGGGGCCAGTCGGACCCTTGAAGCTCCATGCTCCTAGGGAAGGGGTCTAGGACCCTACTGAGGAGAAATTCAAAGGCAAGGGCAGTGATTCTGCAGCCAAGTTCAGAAGCATTGACCGGTATGGCAGGCCAAAGCAAGCTGTCGATTGAAGGTTTTGGTGCAACTTCCATGCAGACTTCTAGAAATCGGTGTATCTACCGATGAAGACCCCCGTGGTGCGCAGTCAGTGGATTGACTGGGCACACCTTGAGAAGAAGAAGTGCTCAGCTTTTGATGAAGTCATTGCAGCAGTTGAGAGGCATGGCTTGAAGGATCTCTTTGCCTTCAGGCATAACTGGAATGATGAAGTGATTGCACAGTTCTTTGCAACTTGCCACTTCTCAAGTGAGGATGAAGAGAGTGTTACTTGGATGACACACGGATCTAAGTATAGTATCACTCAGGAGGACTTTGCTAATCTGCTCCATCTGGACACCTTTAGACATGACAGGCTGATCATCCACAACATAGGTGTCATGGAGAAGGATAGGATGAAATTCCTATATGAGCCGAACTCAAAGTTTGTCCCTCCCTCTACAAAGTACATGAAACCATTCTTTGTGGTCCTCAACAGAGTGCTGAGGAAGGCTATTGCTCCTAAAGATGGAGATGCAGGGAGCGTGCAGGGTTACCTCCGAACCCTAATGAGGGTCATAAGCAAGGACCGCCCATTTGATGTGGCGAAATATATTTGGAATGATATGGTCAACATATCCTGCACGCCTAACAGGTCTTGTGGCTATGCTCCCTACCTCATGTATATGATTGAGAAAATCACAGGTATTGAGTTCGTAAAGGATGTGGAGCACACTCCTTTGAGGCCTCAGAAGCCTCAACTAAGTGAGTGTCCAGGCTGCTCCCTCGCCGGCCTCCAGTCCTGAGGCACAGGCAAGATCAAGAAGCGATGCTAGGGCTGTCCCTACCTCTAGGGAAGCCCCTCAGAGAGGATGAACTAGTGGAATCCTCAAGTACCTGTCTGCCATATTCTCCTCCTGCAAAAAGACCGAAGTGAAGGTCCACAAGCTCAACAAGAGAAGAAAGGAGGACATGAAGTATATAAAAGCCAATATGAAGCAAATCTGCCAGAAGCTGGAGATCGACCCCATTGGATCTCCAGTGATTTCTGAAGAGTCCGACCCGGACTTCACCGAGCTCGGGCCTCTTAACCCCTCCGAGCTTGCCTACTTTGGCATTGGGGGCTCGAGCGACTCCGTCCCTCCTCCTTCCCCTCCTTGTCAAGCTAATGATGATGAAGACGAAGACGACGACGAGAGGACCGACAATGAAGAGTGAAGACCTTAGGACCCTCCTCTCCTTCTTTTTGGTGTCTTGATGCCAAAGGGGGAGAGATTGAGGGGGAGTCATAGATTTAGCTATGGTAGGGTGCGAGGAGAGAGCTCTCTTTGTCTTTCTTTGTGATTGTAATGTTGTAACGCTGTTTTCATATCAACTATGGTTCTATGTTGAAATACTTAATTAATTTGCAAGTATGTGTTGAAATCTGCAATTTTGCTCCTGAAATGACATATGTACTTTGTATTGTTTCATCAATGTAAATTATGTAATTCTCAATGTTTTAATGCACTTAGTTATGCATCCCACTATAAAGAATGCACATATGGACATTTCTCTTACTGCTTGATGTATTTTTGAGTCATATGTGCATACTTTATGAAAATCTCATCTCTTTTTGTCATATTTTGTGAAATCTCAATTGGTTGTCATCAATCACCAAAATGGGGGAGATTGAAAGTGCATCTAGGACTCCCTTGTGGGTTTTGGATGATTTATGACAAGCAATTGGGATTCTAACCTTTTGATTGAGATGAATGCAGGCCAATAATGAAAAATGAGCAAAATACCAAAAAGAAGGGATAATGAGGAGCAAAGTGAACTTGAGCTCAAGGAAAAGAAATAGTAGACTATTGTGTATGGAGTGTGTTAAGGAAACACACCCAAGAGCTCAATCATATTTAAGCACACACACATATTGCACAAAGTTACACAGGACCGGACTAGTCCATTGTTAACCGGACTAGTCTGATATCCTTTCTGCACCAGATCGGACAAGTCCGATATCTGTCGAACTAGTCCGATATCTTTCTGACTTGAGTTGGACTAATCCCCCCCAGGGCGGACTAGTCTTCAACACACTTCACAAGTCACACAAAATTGGACAAGTCCGTTGTTAACCGGACTAGTCCAATATTCCTTCTGATCCACTTTGGACAAGTCCGATGTTTACACGGACTAGTCCGAAATACCCACTTATCTAAATCTGACAAGTCCTCCAAGTGCGGACTTGTCATCCAACACACTTAGGGTTTCATATGTCCGAACAAGTCTGATGTCTATCGGACTAGTCTGAAGATTTCCAGTAGTGAAATCGGAAAAGTCCGTTTTCGACCGGACTAGTCCGATATTTCGGGACACTTAGGATTTGCTACACACAGCACACCGGACTAGTCCGGTGACCACCACGGACTAGTCCGATCTTTCTGAACCCTAACGGTCACTTTTAGAAACCCCATATAAATAGAGGTGCACGGCCCACTTTTACTCTCTCTCGAACCCTAGCACCGTCACACCTCCCAAGAGACTCAGAAACCACTTCTCTCCACGAAATTAAGTGCAAAATTGATCAATCCTTTGAGGATCACTTCTAGATCATTGGAGAGACACCTGGCACACATCATTGAGCTCTTGGTTTGAATCTCTAACACACTCCTGCGTTTCAATTGTAATCTCTGAGTGTGTTTTTGGTGGCTTTGTGATTTGTAATCTAAGGGAGCTCTCAACGTGTGAGAACGCCCCTTGAATTTGGTTATTCACCCCTTTGTGATTAGTCGAAGGGGATTGGCCTTCGTGGAGATCCGACGAGGGTAGGGTTGGAGAGGACCCGGTCCTTTTGTGGACTCCTCAACATGGACATAGGTTGCCTTCGTGGTAGCCGAACCATGGGATAAATCGTGTGCCTTGTCCTTTTTGTGTTCTTCACTCAAATTGATCAACTTACTCTAGGGTTTGATACACATTGTTTAATTTACAATAAATTGTAGAACACTAGCCTTAATTGTGATACAATCCAATATACAACTGTTAAACTGTTGTTTGATTCTATATTTCCGCTGCACACATTGAAGAATCAATCTAATCGATTAATCTTGATCAACTTAGTCCGTGAACATCGGACTAGTCCGCACCTTACCGGACTAGTCCGATTTCTCTGGTATTGAACTTGTTGTTGAGTGTTGCAGGATCCGACAAAAATTCGAAAGGCCTATTCACCCCCCCCTCTAGGCCTACATTCAGGCGCTCCTCCTCGAGGGCCATGCTGTCATGATAAAATGCAAGCTGGACCTGACGAAGGCTGGAGCAAGCATTGCCGATGGATAGCGATAGGGGGATTGGCTCCGGACCTGTCGGTGTCCTCTCCGCTGACACCAGCGTGTTCTCCAAAATAAAAATTGGGTTCCACTCTACAAAAGCGGTCCCCTGAGATTCCGCGGTACTAGGGCCGCCCTCTGGGAGTGCCTTGATCGACGCCGAGGTAGGTCCTGCAATGGGAGTTTCTACCTACGGAGTCAGCTCCGAAGGTCCCACCGCCAGGTCATCATCAACTGGTCCCTTAAGCAGAGGACTGGTCACTCCGTCTTGGCACCCTTGCTCAGGAGCGGGTACCCCCAGAACTACCCCCTCCAGGACAGGCAGTGAAGACCCAGCCGGAGCTGAGGCCATCTTCGGCTCCGACACTGGTGCTTCCTCCACTGCTGGTTCAGGCACTGGCGCTTCGACCTCCATCGGTTCATGTGCCAGCACCTACACGTCAATCGGCTTAGGCTCTGGAAGTTCATGAACTGCCGACTCTGCCTCCAGGGCATCAGTAACATTCGACTCGAAGGCTGGAACTTCAGCTACCTCCAACTCTGAGGCCGCAGCGTCCATCATCACTGCATCCAAAACCGGAGCTTCAGTCTCCAGAGCTGGTGCCGCTGGTACGTCTTCATTCTTGAGGTCCGGTGCTACCACGAGAGCTTCGGGAGATGTGTCGAGGTCTAGAACCACAACAACTAGCACCGGAGCTGCCGTGACCTCAGCCACCACCTGGGGTGGCGCTGGAGTTGGAGCCGGAGCCTCCGCATGCACAGCATCAGCTGCTGTCACAGGAATCAGAGCTTCAGCCCCTTTTTTGGATGAGGCCGGCGCGTCCATCGTTGCAGTATCCAAAACCAGAGCTTCAGCCTCCGGAGCTGGTGCCACTGGTACTTCTTAATTCTCGAGGTCCGGTGCTACCACGAGAGCTTCAGGAGATGTGTCGAGGTCTAGAACCACGACAACTGGCATCCGAGCTGCCGTGACCTCAACCACCACATGGGACGGAGCTGGAATTGGAGCCGGAGCCTCCGCCTACATGGCATCATCTGCTGTCACAGGAACCAGAGCTTCAACCCCTTTTTTGTATGCCCCATGGATGAAGGATAAAGAAACTCAAAATATGGTTACAACAAAAATAAAAAACTGAGGTAAAAAACAAATTTACCTTGGAAGTCTTCCGCTCTAAATAGCGCGGAACCTCTTCGTCGGATGCTCAGAGCCCGACCCAGTTGCAACTGGTGTAGTAACTCTGGAAGGCTCTTCAGAGCTTTCTTCTACCGTCAGCGACATCTCAGTTGGGACCCCCTCGAATGAGAAGGACCCTCGGACCTAGAGCCCTTAGCTAGCCCTGGTGCAGGAGTCACCTGGTCAGAGCTGGCGTTCCGGGGAGACGCCGATGATGGAGTTGGTGTCGCTATCGAAGACCTCTCGCTCCGAGGAGAAGGCACTGAGACAGACGGAGCTCGCCTCATGGAGCTTCAATCAGCACGTCTCAGCTTCCTCTTCCGATCGGAAGGTTTAGCGACGTCCTTGCCCTTGCCGGTGTCTTCAACCCGTCGGCTCGGAGAAGGAAGGGCCGCCCTTTTAGAAACTCCGAAGATTGCTACCCCGGAGGTTGGTCGTCTTTCCACAAGGCCCAAGTCATCCAACAACGGCATCCTCCTCCGGAGCTCTCTGCTCTCCTTTGGTATCATATTCAGAGGCAGAAAGGCCTCCGGTGGAGACACGTTGTCAGGGCTGATGTTCCCATGCTAAAATTTCTTGAGATGGATCTTCAGAGCTTCCTCGCCTAAATTGGTGTTCAAACCAACCTCGATGCGATTGTGATCCATCTCATTGTTGAAGGCCCATGCAGGTAGCTCCCTGGCCCTCCGCGGGGCCCACCTGTTTGCTAAGAAGTTGCCGAAGACCATCTCGTAAGTCACCCCACCTTCGACGCATTCTTGGATTCTATCCAGAATGGGCTTGTATGCCCTCGACAGCTCCGGAACTTCACTCCAAGTGTTGATGTCGACGCAGGGGAGGCCTTCAGGCAGTTCCAGCCTCTCGTGTCCCTCCACGGTGATGACCACCCAGTCTTTCTTCTAATCGTCCCACTTGCCGGAAGGAAAAGAACTCAAGTACTTGAGGGGGCAGTCTTTCCGCTTCACAAAGTAGTAGAAGCCGACGAACTCCTTACTCTTTCTGGTGGAGTGAACCGTGAAGAAAGTCCAAAACAACTCCACGCAAGGAGGCACACCCACCCACATCTCGCAAAAGTGGACGAATGTTGCCACTAGCAAGATCGATTGGGGGCCAAGATGGTGGAGCTGCAGACCATAGAAATCTAGCAGCATCAAGAAGAAAGTAGAAAAAGGCGGGATCAAACCCGCCATGGCGTACCCAAGGAAGTACACCATATCTCTGGCGCGCTCCTTCTTGAAGGGGAGCTTGCCGCAGCGAATGTTGCGGTCGAAGGAGTCACTGGACCACCACATGTAGGTCCGGACCCTCGACAACTCCTTGCTCCTGATGCAGCTCTTGGGAAGTCCCAACTCCATCGCAGCACGCCAGGGCGAGAGTGAAAAAGCAAGTGAAGGTCTGGAGGATTCGAGCGCAAGTTCAAATGAAGGCGTAAGGATTCCCGAAACCATGCGCGCTTTCCTTCTTATGTAAGCCCCCGCAACGCTTGGATGGAAACCGCTAAAAGGCCAAGGATACATTTCAAAAATTACATCCGGCCAATGACAAAGGGGCCCGGGGCCACCCAGACGATCAAGTCGAGGTCCTTATCCCAGGTGAATAGTTGTCATGAGGAGTGGCATGAAACGCAAGGGCAGAGGCCTGACAGGGCCCGCAGAACCGATACGGTTTTTGTATTGGGAACCGTCGACCTTCAATTGCATGAGATCTGCACACGCAAATCTCACCTGCCAGGTCCAGAAGATGTCACACGGCAATGGTTTAACTGCGAACTATCACCTCAACGGTACATCCAAAAACCTTGAAGACACAATGCAGAAATCAAAAGATGGACCCACCTCCGACAAAATGACTTAATCCAAAAGGGTCTCTCCTAGAGGTGGGCCCGGGGGCCACTGTCGGTACCTTGCGTACTGCATACCCCTTGGAACTGCAAAGAGTGCAAAGGAACTCCACCTATCTGAGTTGAAGACCTCCAAAGGCCCCACGTGTTACTCGTAACTGGACCTGCCTCCCTCATATGGTTAGTCCCAGTGCCGCCACGTGTATCATAAAACCGGAGCTACAATCCCTACATAGGAATGCTCCGGACTGGATACCTGTGTGGCACCCCCAGACCTAACCCCCGGCAGAGGGAAGCTCTGGTACCGACACGTGTACCACAACACCGGATCTACTCGTCTAAGATGGTAAGCTCTGAACCTGCAATGCGTCCAACCGCGGGACCTTGAACGTCAACAGGCAGATTGGTGGACCTCCAACAGCTCGGACCTTCGAGGGACATTTAAAGGTTTCAAGACCTGATTGTATGTCATTAATCCAACCTTAATGAAACACGATCGGAGGACCCTTAATACTAGTAACGCCACCATTAATGCACGTTACCATGCTATTAAGGAGAATTAAGTACATTAAATTGTGTATTAGGCATCAGTAAACGCCAGGGCCACATGTTGAGCCAAGCTAACGATGTAACGACCAGCCAATGTACTAAAAAAGGATTGGCCGAGCGATACACGGGGCTAGTCTGGTCTGAGGCTCGCGTTCGGGGAGCTCGTGTCTCTCTGACTGGCGCTCTCAGACTCTCATACACCCAATACAACAACAACAACACACCCGTGGAGTAGGGTATACGCTCAGGCGGCCCGAACCATGTAAATCCTCGTGTCAAGTCACTATCTTGTTCTGAATCCCTAACCGAACTAAGAAACTCCACGGGGTACTAACAGTAGTACCGGTGACATTGTCGAGACCAGCATCTGACAGTTGTGGAGTCCATGTATGTAGGTGTAGATGTTGTTATGATCTATACATAATTCCATTATCATGTTATCATAAACATCATACACCACCACTATAGTATAATTAGGTAATAATATGATAATGTTAATATGAATATGTTAGTGCTTGGTCCCAACATTGGTTCAACGATGTTTAGGTTAGTCATTGCCTTACGGTGGCTTGTGCCGCGTCCCCTTAGGTATTTACTTAATATGCTAGCATGGTGCTAGGATAGTTAAGTAGCATTTGGATGTCTCGTAGACCCAAAGATTGAAGAGGTAGGCAGTAGGTGGTGACATCCCTCTATGTCCTTTGTAATCCTCCACATTTGGCTATGCCACAGGCTCTTGGTGGGAGTCACCTAGTATTGTTAGGGGTAAACTCGTGCTCGATATGTTGGACCACTAAGCCCTAGTGTTCACCATTAGCATATTCATGTGTATTTTGTTAGGCTATATATATGAGTAATTAGAGAATAGTAGGAGTATCTCCGTCTCGTAGTCTAACCCACGCTAGGACAACCTTACCCTTAGAGTAGGTTGCTTAGGTGTGTGTCACACTACCCATACTATCAACTTACCCCTGTCTTGATAATTGATTAGTATCCCATAGCTTGATCATAAGAGTAGTGTTTACTTTACACCACTGCCTTCCTTTCGAGAGATGATCTGTGTGCTTGCAGACCTCATCCCTTATGAGAGATGATCTGTGATGTAAGAAATATCAACAAGCATTTCTGGCTCCGTTGCGGGGGAAGGCAGAGGAAGTGAAGAATAGCTATCATTTGTGATTAAGATATAGGTACTAATAGTTATTAGAAACGATTACCCTTGTTTGTTTTCTCCTTTTGTGGTGAAAACAGAGTAGTGTTGGCTACCCCATTTCATGGGATGGCCAACGAGGACGCTAGTGCTCAACTGCAAGATGATTGAAGGCGTACCTCAATAAATGTCCACTAGGCCACACCATTTCCTTTGGCGGAAGAATTTCAGCTTCCAGTAGGAACCAAAGTCATCCATACCTAACCTTGGGGGAGGCTCCAAGAGTTCTTCTTGGTTTGCCTCCACCATGGGGTGGATAGTTTGCTCTTCATCCAACACTCATATGATGGGTTGGCCTCAACAATCCATGACTACATTTGTGCTGGAGCTGAAAGAGTCCTATTCTCATTCATCATGGATGAGAATATGGTCTCTACTCAGGGGGTGGATTGAAGAATGATATAGGTTCCTTAGCTTAGCATGCACACCACTTAGCAAGGTGGACATGCTAGCTATGGAACTACACCTCCCATTGAAGTATCATGATAGATCAAGTCAATGGAGAAGTGTTTGGAATTATCCAAGCCATGGATATTCACATTTTGTGAAAATCCATGTCAAACATGGTCCACTTAATGAATCATTTTTCTAAGACCCATGGGGATTCTTCCTTCCAAACACAACTCCAATGGCTATCACCAACAAGGAGGTGAAGAGTGAAATCAACATCACTCTTGTAATCAATGAGGCTATGAGGATTTCATGGGATTTAAGTTCAACTAGACTACCTTGAAGTATCTTGTCCATGGCCAATCGAGAAAATCAAGACAACATAAAGCACTGGCCAAGGACAAGAAACTTAAAAGAGCATTTAAGATCAAATATATCCCACAATCACCTGTTGGGATCCCTACCCTTGGACCAAGCCCATGCAACCTAGGGCAAGTGACATTGTGGATGAAGAGTTTCTTGTTTGATTGTGGAGTCCACATGTCATCATGCCCAAAGAAGCTTTTACTCTATGATCAAAGAATGGGTTGACTTAAGGAATATCAAGAAGGTCGAAGTGACACCCCTAAAGAAGGACAAGCCTCACCATGCTCATAAGAGAATATCTTCAAGAGGGAAAAGCCGTCACTACATCAACAAGTCTTCATCAAGATGAAGGAAAGGCTAGGGCCACCATGTGGCCCACATGTCCGGATGATATGCCAAAGCAGATTTGGCATGTCACTTAAGAGAAGTTGTCAACATCTTGAACTCCATGAGTGGACAACAAAATGTCGCACCAAATAGGACGGAGGTAAGTCCCACTCATCAGACTTTAAAAATTCGTTGAGTCCTTGCCAATAGGTAAATTGGTTGCTATCCCATATTTGTTTTCCCCAATTGCATATTTGAATTTCTCATTTGCATTTAGCATGTTTGAATTTCCACACTTGTATGTTGGAAAGTAGAATTTCCAACCTTCCTAAAACTAAAAATTTTGAATTACAAAATAAATTTATTTGGATATGAACCTAGGGCGTAACCACTAGAATTCATCTTCCTAGTTCATACCAAAAATATTTCCCTTAGTAATTCAATGCATTTGCAAGTTGTTTCAAGTTGGGTAAGACAACTGGACAAGGGGTACACCATGCTTTTGAGCTAACATAAATCGTTTTCGAGTTGTTTTGTTTGTTCTTGATTTTAGTATAGCCAAGTAAAAATTTACAAAAGGTTGGAATACCCCATCAAGCGCATATCCCTCCATCGATCTCTATTTGAGTTCATGGTGGAGGAATGCTCAAGAGGGTAACCCAATGGAGGTGGAAGATGAAGCTCATTCAACTCCAACCTCAACATTGAAGATCGCTTCAGAGCTTGAATGCGAGCATTGAAGATCGCTTGTGTCACAAGGTTCTAAGAATTCTTGTTGGATATGGATGTAGCGTGGTCCAACTAGCTTGGGTCTGTTGGTATTTATTAACACCACAGATTATCTTCGGTCAGAGATGAGATCCGCAAGCGCACGGGAGATATATCTGTAGCATTTCACCCAACGGTATTCCCAACTGTATCATATTTATCCCAAAGGAAGGCTATGAAGTAAAGCAAACAATATTGGTTCGATCAAGGTATAGGGTACTAACTAATTATCGGAACAGGAGTAAGATTATAAAAGGGGTAGTCTGACACACACCTAGGCATTCTACTCCAAGGGTAAGGTTGTCCTAGTGATGGTAAAGCTACGAGAAGGTGATGCTCCTACTGTGCTCTAATTACTCATATACACAGCTTATTAGTGTACACATGAATATGCTAATGGTGAATACTAGGGCTTAGTGGTCCAACATATCGGGCATGGGTTTACCCCTAATAACAGGCGTCGCCGAATAGTGGATTTATTTCCACTACCTAAGGATACATTGAATAAGGAATGCCGAATAGTGGATTTATTTCCACTATAGGCGTAGCCGAATAGTGGATTTATTCCCACTACACAACACTGAATAAGGCATGCCCAAAGGATCCAATTCCACAACCTATAATAGATCAGATAGTGGATTCCACCACCGGGTGTGAATTATTATGTTTCCTAGACGCATACTCTGGGTATCATCAAATCAGAATGTCTAGGGAAGATGAAGAGCATACTGCCTTCATCATAGTAGATGGATTATATTGTTACACTGCCATGCCATTCAGTCTCAAAAATGCTGCTTCAACATTTGTGCGAGCTATGTACAAAACTTTTGGAGAGCTCATTAGAGATGCAGTGGAAGTGTACGTCGATGACATTGTCGTCAAGATCAAGAACAAGGAGTCATTTCTCGACACCTTGCAAGTTGTCTTCGACAAGTTGCGAATCGCACACACAAAGCTGAACCAAGACAAGTGTTTCTTTGGGGTTAGCTCCGGAAAGCTTCTTGGATTCTTGGTGAACCCGCAAGGAATAGAGGCGAATCCAGCGAAGATTAAAGCTATTGAAGACATGCGGCCACCAGCTCTCATCAAGGATGTCCAGAAGCTGACTGGGTGTCTAGATGCCCTCAGCCGGTTCATCTCAAGACTGGCGGAACGGGCGCTACCCTTCTTCAAACTATTGAGGAAGTCTAGACCATTCCAATGGTCTGAAGTAGTAGAAAAGGCATTACAAGAGCTGAAGTAGCTCCTCACCACCCTACCAACTTTGGTAGCTCCGAATCCTGGTGAGCCACTTCAACTTTACATGTTAGCAACTGACAAAGTTTTCAGCATGGTCCTGGTTGCGGAAAGACCAGAACCATCCCCAGTTCAAGAATCCAGACCCCTCCGGGAAGGTCCGGAGCTACCTGAAGGCGAGTCTGGGTCCCAACCCCCAGACCCTGATCCTCAAGGTGAGAAGTCAGAGGATCAACCTCCTTCAAATGGAGTTACTATTGCTGAACAAGAAGATTCGGATCCTTCCGGGAGGGTCCGGGTAACTTCAGAAGAAGCTCCGGGTTCCTCTAGCAAGAACTAGGAGGTCCCCAAAAAAGGTCCGAACCCCTCCAGGAGGGTCCGGGTTGATGAGAAGGAAGCACCGGGCCCCTCTAGGAGGTTCCGGACAGTTCAGCGTCCAGTGTACTCCATAAGTGAAGTACTTCATGATGCAAAGACTCGATACCTAGAGGTGCATAAGCTGCTCTATGCAGTTCTTATTGCCTCTAGGAAGCTTCGTCACTACTTTCAAGCTCACAAGATTTCAGTGGTAACCTCTTATACAGTATGTGCAATCTTGCATAACTCCAACTCTACTGGGAACATTGCAAAGTGGGCAGCGGAATTGGCCGAATTCGATCTTGAATTTGTCCCAAGACAAGGATCAAGAGTCAAGCATTGGCAGACTTTGTGGCAGAATGGACCCACTCTCCATCAAATCATGGGGGCCCCAGTGAGCAGAAACCAGAACCTAAGGTTCCAGTCTTCACTGACCCTCACTGGACTCTCTACTTCGACGGCTCCGTGTAGAAACAGGGGGCCGGAGCTGAAATCCTTCTCCTTGCTCCGACCGGGGAGAAGGTCAAATACATGGTTCACCATGACTTCAAGGCAACCAACAACATGGCGTAGTATGAAGCACTAATCTATGGGCTCAAGGTGGCACTAGCATATGGTGTCAAGCAGCTGTTGGTAAAGGGTCATTCGCAGCTCATTAGAAAACAAGTTAAAGGTGAATGCTGTTGCAACAACCCTCAACTAGTTGCATATCTTCTTGAAGTCCAGAAGCTTCAGAAGGATTTTGAAGTCCTGGATCTTTGCCATGTCCAACATCTCAACAACACTGAAGCTGACGAACTCTCGATGAAAGCTTCAACCGGAGCTCCGGCTCGCGATGGAACCTTTGTCCAGAGATTGTCAAGACCAATAGCTCAGCCTGCCGAACTGAGCGAAGGGGGCGAGACCAACACCTCGAAGCTAGCGGTCC
The DNA here is from genome assembly GCA_036927565.1 of Tuctoria greenei. Classification (NCBI taxonomy): domain Eukaryota; kingdom Viridiplantae; phylum Streptophyta; class Magnoliopsida; order Poales; family Poaceae; genus Tuctoria; species Tuctoria greenei. The sequence continues at coordinate 131,700,874 of JAYESD010000001.1, read as the reverse complement.
CGCTGGCCCTATTACCATGGCGTCCATCAAGGGTCGTAGGTGCTGCAGGAAGCTTCGAGCAACCCAGCACACAAGACTCAGAAGCGCAAGTTAGCTCCAATGCATGGATCTCGGAGATCCGGAGCTACTTGAAAGAGAACATACTTCCTGAAGACAATGTATCTGCTGACCAGATAGTCAGATTGGCTAAAAGATACACACTGGTGGAAGAGGATCTCTACCTGCGTGGTGCCAATGGCGTCCTAATGCGGTGCATCACAAGGGAAGAAGGCCGCGAGCTCCTCACGGAAATCCAAGGAGGTGAGTGTGGGAACCACACGTCTTCCCACACATTGGTCGATAAAGCCTTTCTGCATGGTTTTTACTGGCCTACAGCACTCCAGGATGCAACCGAGCTAGCGAAGAAATGTGAAGCATTTCAGTTTCATGCGAAGGAAATTCACACACCATCTCAACCTCTACAAATGATACCTCCGACATGGCCATTCGTTGTGTGGGGTATGGATATTTTGGGAAAGCCGTCGGAGGTTACAAGTACCTGTATGTCGCCATCGACAAGTTCACCAAGTGGCCGGAAGCAACTCCAGTTGTGACAATAAACAAGCAATCAACTATCAAGTTCTTGCAGTCCATAGTATGCATATTTGGAGTCCCAAACAAGATCATAACCGACAACGGGACCCAATTCACAAGTTTTGCATTCCAAGGATATTTCGAAGACCTCGGCATTCAAGTCAGCTACGCTTCTGTGGCTCACCCAGCAAGCAATGGCCAAGATGAGAGAGCAAATGTAGAAATTCCAAAAGGACTCAAGACGCACACATATGAGCGCTTGAAAAAACATGGAGCCAACTGGATTGAAGAGCTTCCGCCCACCTTGTGGGCAAACAGGACAACTCCAAACTGGTCAACCGGAGAGACACCCTTCTTCCTGGTGTACGAAGCTGAAGCAGTCCTTCCTCCGAAAATCACCTTGGGGTCGCTTCGGGTCTGGACCTTCGACGTAGCCACGCAGGACCAGCTCTGGCGTGAAGACCTTGACCTCATTGAAGAGGGAAGGTGCCGAGCAGCTATTCGAAATGCACGATAGCGCCAAGCGCTCCGGTGTTATTGCCAAAGGCATGTGCATAGTCGACAGCTCGAGGAAGGCGATCTGGTGCTACGGAGAATACAAACTCGAGAAGGGTTAAACAAACTTTCCCCCAGCTGGGAAGGACCCTTTCGAGTGATCAAAGAATCCCGTCCCGGATGCATTCGCTTGGCAACCGAGGATGGGACACCGCTTCCTAATCCTTGGAACATTGAGCACCTCTGTAAGTTTTACGCTTAATTCACAGAGGTGAGTCTGTAATTACATGTGATGTGTGTTATAGCATCATTGTACAGAGACGGGTAGCTCCTCCGTGAGGACAGCCGGACCTTTCCAGGAAGGTCTGCAAAGCTCAGGCAACACTTGACACAGTCTTAGAACTAAAAGTGTAGCTAGCTATTCTGGTTCGAACAAGAAATGTAACACACTTAGCTTGGTTTCATACCCTAAGAGTGTACTTGTCTCACCTGTGTCCCGGACCTATAATGAAAGACACCAATATGTGAAAACAGACTCCACGTGCATTTATTTTGTACAGGCTCATTCTTTTTTATTTTTCTCTTTCTTGTCTATAACAAAGTTGTGCAATTCTTAAGAAATTTAGCTCGAACAATTCATATATAATTCAAGTTGCATTGTTAATTCTTTCGGGTCTTAACATTGTTGAATGGCCTACTTGCCCGAACGCCAAGCCAATCTAGGTCCGGAGTGTGCTATCGTCTTAGCCTGGTTCTGCACCCTAAGTACGCCACTCTACCGATAACCCGGTAGGCCTAAGTAAGGTGAGTCCAGAAAATGATTGGACCAAGAGAAAATAAACAAATGCGCTTGATTCTATATAGAATTGATGTCGACCTAAAATTTCATATGGGAATAGTAAGTCGCAAATGAGTTATAGACAAGAAATGAATTTTACTATTTTCTCGACTTCGGTTTGCAGGAAACATAAAAATCTTTTGATGATAGTGAACGATGTCGGAGCTATCAAAGCTTTGACATACCCCAAGGGGGCTCGCCGTCGATGTTTTAAACATTGATAGTGGGCGTCACCGGAGCTATCAAGTTCCAACAAATCTAGGGGGCTAGCTGTCAATGTGAAGAAATAAAAGGAATTGAAGAAAAGATGGTAGAAGGACACCCCAATGGGGTCTGCTGACGATGCTCTACGCGTTGACAGTGGTCACTGCCGGAGCTACTAAGCTCTAACAACCCCAGAGGGCCAGCCGTCGACACTCTACTTGTTGACAGTGGTCGCCGCTGGAGCTACTAAGCTCCGACAACCGCAGGGGGCCCTTGCTGTCGGCGCAACAAAACTTCGGACCTATCCTCTACAAGTTTGAAGCACTCAAGTCTTCAACAAAATGCTACATCCTTTTGGTACATGTTCGCAATAAAATTATGTACATCTACCAGGGGGCCGACTATGACAAAGGTTGAAGACAAAAAATGAAATTCATAAATTTCATGGATTTTATTCATCTGAAGACAAGAGATTACAAAATTGGAGAAAAGAAGAGAAGATACAAGTGGGAGCCAAAAGGAGGAAGTCCTATGTTCTATGGAAGAACAAGGAGACCTTCTGGGCAACCTCTGACACGCTGGTCTTGGCGACGTCTCACTCTCCGTCGATGGGACATTCAAGCACCGGGTTTAGTGGGAAGTGAGGATCCCGGCTCGTGTAGCACGTCAGCATGTATTCTGCGACGTTCTTTGCCAGAGATTTTCCTTTAGTTTCCAACTAATCTGCGATGACATCGCCCATCGCACTGAGTTTGTTGCCAACCGAGCTCAGCGCCTCCAACGCATTGTCCAGCTCTAGCTCCGAATTGTCCGGACGCACGGGACTAAAGCCCAGCGGTGTCAGCGCGACATTGTCTTTGACCAAGAAATCCCATACTTGTTGGGACTCCACATCCCTTGAGCCACAAATATCCTCCAAAGACCTCTGGGCCGCCTCAAGCTCCGAACCCTCCCGGGCAAGGCGCTTGACCTCCCTGGCGTGCTGTTGAATACTCTCAACAACTTGCTTTTCAAGGTTGGCAAGCTCCTTTTCTCGGATGTGGATCCAGATCTGCGTTGAACTAGGTCTTTCTCCCGGCCTTGCACCTTCTTCTCCCTGGCAGCGACTTCGACCTCCCTTTTGGTAAGGTCCTGTCCCCGCTGCCAGGCCTTCACCTCTTCGCTCTTGCAGAGCTCCTCTAGCTTTTTGGTACTATGCAAGGATCTTGTCACTCAGAGCCAACCTTTGGGCGAGGTCCTCCTCCCTCCTCACGAGGTCATCCCTCAGCTCCAGGAGTTTTTGCTCTTCCTCTTCGAGCTTTTTCTCTCGCTCATCAAGACCCTCCCGGCGCTTGACGAGGCCTTCGTGGATGGAATTGATGTTCTCCTGGTGACCATTCGCCACCTCCTTAGCAGCCAGGGCTTGTTCATATAGAGCCCGGGACTGATTGTCGAGGGATCGCAGCATGCTTTTCCTCTCATCCAGTAGTTGGCCCCAGTATTCCATCCCGGCCTTCTCCCTCTTGACCCACTCCTTGTCGTCGACCAGCCTTGTTTGTGCCAGCTTTGTGTCGAATTGGAGTCGATTGTGCCACCTCCTAAGAGTTTGGCGCTGAAAGTGCATCTAGGACTCCCTTGTGGGTTTTGGATGATTTATGACAAGCAATTGGGATCCTAACCTTTTGATTGAGATGAATGCGGGCCAATAATGAAAAATGAGCAAAATACCAAAAAGAAGGGATAATGAGGAGCAAAGTGAACTTGAGCTCAAGGAAAAGAAATAGTAGACTATTGTGTATGGAGTGTGTTAAGGAAACACACCCAAGAGCTCAATCATATTTAAGCACACACACATATTGCACAAAGTTACACAGGACCGGACTAGTCCGTTGTTAACTGGACTAGTCCGATATCCTTTCTGCACCAGATCGGACAAGTCCGATATCTGTCGGACTAGTCCGATATCTTTCTGACTTGAGTCGGACTAATCCTCCCAGGGCGGACTAGTATTCAACACACTTCACAAGTCACACAAAATCGGACAAGTCCGTTGTTAATCAGACCAGTCCGATATTCCTTCTGATCCACTCCGAACAAGTCCGATGTTTACACAGACTAGTCCGAAATACCCACTGATCTAAATTGGACAAGTCCTCCAAGTGCGGAATTGTCATCCAACACACTTAGGGTTTCATATGTCCGGACAAGTCCGATGTCTATCGGACTAGTCCGAAGATTTCTAGTAGTGAAATCGGACAAGTCCGTTTTCGACCAGACTAGTCCGATATTTCGGGACACTTAGGGTTTGCTACACACAGCACACCGGACTAGTCCAGTGACCACCACGGACTAGTCCGATCTTTCGGGACCCTAACGGTCACTTTTAGAAACCCCATATAAATAGAGGTGCATGGCCCACTTTTACTCTCTCTCGAACCCTAGCGCCGTCACACCTCCCAAGAGACTCAGAAACCACTTCTCTCCACGAAATTAAGTGCAAAATCGATCAATCCTTTGAGGATCACTTCTAGATCATTGGAGAGACACTTGGCACACATCATTGAGCTCTTGGTTTGAATCTCTAACACACTCCTGCGTTTCAATTGTAATCTCTGATTGTGTTTTTGGTGGCTTTTTGATTTGTAATCTAAGGGAGCTCTCAACGTGTGAGAACGCCCCTTGAATTTGGTTATTCACCCCTTTGTGATTAGTGGAAGAGGATTGGCCTTCGTGGCGATCCGACGAGGGTAGGGTTGGAGAAGACCCGATCCTTTTGTGGACTCCTCAACGTGGACGTAGGTTGCCTTCGTGGTAGCCGAACCACGGGATAAATCGTGTGTCTTGTCCTTTTTGTGTTCTTCACTCAAATTGATCAACTTACTCTAGGGTTTGATACACATTGTTTAATTTACAATAAATTGTAGAACACTAGCCTTAATTGTGATACAATCCAATATACAACTGTTAAACTGTTGTTTGATCCTATATTTTCACTGCACACATTGAAGAATCAATCTAATCGATTAATCTTGATCAACTTAGTCCGTGAACACCGGACTAGTCCGCACCTTACCGGACTAGTCCGATTTCTCTGGTATTGAACTTGTTGTTGAGTATTGCAGGATCCGACAAAAATTCAAAAGGCCTATTCACCCCCCCCCTCTAGGCCTACATTCAATTGGTATCAGAGCAGGTTCTTCAAGAAAGAGCTTAACCACTCGAAGAGATCATGTCGGACATGAAGGACGTCCACAAAATCAACAACCAAGAGGAAGTCAACAACGACAAGACCCAAAAACTGGAGAAGTACCTCGAAACCATTCAAGACTTCGAGGACGACGATGAGGAGACGCTGGAGCTAAAGGCGCTCCTCAAAAAGAAGGAACTTTCCAAAGGGAAAGCGAAAGTTGAAAAGAAGGGGAGTAGTCACACCGACTACTCCCGATATCCTTTTTATTATGATCGTCTAAATTCCAATAACAATCACTACTTATCTATCCCACTTGGAAAAGCCCCACACTTTGATGGGAGTGATTACTCCATGTGGAGGCAGAATATGAAGATGCATTTGATTTCCCTCAACCCAAGTTTATGACATGTTGTATGTACAGGGATAGATATTCCGGATGACGATGAAGAGCTCACCTGAAGTCAAGAGCAGGCCATCCATAGAAATGCTCAAGCTGCAGCCGTAATCACCTCCTCTCTCAGTTGAGACGAGTTCACCAAGGTGGATGGACTCGAAATTGCTAAGGAGATATGGGATACACTACAAACAGCACATGAAGGTGACCGGCATGTGCGTGAGGCAAAAATTGAAATGATCGAAGGGGAACTAGGAAGATTCGCAATTGAGGAAGACGAGTCACCCCAGGACATGTACAACCGATTGAAGACACTTGTCAACAAGGTTCGATCATATGGGAGCAAGAAGTGGAATGACCACGAGGTGGTAAAGCTCATCCTTAGAGCTTTTATGCCTCGCAATGTCACGCTATGCTCAATGATAAGAGAAAGCCCCGGTTACAAAAGGATGACACCGGATGAATTGCTTGGTAAAATTATCAACTTTGAAATGATGGAGAAACAAGCCAAGCACGTCAAAGAAATTGACGACCTCACCTCGGCCAAGAAGAAAGGAGTTTCCCTAAAATCTACTCTCAAGCCTCAATCCAAACAAGCAAGAGAAGCACAACTAGAGGATGACAGTGATGACGAGAGTAGTGAGCTAGATGAAGAAGATATGATTTTGTTCATGAAGAAGTTCAAGAGAATAATGAAGAAGAGACAAGGAACAAAATCAAGTGAAGGAAAGTACAAGGAAAGGACGAAGCCAAAGATGAGGCGGGCGTGCTATAATTGTGGTGAGTATAACCACTTTATAGTCGATTGCCCGTATGAGGACAACAAGAAGAAAACTAAAGAAACCAAGCCTCAACCTAAGAAATTCTTCAAGAAGAAGAAACAAGCCGAACAAGCACACATTGGGAAGGAGTGGGACTCAAACGATGAGTCCTCATCATCCGATGAAGAAGAGATGGCTAGCATAGCCATAGAAAGCACATCCAAGAAATTCACACTCTTCCCCACACTCGGTGCAAAGAAGGGAAATGGCACTTGTCTCATGGCAAAGGAAGGTAAACGCAAGGTAAACATCAAAACCCCTTCCATGCATTCCTACTCTAGTGATGATGAACTAGATAGTGATGATGAGGACATGCTAAATGGACTAGATAGGAAAACTGCTGCTAAAATGAGATTTTTACTTGACCAACTTGTTGAGAAGGAGAGGTTAATTGATCGTCAAGAGGACATGATTATCTCCCAAAAGGAGAAGTATGTCAAACTTGACAAACTCCTAGAGCTTGAAAAGGAGAAAAACAGTTCACTAGAGCTTGAGCTAGCTTCAAGCAAGAAAACTTGCTTGGAGTTAACCGACTCAAATGTTGCAATCAAGGACCAACTTGCTGACCTGATCAAGGTTAACAAAATCCTTGAAGTGCAAGTTGAGTCACTCAAGCTAAGTGAACCTTCCTCCTCTTCAAGTTCACCTTTTCAACCCACTAAAACTGATCTTGCTCATACGTGCACATGTAGTAAAATCAACACCACTTTGAAGGAGAAGTCAACCTCCACAAAGGATAAAAATTCTACCCAGTATGGAATATTTGACAAGGAGAAGATCAATTATGCACGTAGTGCATACTTGGTCCAAAGACCTCCAAATGTCAAATATGGCATTGGTTACTCTTATGATGTAAAGCAATATGCTGGAAGTCATAAGAATAACAAGGGAAGGATCTCTTTTGTGAAGGGAAGATCCCCTCAAACTGATAAGTTGAAGAATAAGAAACTGAACTCGCATGAATACCGGACTAGTCCGGTCAATGTCCGGACAAGTCCGAGCACCCAGACTAGTCCGATTCATAAACAACAGCAGATTCTATTTAAAACTTTTGATGCCTCTTATGTATTAATGAGAAACAATCTTGGTAAGGTTTATGCTTATTATGTTGGGCCACGCCATGGGAACACAAAATCCCATGTGTAGGTGCCCAAATGTATTGTAACTAACCTCCAAGGACCCAAGCAAGCTTGGGTACCTAAAACCAAAGCATAATTTGTTTTTGCAGGCCTATTCCTCTGGTGGATTCAAATGGGTGCTAGACAGTGGATGCACCAACCACATGATCGGAGAAAGAAGGATGTTCGTGGAATATGAAGAAAATGAGGACCCAAACGAAGGCATCTACTTCAGAGATAATAGTCAAGGAAGGGTGCTCGGTACCGGTAAAATTGCGATATCCTCTGAACACACGCTTTCTCAGGTTTTACATGTTGAATCTTTAGATTATAACCTGTTGTCCATATCTCAACTATGTGACAAAGGTTATAATTGCTTGTTCACTAACGAGGGTGTGACCGTCTCAAAAAGGAGTGATGGTTCCGTTGCATTCAAGGGTATGTTGAAGGGAAAGCTTTACCTTGTTGACTTCAACAAGGATAAATCCGAACTCGACACATGCTTGATTGCAAAAACCAACATGGGTTGGCTGTGGCATAGAGGGCTAGCGCATGTTGGTATGAGGAATCTTCAAAAACTTCTCAAGGGTGATCACATCCGAGGTTTGAAAGATGTTGTTTTTGAGAAAGACAGGCCTTGTAGCGCGTGCCAAGTCGGGAAGCAAGTTGGAGCACATCATCCCGCAAAGAACATCATGACTACAACAAGACCGCTCGAACTACTTCACATGGACTTGTTTGGTCCAGTTGCTTACATAAGCATCGGCGGTAACAAATACGGTTTAGTTATCATTGATGATTTTTCTCGCTTCACTTGGGTTTTCTTTTTGCATGATAAGTCAGAAACACAAGGAACACTCAAGAAATTCTTCAAGCGAGCTCAAAACGAGTTTTCACTGTCAATCAAGAGTATTTGAAGTGACAATGGCACGGAGTTCAAGAACATACAAGTGGATGAGTACCTTGATGAAGAGGGCATCAAGCACGAATTTTCAGCGCCATACTCACCACAACAAAATGGAGTTGCCGAAAGGAAGAACCGAACACTCATAGAGATGGCAAAAACTATGCTCGATGAATACAAGACTTCAGATCGATTTTGGGCGGAAGCGATTAACAACGCTTGCTACGCTGCAAATCGGCTTTATCTTCATCGACTACTCAAGAAAACTCCCTATGAGCTACTCAACGGTAACAAACCAAACATTTCTTACTTTCGAGTTTTCGGTTCTCCATGTTATATCCTGAACAAGAAGCCCAAGACTTCAAAGTTCGCTTCGAAGTCCGATGAAGGTTTCTTGCTCGGTTACGATTCGAACACCTACGCCTATCGTGTTTTCAACAAGGCCTCCGGACTTGTTGAAGTAGCACGTGACGTAGTGTTCGATGAGACTAACGGCTCCCAAAAGGAGCAAGTTGATCCATGTGAATTGGGTAAAGAAGAAGCTCCTTGTCTAGCATTGAAAAGAATGGCTCTAGGTGAAGTTCGACCACAAGAATCACCTTCACACATAAATGAGGAAAATGAACCACAAGAGGAGACCAACAATCAAGGGGGAGCTTCAACACAAGCACAAGAGTATGAGGATGATCAACAAGTCAACGATGGCAACCACTCAGGGGGAGAAGAAAACGATCATGAAGACACAACTCCCCAAGTGCCCCACCCAAGAGTAAACCAATGCATTCAAAGGGATCACCCAATCGACAACATCATCGGTGACATCCAAAAGGGAGTGACCACAGATCTCGCATAGCTAACTTTTCTGAGCATTACTCGTTTGTCTCCTTTTCGGAACCACGCAGGATTGAGGATGCAATGAAGCATCTGGACTGGGTGGTGGCAATGCAAGAAGAATTGAACAACTTCAAGAGGAACGAGGTGTGGGAACTTGTGGCAAGACCCAATGCAAACATAGTGGGCACCAAGTGGGTCTTCCGCAACAAACAAGACGAGCACGGAGTGGTAACAAGAAACAAGGCGCGACTTGTGGCCAAAGGGTACTCACAAGTCGAAGGTTTGGATTTCGATGAGACTTTTGCTCCAGTAGCTAGGCTTGAATCTATTAGAATATTACTTGCATATGCTACTCACCATGATTTCAAGCTGTATCAAATGGACGTGAAAAGCGCCTTCCTCAACGAACCGATCAAGGAAGAAGTGTACGTGGAGCAACCACCCGGGTTTGAAGACGAAGAATTTCCCAACCACGTATATAAATTGCGTAAGGCTCTCTACGGCCGCAAACAAGCTCCTAGAGCTTGGTATGAGTGTCTTAGAGATTTCTTAATTGAAAATGGTTTTCAAATTGGAAAAGTAGACTATACATTATTCACAAAGAATTTAGATAATGATCTTTTTATCTATCAAATCTATGTTGATGACATAATATTTGGGTCAACTAACCAATCCTTCTATGAAGAATTTAGTAGAATCATGACAGACAGGTTTGAAATGTCAATGATGGGAGAATTGAAGTACTTCTTGGGATTCCAAGTGCGGCAACAAAGGGAAGGAACGTTCATGAGCCAAACAAAGTACACACAGGACATACTCAAGAAGTTTGGCATGGACAAGGCAAAGCCCATAAAGACCCCCATGGCAACGAATGGCCACTTGGATCTCAATGAAGATGGACCTAGCGTCGATCAAAAGGTATATCGCTCCATGATTGGATCTCTACTTTACTTATGTGCATCTAGGCCAGATATTATGTTGAGTGTATGTCTGTGTGCAAGATTTCAAGCCAACCCTAAGGAATGTCACTTGACAGCTGTAAAAAGAATCTTGAGATATTTAGTTCATACACCCAACCTTGGTCTTTGGTACCCAAAAGGCTCAAAATTCAATCTCATTGGTTACTCCGATGTAGATTATGCCAGGTGCAAAGTAGATAGAAAAAGCACCTCCGGCACATGCCAATTCCTAGGGAGATCCTTAGTTTCTTGGTCATCCAAGAAACAAAATTCCATTGCTTTATCCACAGCCGAAGCGGAGTATGTTGCAGCCGGGAGTTGTTGTGCACAACTCCTTTGGATGCGACAAACTCTAAGAGATTACGGTTACAATATGAACCGTATTCCTCTTCTTTGTGACAATGAGAGTGCCATTAATATAGCCCACAATCCAGTTGAGCACTCTAGAACTAAACAGATAGACATAAGACATCATTTCTTGAGAGACCATTCCATGAAAGGAGACATTACCATCTCACATGTCAACACCCAAAAACAATTGGCCGACATATTCACCAAGCCACTTGATGAAAAGCGTTTTTGCGAACTCCGAAATGAACTAAATATCCTTGATTCTCGGAGTGTGGCATGAAAAATTGCATACCTGTATGAACTCTTCAAAATTTTGACAGAATTGTGAAAAACATCCGTCTTCATTTTTTCTCGAAAAACTATGTCAATTATTAGATCTTGATGAATTATGATCATTGTGTGATTGTTGTATACTTACTGTTCAAATTCATCAAGAATAATTGATTTGTTTTGCCCCTCCTATTCTCTATTAGTGAACCTTCAAATATATATGAATGGGCTATGCAATTTATCCTGGGGACCACGGACTAGTCCGTGGTTACCCGGACTAGTCCGCTCTTGCAGACTAGTCCGCAGAGTGTCGGTTAGGCTGGACTAGTCCGATAGACCACGGACTAGTCCGATATAGCTCTCTGGATGTCTTCGGACTAGTCCGGTCATGTCCGGACTTGTCCGATTTTTAGTGTCCATAACCCTAGCCGCCACCAAACCCTAATCTTCTCATCCCCACTTTTGCTCACGCTTTCCTCTCTCTTGCGCTCGAGCCACCAAGGCGATTCTTTGCTCCCTCCATCGAAAAAGTCCACATTTGGGCGGAGATCAAGCTTGACCTCTTGGAGATTGAAGCTAGCGGACTTGTTCGGCCTCTAACCCCCAAATCTTCAAGCATCAATCGATTTCTTTGGTAAATTTCTTCAAAACACTATAAATCTTGTTTTTCTCCATTGTTGATCGTATAGCCTAGCATCCTTCACTAGATACATGCTTATTTGATGTACTACGTGTATGCTAGACTAGATTTTCATTAGGAATCATTCCTTGATCAATCTGTTAGGTTTTTAAGGATGAACACCAGACTAGTCCGGTCCATGCACGGACAAGTCCGGTCCACCGGACTAGTCCGTGCCTGTGCACCAGACAAGTCCGATGTTTCTGAACTGAAAACCTAATTTTTCAATTCCTTAATGCAATTCATTGCTATCCTTTCATACTTATGCCTTGTATCACTTACCATCATTCTTGCAAAATCATTCTCAGCTCATGTCGAGCTCAAACAACGAAATCTCCGACTTTGAGGCCGAGTTGGACCAAGAAGTGGCACCTCGGTCCTCGACAGGTCTTGGAAAGAAACGCCAAGAAAGACCCTCGGAGCCAACTCCTTCACCTCCTCAGGTTCGGAGGAAGGTGCTGGCAAAGAAGCCAGTGTCAAAGGCAGCAGCATCCGCAAGTGCCCGCCAAGCCAAGTGCAAGGGCAAGGGGATAGCAACAGGGCTAGTCGGACCCTTGAAGTTCCATGCTCCCAGGGAAGGGGTCTAGGACCCTACTGAGGAGAAATTCAAAGGCAAGGGCAGTGATTCTGCAGCCAAGTTCAGAAGCATTGACCGGTATGGCAGGCCAAAGCAAGCTGTCGATTGAAGGTTTTGGTGCAACTTCCATGCAGACTTCTACAAATCGGTGTATCTACCGATGAAGACCCCCGTGGTGCGCAGTCAGTGGATTGACTGGGCACACCTTGAGAAGAAGAAGTGCTCAGCTTTTGATGAAGTCATTGCAGCAGTTGAGAGGCATGGCCTGAAGGATCTCTTTGCCTTCAGGCATAACTGGAATGATGTAGTGATTGCACAGTTCTTTGCAACTTGCCACTTCTCAAGTGAGGATGAAGAGAGTGTTACTTGGATGACACACGGATCTAAGTATAGTATCACTCAGGAGGACTTTGCTAATCTGCTCCATCTGGACACCTCTGGACATGACAGGCTGATCATCCACAACATAGGTGTCAAGGAGAAGGATAGGATGAAATTCCTATATGAGCCGAACTCAAAGTTTGTCCCTCCCTCTACAAAGTACATGAAACCATTCTTTGTGGTCCTCAACAGAGTGCTGAGGAAGACTATTGCTCCTAAAGATGGAGATGCAGGGAGCGTGCAGGGTTACCTCCGAACCCTAATGAGGGTCATAAGCAAGGACCGCCCATTTGATGTGGCGAAATATATTTGGAATGATATGGTCAACATATCCTGCACGCCTAACAGGTCTTGTGGCTATGCTCCCTACCTCATGTATATGATTGAGAAAGTCACAGGTATTGAGTTCATAAAGGATGTGGAGCACACTCCTTTGAGGCCTCAGAAGCCTCAACTAGTGAGTGTCCAGGCTGCTCCCTCGCCGGCCTCCAGTCCCAAGGCACAGGCAAGATCAAGAAGCGATGCTAGGGCTGTCCCTACCTCTAGGGAAGCCCCTCAGAGAGGATGAGCCAGTGGAATCCTCAAGTACCTGTCTGCCATATTCTCCTCCTGCAAAAAGATCGAAGTGAAGGTCCACAAGCTCAACAAGAGAAGAAAGGAGGACATGGAGTATATAAAAGCCAATATGAAGCAAATCTGCCAGAAGCTGGAGATTGACCCCATTGGATCTCCAGTGATTTCTGAAGAGTCCGACCCGGACTTCACCGAGCTCGGGCCTCTTAACCCCTCCGAGCTTGCCTACTTTGGCATTGGGGGCTCGAGCGACTCCGTCCCTCCTCCTTCCCCTCCTCGTCAAGCTAATGATGATGAAGACGAAGACGACGACGAGAGGACCGACAATGAAGAGTGAAGACCCTAGAACCCTCCTCTCCTTCTTTTTGGTGTCTTGATGCCAAAGAGGGAGAGATTGAGGGGGAGTCTTAGCTTTAGCTATGGTAGGGTGCGAGGAGAGAGCTCTCTTTGTCTTTCTTTGTGATTGTAATGTTGTAACGCTGTTTTCATATCAACTATGGTTCTATGTTCAAATACTTAATTAATTTGCAAGTATGTGTTGAAATCTGCAATTTTGCTCCTGAAATGACATATGTACTTTGTATTGTTTCATCAATGTAAATTATGTCATTCTCAATGTTTTAATGCACTTAGTTATGCATCCCACCATAAAGAATGCACATATGGATATTTCTCTTACTGCTTGATGTATTTTTGAGTCATATGTGCATACTTTATGAAAATCTCATCTCTTTTTGTCATATTTTGTGAAATCTCAATTGGTTGTGATCAATCACCAAAAAGGGGGAGATTGAAAGTGCATCTAGGACTCCCTTGTGGATTTTGGATGATTTATGACAAGCAATTGAGATCCTAACCTTTTGATTGAGATGAATGCAGGCCAATAATGAAAAATGAGCAAAATACCAAAAAGAAGGGATAATGAGGAGCAAAGTGAACTTGAGCTCAAGGAAAAGAAATAGTAGACTATTGTGTATGGAGTGTGTTAAGGAAACACACCCAAGAGCTCAATCATATTTAAGCACACACACATATTGCACAAAGTTACACAAGACCGGACTAGTCCGTTGTTAACCGGACTAGTCCGATATCCTTTCTGCACCAGATCGGACAAGTCCGATATCTGTCGAACTAGTCCGATATCTTTCTGACTTGAGTTGGACTAATCCTCCCCAGGGCGGACTAGTCTTCAACACACTTCACAAGTCACACAAAATCGGACAAGTCCGTTGTTAACCGGACTAGTCCAATATTCCTTCTGATCCACTTTGGACAAGTCCGATGTTTACACGGACTAGTCCGAAATACCCACTGATCTAAATCTGACAAGTCCTCCAAGTGCGGACTTGTCATCCAACACACTTAAGGTTTCATATGTCCGAACAAGTCTGAGGTCTATCGGACTAGTCTGAAGATTTCCAGTAGTGAAATCGGACAAGTCCGTTTTCGACCGGACTAGTCCGATATTTCGGGACACTTAGGATTTGCTACACACAGCACACCGGACTAGTCCGATCTTTCTGAACCCTAATGGTCACTTTTAGAAACCCCATATAAATAGAGGTGCATGGCCCACTTTTACTCTCTCTCGAACCCTAGCGCCGTCACACCTCCCAAGAGACTCAGAAACCACTTCTCTCCACGAAATTAAGTGCAAAATTGATCAATCCTTTGAGGATCAGTTCTAGAACATTGGAGAGACAGCTGGCACACATCATTGAGCTCTTGGTTTGAATCTCTAACACACTCCTGCGTTTCAATTGTAATCTCTGAGTGTGTTTTTGGTGGCTTTGTGATTTGTAATCTAAGGGAGCTCTCAACGTGTGAGAACGCCCCTTGAATTTGGTTATTCACCCCTTTGTGATTTGTGGAAGAGGATTGGCCTTCGTGGAGATCCGACGAGGGTAGGGTTGGAGAGGACCCGGTCCTTTTGTGTACTCCTCAACGTGGACATAGGTTGCCTTCATGGTAGCCGAACCATGGGATAAATCGTGTGCCTTGTCCTTTTTGTGTTCTTCACTCAAATTGATCAACTTACTCTAGGGTTTGATACACATTGTTTAATTTACAATAAATTGTAGAACACTAGCCTTAATTGTGATACAATCCAATATACAACTGTTAAACTGTTGTTGGATTCTATATTTCCGCTGCACACATTGAAGAATCAATCTAATCGATTAATCTTGATCAACTTAGTCCGTGAACATCGGACTAGTCCGCACCTTACCGGACTAGTCCGATTTCTCTGGTATTGAACTTGTTGTTGAGTGTTGCAGGATCCGACAAAAATTCGAAAGGCCTATTCACCCCCCCTCTAGGCCTACATTCAAGCGCTCCTCCTCGAGGGCCATGCTGTCATGATAAAATGCAAGCTGGACCTGACGAAGGCTGGAGCAAGCATTGCCGATGGATAGCGACAGGGGGATTGGCTCCGGACCTGTCGATGTCCTCTCCGCTGACACCAGCGTGTTCTCCAAAATAAAAATTGGGTCCCACTCTACAAAAGCGGTCTCCTGAGCTTCCGCGGTACTAGGGCCGCCCTCTGGGAGTGCCTTGATCGATGCCGAGGTAGGTCCTGCAATGGGAGTTTCTACCTACGGAGTCAGCTCCGAAGGTCCCACCGCCAGGTCATTATCAACTGGTCCCTCAAGCAGAGGACTGGTCAGTCTCCAGAGCTGGTGCCACTGGTACGTCTTCATTCTTGAGGTCCGGTGATACCACGGGAGCTTCGGGAGATGTGTCGAGGTCTAGAACCATAACAACTAGCACCGGAGCTGCCGTGACTCAGCCACCACCTGGGGTGGCGCTAGAGTTGGAGCCGGAGCCTCCGCATGCACAGCATCAGCTGCTGTCACAGGAATCAGAGCTTCAGCCCCTTTTTTGGATGAGGCCGGCGCGTCCATCGTCGCAGTATCCAAAACCAGAGCTTCAGCCTCCGGAGCTGGTGCCACTGGTACGTCTTCATTCTCGAGGTCCGGTGCTACCACGAGAGCTTCAGGAGATGTGTCGAGGTCTAGAACCACGACAACTGGCATTCGAGCTGCCGTGACCTCAACCACCACATGGGACGGAGCTGGAATTGGAGCCGGAGCCTCCGCCTACATGGCATCAGCTGCTATCACAGGAACCAGAGCTTCAACCCCTTTTTTGGATGCCCCGTGGATGAAGGATAAAGAAACTCAAAATATGGTTACAACAAAAATAAAAAAATGAGGTAAAAAACAAATTTACCTTGGAAGTCTTCCACTCTAAATAGCGCGGAACCTCTTCGTCAGATGCTCAGAGCTCGACCCAGTTGCAACTGGTGTAGTAACTCTGGAAGGCTCTTCGGAGCTTGCTTCTACCGTGAGCGACATCTCAGTTGTGACCCCCTCGAATGAGAAGGACCCTCGGACCTAGAGCCCTTAGCTGGCCCTGGTGCAGGAGTCACCTGGTCAGAGCTGGCGTTCCGGGGAGACGCCGATGGTGGAGTTGGTGTCGCTATCGAAGACCTCTCGCTCCGAGGAGAAGGCACTGAGACAGACGGAGCTCGCCTCATCGAGCTTCAATCAGCACGTCTCAGCTTCCTCTTCCGATCGGAAGGTTTAGCGACGTCCTTGCCCTTGTTGGTGTCTTCAACCCGTCGGTTCGGAGAAGGAAGGGCCGCCCTTTTAGAAACTCCGGAGATTGCTACCCCAGAGGTTGGTCGTCTTTCCACCAGGCCCAAGTCATCCAACAACGGCATCCTCCTCCGGAACTCTCTGCTCTCCTTTGGTATCATATTCAGAGGCAGAAAGGCCTCCGGTGGAGACACGTTGTCAGGGCTGATGTTCCCATGCTAAAATTTCTTGAGATGGATCTTCAGAGCTTCCTCGCCTAAATTGGTGTTCAAACCAACCTCGATGTGATTGTGATCCATCTCATTGTTGAAGGCCCATGCAGGTAGCTCCCTGGCCCTCCGCGGGGCCCACCTGTTTGCTAAGAAGTTGCCGAAGACCATCTGGTAAGTCACCCCACCTTCGACGCATTCTTGGATTCTATCCAGAATGGGCCTGTATGCCCTCGACAGCTCCGGAACTTCACTCCAAGTGTTGATGTCGATGCAGGGGAGGCCTTCAGGCAGTTTCAGCCTCTCGTGTCCCTCCACGGTGATGACCACACAGTCTTTCTTCTAATCGTCCCACTTGACAGAAGGAAAAGAACTCAAGTACTTGAGGGGACAGTCTTTCCGCTTCACAAAGTAGTAGAAGCCGATGAACTCCTTACTCTTTCCGGTGGAGTGAACCGTGAAGAAAGTCCAAAACAACTCCACGCAAGGAGGCACACCCACCCACATCTCGCAAAAGTGGACGAAAGTTGCCACTAGCAAGATCGAGTTGGGGCCAAGATGGTGGAGCTGCAGACCATAGAAACCTAGCAGCATCAAGAAGAAAGTAGAAAAAGGCGGGATCAAACCCGCCAGGGCGTACCCAAGGAAGTACACCATATCTCTGGCGCGCTCCTTCTTGAAGGGGAGCTTGCCGCAGCGAATGTTGCGGTCGAAGGAGTCACTGGACCACCACATGTAGGTCTGGACCCTTGACAACTCCTTGCTCCTGATGCAGCTCTTGGGAAGTCCCAACTCCATCGCAGCACGCCAGGGCGAGAGAGAAAAAGCAAGTGAAGGTCTGGAGGATTCGAGCGCAAGTTCAAATGAAGGCGTAAGGATTCCAAAACCATGCGCGCTTTCCTTCTTATGTAAGCCCCCGCAACGCTTGGATGGAAACCGCTAAAAGGCCGAGGATACATTTCAAAAATTACATCCGGCCAATGACAAAGGGCCCGGGACCACCCAGACGATCAAGTCGAGGTCCTTATCCCAGGTGAATAGTTGTCATGATGAGTGGCAGGAAACGCAAGGGTGGCGGCCTGACAGGGCCCGCGGAACCGATACGGTTTTTGTATTGGGAACCGCCGACCTTCAATTGCATGAGATCTGCAAACGCAAATCTCACCTGCCAGGTCCAGAAGATGCCATGCGGCAATGGTTTAACTGCGAACTATCACCTCAACGGTACATCCAAAAACCTTGAAGACACAATGCAGAAATCAAAAGATGGACCCACTCCGACAGAATGACTTAATCCAAAAGGGTCTCTCCTAGAGGTGGGCTCGGGGGCCACTGTCGGTACCCTGCATACTGCATACCCCTTGGAACTGCAAAGAGTGCAAAGGAACTCCACCTATCTGAGTTGAAGACCTCCGAAGGCCCCACGTGTTACTCGTAACTGGACCTGCCTCCCTCATATGGTTAGTCCCAGTGCCGCCACGTGTATCATAAAACTGGAGCTACAATCCCTACATAGGAATGCTCCGGACTGGATACCTGTGTGGCACCCCCAGACCTAACCCCCGGCAGAGGGAAGCTCCAGTACCGACACGTGTACCACAACACCGGATCTACTCGTCTAAGATGGTAAACTCTGAACCTACAATGCGTCCAACCACGGGACCTTGAACGTCAACAGGCAGATTGGTGGACCTCCAACAGCTCGGACCTTCGAGGGACATTTAAAGGTTTCAAGACCTGATTATATGTCATTAATGCAACCTTAATGAAACACGATCGGAGGACCCTTAATACTAGTAACGCCACCATTAAGGCACGTTACCATGCTATTAAGGAGAATTAAGTACATTAAATTGTGTATTAGGCATCAGTAACCGCCAGGGCCACATGTCGAGCCAAGCTAACGATGTAACGACCAGCCCTTGTACTAAAAAGGATTGGCCGAGTGATACACGGGGATAGTCTGGTCTGAGGCTCGCGTTCGGGGACCTCGTGTCTCTCTGACTGGCGCTCTCAGACTTTGATACACTCAATACAACAACAACAACAACACACCCGTGGAGTAGGGTATTATGGTCAGGCGGCCCGAACCATGTAAATCCTCGTCTCAAGTCACTATCTTGTTCTGAATCCCTAACCGAACTAAGAAACTCCGCGGGCTACTAACAGTAGTACCGGTGAAATTGCCGAAACCAGCATCCGACAGTTGTGGAGTCCATGTATGTAGGTGTAGATGTTGTTATGATCTATACATAATTCCATTATCATGTTATCATAAACATCATACACCACCACTATAGTATAATTAGGTAATAATATGATAATGTTAATATGAATATGTTAGTGCTTGGTCCCAACATTGGTTCAACGATGTTTAGGTTAGTCATTGCCTTACGGTGGCTTGTGCCGCGTCCCCTTAGGTATTTACTTAACATGATAGCATGGTGCTAGGATAGTTAAGTAGCATTGGATGTCTCGTAGACCCAAAGATTGAAGAGGTAGGCAGTAGGTGGTGACATCCCTCTATGTCCTTTGTAATCCTCCACATTTGGCTATGCCACAGGCTCTTGGTGGGAGTCACCTAGTATTGTTAGGGGTAAACTCGTGCTCGATATGTTGGACCACTAAGCCCTAGTGTTCACCATTAGCATATTCATGTGTACTTTATTAGGCTATATATATGAGTAATTAGAGCATAGTAGGAGTATCTCCGTCTCGTATTCTAACCCATGCTAGGACAACCTTACCCTTAGAGTAGGTTCCTTAGGTGTGTGTCACACTACCCATACTATCAACTTACCCCTGTCTTGATAATTGATTAGTATCCCATACCTTGATCATAAGAGTAGTGTTTACTTTACTCCATTGCCTTCCTTTCGAGAGATGATCTGTGTGCTTGCAGACCTCATCCCTTATGAGAGATGATCTGTGATGTAAGAAATATCAACAAGCATTTCTGGCTCCGTTGCGGGGGAAGGCAGAGGAAGTGAAGAATAGCTATCATTTGTGATTAAGATATAGGTACTAATAGTTATTAGAAACGATTACCCTTGTTTGTTTTCTCCTTTTGTGGTGAAAACAGAGTAGTGTTGGCTACCCCATTTCATGGGATGGCCAATGAGGACGCTAGTGCTCAACTGCAAGATGATTGAAGGCGTACCTCAATAAATGTCCACTAGGCCACACCATTTCCTTTGGCGGAAGAATTTCAGCTTCCAGTAGGAACCAAAGTCATCCATACCTAACCTTGGGGGAGGCTCCAAGAGTTCTTCTTGGTTTGCCTCCACCATGGGGTGGATAGTTTGCTCTTCATCCAACACTCATATGATGGGTTGGCCTCAACAATCCATGACTACATTTGTGCTGGAGCTGAAAGAGTCCTATTCTCATTCATCATGGATGAGAATATGGTCTCTACTCAGGGGGTGGATTGAAGAATGATATAGGTTCCTTAGCTTAGCACGCACACCACTTAGCAAGGTGGACATGCTAGCTATGGAACTACACCTCCCATTGAAGTATCATGATAGATCAAGTCAATGGAGAAGTGTTTGGAATTATCCAAGCCATGGATATTCACATTTTGTGAAAATCCATGTCAAACATGGTCCACTTAATGAATCATTTTTCTAAGACCCATGGGGATTATTCCTTCCAAACACAACTCTAATGGCTATCACCAACAAGGAGGTGAAGAGTGAAATCAACATCACTCTTGTAATCAATGAGGCTATGAGGATTTCATGGGATTTAAGTTCAACTAGACTACCTTGAAGTATCTTGTCCATGGCCAATCGAGAAAATCAAGACAACATAAAGCATTGGCCAAGGACAAGAAACTTAAAAGAGCATTTAAGATCAAATATATCCCACAATCACCTGTTGGGATCCCTACCCTTCGACCAAGCCCATGCAACCTAGGGCAAGTGACATTGTGGATGAAGCGTTTCTTGTTTGATTGTGGAGTCCACATGTCATCATGCCCAAAGAAGCTTTTACTCTATGATCAAAGAATGGGTTGACCTTAAGGAATATCAAGAAGGTCGAAGTGAGACCCCTAAAGAAGGACAAGCCTCACCATGCTCATAAGAGAATATCTTCAAGAGGGAAAAGCTGTCACTACATCAACAAGTCTTCATCAAGATGACGGAAAGGCTAGGGCCACCATGTGGCCCACATGTCCGGATGATATGCCAAAGCAGATTTGGCATGTCACTTAAGAGAAGTTGTCAACATCTTGAACTCCATGAGTGGACAACAAAATGTCGCACCAAATAGGACGGAGGTAAGTCCCACTCATCAGACATTAAAAATTTGGTGAGTCCTTGCCAATAGGTAAATTGGTTGTTATCCCATATTTGTTTTCCCCAATTGCATATTTGAATTTCTCATTTGCATTTAGCATGTTTGAATTTCCACACTTGTATGTTGGAAAGTAGAATTTCCAACCTTCCTAAAACTAAAAATTTTGAATTACAAAATAAATTTATTTGGATATGAACCTAGGGCGTAACCACTAGAATTCATCTTCCTAGTTCATACCAAAAATATTTCCCTTAGTAATTCAATGCATTTGCAAGTTGTTTCAAGTTGGGTAAGACAACTGGACAAGGGGTACACCATGCTTTTGAGCTAACATTAATCGTTTTCGAGTTGTTTTGTTTGTTCTTGATTTTAGTACAGCCAAGTAAAAATTTACAAAAGGTTGGAATACCCCATCAAGCGCATATCCCTCCATCGATCTCTATTTGAGTTCATGGTGGAGGAATGCTCAAGAAGGTAACCCAATGGAGGTGGAAGATGAAGCTCATTCACTACAAGGATTCCGCCCTGTTGCAATGATTGTACTGCAACAAAAACTAAATCGTTGCAGTAAGCTTAGTCTTTTGCCACGATTCACTAGTTCGTGGCATTAGTGTCTATCACCACGGAACATGATCGTTGCGTAAGGATCTGTTGCAACGATTCACTAGTTCGTGGCATTAGGATATATCGCCACGAATCTCTTGCCACGATTCACTAGTTAGTGGCATTAGCATGTATCGCCACGGAACCCGACCATTGCATTAGGATATGTTGCTACGATAATAGTTCGTGGCATTAGTATCTATCGCCACGGAACCCGATTGTTGCATTAGGATCTGTTGCCACGATTCACTAGTTTGTGGCGTTAGCATCTATCGCCATGGAAGACAATTGTTACATTAGGACCTGTTGCCACGATTCACTAGTTCATGGCGTTAGCATCTATTGCCACGGAATACAATCATTGCATTAGGAACTTTTGCCACGCATCACCAGTTCGTGGTGATAGGATCTATCGCCATGAAACACAATTGTTGCATTAGGATATGTTGCCATGAAATATCGGTTCGTGGCGTTAGGATCTATCGCCACGGAACGCAATGGTCGCATTACGAACTTTTTCCACGATTCACCAGTTCGTGGCGTTAGGATCTATCGCCACAGAACACAATCGTTGCATTATGAACTTTTGCAACGATTCACCAGTTCATGGCATTAGGATCTATCACCACGGAACACAATCATTGCATTACAAACTTTTTCCATGATTCACCAGTTCGTGGCATTAGGATCTATCGCCACGGAACACGATCCTTGCATTACAAACTTTTGTAACGATTCACCAGTTCGTGGCGTTAGGATCAATCGTCACGGAACCCAATCATTGCATTAGGAACTTTTGCCACGATTCACGATGATTCAATATCGGCTTGCTTCTAAGCTTGCTGCTAAATAGAATAGTGGCTTCTATCTTTTAAAAAAATCAAACAGTTCACGTACAGCTAGCTCACATAGTACTTATATAAAAAAATCATCATCTTCGCTTCCCCCCCCCCAATATTGGAGGTACAATACCATCATTGATATATGTATCATCATCGTCATCGTCGTCGTCGTCATCATCTTTATTTTCTGATGGAACTCTATGTGTCTCAGACTGATCACATGTTCTCATTTGAAGAGCAGAAGCATCATCGGTTGCTCCCTCAATGTCATTCCTATCCCATGCGGTCCTATCCTCATTTATATCAGTAAGTCGTCGATCATCAAATGTCTCAGCCTCCATCGTCTCAGTGACATTATTTTCACTGTCTCCAGGGAGCATGGCAAAAAGGTTTCCTGACTTCGTTTTAACAATTGTAGCCCATTTAGGTTGCTTCACACTTTGAACATAAAAAATTTGTTCTGCTTGGGTGGCTAGAATGTAAGGCTCATACTTAAATTGAGAAAGAGTAGTGTCAACATCTATGATTCTGTATCGATCCATTTTGTAGCCTCTGCTTTGGCTCTGACCGGAACGAGGCCGATCAAATCAGTCACATTCAAATAACAGAACCTCTTGATTTTTTTCAAAATCAACAGAAATCATTTTACCGATCACTACATACCACTCATGATCACCATCCCGAACAACAACACCACTGTTTTGTGTCCGTAAATCTTTTTCCACCTATGCTGTTCGAAAGAAGCCATTTATGAATGATCGACTAAAAATACATGATCGACGATCAGGTCCTCTAGATAATGCATACAAATAATCGGTTACTTTGCCTTCTTTTTGTAATGTCGTAATCTGTACACATTAATTAGTATAAAAGGGGTCATCGATAAACCAACTTCAGAACAGATATTTCTTCAATATTTCATCAAAGTAAAAACTTGCATGTACTTACTCGTTTCTGAAACAAATAAACAAACTCATCTCTTTGGCATTTTTCAACATCACGAGAATGAATATTTTTCAGCTCTTCAAAATGCTCACTGAAAGGGTACAAAATTAAATTAGCCATCTACAATAAGCATGATCCAATATAGTATAGAACATCTGAGTTATACGTACTTGATCCATGGAGCGCCCACTTCAACATTAGAAATAATATAATGCCTAATGTTATGTAGTTCCACCATAGTAAGTTGGCCCCATTTAAACCTTTTTTTAGAATTATCAACTTCTGTAAATATATTAGACTCGAAAGAAGGTTCATTCCTAGCTGCAGCTTCTTGACGTTCCGGCCTATTAAGCTTGGTGTTGATGTTATCCAAAAACTGACTACAAAAAGTCTTACACTCTTCCATAATATATCCCTCAGCTATAAAACCCTCCGGGTGAGCTCTGTTACGTACATACCTCTTCAATGTACCAAGGTACCTCTCAATTGGATACATCCATCTGTAAGAAATAGGTCCACCCAAGCGAGCTTCTTCGGCAAGATGGATTGGAAGATGTACCATGATATAAAAGAAAGCGGGAGGAAGCAACATCTCAAGCTTACAAATTGTTTCAGGAAATTGTTCAATCATCTTATCCAAATCTGGTTCTACCAATTCTTTAGAACAAACTCTAGAAAAGAATCTGCTAAACTCAATTAAAGGTTCAACAACCTTTTTAGGCAATATGTCACGTATTGCAATAGGATGGAGATTCTGAAATATAATATGGCAGTCATGAGTTTTTAGACCCGATAGCTTACGTGTTGTTATGTCCACACTTCTCTTGATGTCTGAGGCATAACCATCGGGCATCTTCACATCCGCCAAAAACTTGCACAGGATGGTCTTCTGATCTTTTTGCAAAGTATATGATGCTGATGGACAATCATACTTCCCTTTCATACCCACCGGATGTTGCTTTGGCCGTATTCCCGTTTCCTGCATATAAAAACAAGCTTGTAGACTATCTTTTGTTTTACCATCCATATTAAGCAATGTCCCCAATATACTATCACAAATGTTTTTCTCAATGTGCATGATATCCATGTTATGCCTTATTTGCAATGTCTTCCAATACGGGAGCTGAAAAATATACTTTTTATCTTCCAACTATGCCACCTATCTTCCTTAGTGTGCTTTCTCTTGTTATTCGTCTGTCCAAAACCCACTTGATCAAAAGTCCTGTACTGTTGGAGTACTTCATGACCAGAGAGTGATGTTGGAGCCTCTCTATTCTCTATCTTGTTGTTGAAAGAAGCTTTGTCTCGATGCCACCGGTGATCCTGAGGTAGGAAACGACGATGACCCATGTAGCAATACTTTCGTCCATGTTTCAACCACAAGGTGTCAGTGTTTACATGGCAGTATGGACATGCTAGCCTTACTTTTGTGCTCCATCCACATAGCATTGCATATGTTGGAAAATCATTTATTGTCCACAATACAGAAGCTCGTATGAGAAATGTCTCTTTCTTTGAACTATCGTATGTTTCAACACCATCAAACCATAATTTTAGTAGTTCATCAATCAAGGGCTGTAGATACACATCAATATTGTTTCCAGGTGACTTTGGCACATGAATTATCATTGACATCAACCAATAAGGTTGCTTCATACACAACCAAGGTGGTAGATTATAAGGGATTAGAATCACAGGCCATGTACTGTAAGAAATATTCATTACTCCAAAAGGATTGAAACCATCAGATGCTAGCCCAAGTCTTATATTGTGAGGATTAGATGTGAAATTTGGGTGACTGCTATCAAAATGCTTCCATGCTTTTGAATCTGCAGGATGGCGTAATATTCCATAATCAATACATTCTTCTTTGTGCCAGTGCATGTTTGATGTCGTTGATTCTGCCATATAAAACCTTTGAAGACGGGCAATAAGAGTGAAGTATCGTAGAATCTTGCGTTCTACAAGTTTCTTGGCTTTTCCACAAGGTAAAGCCTCTCTTGCATCCCCACCAGTACTATTTTTCCATCTTAATTCACCACATTTTGGACATCGATTCAGCAGAGAATAGTCCTTCCGGAATAACACACAGTCATTGACACATGCATCGATTTTTTCGTAGCTCAGCCCGAGGTCACGAACAACCTTCTGAACTTTGTCAAGTGTATTAGGAATGCAATGGACCTCTAGAAGCACATACGAGAATAGTTCAAGGATCAACTCACATACTTTCTTGCTCAAACCAATTAAACACTTTATCTGGTACAACCTGACAATGAAGGATAATTGGGTCACCTTCTCACAACCTAGATACAACTCTTTTTTGGCATCATTTAATAAGTCATAGAATGCCTTTGCACACACAGTTGGCTACTGCTGGTTTATAGCATTTTCTGGATCATGAACATCTGCTGAAGTACCACCATGATCAGTGCCTCTAAGTAGACTGGACATCATATTTTCCATAGCAGTATCATAAAAAATTATCTCCTCATTATCTGTTGATTGCTCAACAATATATTTCTCAACTCGTTTTTCTCCATGGTGTATCCAACAAGTATAATCAAATGAGAACCCATTACGAAGCAAGTGAAGATGAACTTCCTTGCGTGTCCCGTGGCAAATATTACGACATTTCGTGCAAGGACAAGGCTTAGTTTCTTCTTCACGAGTGCCCGGGAATGCTAAATTTAAAAATGACTTCATTCCATCTTGCCAGTCCTTCGTACGCCTGTCTTTTCCCATCCATGTCTTATCTTCTAATATCGCTTCCTACAATTCAATCAGTGTATCTGTAAGAGGATTGAACTACAATAACATTATGAGCAAATGTACCTAGCACTGTTGATCCTCCACGTGCGACGGCCGGCGGACGCTGCTCCACGCCGGTGGACGGCGGATGCTCTTCCAAGAGCGTGGCGATCGGCGGATGCTCCTCCAAGTGTGTGACGGCCGGCGGATGCTCATCCCAGAGCACGGCGGCCGGCGGATGCTCCTCCAGATGTGTTGCGTGCAACCGGGAGAGGGGCCGTTGTGGATCGAAGGGTCCGGTGGGGAGGCAGCCAAGACATGGTGTACGTGAAGCTATCAGAGTAGGCCCAACACCGCGCTGGGCCGCTTGTTATTCGTGGGCTGAAACTGTACTGAGTCACTTTGTAATCCAGGGCCAAAACTGCGCTGGGACGCTTGGTGTTCATCTCCATGACTCGTGAGCCCATGTACGGGCTCGCGCTTGGCTCTGGCAATTTGTAATCTAAATAAGTTAATGTAGCAATGGGGGTGGTATTCCGATCAAAGGGGAAAATTTGGCGTCGTTAAAAGAGATGCTTTTCGATAAAAAGAGAATTTTTTAATTTGACACGGAAAGGGCCCAATGTATGCGGAGAAAAATTATGCTTATAAAAAACCGCGATTTGCATCCCTCTCGGTTATTGCAACGGCTCGACGTGTCCCAGCGGCTTCAGTGGCAATTTTTTAATTTGACACAGAAAGGGCCCAGAGCTTATATATAAAAACATCCGCCTCATACATGCCTCATACACGTTCCATTCGACTTCGACCGGGCAAGCGGGCGATGTCGAACGGAACGTGGCCATGTCTTGTACGACATCTTTTTTCAATCGGATGTGTAACGACAATAGTGCGCGTTGCCTTATATTCTCGTTGCAACGATCTCAACTTTCCGAGGTGGGACAAATCGTTCACAGCTTGTCAAAATCGCTCGCACGAATTCGTTACAGACACTGGGTATAGGAGTATTGGTAATGATTACACCGCGTATAGGGGCATTGGGCCAGTGTTATGTTGGGGCCAGTGGTATATAGATGGTGCCACGATCAGGAACGGCGATTGAAGACACGAGAAGGAAGTACGTGTGGCACCATCTGAGAACGATATGCACTTGCTCTCCGGTGCATTGTTAAAGGAGATGTTTTTAGATAAAAAGAGAAATTTTTAATTTGACACACAAACTGCCCAGCGTATGCGGGGAAAAATTATGCTTATGAAAAACCACAATGTGCATGCCTCTCGGTTATCGCAACGGCTCGACGTGTGCCATCGGCTTCACTGGCAGT
This sequence comes from Tuctoria greenei, assembly GCA_036927565.1. Classification (NCBI taxonomy): domain Eukaryota; kingdom Viridiplantae; phylum Streptophyta; class Magnoliopsida; order Poales; family Poaceae; genus Tuctoria; species Tuctoria greenei. Next base: position 131,673,152 of record JAYESD010000001.1, on the reverse strand, counting down.
TTTTTAGTTTGACACGGAAAGGGCCCAGGACTTTATCTAAAAAACATCCTCCCCGTACACGCCTCCTACATGTTTCGGTCGACTTCGACCCGGCGAGCAGACGATGTTGAACGGAGCGTGCAGAAGTCCTGTACGACATATTTTTTCAATCAGATGTCTTACTACAATAGCGCGCGTTGCCTTATATTCTTGTTGCAACAAGCTCAACTTTTCGAGGTGGGACAAACCGTTCACAAGTTGTCAAAATCGCTTGCTCGAATTCATTACGGACACCAGGTATAGGAGTACTGGTAATGATTACACCACGTATATAGGCATTGGGCCAGTGTTACGGACCAGCGATTGAAGACACGAGAAGGAAGTACATGTGGAACCATCTGAGAACGGTATGCACTTCCTCTCCGGTGCATCGTTAAAGGAGATTTTTTTTGAGAAATAGAGAAATTTTTAACTTGACACGCAAAGGGCCCAGCGTATGCGGGGAAAAATTATGCTTATAAAAAACCGAGGTTTGCATCCCTCTCAGCTATTGCAACGGCTCGACATGTCCCGTCGGCTTCACTGGCAGTTTTTTAATTTTACACGGAAAGGTCCCAGGGCTTTATCTAAAAAACATCCGTATCATACACGCCTCCGACACATTCCTTTCGACTTCGACCGGAAGAGCGGACGATGTCGAACAGAATGTGCAGAAGTCTTATACGACATATTTTTTTACAATCAGATGTCTGACTAAAATAGCGCGCATTGCCTTATATTCTCGTTGCAAAAAGATCAACTTTCCAAGGTGGGAAAAATCGTTCACAGCTTGTCAAAATAGCTCGCACGAATTCGTTACGGACACAGCGCGCGGGTGCAGACGTAGGGAATATGCCAGGTAACCAGTGCACAACCTGGGCCCAAGTGGTGCATAGATTTCAAGTGACGAGGATACGATTCTTGGAATTAATTCTGACATTATCCCTGTCAAGTCCGGCCATCATACGACCTCGTTCATTCATGTGCACACATGTCACAGTCATGCAACTGCTTCATCCGTTCGTTCATGTGGACACATGTCACAAATGTTGAACGCTATGCATAGCCTTGGATATGCATACCGTATCCATAATTTTATTTCCTCGTTCGGGTAGGAGTGGATCCACTTCAATCTAAGTGGATTGGAGAGTGTCCGGCCATCATGCGACCTGGCGTAAAGAAGATTTTTGAATATGATATACTACTCTTTTTAATTCTTATCGTTATGACCACAAGTTGCATTGTCTCAACCAAACACCACGTAAAACAACAATGACTCAGCGGAATCGGGAATTGGCCAATTAAAATGTAAGTCAACTATCTCACGGTTCATAGATCAAAATGTGCGCCATCCTTTTTCTTCTTCCTTTTTTCTATCCATAACCGTTAGGCTGCTGAGTTCCATCTTCACCGGCACATGTGTATGTTCCAGGTGTGCCGGCGGTGTACCTTAACCCCCGTCGTGCATCCCCGGTGGTGGTTGGAAGACCCTTGCAGGTATGTTCTGATTCCTGTCCTCCAACTCCATCTAGGTTTCCAATGACGCATGCGGTTCACCACCAGACAAACCAGAAAAGTCTCGATGATGAGCGGCATGCAAGTTTCTTGATGAAAAACTGACTACAGGTGCCTTCCGTTTTGTCCTCCCATGCGTCATCCCGCTGATGTGTCAAAATGTTATTGGTCCCTTTATTAATGCTTAGTTTATCTACCATACCTTCACAACAAATAAGATGATGACACGTCAGCTGGAGTACGCATGGGAGTACAAAAGGGAGGAGGCAAGCGGATGAAAGTTTTTTGTTGAAACAAATGACTGTGGGGGCCGCAGTAAGTTTTTCATCAAAAAACTTGCATGTCGCTCAATACTGAGGCTTTGTTGGTTTGTCTGGTGGTGAACCGCCTACGTCATCGGAAACCAAGAGATGGAGTAGGAGGACAGGAATTAGAGCATACCTATAAGGCTCTTCCCAACAACCACGAGGGATAACGATGGCGGGTTACGGTACACTGGCACAACCGTACCGTTCGTGTACCAGCCAGCCGTGTACTAGTTTCCTTCGAACCTCTAGCAGAAGAAAGCGGAAGCATGCAGGGAAAGATTATTGGTCTCGAGACTATTCTGTATGGAGAATTTTTGTTGTGTATTCATCAGGGAACACAAATACACTTTACATAGGCTAGCTAGTGTAGTGTGAAACCAAAACTAAGCCCTTTCAAACTACACAGATTCAAAAGCTAACGTTAATGACTAAACGTGGGCCAACGCAGTCAAACAATGACGTTAGACCAACGCAGTCAACAATGACTGTTACATGTGTGCGTGCTTATCCTTTCTACAATTTGGTGGTAAACTGCCTGCGTCATAGGAAGCCTAGATGGAGTTGGAGGACAGGAATCAGAGCATACCTGCCTGGACTAGGATCGCCTGACGTAGCGACATTCTACTGCATGCGTGTAGTAAAGACTGCATCCGTTGTTTGTTTTGATCTGGCAGTTGTACTTCCCAGCTATCCAACTAAGGGGTCCATTCAAACCATTTATTAAACTCTTGCCTGCTTGCTTCAACATGAGAAAGAGTTTACGTGCATATAATCATGCATACTTCAAACATCTAAATAAAACAAACTTCTATAACAAATTAACAGGACTAAAAACACATTAACTATTAAGGACATTAGGGAGGGTTCCGATGCTTTCATTTTGTAAACTTGACAAGAACTCAAGAGTTTTTATTTTCATTGCCTCTTGTTTGCATCAGCATGAAGTACAATCTTGTTTCTTTTTTGCCTAGAGCATAAAGTGTCGCATAGATCGACCGCAATAATTAATGAGAAAATGTCATATTAAAAAATAGTCCTGAAAATAGGATGCAGTAAAATTCACTACATCAGGCGATCCTTGTCTGCCTGCTAGGGTCTTCCCAACAACCACCGGGGATGACGCACGACAGGGGTTAAGGTGCACCGGCACACCGGCCCGGACTGTACGTGTACCCGGCCAGTCGCATAGCTTCATTTTATATTTTATTCCCTAGGCTTAAAAGTTTGCCCTTCCTCTTTGTTTTTGCTCTGTTTGCTCTTCCCTAGGCTTTAAAGTTTTATATTATAAAATATTTTTACATATGCAATATGACATAGGATATACCACTTGACGGTTTTGCCAAAAAAAAATGAAGGAGAAATATGTATCTCCCATGCAACTACGTAAATAACCCCAGTTAATTAGCTAGTTATTTTTAAGATGATAAAAAATTATTATCTTTTCCTAAGTGAGGTGGCCGGGGTAGATGACGTACATGGCATAATAGCTTATGTGGCATGCCAATGTGGATGTCCAACTCACACTAAGGATGGAAGTGAAACTGTTTTTTTTTTGAAGTTGATGGACTAAATAATTGACCCATTTGAAAGTTCTAGGACCAAACTTAGTTTTTATTGAATGTTTGAGGATGAAGTTGAGTATTGCCAGCTTGATGAGCTCAAGCTCGAAAAGTTCGAGTAAGCTCATTTGTTGTTGTCATCTATGAGATGTACATATGATTAACTAAACAATATAATTCTATTAAAAATGTTCTATGAGACAAAATTTTGATATATGATAGAAACAAACTCGCTCGAGTTCGACTCGTTGATAGCCCTACATACAATTAAAGTTTTGGTGCAATCGTGCAATCAAAGATTTTCATCTGTTGGATCTATACATCCTATGGTTTTTACACTTTTCATTTAACCCCTTCCACCACCACCACCACCCCTCCACCTAGTGGAGGGGGTTAAATAAAAAGATTCAACGACCGTAATGTAGATCGATCCAACGGTTGAAGATGGTTGATTGCACGATTGCACCAAACATCTGATTACATTCTAGTTCAACCAAACTTTAAAACAGGAAATCTTTTGACACTGATTAATCCAGTCGTGATGTTTTTCTCTTCTTATTTTTTATGATGTTTTCTTTTATTTTTTTGTGATGCTGATTTTCATGTTTTGTACTGCCGCCTTCCCATATTACTTGTCGTTAATAATTAGAACAAGTTTTCTAGTTCAAATATGAACTAAAAAACTTGTTCTAATGACAAGTAATATAGGTAGGAGGCTGTAATGTTTTATGATAATGAACTCAATGTTGTTCGTCTCTTCCATCTGTTATTTTGTTTTCTATCTGATGTTTAGTGAACTATCTGTTCTATATGTATTCTCTGTTAATGAACAACCCTCCACACCGCCAGTGGCTTCTAAAGTTGCTTGTACGATACTTTAGCCGTTGGAGGTGCTAGGAGATCGCCCGTGGCGGGGCCTGCAAAGCGGTCTGTAAAATAGTATACAATACTAACAGGTAGCGACAACTGGAAAGAAAAATGAAGAAAAGCAACAGAGAGAGAAGAAAAGAAAGGACAAGAAAAATGTTAGAAAAAAGATAGGTAGAACTCCAACGTACCACTGGTCCTATGCCCCTATATGCGGTGTAATCATTACCGCTACTCCTATACACGGCCAGAAGTTATTACCACTGCTTCAAGGGAAGTGCTGCAGACTAGATGTGCCGATTAGTTTATTTTGTGTTTATTGGGGATTATGTAACAGCTAGTTCTGTCGATTAGCGACGACTTGAATGAAAAGTGGAGACAATGAACAGAGAGAAGGGAACACTGATTTCCTTTATTTCAAACTACTGTATGATTGAATGAATTTCATTTCCGAAAGAATCCATTTCTTTAAATTGTCCCATGAGTTTCCATTGATGCAAACGGGGCTAAACAAAAGATGAGCGCGCATAGGGGAAACACAACAAGTGCAACATTCATCAGAGACGAGCGGGCATAGGGGAAACACATACAAGTCTATTTTATATACTCCCTTTGTTCTCTTTTAATTGGCGTTGGGATAACTAGGGGCGCATCTAAATGGGAATGGAGGGAATATAACTCATAGAGTACTACGCCTGACTGTAGAACAGGTCATGCTCGTGCTTAATCCTACAGTTCTCAGTACAGAAGAATCTCCACTCCTCCCATGTACCTGGCCTGCCGCAGCGGGCAGTTCCCTAGTTCCCCCCTATCGAGCAGCCCCAAGCGTCATCGTAAATGTTGGGCACCACCACTGGCGGTGCTTCCGGACGAGGCTTGCCCAGGAACCTCCACACGACACCATCAATACTATTCATGGCTTCATGCCGACACTGGCAGCACTCCTTATTTGTCCACTTCATCGGGACGGGCCCAGCCGCATTGTATCTGACGTGGGCCTCACTTTCGACGTGTCGGATATACTCGAAGGCTTCGAGGGCCTTGCGGTCGGCGTTGTAGCCGAGCATGGCGAGGATGTAGGCCGCCACCATGTGGCCATTCACGGCTGCCCAGGCAAGCAACTGGGTGTCCAGCTGCGCGCGATCGTGCTGGAAGATGAGGTCGAACCCGGTGACTTAGCACGCATGAGGGTTGCCAACAATTGCCAGGCGCTCCAAGATGCGGTCGTAGCTCCCGTTAAGCTTCCAGATGCTCTCCTGCTCCAGCGCCATGCGTCTGCCCATGGTGCGATCCTAGAACGCTGCGCGCATGGCCTTGTAGGTGGCGCTCAGACTAGAGAGGTCGTCCATGGGCTGCGGGGAGGTTGCGGCGACCCACCGCATGATCAGGACCGCAATATCATGCGGCAAGGGGAACTCCATGGGCTTCGAAGGGAACCAATGAGGACGCGCACGACGGAGACGAAGAGGAAGAGTACACGCAGAGAAGAGGATGACCTGTGTGTGTTGCGGAGAAGAGGATGGTGTGTCTTTATTAGTACGCGCAGAGAAGACGATGAGACGCGCGCAGTGATTGTTATGGCTTCTAAAGTGCACCGTTTTGAATGCTACTTACAAAACTCGTATGAATGTCTTTCCCTTCTGGAGGGTTCCATTCCTTTAAACTGTCCCGTGAGTTTCCTTTGATGCAATCTGGGCTAAACAAAAGACGAGCGCTGGAGTTATGTCTTCTAAAGTGCAGCTGTATGCTACTTTAGCCGCTGGAGTTGTCAACAGGCAGGAGATCGCCCACAGCGAGGCCTGCAAAGCGGTCTGTAAAAAGTACTCCTCTCTCCGTCCCAACTCAACTCTATTTTTAGCTTTGGTCAAACTTACCCTTGACCAATGATTTCTTGCCTGGTCTTTATCAAGATGATCAAGGTCCTCCGCCTGCTGCCCCAGATGACTTGGGCAGAATGATCCTGGCGACCAAAATGAAGTGTCGGATATGTTGTCCACGGTGCAGGGTTATTCAACAGAAGAAAAAGATAGCATATCCTAATCTTTCTCCTCATACATAGTGTGTGTTAACTAATTTTTCGGCCCCAAATGATCTAGAAAAATTATCCATATTTGATGATGCCATAAACTAATCGCCGCTCAAAACAATGACGGTGCTCATCAAGCTCGCAAGCTCAACTTCATTCATCCTCAAACTATCAATCAAAACTCAGTTTTTGGTCCTTGAACTTTCAAACGCTTAAATTATTTAGTCCCTCGAATTCACACAACCGTGGCATGCCACATAAGCTATTATGCCACATCATCTACCTCGGCCACCTCACTTAGAAAAAGTTAATAATCTTTTATCATCTTAAAAAGTAACTAGCTAATTAATTCAGGTGGATTTACGTTAGGTGTGGGCATTCGGTCTACCCGATATTTCGGTTCGGATATTTAGTTCTTTTTCAAAATTCGGTTTCTTGAAATCACTACCTGAATTGTTGTAATATATTAGGTACCCGAAAATTTTGGGTACCAAAATTCCGGTTCGGTCTTCGGTCCTACCCGATATATCCGAATTATACATTATATCCATGTCATGTTTGCACAAATTTAATACGATTGATAAATTTAATACCATGAGGTAATTTATTATAAATTGACAAATGAAAAATCACAAATAAACGTTTAAATCCAACAACTTCACACATCACAACTTGAAAATAAAATATCTAAACTTGAGTTGTTCATAGTTTACCACGCATAATTTAACTTATTTTTTGATGGACCGACTATTCGGTTATTTCAGTTACCCGAGAGTGGTACCCGAACCCGAAATTTATTTTTTGATTATTTATATTTACTACCCAAAAAGTACCCGATACCCGACATTTCGGTCTTTTCGATTCCGGTCTCAGTTTTTTCGGTTTTGGTCTTTCGATCTCGGTTTTTTTGCCCACCCCTAATTTACGTAGTAGCATGAGATATACATATTTCTCCTCCATGTTTTTTTGCAAAACTATCAAGTGATATATCCTATGTGCATATTACATATGTAAAATTTTTGTAAAATATAAAACTTTTTCAAAGGGAAGTCTTAGGTTTCGTCAAATCTATCTTTGACCAATGATTTACGTAATTTTGATCCTTTTTAACAATACAAGAATTGTACTTTTAGATTTACCATGAAAATATTTCCATAATATACAATCTAGTACTACATGTTATTGAAGTTAATAAATTCCATATAAATCATTGGTCAAAGGTAAGTTCAACCACAATAGAAATAGAGTTGAGTTGGGGTGGAGGAAGTATTATACGTTGTTGTTTGCCGCATAAGGTTTGGTCCTTGAAGCCGTAAGTACGAGCGGTTGATGCCAGTCACTAAGGCGCCTTAAACGCGCGTAGCGCATGCGCATCTTTGAATTCAATTGGAACCGCTCCGCTTCCCATCACCACTACTGCGCGCGTCGAGAGACGAACAACCAGGCTGCTACTACGCTATAAGATCACACGGGCACATCATCATCTTCACCGCACATCCACTCTTCCTCTCTTCCCAAAAGCGTGCCAAGAACACCATGGTTGACAAGAAAACACCACCGCCAAGCCCTCCGAAGGACGCCAAGGGGAAGCATCCCCGACCGGACTCCCTCCCGGACAAGGAGTGGGCTCTCCGGAAGATGGCACGCGATGTATTAGACAATACATCATGCTCCATGCGTCGCCTTGGGCTTGGTCCCCTTCCAGAGTATGTTGCAATGGGGACCACGGGCCACTTTGTCTTCGGCATGACGAACTTGGCCGGTCGCCTCGACGTCCTGTGGGAGACGCTAGCGGACGAGCTCGGTGTTGCCGGCCGCGACAACCTGGTGGCGGCGACGTCCAGGAAACTGGGCTTCCCGTCTTCGCCGCAGGAGGTGCCCCAGCCCAGCTAGGAGCCCAAGGAGGAGGGGGAGGAGGAGAAGGAGGAGAAGGAGAAGTAGGTGGAGCGAGGTGGAGGAGAAGTAGTTTTTTCTTGTTCTTAGTTGTGTTGTTTTTCTTTTCTTGTTTGTAATGTATCGTCTTAAGGTAATGAACTTTATTTTGCTGTTCATTGGTGCGCCAGAATAGTTCTAATGTTGCTATTCTAACGATAAACTAGTGGACTATTTATCTCTTTTATCTTTTAGAATGGAATATATTTCCACTTCCAACTCTACTGAGCTGGAGATCCAGAAATTGACTACCACCTAGTTTATCTGACAGCACCAGCAGGGAGAAGCCCACTCTCTATGTTCAAACCCAACACGGATCCAACATAATGAGCAATCAAACAGCAAAGCACGTAGTAAATCACAAAAATGCAACAACAGTTTCTGGAGTACGTATCAAATTTAGCTCAGATTAAATGCTCGTGAGCGTCATTGCAAAAGGGTGAAGACAAAAAAGACTTGATTCGGATGGCTTGCAAAAACAAACGAGAAGTCAAGGTTATCGAAGTTTTTGCTCGATTTGGATTTAGTCTTAGTTATAGACTTCCATAATAATAAAATGTATCGGGTATTTTACTTTCACTAGTGTGTCATAAAATGTATCGGGTGTTTTACATTCACTAGTCTGTCGGGTTGATTTTGTTGTTGATCTTCACAACTTGGTCTATCAGTGTGGTCGTACTGTACAATATAATCGCATTCCTTGCATAGTATAATATAATTTCCAACCATGTTGTACTCGTCCTTTCGAAGAAACGACAGCCGTAGGTGCTAGCTACTTACTTTAGACTACTCGCACTCGTTCACCTCTATATCCCACCTCCATATTCCAACTCTAAAAAGATTCTTTCTTTACAGCTTTGTTTCCCCCGCTCGTCCACCTCTAAATCAGACGTGTATACCATTTCTCATCTATTTTATTCCATTCTTCCCTCTTTATTTCTTTCTCTCCCTTCCTTTATTTCTCCTCTCTTTCTTCTCTCTCTACATAGAGATGCCCCTATATTTGGTGTATTACTGTGCGCATCTGGGAAATAGCAGTGCCTTTAGAGGCACCACTGCGCCTGCTCCGAGCGCTAAAACACGCATAGTGCGGTGGGTGGAGGTGCCGCTACGGTCCGTCTTAGATTTTAGGAACAAATTAACACACTTGTGAAAACATGTACGCCACATCCGATCCTCAACATGATCTAATTCAACAAGGGGAGTAACGTCTCTCCACGACGTTCCGCCTGGTGTTGCACACACGGCTCTCGCCTCACGCCGGCCACGTATTCTGATCCAACCGTACAACTTCAAATAAAGGAGGGCTAGAAGATTGGTGGAAAATAATACAAACTTATAAGAAAAAGGGGAAGAATAAAAAGGATGGCGCTCGTTTCGATACATGAACCATGACACTGTTGACATCCATCTTCATAGGCTATTTTCGAGCGTGCTATTTCCAATGAAGCTCTTATACCATGTCTATGGGGACCAGAGTCCACACATCTGAGGATCTCATTGGGTGGTGCTGTGCGATGTGACACCTAACAGCACACACAAAAAGGATACCAAAACATATAAAGTTTTCATTTCATAATAAGCAGAGTTTACAAAAGAGTGTACAACAGAAGTACACACGCAGCGGAAAATACATACTCATAATCTCACCTAACTAAGTAGGAGAGAAGACGTCCATGCCCTAGGACAATTCTCACTAGCAACATGAAGAACATTCAGCAGCGGCGTGGTTCACATGAGATTTATCTCGACACCTCGAGTCTCATGTACAACCTGAACAGCTGAAATAAAACTAATACCTGCAAAAAAATCGTTAAAGCGCAAACGTGAGCATAAGGCTCAGCAAGACTAACCCGTCTCACTAGACATATGCAGGGGTAAATACTAAGCATAGGTAAGGAATAGTGAAAATAGACTCGCCTACAAGTAGATCCTTATAATCATGTTTTAAGTAGCAAATGACATTCTTCAAGCACGGCACATCATAGACTCCACAATCAAACAAGAAACGCTTTGCCGATGATATGACATGCCCAAAGCACAAACTGCTATTACAGGTAAAGTATGGGGAAACTGTAAACTTTTAATTGTACTATCTCTAAGCCATACAAGGTTGCAAAGCAATTATAATTCAATACAACATATTCTTTTGACTTCTTTAGTATTTACTACGTCACGACGTAGTGAACAAGTGGTACTCTATTACAATGAGGGACGGTGATTGCAATCAGAACACACCCGGACAACACGACACATACGAACGCTCGGAAGTGTCAGCCAGTACATCAGTACCTACGTAACACTTTAGTACTAGTCGTATATGGCCACCTTTCACAAGAAACTCGAACGCCGAACCTGTCTCACCTCCGCGAACAGAAGGTCTCCGCACGGAACACCTCTTGTGTCCGCCGACCGATTTACACCTTAGTGTCCTCAACCCACCCCTATCGATGGTGAGTTAATGGGCTTCAACGTCCCAGTTATCGAGTTACGTCAGTTTTCTGGAGTCCATATGTCCAGTATGTCGCCGGTACAAGTCACTTGTTCGAAGGGGCCACATAAGGACGAGCCTTAACCAACACAGACGGGGCTACCAATCCATCTCCCAACACATGCCTCGTCATTACCGACCCAGGCACGATGTGAGCAAACCAACCTATACAAATCCCCGTCCACGTCTCATATTAAAGAGTTAACGTTATGGTAACAACTCGCGAGAAGGGTTCCCTCACTCGACTTCTCTCGCAAGTAGAATTCAACTACTTGACTTGTGATCAGTAAAATGTGACCAATCTCGAGAGTAGTATCCAACATACTCGACTTCTACCGATCATCCAACTAAACATTAAGCAAAGCAATATAAATCGAGGGGGTCTTATACTACCCATCCACTTCAAGGATTATTTGGTCATGCATGTGGGGTATTCAATCAACATAGACCTAATGCACATATTAAGTCTATTCAATACAGTGTATATAAAAAAAACTTTAAAAGGCACTTAAATGCAAACTGGGGCTTGCCTTAGTTTGCGCTACATCAATGTCAGTCGTTAAGTCTTGTGCTTTCCTCCAAAGAGTCTGCCACGGAACATCAAGTGGAAACACCTTGGCATTCTTCTCCAAGCGAAGTTTCTTGTCGATCACCTATCAGCATGTTCCTATCAACATGATATGCATATAAGTAATTAAGTAATTTAATAATAGACTCCACGGGGTTGTGTAATCTTTAAGAACGAGGAGTTTGACTAGGAAGGACAGATATGCCTCTGTTGTGTGGGTAACCAAAGGATGAGTCAAGGTGGACATACTAGTGTCGATATGAACTGAAAGGTACAACATAAAGCTACATTGCAACTTAGCATACCACACTTCAAGCTATGCCACGCGATATTGACAATTCTGAATGGTGAAGAAGTGTTGGGCGGAGAAGTGTAAGGACGACCCAAAAATCAAGGTGGGACATCGAAAGCATGAGTATGAGTGGAGTGGACAAGACGAAGGTCTCGATTTAGCAGTCGACCAATGCACTTGACTTAACTCGTAAAGGAGTAAACCTAGTTAAATGAACAGTGCTGTCGTAGGGTCCTGACTTAGGATGAACCATGATGGAACCTATCGACACTTGGGACTGAATTGAGATCAACATGGCTTGGACTTAAGAAGTCATTACAAGCACTGTTAACCTAGCATGAGTACCAAGACAACGTTCAAACCACTTTTAGGTAAACCAGTTGCTACCACTAACATCGCAAGCATCGTTCAGGTGCTTACACGATGACACTAATGTAGTGTTTCCCGCAAACTTGTCCAGGTGAGCTCGGTAAGCTCTCGGGACTTAAACATGATGCGATACCTTGCCATGAAGGCATGCTTTGCCATCTCGGGAAGATCGTCTTAGCATCGTCCACATCAACTCGGACTCGTCAATGGGGTGAGCGTAATCCCGAACACCACCTTGTGAGTCTTAAGGCTAGTGATGTCGACTCGGTTGTTGATAAGCGACTCGAGGAACCTGCCGTCGATGAAGTGGTACACCAAGTTAACCAATCATGTGATCGTTTAGGGAACATCCTCGACAATACCAAGGAACTCTTATCCAAGGTTCCCCTTGGTCTAGTTCTCCTTGTTGGTTGCAATGTTCTTGCATACCTCTACCCCAGGTCATCGGTGATCACCGCCACACCTGGTTTGACCTAGAAGACATTTAATTGAGCACCTTGGCTACACCCAGGACTTGACGAGTCTCGCCTCGACTAAAACCTAATTTGGCTAATGGACCGTCGACCGTTGTGTCGTGGTTGTGTTCCAGCATCATGTACGTTACAGGCATCCTTCATCTTGATGCCAGGACACGATGATGGCTCAAAACGTCACGATGACGTTATGTGGTCAACGACGTCGACACGGCTCACGGTGGAGCATCACGAGCACGCACGGACAGGCCAACGTGATACAAACGACAAAGGAGGTCAACTTAGGGATTTCTATAGGAACAATATCAATGCAGAACATGGACGTACGACTTGATGACACATGAGTACCATTAGCGATCATGACAAACGGACTTCGGTGATGTCAAACAAGGCATTTTAGGGCAAGGCTCACCTTGTAGGCATTTCGCCGAATATCTTGGGGTTGTACTTGATTCTGTCATTTCATCACCATTCAAAGGTATCTTGGCACATGTCCTTGTCGATTGCCACATGATTCTAACCCTGCATCACAGACCAGCTCTAAAGATCAACAAAGTTGGTTCCTCCCTTGTAAACATTTCATCGAACAGGTTGACTGCAGCATTGATCTGACAAATCTTTGCACAGATCAGAGCTAACCTTGGATCAATTGTTGATGCTGGTGTGTCAACGACGTGTTCCTGCATTTCATCCATCACAACAATCATTCGTCTTGCTTCCAGAACATAGCCACGGCGCGGAACATCGCGACGACGTGGATATGGCACATGACAAAGCAATCCAAGCGCGTGCAGCCTTGCTGCAGCGCAGCGATGGAAGGAGGTGGTCTGTTGGCATGCTGCAGCAGCACCGTGAGGTTGAGACACGCAGCGATGCAGCGAACGGCCTGCGCCTCGGAAGGAACGGGCGCCGACGGCGCGGCTGGCAGGTGTGGCCACGGCGCGAGCGGTCAGCACTGCTGTTGGCATAGGCGCAGCGCAGCAGGGACACGGCGGGCGGACGCCAGTGCCTGGTGCTGGGTCTGGACAGCGGCAAGGGCGGACGGCCATTGCCGGCGCGGTCGTGGACGGACAGGGAGTAGGGCGGCGGTGCTGCTATGGGACGCGGCTGGCGAGAAGCAACCCATGGCACAGGGGCGAAGCAGGGGCGCGGACAGTGCACAGACGGCATGGCACAGCACTGCAGCACCCAAGGCACGTGGCAGATGGAGAGGAAAGAGGCAATGGTGCTGAGGCCATGGTGTGCCGGCGGAGCTGGGGAAGAGCCGGCGTTGGAGCAGCAAGGTGCACGGCGGCGCTAGGTATGCGTGGCCGTGGGCGAGCAGCTGGCGGAAAGTGGCGCGCTGCGCGAGCACGGTGTGCCGGAGCGGGAGGACGCGAGCAGAGGCAGCCAGGCGCGTTGCGGCAGCTAGGCAACTGGGAGCACGAGGAGACGTGGGCGCGGTGGTCGGGCATCGCGCGATGCGGGCCAGCGCGGCGCGACACAGTTGCAGGTGGGGGCACGGCGGGAGTGGCGCGAGCCGGCCAGCAGCAGCAGCAAGGAACTTGACCGAGGGCGCGCTCGCAGGAGCAGGGGAGAAGACCAGGCACGGGCGTGAGCCGCCATCAGCGGAAGGTAGGGCGCCGGCGGGAAAGGCGCGCGGCACGACAGGGAGGGGGCATGCGCAGGCCGGGAGGTGGATCGCTGGCGAGGAGCACGGTCGGCTGGGAGGCGCGCACAGCCAGGGAGCAGCGAATCGGGCACTCGGCGGCAGCAGGGGGCTGGGCGCAGCGTCGGCAGCCAGGGGCGCACGGCCGCAGGAGGGCAAGGGAGCACGGTTGCCGGCGAGGCGATGCAGCAGCGGAGTGAAGCGAGGTGCCGTAGACGGAAGGAGTCGGGCAGCTATAGATAAGGACCGATGTGTTCATCACCGTGGCACATGCATGCATCTGCGTGGAGGCAGGGGAGAAAAGAGAGAGGAGGTGCCGACCTGACCGGTGGGTACCACTTGTGGGACCCACCGCCCTCATTCCTCTTTCCAATTTTAATTAGGACTAGCAAACATGCTTCAAAAATATTCAACTTTGGCCCAATGACTAAATAAAATGTGAAGAATTTTATGGTGCAATCAGATTTCAGAACCGAGCAAGTTGAATTTTCAACTCAGGTTTGAATTTGAATTGAAGCGGTGATACTTGATTCAAAGGAATAAATGGTAGGTTAGGTTCAAAAATCCTGAAACTTTGAAGTTAACTTTTTTGAACCATAAGGTACCTCAGGATAAATTTGGAATTCATTTGGACAAGGTTAAGTACGAAGTTTAAATTTGAAGTCGACTTTGATTAAACTATCAGTATGTGTCCAATAAATGGAAAATGTGCTTCAAAAAATTTTGAAACTTTACCGAGAGTCTATTTGGAAATTAGAAGGTCATGGAAAAATTTACAGCCTTAGATTTGAATTTTTTTGAATGTCCCATTTTAGGGTTGGAATAATTCCTTTTTCTTTTCTCCATTTTGTTTTCTTTTTTCCTTTAATTTTTCATTGAAAATGTGAATACCTGGAAATTAAGGATTTTACCCCTTAAGTTCCAAATACACTAGCAAACATGTTCTATATGTAAAATTTTAACAAGTCCCTATTTTTAGTGAACATTGGTTAACTCATATGGTTCATGTGAGTTTGGATTTCCATGTCCATTTTAAAAATTTTTAAGTTCAAAGTTTTGCGTTTTTGTTCTTTAGAAAAGCGGGCTTTTACAACACGATCCATGCCGTCTTTTTATAGAGCTATATTGGCTTGGTTCTACACGATCCATGCAGTTTTGGGCTAGTAAAGTTCTACACGATCCATCCTATTAAATAAATTAACAAAGAAGAAATGGGGTCTTCTGTTTCATGAATTTAGTTATATATATATATATATATATATATATATATATATATATATATATATAGCATATACTACATCTGTCATGAAATAAATGTCGATACGACATCTTATTATAGTAGTGTATTTCAAGTTCAATTCCTGGCTGGAACGACAAATACTAAAAACCAGAGGTAGTAGTATGTAATTTCTGGATTTAGAAGTAAATGACGCATGGGTTATCTGATCAACCACTCCAAATGTTGTACTCTCATTCCTGTTTTACAAATTTGTATTCCTAAGATTTTTAGTTCCCACGGTTTTTACACCTTTTTCTTCCTTGTGGCTTTCTCGGACCATACATTTTTTTTCTATTCTTTCTTTTCTAATTTCTCCGTTCGTAACAAACACTGCAGTTTATAGAAATCACACCGTCCGATCCAAAATCTAAGTCAGTCATGTAATCTGACGTTATCACTGTTATTTGGAATGACTACTTACAATGCTCTTTACATTAGGAACAAGACATCAAATCGTGATGTCGTCTACAAGCATTCATGGTGGCCAACAAGCACCTAGTATAACTATAAATGTGTTTACTATCAAAATTATAAAAAATTAGACAACATTAAATCCTTTGCATGGTACACATAGAGTATTGCAGCACATGATGTTCAGGAACCTCGTGGTTCTTCACTCCCTGGTACTATGATGCATGAACCAACAACAGGTATAGCTATACAAACCAGAAATACTCCTTCTGCCCCAGCGTAACTTTACTTTTGGAGCTTAAAAAATGTCCCACTCCAACTCTATTGGTAACTTCCAACTACCCATATCACATCACATTACTACCTGTCTCTCTACCGTGCCATTTGTTTTGGCAGAGCGTGTTAGTTTTTCACTCCTTTGGCATTAAATTTGGAGCATTTTGAGAGACTATGTTCTGTCCTTTAGATGTATTGATGATGGGTGTATCATGGTCATTTGCATTCTTTCCTAGGCTCTACTAATTGTTTTAGCATTCCTTGTGTCATTGGTTTTGATCCGGCAGATCTCCCGACGCTACTAAAGTGTTTGCGGAGTTTGAAGTTCGGTGTGGGCGCGCGGAGATTCAAGAAGGTGAAATGTAAAAATGACACAGCAGACACGAAGGTTTATGTGGTTCGGGCCGCTTGAGCGTAATATCCTACTCCACGGGGTGTGTTGGTGTTGTATTGGATGTATGAACTCAACTCAGGTGACTTGAGTTGAGTGTGCGCGATCAGATCAGAGCAGGTTCGATCCGTCTCGATCCCCCTCTATGCATCATCGGTCTGTCCTTTTATAGTACAAGGATAGGCCGTTACAAGTTGGCCTGGCCCGACATGTGGCCTCGGCGGTTACTAATATTGATACACATCTGATGCGCTTAATTACCCTTAATGACCGAGTTATAGGCTTTGACAGTACCGTTACTGGTAATAAAGGTCGTCCGATCGTGTGTCATTAATATAGTATTAATGACACTTAATCGGGTCTTGAAGTCCTTGATTGCCCTTTAAAGATCCAGAGCCGTTGTGGAGTCTTCCGGAGGTTCGAGGCTGAAGATCCGACAGTTGGACACGTGGCAGCCCCGGAGCATACTGTGGGGAACAGATAGGTCCGGTGCCACCAAACACGTGTCAGTTCCGGAGCTTCCCTCGGTCTGGGGTTAGGTCCGGGGGTGCCGTTATGGTACATAGCCCGGAGCTTTCCCCTGGTGGGCGATAGCTCCGGTTTGATGGTACACGTGGCGACCCTGGGACTAACCATGTTGGGGAAGCGGGTCCGTTTATGTCTGACATGTGGGCCTCCGAAGGTCTTCAAATCAAGTAGATGACATTTCCTTGAGATCTTTGCAATCTCAAGGGGTATACGATACCCAGGGTACCGATAGTGGCCCCCTGGGCCCACCTCTGGGGAATACCTCTTGGGCGAAGTCATTCCGCCGGAGGTGGGTCCATCCTTCGACTTTTGAGCCGAGTCTTCAAAGATCTTCAGATGTGCCGTTGGCGATAGTTTTGAAGTTAAATCCTCACCGCGTGGTATATCCCGGGTGCAGCAAATGAGATCTTTGGCGTGTGGATCTCACACAAAATCATATCAGTTCCGCGCGACTTGTCAGGCCGCCACCTTCGGGCTTCCCACCTCTCTTGATGACAACCGTTCGCCTGGGTAAGAACCTCGACTTGATCGTCGGGGTGGTCCCAGGCCCTCTTGTCATCGGCAGGGTGAAATTTTTGAATAGTATCTTCGGCTTCCTTCCGGTTTCCATCAAAGCGTTGCGGGGGCTTACTTAAAAAGGAAAGCGTGCACCGTCTGGGGTTCTTTACGCCTCTCATCTAAACTTGTGTTCGAACTGCCAAACTTGTGCTTGCTTTTCCTCCCTTGCCTCGCTGTGCTGCGATGGATTTAGGTCTCTGCAAGAGCCGCTTGAAGACCGAAGGTGACCTGAAGAAGGTCCGGGCCCTCATGGGGTGGTCCTCGGACTTCTTCAACCACCAGGTCCGCACCGGTGGGGAGCTCCCGTTCGAGAAGGAGCACGCCGGCGAGATGGTGTACTTCTCTGCATACGCCATGGTGGGGTTGGTCCCGCCTTTTTCCTCCTTTTTCTTGATGCTGCTAGTCTTCTATGGTCTGCAACTGTACCACCTTGGCCCCCACTCCATTTTTCTAGTGTCTGTCTTCGTCCACTTCTGCGAAATGTGGGTGGGCATCCCCCCTGCATTGAGCTTTTCCTGACCTTCTTCACCGTCCATACCACCGGAAGGGGTGATGAGTACCTTGGCTTCTACTACTTTGTGAAGCGCAAGAAGTGCCCATTCAAGTACCTCCGGTCGTTTCCCTCTGGAAAGTGGGACGATTGGAAGAAAGACTGGATAGTCATCCAGGTGGAGGAGCACGAGAAGGTGGAGCTGCTCGAAGGCCTCCCCAACATCGACACTGCAGTCTGGAGTGAAGCTCCGGTGCTGTCGGATGCCTTCAACCCTGCTCTGACCAGGATCCACCAGTGTGTGGAGGGAGGAGTAACTCCTCAGGCGGTATTTTGCAATTCCCTGGTCAACAGGTGGGCACCGCTGAAGAGGAGAGAAAAACTCGCTTAGGTCCTCAACAGTGTGATGGACGACGACCGGGTCGAGATCGGGCTGAAGTCCAACATGGAGGGGGCGACCTTGGAGTTTCATCTCAAGAAGTTCCAGCACAACATCGACGTTGCAGGTGATGACTTGACCCCGTCACCAGCTTTTCTCCCTCTGAACGTGGAAGTAGAGTTCATCAGGGAGCTCCGGCGGACGACGCCGGTGCTTGACGACCTTGGTGTCGTCGAGAGAAGATTGATCTCCAGGTTGGTGATCCCTGGGGCTTCTGAAGGTGGCTCCGAACCTACCCCGAAGCCAAGGAACGAAGTCGTTGGCAAGGGCAAGGAGTCAGCGGACGAACCCTCGAGTCAGAAGAGGAAACTGAAGCATGCCAACGGAAGGTCCGTCAAGCCTGCATCCTCTGCATCAGCTCCTTCTCCCCAGAGGGGGAGGTCTTCTACAACTGTGGTGGTTGTACCTGCAGCAGCGTCTTCCCAGGGTGCTAGCTCCGGGCATGCGACTCCAACACCCAGGCCAGTTGAGGCCTCTGGGTCCGGATGTCCATCCCGGTCGAGGGGGGCCTCAACTAAGGAAATGCCCGCAGCTACAACAAGTTCCGCAGGGCCTTCCGGAGCTACCACGCCAGCGGCGGCTATAGTTAGCCCAGAACACCCGGGAAAGAGATTCCTAGCAAGCTGGTGCGGAAGCCTTTCGAGGTAATTTTTAATCTTTACCTCAGACAGTTGTTTTGTTGTAGTAACTGTTTTTGAAGTTTCTTCATCCATCATCTGCAGCGTCCCCAAGAAGAGGAGTGAGGCTTCGCCCTCAGCCACAGCGGCTGAAGCTGTGAGGGCGGAGGCTTCTGCTCTTGTCCCGGTGCCGCCCCAAGTGGTGGCTAAAGCTGCGGCAGCCCCGGCGCCAGCTGTCGTGGTCATGGACCTCGATTCATCCCCCGAGACTCCTGTGGTAGCGACAAACCACGGGAGAGAAGATGCACCAGCGGCACCTTCCCGGAGGTTGAAGCCCCGGGTCTTGATGCTGAGATATTGGATGCTTCAGCCATTGAGCCGGAGGAAGCAGTGATTCCGGCCTTAGAGCCAGATATTGTCGAAGCCCCGGCGGTTGAGCCGGAGGTTATTGAAGTCCCGGCGAGTGAGCCAAATGTTGAGGAAGTCCCGGCGGTTGAGCCGGCTACTTCCAAAGCTCCGGCCTTAGAGCTGGTTGCCACTGAAGCTTTGGCTACAGAGCCGGTTGTAGTTGAAGACCTTCTAGCGTCTGAGCCAGTCGTTGCGGAGGCATCAACACTCGAACCCATGGTGGTCGACGTGCCAACAACCGAGCCACCAGCGGAAGAGGAGCCCAGGCCGGAGCCTGATGTTGCCCCTGCTCCGGAAGTGATGACGGCGGAGGTGCCTGCTGCTGGGCCAGGGTGCCCAGATGAAGTCGTTGGACCCCTGCCCAAGGGAGCAAATGAAGACCTGGCGGCAGGGCCTTCGGAACCACTTCCGGAGGTTGGAACTTCTTCTGCGGGACCCTCCTCGGTGGCGACTGAGGCTATCCCAGAGGACGGCCCTAGTGCCGTGGAGGCTCAGGGGACCACTCTTGTGGAGTGGGACCCAATTTTGCAAGCGAGAACCCGCTAGAACCAGCGGAGGAGACCCCAGTAGGCCCAGACCCTATTCCCTTGTTGTTGTCTGTTGACAACGCTTGCTCCAGTCTGCGTCAAGTCCAGCTGGCGTTCTACCACGACAGCAAGGCTCTTGAAGAGGAGCGCCAAACCCTTAGGCGGTGGCATAACCGGCTCTACTTCAAGACCAAGCTGGCGCAGTCGACGCTGGCAGACAACAAGGAGTGGATCAAACAGGAGAAGGTCCGTCTGGAATACTGGGGCAAATTATTGGATGATAGGGAGAGCTTGACTCGTGCCCTCGACGCTCAATCCCGGGCCATTTATGAGCAGACCAAGACAGCTAATAGTGCGGCTGATGGTCGCCAAGAAACGCTTGAAGCCATTAACACTACTCTCATCAAGCGCCGGGAGGCACTTGAGGAGAGGGAGAAGAGGCTCGAAGATGAAGAGCAAAAACTCCTAGAGCTGCGGGATGACGTCTTGAAGAGGGTGGAGGAGCTCGCCAAAAAGGTGGCTCTGGCTGACAAGGGCCTCGAGGAACGCGCCAAGAAATTGGAGGAGCATTGGGTTGAGGAGGAGGAGAAGGCCTGGGTGCGAGGGCGGGAACTCTACCAGCAAGAGTGTGCCATCGCTGCCAGGGAGAAGAAAGTTATGGGTAGGGAGAAGAACCTGGTTGACCGCCGGTACAAGATCTACCTCCGGAAGGAGGAGCTCGGAAAACTCGAGAAGCAGGTTGCTGAAAAGATTCAGCAAAATGCCAAAGAGGTTGAGCGCCTTGCTCGCGAGAATTCTGAACTGGCGGCAGCCAAAAGATCCTTGGAGGAACTGAAGGGCTTGAGGGCTGCGGAGTCCCTACAGGTTTTGGAGTTCTTGAGCAAAGCCAACGACGCGCTGACACTGATGGGCTTCAGAACCATGCGTCCGGATGATCCGGAGCCGGAGCCGGACCTGGCGTTGCAGGCGTTGAGCTCGGCGGGTAGCAAACTCTCCAAGGTGGGTGACGTCATTGCGGACCAATTGGAGGTTGAGGGGCAGTCCCTAGCAAAGAAAGTTGCAGAGTATGTGCTGACGTGCTACACCAGCCGGAATCCGCAATTTCCTCTGGACCCGGTGCTTGAAGGTCCCGTCGAAGGAGAAGGTGAAGCCACCCGAGCCAACGTGTCGGAGGTTGCTCAGAAGGTCGCCCAGTTCTTCCATAGGGTCTAGGACCATCTCTGTAACTCCCACTTGTATTCTCTCTTTTTCTTCCCCAATTTTGTGATCCCTTGTCTCCAGATGGTTGAAATCCAAATTTTTGTGAATTTCATTTTTTGTCTTGAACACTTTTGTCTTCCCTTGGCCCCCTGGTAGATGTACACAATTCGATTGTGAACATGTACCAAGAGGATATTGTATTTTGTTGAAGACTCATTTGCTCCGAACTAGAGTGTAGGTCTGAAGTCTTTGATATTGAAGGCCCCCTGAGCTTGTCGGAGCTCAGAAGCTCCGGCATTGACTACCGTCGGAGCTCAATAGCTCCGTCAATAGTCCCTATCAATGCGTAGAGCATCGATAGTTAACCCTCTGGGGTGTCGGAGCTCAGTAGCTCCGGCAGTGACCTTTGCCAACGCGTAGTTTGTCGGCAGCTGACTCCGCTTGTGGGGTCTTCTCACCATCTTTTATTCTGCGTCGATGGCTGGCCCCCCTAGCTTTACCGGAGCTTGGTTGCTCCGATGATGCTCGTTTTCAATGTTTAACATCGATTACAAGCCACCTAGGGGGAGTCGGAGCTTCTATAGCTCAGGCTTTTCTCCATCAATGTGGATTCTTTATTTTTCCTGCACACTTGAAGCCAAGAAAAATAGTAAAATTCGCTCCTTGCCTATAACTTCGTCGCAGCTTACGATTCCCGAGAAAGTTTTAGGTCAAACACAATTATGAATACAACCGAATGCATTGCCTTATTTCTTCCAGATCCAATTGTACTTGGACCCGCCTTACTTTGGCCTGCCGGGGTGTAGGTAGAGTGGCGTACTTAGGGTGCTTGACCAGGCTAAGTCGATAGCACACTTCGGCCCTAGATTGGCTTGGCGGCATTCAGGTGAGTGGGCCATGAACAATATTTGAATCCAAAAGAATTGTCAATACAGCTCGGATTCTACATGAACTGGTCGAACTTCTTAAGAATTGCACAACTTTGTTATAGACAAGAAAGAGAAAAATAAAAATGTTGAGCCTGTACAAAATAAATGCACGTGGAGTCTGTTTCACATGAAGATGCCTTTCATTATAGGTCCGGGGTATAGGGGAAACAAGTACACTCTTAGGGTACGGAGCCAGGCTAAGCGTGTTTAATTTCTCATTTGAGCCAGGGTAGCTAGCCACACTTTTAGTCCTGAGACTGTGACAAGTGTTGCATGAACTTTGTGGACCTTCCGGGAAAGGTCCGGCTGTTCTCCCAGAGGAACTACCCGACTCTGTACAATGACTCTATAACATACACATCAAGTTACTACAGACTCACCTCCGTGATATTAAGTGTAGAACTTATGGAGGTGCTCAATATTCCAAGGATTTGGGAGAGGTGTCCCATCCTCAGTAGCCAAGCGAACGCTTCCAGGGCGGGATACTTTAACCACTCGGAAGGGTCCCTCCCAGCTGGGGGAGAGTTTGTTTAACCCTTCTCTAGATTGTATTCTCCGTAGCACTAGATCACCTTCCTCGAGCTGTCGGTTGTGTACATGCCGCTGATGATAGCGTCAAAGGGCTTGGCGGTATCGGGCATTCCGAACAACTGCTTGGCACCTTCCCTCCTCTAGGAGGTCTAGGTCTTCACGCCAGAGCTGGTCCTGCGTGGCTTCATCGAACGTCTGGACCCGGAGTGACCCCAAGGTGATTTCCGGAGGAAGGATTGCTTCAGCTCCGTACACCAGGAAGAAGGGTGTCTCTCCAGTTGACCGGTTTGGAGTTGTCCTGTTGACCCATAGAGTGGGCGGAAGCTCTTCAATCCAGTTGGCTCCATGTTTTTTCAAGCGCTCATAGGTGCACGTTTTGAGTCCTTTCAGGATTTTAGCATTTGCTCTCTCAGCCTTGCCATTGCTTGCCTGGTGAGCTACGGAGGCGTAGCAAACTTGAATGCCGAGGTCTTTGCAATATCCTTGAAATGCAGAGCTTGTGAATTGGGTCCCTTTATTAGTAATGATTTTGCTTGGGACTCCAAATCTGCATACAATGGACTGCAAAAAGTTGATAGCAGATTGCTTGTTTATTGTCACAACTGGAGTTGCTTCTGGCCACTTGGTGAACTTGTCAATGGCAACGTACAGGAACTTGTAACCTCCGACGGCCCTTGGGAAAGGTCCCAAGATGTCCATCCCCCACACAGCGAAGGGCCATGTAGGAGGTATCATTTGTAGAGGCTGAGTCGGTGTGTGAATTTGCTTTGCATGAAATTGGCATGCTTTGCATTTCTTCACCAGCTCAGTTGCATCCTGGAGGGCTGTAGGCTAGTAGAAGCCATGCTGGAAGGCTTTACCGACCAGCGTGCGGGAAGACGCGTGGTTCCCACACTCACCTCCATGGATTTCTGCGAGCTCGCATCTTCTTCCCTTGTGATGCACCGCATTAGGACGCCATTGGCACCACGCCGGTAGAGATCCCCTTCTACCAACGTGTATCTTTTAGCCAATCTGACTATCCGGTCAGCGGATACATCATCGTCAGGAAGGATGTTGTCTTTCAAGTAGCTCCGGATCGCCGAGATCCATGCATCGGAGCTAACTTGAGCATTTGAGTCTTGCGTGCTAGGTTGCTCGGAGCTTCTGGCAGCACCTACGACCCTTGATGGCTGCCATGGTAACAGGGCCATCGGGACCGTCAGCTTCGGATGCTGATCTCGCCCCCTTCGCTCAGTTCGGCAGGCTGAGCTGTGGGTTTTGACAACCTCCGGACAAAAGTTCCATCAGGATCTGGAGCTCCGGTTGACGCTTTCGTCGAGAGTTCATCGGCTTCAGCGTTCTGGACACGCTGGACGTGGTGGAGGTCTAGGAGTTCGAAGTCCTTCTGAAGCCTCTGGACTTCAAGGAGGTAAGCAGCTAGCTGGAGATTGTTGCAGGAGCATTCACCTTTCACTTGTTTAATGATGAGCTGTGAATCTCCCTTGACCAGCAGTTTCTTGACACCATATGATAGTGCCACCTTTAGTCCGTAGATGAGCGCTTCGTGCTCCGCCATGTTGTTGGTCACCTTGAAGTCAAGGTGTACCATGTATTTTACCTTCTCCCCGGTTGGTGCGAGCAGAAGGATTCCAGCTCTGGCCCCCTGCTTTTGCATGGAGCCGTCGAAGTAGAGGGTCCAGTGAGGCTCGGTGAAGACCGGAGCCTTGTGTTCCGGCTTCTACTCACTGGGGCCCCCAGGTTTTGATGAAGAGGGAGTCCATTCCGCCACAAAATCTGCCAATGCTTGACTCTTGATTGCTTGCCTTGGGATGAATTCGAGATCGAATTCGGCCAAATCCGCTGCCCGCTTTGCAATATTCCCAGTTGAATTGGGATTATGCAAGATTGCTCGAAGTGGGTAAGAAGTCACCACTGAAATCTTGTGAGCTTGGAAGTAATGGCGAAACTTCCTGGAGGCGATAAGAACTGCATAGAGCAGCTTATGCACCTCTAGGTATCGAGTCTTGGCGTCATGAAGTACTTCACTGATGAAGTACACTGGGCGCTGGATGGTCTGGACCCTCCCGGAGGGGCCCGGAGCTTCCTCTTCATTGACCCGGATCCTCCCGGAAGGATCTGGACCTTCTTTGGGGACCTTTGGGTCCTTGCTAGAGGGACCCGAAGTTTCTTCAGAAGCGACCTGGACCCTCCCGGAGGGGTCTGGGTCTTCTGAAGTAACTTCTTGTGGACTCAAGTCTGGGAACTGGGACCCAGACTCGCTTTCAGGAACCTCCGGACCCTCCCGGAGGGGTCTGGATTCCTGAGTATGGGATAGTTCTGGTCTCTCCGCAACCAGGACCATACTGACGTCTTCGTCAGTTGCTGAAATGTAAAGCAGCAAAGGCTCACCAGGGTTCGGAGCTACCAGAGTTGGTAGGGTGGTGAGGAACTGTTTTAGCTCCTGGAACGCCTTTTCTGCTTCTTCAGACCATTGGAATGGTCCGGACTTCCTCAATAACTTGAAGAAGGGAAGTGCCCGTTCCGCCAGTTTTGAAATGAACCGGCTGAGGGCTGCTAGACATCCAGTCAGCTTTTGGACATCCTTGATGCGGGCTGGTGGTTGCATGTCTTCAATGGCTTTGATCTTCGTGCGAATTAGCTTCTATGCCCCGGTGATTTACCAGGAAACCAAGAAGTTTTCCGGAGCTAACCCCGAAGACACACTTGTCTGGGTTTAGCTTTGTGCGGGTCGCCCGCAGCTTGTCGAAGACCGCCTGTAAGGTGTCAAGGAGTAACTCCTCGTTCTTGACCTTGACCACGATGTCATCGACGTACACTTCCATTATGTCTCTAATGACTTCTTCAAAAGTTTTGTACATAGATCGTACAAAGGTTGAAGCTGCATTCTTGAGACCAAATGGCATGGTTGTATATTAGTACAATCCATCTACTGTGATGAAAGAGGTATGCTCTTCATCTTCCCTAGACATTTTGATTTGATGATACCCAGAATATGCGTCTAGGAAACACAGTAATTCACACCCGGAGGTGGAATACACTATCTGATCTATTCTAGGTAGTGAGAATGGATCTTTTGGACATGCCTTATTTAGTGTTGTGTAGTCAATACACATCTGAAGCTTCCCGCCGGCCTTGGGCACAACGACTGGGTTTGCCAGCCATTTTGGATGGAAGACTTCTCGGATGAATCTAGCTTCGAGCAACTTCTTCACTTCTTATCGAATGAAGTTCTGTCGCTCCACAGATTGCTTCCGAGGCTTTTGATGCACGGGCCGGGCGTCAGGATATATCTTCAGATTGTGGTCAATCACTTCCCTGGGGATCCCAGGCATTTGTGATGGTTTCCAGGCAAACACGCCGACATTAGCCCAGAGGAAAGCGATGATCGTTAGTTCCTATTTGTCGTTCAGTCCCCCTGATATACGGGTGGTCTGAGCGGCATCAGAACCGATTTGGACGACTTTGACGGGAATGTCGGTGTCGTCGCTTGGCTGCACACGAGGTGCAGAAGTCGAGCCTCGTTGACGAATGCTCGGGGGTTTCGGAGCTTGCTCCTGCCTAGAGTCTTCCTCTTGCGTCGTAGTAAGTGCATGAAGTTCTTCCAGAGCGGTTACTCCAGCAGTGCGATCTCCGCGGATCCGGAGAACGACTACTGGTGTTGGCATCTTTAACACCAAGTAGCCATAATGAGCAGCTGCCATGAATTTGTACAAGGCAGGCCTGCCCAAGATGGCGTTGAAAGGTAAATTGATCTGAGCAACGTCAAAGACCAACTTCTTAATGCGATACTTCTCCCGGGTCCCGAAGGTAACGGGGAGAGTAATAGCACCGAGTGGGGTAATGGCTCCCGGACCTACTCCAGAGAAAGGTCGAGAGGGATGAAGATCCGAAGGTTGGAGGTGAAGCTTGGTAAAAGCTTCGAAGCTTATGAGGTTCAGCCCCAAACCTCCGTCTACCATAACATGGTGGAGCTGAATGTTATTGATGGTAGGAGATACCATCAAAGGTAACTGGCCTGCTCCAACCATGCTTCGAGGGCAATCTGAAGCATCAAAAGTGATGGCCGTGTCCATCCACTTCCGTTGAGGCTCCGCCCTGGCTGTAGGAGCTACAGCAGCCATGTCCCGATGCATTGTCTTGAGGACGCGACAGGAGGTGATGTCCCATGATCCACCAAAAATGGTGTTCATGGTCTTCTGATGCTCGTGGTCAGAGACGTCAGAATCATCGTCGACGGAGGTGTAGATGACCTTCAGGACCTTTTTGGGATCCTAAAAACCTAACTCTTCTTCAGCCGGAGCTTCGTCAACGTTTTGTTTTCCTTCCCTCTGTCGGAAGGGAACTTCTTCCCGGTGCTTGTTGTAGCGTTCGACAAGGTTTTGGACCCCCCGGCCACCCGGAGCTACAGCAGCTGCAGCATTAGATGCGCCGGCCGACGGCTTCTTCTTGCCGTTGGTCTTTTTCTTCTTCTTGCCACTCCCGGAGGTAGTGGCTTCTCCTTTGGAGGATTTCTTGTGATCCTCTGAAGGTGGTTTGGAGTGCATTTCACGGCCCTCCGCAGCTCTGGCACATTTGTCAGCCAAGCTGAAGAGTTCCGTGACACTGGTGATCTCCTTGATCGCAAGTTTCTCCAACATCTTCTTATCCCGTACGCCCTGTCTAAATGCCACAATGACAAAAGCACTAGAGATAGAAGGGATAGTGTTTCGTACCTGAGAGAATCTCTGGATGAATGATCGCAGGGATTCTCCCCCTTTTTGCACGGCTACAAAAAGGTCCAGTTCGGTGCCTGGTCGGGTGTATGAACTCCCGAAGTTGGCAGTGAACTGCCAGCACAACTCCTCCCAACTGTTGATGGAGTTGGGTGGAAGGATCATAAACCAGGACCGAGCGGTCCCAGTTAAAGCCACTGGAAAATAATTGGCCATTACGGCCTCATTTCCTCCAGCTGCCAGGATAGCAGTGGAGTAAATCTGAAGAAATTCGACAGGATTAACGGTCCCATCAAACTTCTCCGGCAGGTGAGGCCGGAATTTCTGTGGCCACCTGACCATACGCAGATGCATGGCCAGGGCTGAACAGCCTCCTCCTACTCCTTCAGGACCAGGAATGTCCTGAGCTTCTCATATTTCACGAGCACGCTCGATATGGACTCGGCCGTCTTGTTGACAGTATCGGCGATCAAGCTCCGCCCGGAGGTCATGAGTTGAAATCCTTGATACCGTGTGAGTGCATCGCGCCCCGGAGGGCAACAACGTCACTTGCTGTGATGCAGTACGTCTCCTGTTGTTGGAAACGTGCGGACCAAGTCTGTCAGACAAGGTCCGTCGCTGTGACGGGGCCCGTCCTGAAGGAGGAGGACCCTGGTTACTGATGCGGTCGGCTGCTGCTGCAACCAAGTGTTCCACATCGGCCCTCCATTGCTCCATTGCATCCCGAGATGCATCCAGAGGTGGTGGGCACTGAAGGAGAGCACGTGCTGCATGGAGCGCATGTTCCGGGTTGTCATGATTCGCCGACGCAGTGATTGACGCTGGTGCACCATCGCGTTGCCCAGCTTGATTTGCTGGTGGAGGCGGCCGTGGTGGAAGTGTGACTCCTGCTGGCCCTGAGGTTCCTGCTGGTGGCTGCATCTTGGAGGGATTGCACCTAGCAGCTTGAACAGCAGGATGACCATTGGATGATTCAGCAGCTGAGTTCACCATTCTTGAAATCTCAGGCGCCCCTACCTGGCGCGCCAACTGTCGGTGGTTTTGATCCGGCAGATCTCCCAACACTACTAAAGTGTTTGCGGAGTTTGAAGTTCGGTGTGGGTGCGTGGAGATTCAAGAAGGTGAAATATAAAAATGACACAGGAGCCACGAAGGTTTACGTGGTTCGGGCCGCTTGAGCGTAATACCCTACTCCACGGGGTGTGTTGGTGTTGTATTGGATGTATGAACTCAACTCAGGTGACGTGAGTTGAGTGTGCGCGATCAGATCAGAGCAGGTTCGATCTATCTCGATCCCCCTCTATGCATCGTCGGTCTGTCCTTTTATAGTACAAGGACAGGCCGTTACAAGTT
The DNA here is from genome assembly GCA_036927565.1 of Tuctoria greenei. Lineage (NCBI taxonomy): Eukaryota > Viridiplantae > Streptophyta > Magnoliopsida > Poales > Poaceae > Tuctoria > Tuctoria greenei. The sequence goes on along the minus strand of JAYESD010000001.1, from coordinate 131,644,434 downwards.
GGCCTGGCCCGACATGTGGCCCCGGCGGTTACTAATATTGATGCACATTTGATGCGCTTAATTACCCTTAATGACCGAGTTACGGGCTTTGACAGTACCATTACTGGTAATAAAGTTCGTCCGATTGTGTGTCATTAATATAGTATTAATGACACTTAATCGGGTCTTGAAGTCCTTGATTCCCCTTTGAAGATCCGGAGCCGTTGTGGAGTCTTCCGGAGGTTTGAGGCTGAAGATCCGACGGTTGGACACGTGGCAGCCCCAGAGCATACTGTGGGGAACAGATAGGTCCGGTGCCACCAGACACGTGTCAGTTCCGAAGCTTCCCTCGGTCTCGGGTTAGGTCCGGGGGTGCCGTTATGGTACATAGCCCGGAGCTTTCCCCTGGTGGGTGATAGCTCCGGCTCGATGGTACACGTGGCGACCCTTGGACTAACCATGTTGGGGAAGCGGGTCCGTTTATGTCTGACATGTGGGCCTCCGAAGGTCTTCAAATCAAGTAGATGACATTTCCTTGAGATCTTTTGCAATCTCAAGGGGTATACGGTACCCAGGGTACCGACACCTTGCGATTCTACCTTCTTAGTACTTAGTCTTTATAGTTAACAGTTCATCAACGTGTGTGATGGCATGATTTTTTTATGCCTCCACGCCATGCTCTCTCGCCGTCGGCCACTCCGACAGGCACCAGCGCCCATGCCCTGCTGCTGGTCACTTCAGTGTCCTCCACAATGCGTCTCCCTTGCCCATCGCCATGCCCCATCCTTTGTGTGCCATGATTACCCCGCCGCCTGGAAAGCCCTGGCCATTACTCGCCATGCCACCAATCGTACTCGAGAGTTTCGACGAGACCGAACCCTGGCTTTGCTGAGCGTCGCAAGCTGGCACTATGTAGTACTGCACCTGCAGTAGCCGCCACTTACAAGTGGACCCGATGTCTCATGGGCCCACATGTCAGTGGCAGCTAATGCGGGTGCAGTACCACGGAGGATTTCGATCCCGCAAGCTTCCTACCTTATTTGTCTTGCATTCGCCACCTGCTACTGCTAGCGTTCTTTACTTGCCCTGCAACTAATAATTCTTTTCAAGACGCGCTCCGGCTGATGTCAGTCAGACCGAACCGACGAACCCTATCTTTGTCTAGTCTAGCGTTGCCTGCTGCATGCCCCTTAACAGTCTTGTCTGCTTCGCTGATGGACTGAAAATCCTCTACAGTACTATGAGTGTGTACCGCCACTGACATGTGTACCTCATGGCTCATTTTAGGGTATGAACAGCAACAAAGAAGTCAACAATGTACGCCCCCCCCCCCCCCCCCCGCCAAAATAGTTGTCGTTCAGACAGTCCTAACTAGTTCATTTTTAATTCATTTGTTGGTCTGATACGACAATTAATATAAACCAGGAGGGAGTACTACAGAACAAAATGGTGCTGGGATGATGCGGTCGTCCCACGCTCGTATTTGCCGCGCTCGTCCGGAAGATGGTATGAACATCAAACTTTTCTTCTTTTCACACTATTTGTACATTATACTAAACTTGTTCAGGCGGTAATTTGCTTTAATCGTTTACTGTTTGAATCAATGTAACAGAAGGAAGTAAGTTAGGAAGAAGTGTGGCTAAAGGACTTAAGGTTGCCAGAATACGCTTTGCATCCCAAGTTAGTAGAACGGAGCATGTGAAGGTACCAATTCAGTTCTCCGCTAGGTTGGGTGTTGTGGTTGGTATTAATCAGCAGCGCTTTGTCGATGATGTCGTATGTTTACAAAAAGACATGCATCCCTTAGCGGTGCAAGGATGTGGGCAGAGGTTGGACATAGTAACAAGAGAGATATAGTACGAGACATTCTGTTTAGTGTTGTCACACCCCCACACAAGTTTATTTTTCTTGCAATCTCCATATTGTACGTTTACAACAACTTGTTATACATTGTACAGGATTCCAGGTACATGGAGGACACATCGGAGAGCGCAAGAAAAATTTTGAAAATTGCTGGTGAGCACTACAAGGGGTGGCGCTCGACTTTGCATGCCACCTATAAGAGTTATTCTACCGATGAAGAACGTATATGAAACAAGCCTGCTGACGTAATGGCGCCCGAGTGATTGCACCTAATAGAATATTTTGGGTCTGAGCAATTCAAGGTCAGCTAACTTTTTAATAGCTTCGCATCATACAAAAAATATTTGATTTACTTTCATTTGTGGAATTAATTCTTAAAATTATTGCAGTCAATAAGCAGGATCAATTCTCAATGTCGAAGAAGACAAAAGGAGAGTCACTTGGTTGGCTCCAAATCCTTCGCCCAACTTAGTTACGAGAAGGTATGAAAAATAAATCACGCTTTTACTTTGCGCTGCAAACAGTATGTATACTGACATGTTGAATTTTACATGTATTTTATGTAGTGAGACCCATAGACCAGAGAAGAACCCGATGACATACAACTGTGGGAGGCAAGCCATTTGTTGGAGAACGGTAACTGGGCAAACAAACTGGCAGAAGTTGTACATGTGTGTAACACTTCAAACAATCCCCAATTAAATAAATATTTGCAAATTACCTATGACTTTTCTTTTAGTATATAGATCCAGGCTTGTGCCCAAGTGGACGACATGGAAGCTGAGCAGGGAGGCCCAATTCCAAATGAGGAGAGAAACCACATCTTCCAGTGTTGTTATAGATCCTCAATCAGTTGTGTAGGATCACAGGTTCGGGGGCGTGGTTATATGGCTAACCCAACTGGTCCTGAACGTGAACGTATGTGTATCCAGACGTCTGAACACCTCAACGACCAAGTTTGAAACATAGAAGATAGAAATGCAGGCCTCAATCACCAAGTGCAGGAGTTGGAAGGAAGAAATGATAGCTTAACCACCCAGATGGACATCATAAACCAAAAGAATGAAGAGTTAAACATTCAAGTCCAGAACTTACAAGGTCAGATAGAAGTTGATCGTGAACAGACAACTAAGGAAATGCAGGACATGCGTGCCTCAATGGTTGAAATGCACAAAATGGTGATGGAGACCACTCCACAAAAGGTCCACCAAAGGAACCGCCAAAAGCCACCTGCTCCAACAATTAGTCTCGGTCAGCTTATGAAACACTTAGCATGCAAACACGTCACTTTAGCAATCCATGAGTGTTGTTATGCGTGTTGCAATATCAATTGATGGATGTTTATTGTTAAACTCGTGCTTCTGTTGCCACTAATTTTCAAACCTGGTGCATTCGGGTTCTACTGCCGCTAATTATAAAACGTGGCATTACGAATTTCTTATCACGAATGATAAATTGTTGCATTAGGAACTATTGCCAGGAATTACAAAATGTTGCAGTATAAACATTTGGCAATGACTCAAAAAATGTTGCACTAGACTGCTATTGCCACCACGCAGAAAATGTTGCATTAAAACACTATTGCCACATATGAGAATATGTTGCATGACACCTCTATCACCACAAATCATTAAACGTTGCATTAAAACCGTACTACCACAGATCAGAAAATGCTGCATTACGAACCTAATGTCACAGATCAGGAAACGTTGCTTTAGAAACCTATTGCCACAGAGTAGGAAACGTTGCATTACAAGCCTATTGCCACAAATAAGAAATTGTTGCAATACCAAACTATTCGCCACGGATGCAAAATCATTGCAGTACCATACTAGTTCCCACGGATCTGAAATCGTTGCAATACGGTACTATTCACCACGTTCATGGACTTGTTGCAATAACATACTATTTGCCACAGATGTTAAACCGTCGCAGTACCATACTATTTGCCACGGTTGTGATATCGTTGCAGTACCATACTATTTTCCACGAATGTGAAATCATTGCAATACCTTGATATTCATTGCAATATGATAAATCATCGCAGCACCATAAATCGTTGCAATACGGTACTATTTGCCATGGTTGTGAAAATCGTTGCAATACTGTAGTATTTGCCATGAATGTGGAAATCTTTGCAATCACATACTATTACCACGAATTTGAAATCGTTGCAATACCATGCTATTCGTTGTAACACGTTCAATCGTCGCAATATGCTAAATTGTTGCAATAACATACTATTTTCCACAAATGTGATATCGTTGCAATACTGTACTATTGCCATGACTGTGAAATCATTGCAACCACATACAATTACTATGAATGTGAAATCGTTGCAATACCATGCTATTTGTTGCAATATGTTAAATCGTCACAATACGCTAAATCATTGTAACAACATACTATTTGCCACGATTATGAAATCGTTGCAGTACCGTACTATTTGCCATGATCGTGAACCCGTTGCAATATCATACTATCTGTTGCAATATGTTAAATCATCGCAATACATGAAATTGTTGCAATAGCATCCTATTTGCCACCGATCTGAAATCGTTACAATACCATACTATTCGCCACGAATGTCAAGGCGTCGCAATAACCTATTGCCACGGGAATTATTATGACGATTCGTAAAAGCTATTGCCATGCTCTTTTTTGTTGCAACAGTGACATATTGCGACGAAAAACAACCTATTGCGACGAATTTTTCCATTGCGATAAACTGGAATCCTTGCAGTGATTGAACATAAAGGCTACACCAAAATCCATGGTCATGAGATTCTCACACAACGACCTACAACCTGAATTGCTCTTCTATTGAGGTACAAGTTCAAATTTTCCTTCGTTTGAATTGCATTAGGATTGAATTATTTTTTCTTACAGTGGTGAAGAAGGTTTACACCTTCTCATCATTCACTTCTTATGCATCCTCATGAGAGTAATGTTGGCATTACTCTTTTTGATTCTTTTTAAAAGGAATGTCACTTTACTTGGGAATAAATTTAAACAAGTACCTAGAATTTTATAAGCATTGCTAAAATTGACTTAGACATTTTCTTCCTATATAATGCTTATTGAATAACTTAATGGTTGAATTAGTATGTAGCAACGAAGGAATAGTGTTGTCTATAATTTTGATTTGAAACTCATTCATGCATGGATCACTAAATTTCAAATTCCTAGGAAAGAAATAAAAACAATGTTGAGGAGGATAGAATTGAAAATCTTGTTTGCCATGATCCACGTGATAAATGTTTGCTCTTGTAAAAAAACTATGATGGTTAGGACTTTTACAAGATGAAGGGATCCATATAGTGTATTTATATCTCTTGCATTGCTATGGGTAGGAGCTTTAGAAAATGTTCAACTTGATTTATCCCTAAAGCCCAACTCCTAGCAATCATTCATACATTGTTCATGAATACACTGGAAATCAGACCCAATGCAACTTTGGTCTTGTTCTTCCCTGTGCGTACAAATGAAGATTCGGTTACCTAACCCGAAAATTCACTTGTCCAAGTATCGGGAGCTAACCATCCCTCTCTATCATAGAGGGGATGTTTGCAGGAGTAATATTACAATGCAGGCATTCCAAGATCCGATTGTTGGAAAACCTAAGAGGATTCCATTTCAACATCTCTTGGCCAAGGAGTAAATTAGGATGGTTGCCACCTATCGGAAATTAAGCATGAAGGTCAACTATAAATATACGAGGCCGAAGATTTGACATGGAAACCCTCCATGAGCAACTAGTGGGCTACTACGAATATGTGAAAGCATTATGCTCTCAACTATTCTAAGCACTCATTCAAGCTTAAGGGAATTGCCACTATCATTGGGTGTAAGTTATTCCTCTGTGGATAAAAGGTATGATGTACCTTAACCAAGGAATGACAAGATCACATCCAACGTATATTGGGTGCAAGTTGTTCCTATGTGGCCAGAAGGTATATTATGTCTTAGCCAAGGAACAACGGATCATACTCAACCCATGTTGAGTGCACAAAATCCCTATGTGGTTATAGGTATGTTGTACCTTAGCCAAGGAATAATAGGATCATACTCAACACATGCTGGGTACATGTCACTCCTTTGTGGCTAAATGTTATCATTAAATTAAGCCAAGGAGTGACGGATCACACCCAATGCATGAGAGGTACAAGTTATTTCTTTATGGCAAGAAGGTATGATACACCTCAGCCAAAGAATGACGGAACACAATCAACCATGTTGAGTGCACATCATTCCTTTGTAGCTAAGGGTTATCATTATCTTTGCCATGGAATAACAAAATACTTCCAACCTATGGGAACCTTGAGGTGTGGATGAGCGACATCAACAACACTCTCCTCGACCATGCTCATGAAACCCATGGAAGGCAATCCAACATGGACAGTCAACCCTACAATGTCAAAGTCATGCTACAACAAGGTTAGGCCAACCTCATGACCTACATCCGTTGTTAGGGTTTCAGCCCCTATCACGGACCTTGACCAAGAACAAGCTTGGCGGAGGACCCCCACATGAGGTAACTTGTATCACACCCCTTGCATATTTATTTTCCATTCACCCATCATCCACTTTGCGTATAAAAAAACTTAAAAATAAGTAGAGTAGATTTGTTTTTCAAAATAAAATAAAAGATGTGTGGTAAGAATGATTTGTAATTCACATAGATGAAATGATGAATAGTTGCTCTGTTTTAATTTTCCTATGTCCCTAGTTTACAACTTACTACTCTCCAGAATATTGCTTTCATCTGCTAGAATTACTTTTGCCTTGATTTAGAAATTGTGGGTAGCAAAAGCTTAATCCAATTCTAAGTCTTTGTGAGACATGATATAGTGATAGGGCTGCTATTCCTAGTTTGAAAGTGAAACTTAGATTTCCATAGAAATTCTAAAAAGATTTAAGTTAATCTCATTTGATTGGAAATACCTATCAAAACCATATGATACATTCAATTGATAGACCTTATGAATATGCTATTTGTCTTCACATTGAGCTTTCTCAAACTAGTATAGACCTATGTGAGATTTCATTCATTACTTTTTGAATTCAAGACTTCACTTGCACATGCTATACTTCTACACTATAAGTAAGCAAATTCCCACAATACCACCATTCCACAATAAAAAGAGAAACTCCATATCCTTCGTGCTTAGTACTCTCTCCAAAATTTATTGCATAAAATGGCATAGATGACATGGCTAAAAGAAAAAGAAAAAGAAAAAATGCATCCTTACATCATAAGCACGAGGAAAAAAAAGTAGCCATGTTTCATCCCTGAAAATAAGAGAGTCCACAGAAAAAGGAGTAAACTCAAATATCCACATCCACGTCCATTCAATCACACATGCACAAGTCTTGAATCAAATTGGTTTGAATTGATTTCTCCTAAGGCTTACTCTTTTGACTTAGCAATATTATGTGTTGCAAATATGCCTACTATATTCCCTACCAAACTCCACATACAAGCCTTATTTAGTGGTAGGATGAGTGTAGGCACAATGCCCTGGTGAGGATATATTTCCACTACACAAAAAGGAGAGACTTGAGAGAATCAAATTGAGATACTTAAAATCTAAATTGAACTCTCTGGAATATGAGTGGAACTTGATTTCTAGGGTATGTGTGCTCCATTTGTTGTTCTATCTTTCAACTACCCATGAATAGGAGATGGCATAAGCCCCATAATGACTTAAGATGGGTGAAGTACCATGCCAATTTTGCAATACTAGGTAGAGTATTTTGTTGTGCACATGTTACTTTCGAAAGTAGAACATAGTAGCAACTTCTGATCATCAACCTAAAGTCTTGACTTTGCTCGGGACGAGCAAAGGATAAGCTTGGGGAGTTTGGTAATGGCTCTTATATACAAATTTCACCCGTCAATATAACTCAATTATGTGAAGGAAATATTTTTTCTTGCACACATCACCTTCTATTTAACCTATTTCCACTTGTACTTGGAGAAATTGGTGCATGCAGGCATTTTACATAGAATTGAAGTGAAACAAGGGGATGGATCCTATAAAATATCATCCCAGCCAATCAAGCATCAACAAGTGGCACCACATGGATCAAATGGCCCACAAACAGAAGTATCCGAGGCCATCCAACGATGTAGCACCCATATCATGGAATGGGACCCACCTGTCAGTCACCTGGAGGAAGAACTGGCCGTTTGGAGCCAGGACCAGGTCAGCCGATCCCCCTAGTCGGGCGACTAGTTCCTGGCGCCAAACGCGGTCAAACGCCACGTGTTGGCTCCTCTCAGCTTGAAGAGGTCATAGGTGACTGATTCGCACGCTTTTGGCGGCGGGAACTAATCCTTATCCAAGCTATAAATAGGACCCCTCACCCCTCACTTCAACACACACCACTTGAGCATCACTCTATTGTATACGCTAGTTCTCCTAGTTCCTTAGTGGAGGTTAGGCTGTAGAGAGGAGCCTCCAGTCCCAAGTCCAAATTAGGAAAGGTATGGCTCATGTATCTTCTCTTGTATTTGTGACTTTGTGCTCTGTAATAATATCATTATTAGTCTTTATTTACTTATATACATGGGCAAAGCGTTCCTTGTTTGGTTATGGAGTCCATGTATGTGCTAGGTGTAGATGTTGTTATGATCTATACATAATTCCATTATCATGTTATCATAAACATCATACACCATCACTATAGTCTAATTACGTAATAATATGATAATGTTAATATGAATATGTTAGTGCTTGGTCCCAACATTGGTTCAATGATGTTTAGGTTATTCATTGCCTTAGAGTGGCTTGTGTTGCGGCCCCTTAGGTATTTACTTAATATGCTAGCATAGTGCTAGGATTGTTAAGTAGTGTTGGATGTCTCATAGACCTACGGATTGAAGAGGTGGGTAGTAGGTGGGGACAACCCTATCTGTCCTTTGTAATCCTCCACGTTCGGCTATGCCACGGGCTCTTGGCGGGAGTCGCCTAGTATTGCTAGGGGTAAACCCGTGCTCAATATGTTAGACCACTAAGCCCTAGTATTCACCATCAGCATATTCATGTATCCTTTATTAGACTATGTATATGCGTAATTAGACCATAGTAGGAGTATCTCCGTCTCGTAGTTTAACCCTCGCTAGGACAACCTTACCCTTAGAGTAGATTGCTTAGGTGTGTGTCACACTACCAAAATTATCAACTTACTCATGTCTTGATAATTGATTAGTATCCCATAGTTTGATCATAAGAGTAGTGTTTACGTTACTCCATTGCCTTCCTTTGGGATAAATATTATACTCTTGGGAATACTCTTGGGTGAAATGCTACACGACAGTTTCCATGCGCTTGCGGACCTCATCTCTTTCGAGAGATGATCTGTGACGTAAGAAATGTCAACAACTGGGAAGGTATTCTTTAGGATTCCACCCTTGAATTCACTTCAATTCTTTATAAATTCCTTCATGCACCATTTTCTCCAAGTACAAGTGGAGCTAGGTTATTTCTAACTATGATGTGTGCAAAAATATATATTCCCTCACATAACTGAGCTATATTGACTGTTGAAATTGGTATATAACACGTGAACAGTGTCCTCGACATGGTATCCTACCTATAAGAAAACAAATATTCAAAAAATTCGTCGTAGTAGGTCATTTTTCGTCGCAATAGGTCACTGTTGCAAGAAAAAGAACATGGCGATAGTTTTTACGAATCGTTGGCATAAGTTCCGTGGCTATAGGTTACTGCGATGACTTGGCATCCATGGAAAATAGTATGGTATTGCAACGATTTCACATCGGTGGCAAATAGTATGTTATTGCAACGATTTCACGTATTGTGATGATTTAACGTATTGCAACGAATAGTATGACATTGCAACGATTTCACATTCATGGCAAATAGACGGTATTGCAATGACTTCACATCGGTGGCAAATAGTATGGTATTGCAATGATTTAATGTATTGTGACAATTTAACATATTGCAACGAATAACATGGTATTGCAACGATTTCACATTTATGGCAGTAGTATGTTATTGCAATGATTTAACAGTCGTGGCATATAGTATGGTATTGCAACGATTTTAAGTATTGCGACGATTTAAGGTATTGCAATGAATATCATGGTATTGCAATGATTTCACATTCGTGGTTAATAGTATGGTATTGCAACGATTACACATCTATGGCAAATAGTATCATATTGCAACAATTACACATCTGTGGCAAATAGTATGGTACTGCGACGATTTAACATCCGTGGCAAATAGTATGTTATTGCAACGATTTCACAAGCATGGTGAATAGTACTGTATTGCAACGATTTCACAAGCATGGTGAATAGTACTGTATTGCAACGATTTCATATCCGTGAGAAATAGTATGGTACTGCAATGATTTTGCATCCATGGCGGATAGTATGGTATTGCAACGATTTCTTATCTGTAGTAATAGGTTCGTAATGCAACATTTCCCAATCTGTGGCAATAGGTCTGTAATGCAACGTTTCTGATCTTTGGCCATAGTTTTGTAATGCAGCATTTTCTGATCTGTGGCAATACGGTTGTAATGCAACATTTAATGATTTGTGGTGATAGAGGTGTAATGCAATATTTTCTCATCTGTGGCAATAGCGTTGTAATGCAACTTTTTTTGAGTGGTGGCAATAGCAGTCTAGTGCAATGTTTTTTGAGTCATGGCCAAATGTTTATACTGCAACATTTTGTAATTCGTGGCAATAGCTTCCTATTGCAACAACTTATCATTCATGACATGAAATTTTTAATGCCACATTTTATAATTAGCGGCAGTAGAATCCTAATGCACATAGTTTAAAAAATAGTGGCAACAGAATCAATTTGTTCGCACAGGATATGTATGTCAAGTTTAACAATAAACATCCATCAACTGATGCAAAATGCATAACAACACTCAAGAATTATTAACATGACGTTGATGCATGCTTACAATTTTCCTAAGAAGACCGGGACCAATTGGAACAGAAGCCTTTTCTGCCTTTTGTTGGCCCTTTTGTGGAGTAGTTACTAGCTGTTGTGTACCTGTTCGTGGAATCTCCACCATTTTGCACATTTCAACCATCATTGAGAGGTGCATGTCCTGCATTTCCTGAGCTCTCCGTTCACGATCAGCTGCTATCTGACCTTCTAAGTTATGGACTTGAAGGTTTAACTCTTCATTCTTCTTGCTTATGCAGTCCATCTGAGTTGTTAAGCTATCATTTCTTTCCTTCCAGATCCTACACATGGTGATTGAGGCCGGCACTTCTACCTTCTAAGTTTTGAAGTTGGTAGTTGAGGTGTTTAGCCATCTGGATACACATACGTTCACGTTCAGAACCATTAGAGTTAGCCATATAACCACGTCCCCGAACCTGTGATCCTACACAACGGATTGAGAATCCATAAGAATGCTGGAAAATGTGGTTTCTCTCCTCATTTGGAATTGGGCCTCCCTGCTCAGCTTCCTTGTTGTTCAATTGGGTACATGTCTAGCTCTATATCCGAAAAGAAAAGTCACATGTACATTGCAAACATTTATTTAAATTGGGATTGTTTGAAGTGTTACTCACATGTACAGCTTTTGCCTGCCAGTTTGACCATTCACCATTCTTCAACTGCGTTGCCTCCCACAGTTGTATGTCATCGGGTTCTTCTCCAGTCTTTGGGTCTCATTACACAAAATACAAGTAAAATTCAACAATTAGGTATACATATTGATCGCAACGCAAAGTAAAAGCATGATTTACTTTTCATACCTTCTCATAACTAAGTTGGGCGTAGGATTTGGATCCAAGCAAGTGTTTCGTCTTTTGTCTTCTTTGATTTTGAGAATTGGTCCTGCTTAATGACTGAAATTTTAAGAATTAATTCCATGAATGAATTTAAATCAAATAGTTTTTGTATGATGTGAAGCTATTAAAAGTTTGCTGACCTAGAATTGCTCAGACCCAATATATTCTATTAGGTGCAGCTAGTCGGGTGTCGGTACGTCATCAGGCTTGTTTCGTATGTTCTTCATTGGTCGAATAACTCTTATAGGTGGCATGCAAAGTCAAGCGCCACCTCTTGTAGAACTCACCAGCAATTTTCAAAAAATTTCTGGTGCTCTGCTCTGTGTCCTCCAAGTCCCAGAAATTGTGTACATTGTATAACACATTGGTGTAAACGTACAAGATGGAGATTGCAAGAAAAAAAGGCATGTGTGGGGTGTGATGACACTAACTAGAATATCCCGTACTATCTCTCTTGTTAGTATCGCCAACCTCTGCCCACTTCCTTGCACTGTTGAGGGGTGCATGTTTCTTTGTAAACATAACCACATTATCGACAAAGTGTCGTTGATTAATACCATCCGCAACGCCCAACCAAGTGGAGAAATGAATTGATAGATTCACATTCCCCGTGCTACTAACTTGGGCTGCATAGCGTATGCTGGCAACCTTAAGTCCTTTAGACCGTCCGCAATGGCACGTTGTAAAGCATACTGTATACACTGTATCACAGTGTAATTTAGAGTACACGCTGTAAAAGTAGAAGAAAAATAGTGTATAGAGTATGCTTTAGAGTACGCTGGTGCAGATAGCATTAGCCACACTTCTTCCAAACTTCCTTCCTTTTGTTACATTGATTCAAACGATAAACGATTAAAGCAAATTACCGCCTGACCAAGTTTGGTATCATGTACAAATAGAGTGAAAAGAAAAATGTCTGATGTCCGTACCATTTTCAGTACGAGTGTGGTAAATATGAGTGTGGGACGACCGCATCCTAGCAACATTTTGTTCTGTATTGCTCCCTCCTAGTTTATATTAACTGACGTATCAGACCAACAAATAAATTAAAAATGAACTAGTTAGGACTGTCAGAACGACAATTATTTTGATCGGGAGTATATTATTGACTTCTTTGTTGCTGTTCAGACCATAAAATGAGCTATGGGGAACACATGTCAGTGGTGCTACTGTACACGAAGTACTGCAGAAGATTTTCAGTCGAGCAGCAAAGCAAGCAAGACTAAGGGGGCGGGTATATAGCTGGTGACGCTAGAATAAACAATGATAGGATTCGCCAGTTCGGTCTGACTGACATCAACGGGAGCGTGTCTTGAGGAGAATATGTTGCATGTCGAGTAATGGACGCCAGCGGTAGCAGGTGGCGAATGCAAGACAGATGAGGTGAGCAGCTTGTGGGATTGAAATCCTATGCAGTACTACACCTGAAGTAGCTGCCACTGACATGTGGGCCCATGAGACATCGGTCCATTTGTCAGTGGTAGCTACTGCAGGTGCAGTCTACAGGGTCCTACCTTGCGACGCTTAACAAAGCGAGGGTTCGGTCTGGCCAGGATCACCTAAAGCAATTGTGGAGGAGGATTGGTGGCAGAGCGAGTAATGGCCAGGGATTTGCACGCGGCGGGGTCACCATGGCACGCGAAGGATGGGACATAGCGATGGGCAAGGGAGACGCGTCACGGAGGATACTGAAGTGACCAGCAGTAGGGCGTGGGCATCGGTGCCAACCGGAGTGGCTAGCGGCAAGAGAGTATAGTGTGGAGGCATCAAAAAATCACGCCATCCCACAGGCTGATGAACTTTGAAATGAGACTAGGAAAGTAGAATCGCAAGGCATGGTAAAACAATTAGTAGAGCCTAGTACATATTTATGGTTTCTATATCTATACCTGATGTTGGTTCATGCATTCTAGTACCAGTGAATGAAGAATCTCGGGGTTCCTGAACATCATGTGCTGCAATATTCTCTGCATACCATGCAAGGGAATTAATGTTTTCTAAATTTTTTTTTAATTTTGATAGTAAACACATTTATAGTTATACAAGGTTCTTGTTGGCCACCATGAATACTTGTAAATGTCATGACGGTTTGGTCTCTTGTTCCTATAGTAAACAACATATATTGTAAGTAGTCATTCTAAATAACAGAGATAACATCATATTACATGACCGATGTAGATTATGGATTGGGCGGTGTGGTTTCTATAAACTAAGAGTGTTTGTTTGGAACAGAGGAATTAGAAATGAAAGAATAGAAAAAAATGTACGATCCGAGAATGCCACAGGAAAGAAAAAAGTGTAAAAACTGTGGGAACTAGAAATCTTAGGAATACAAGTTTGTAACACAGGAATGAGAGTACAACATTTGGAGTGGTATATTAGATTACCCTTGTGTCATTTACTTCTATGTCCTAAAATTACATACTACTTCCGATTTTTAATATTTGTCATTCCTAGCAAGGAATTGAACTAGAAATACACTACCCTAATAAGCTGCCGGGGCGACATTTATTTCAGGACAGATGTAGTATGTATATATATATATATATATATATATATATATATATATATATATATATATATATATATATATGTATATATATATATATATATATATATATATATATACTCGTGTAACATAAGAGCACATTTCTTCTTTGTTAATTTATTTAATCTTCGTATATCAGCATGGATCGTGTAGAACTTAACTAGCCCAAAACTGCATGTATCGTGTAGAACTTACCTAGCACAAAACTGGAGTTCAGGATGTCGCAGGGAGGTGTCGGCAACGAAGTGGTTCGGTAGAGCCCGTTAAACTTGGTCGTCTGGCGTTGTACCCACAAGTCACCACCACCAAGAGCTTCGATGCGTCACTGCATGATCCATGGGAAAAAATTGTAAAAACCTTGGGAACTAAGAACACGGGAATTTCTTAAGAATACAAGTTTAGAACACAGGACAGAGAGTACAACACATTTGTAGTATTGTGAGATCACCAGAAGGGCGGGGTAGCGGTATGTCGGGAACGGAGGCCAGGGTATTGCGGGATTAGAAGCCAGTGTTTCCATATATACTCATCGTGGCTGAAATAGGGTAACAATAGGCGGGACTAAAATTGGAGGCGCGGGGAGTGAAATTTGAATTGTAAAAATCTCAATTGTGGGGCACCAAGAAGAATGAAAAATTTTGTAGGCGTGGAGAATTTGGCGCTAGCCGTGCCCTTGTGCACGCATGCAATCATGATTAAATTCATGTCATGTAGTGTCGATTCCTGCAAAAGGAGCGTGTAGCTAGAGGGGTAGATTTCTTCGGACAACTTGCTCGATTGTTAATTACAGTATGGCCTAACTGCTTGCTCGCCATGCGACGGCTAGCTCCCCTTCATATTTCTTGCCATGCATGGAGATCAAAATCTAAAAGCAGTCATGTGCGAGCTAGTCGGACATTCCAAAAAATATGAACAAAAATATGAATCACCAAATGTATGTGTGCTAATGCAAACGACATGCAAATACTACACACCCAAGTCCACGACAGTACAATGGCAAATCCATGGTATAGTAAAGGTAAACAATCAGCATTCTGTAACATTGATCACAATGAAATGATAACATATATATATATATATATATATATAATACTACAAAAAAATATTTTCACACGTGCTGCGAATTTTTTATACGGGCGGACCGATCGGAAAAATTTCCGCTGTGATGTCTAATGTTCAGGCCGTTGATCCAAAGTCGCTTGTGATAGGAGAGTATCACATGCACATACGATACATCAACAATGTCATCAGTTATTAGTTACAACGGATAAACTACTTTTCAGGCGCCTGATGCATCAGGCGATGGACTAATTAGCAGTTAAGATGATGTAATTTCCTATTCATGTTAATTATGCATCATGTTAGTTATTAATTATATTAATTGTAAATGTTATGTTAGTTGCAAATTAATAAATCATTTTTTGTCAATGTATGAGCTATAGAAAACATAATCTCGTCAATTATAAAATTTTTCCGGATTAGTGTTAGCTAAGGTTGCCTGAATTTTTACTGAATTTCAGTCTTTCAGACACAAGCAATATAAACGGTCCCAAGTTACAAACAAACAGGATATATTTTTCAATAAAAGGAGTTGTTTTTCGATACTGCATAGGACGCATTGTTCATGAACAGAAAAGACATTTTTCATTAACGTAAAAACAACACATATATTACAAACAAGAAATACAAAATCACATAGAAAACAAGAAAAAGAAAAACTATTCCTAATCCTACTCTACTCAGAGTCAGAGGAGGTCTCCTCGACCTCCTTCTTCGCTGTTGCCGCCTCCTCCTCCTCCAACAATTGTGTCCAAAGCTTACGTGTGAAGGTGTGCAGAAGGTGTCAGCGGCCCTCCACCCTAGCCACCTCCGCGATCGTCTCGTGGAGGGCGTCGAGACGTGCGGCCACAAAGCTTAACTCGAAGCAGTAGTGGTCGGTGGTGTCCATGCTGGTGTAGACAGAAGGGTCCCAAGACCCAGACTATTACACGAGCGAGATGTATCAGAAAATGCATCCAACACCAATTTGTCAAGCTTTTTGGCGTGCCCGACAGCGACAGATAGGTCGTCGGTGGCCTCCTTCAGGCGCCAATCAGCTTTTTGATGCGGTCGGTGAGGAGACAGACAGTCTCCTGAACCCAAACAGGATAATGAGGTGCGGGCGAAGACAAGGACGAAGGAGGTGTGGGCGTCAAGGGCGAAGATGAGGACGAAGAAGGAGGTTCAGTGGACGTCAATGGCCTGGAGCGCTTCAGTGCATGGCTACCCATTTGTGTGGTGACGGAGGTGCGGAGAAAGAGCGTGAGGTGGTGGATTGTGGTGCGGCAGAGAAGCAAGAGGAGAAGTTTGGAGGTGGAGCGAGAGGTGGTTGACGGTGTGCCTTTATAGCGGGTCGTTGTCTAAGAACGAGAGTGGAGATGATCAAACGCTTCAAAAACTATGCTTTCGAACTGATGGGTGGGTGGGAGTTACTCCAAACCGCGGTTTGCCTCCTCCCGGTTATTGCAATGGCTAGACGCGTCCCATCGGCTTCACAGGAAGTTTCTTAATTTGACACGCGATGGGTCCAGGGTATGCAATAGCCCACCTGGCATACTTTGTAGGTCCGTCCTGTGGTGTTTCAGTTTTTTAGTTCCAGTAGGGTATGCAATTATCATAAAGAGTTGAAAGATTGTCACAAAACACAAGAAAAAAATACAAGACACAACAAAAGAAAAACCACAAAAGAAAACCCAAACCCTCCTCCTCCCTCTCCTCTGGTAGTGACTCCAGCGCCGGTGCAAGGCCGGCTGCTCCACCGGTTGCTCCAGCTGGTCCGATGATGCAACCTCACGACCGAGGTTCCTCGCCATCACTGCCACCATGTTACTGCGGCCCTCGGTGCCGAGCACCTGGGCCATCGTCTTGAACAGCCTCTCGAGCACCTAGGCCATCGTCTCGAGCAGCTCATTGTTGAGCCTCTCGAGGGAGCCGCAATATTGTTTCTTGTAGGGTGGCTCACCGGGCTTGTCGGTGGGACGTTGGCCATGGTGGGTCGTGTACGCGGAGAGGACAAACAAAGAAGAGGACAAACTGATGCAAAAGAAGAGATGTGCTTGTGGAGAACTGATGGCGCGCCTTATATAAGGTTTGTGTGGAGTACACGATGCAAAAGGTAGACGAGCTTAACAACAAAGCACGTCTCCTATTCTCGATGTCTCCCTCTCCTCTGCCAATGCAAAAGGGAGACGTGCTTAATAGCAAAGTGCGTCTCCTATTCTCGACATCTCTTTTAGCTTCGTGAATTTCTCCATTTTGCTTTGGTTTACTGTTGATATCACAAAGACAACATATCATTGAACTTAAAGCACATTCATTTGGTGACTTAGTCATTCATTTGTCAAAAAAATAATCAAATCCTTCCTTATGAATTATCTTTATTGAGGAACACGATGAACACACCACACATTCATTCATTAACGCAATATATTACAAAACCTCGATCATGGTTTTCAGTTTGACATTCAAAAGACCTCGATCATGCATGTTTGATGACGTTAGGTGTTTTCTCTTTTTGTTGAAAGATCATCATATATAGTTTGAGGCTCGTTGATCATATGTTTGGGGCGTAGCATGCATGGACATCTAACATGCATGTGACATAGACCTAGATCATGTATGATGACATTACTTGTGTTTTCTCTTTTTGTTGAAAGGTCATCGTGTTTGAGTCTCATTCATCATTGTTTGGGGCGTAGCAAGCATGAACAAGTAACATGCACTTGAAAGACCTTGACCATGTTTGATGACAACGTTATGCGTTTTCTCTTTTTTGTTGAAAGATCGGCATATATAGGTTGAGTCTCGTTGATCATGTTTGGGACATAGCATATGCATGACAACTGACATGCATGTGAAAGTGGCGGACCTAGGATTTAACCAAAGGGTATGCGCTTTGAAAAATATATACAACTTGTTAATTTGTTTAACCATTTAATAAAAAATATAAAGTCTATAATTCAAAACACGAGTACTAAATAACGTCATAAATTTGATAATTTTTTATGATTCAGATTGTGCAATCAATTTTTTACCAGCATGTTAATTGTCCAAATATTATTCAAATTTTCCATCACAACATTAGCTAGAATGTTTTGTCATTTTTTTTGCTTCTATAAGGGAATACAATAATATTATGTTAGATATATAAACTAAATCCTTGTTGTGTTGAATATGTATTGATAAGAGGAATTCATTTGCGATAGCTACAGGAAGCAAGGATTAAAATTTGTTGGCTTGTTTAAGAGAACGGATGAGTATACTCAAATAAGGCACATTAATTGAGAACAAACAATATTACGTGCTTGAGTTTAGAAAATACTTTAGTTCAATGGAAAATTAGTGCCTCGCTCCAGGTTTGAAATATTTGTCACCGATTAGTTCAAAAATGATCTATCCGGTGACAAAGATTTCGAACCAAGAGGGAGTATTAATTAAACAATAAATACTATAGAAACTAAATAAATTTCTTGATGAGTGAATAAAATCAAGAGTCTAGGCAAAGGTCTTATCCATTCTATTCTTTATTCTTGTAGTTCCGTTAGTTCTTATCCTTGGCTCATTGTCTCTCTCTCTCTGCTAACGTGTGCTCCATCAAGAGCACTTGTTTCCTCAAGTCCGCATAATCACTTTGTCTTCAAGATGCACTCACAGGTTCTCCCGTGTCATGCTCATACTCAAGCCGCGACGTCGAGGGGCATTTGCCATCTCCAAGCACGGAGTTCATGGCAGGTGAGGCTGTAGAGCTCTTTGCATGGTGGCATTTTTTCGACGGAGGGTCACAAAGCCGTGGGCAACTCAGCACCACTTATTATTGTTGTGTTGTTTGTGTTAGTGCTAATCCTGACCTTCTGGGCTAATGAAAACCTGATGAGTTCAGGTTGTGTTCATCAGTGCATGCACAAGAGTGGTCTGGTGCTGATTAGTTGCCGCATCAGAAGAGCTTGCTTGACTCATGGACAAGGAAAATACTTTGTACGTAGTACAAAGTAAGTTGGCCAGCGTTGCTGTTCATACGTGAAGATACGGCCAGGTAGTTGCTAGCAGCTGTATGCTAATTACGTGAGTGTTTGATCAGGTCATGTTGTTAGTCCATGACGCGCCCTAAACACAGTGTTGACGCCGTGTATGTGCGTACACTGGTAACAGGAAACAAAGTGCTCAATCAAAGTTAGTTGGCGTGTATATGTGTGATCTTTTTGGCCGCATCATGCTCGTGTGCATGATGGATCGTGCACCCTGAGCGTCGAGTCATTCGGATTGCTAAGCAAATTTCGAACGTAGAGTTTGTGTGCTCCAAGACTATAAAAGGTGTTGTACTCATTTGTTGAAATGTCAGTACGAATAATATAAAAGTAGTGTTTGTCGTTGGCCTTGTTATCTGTCAATCAAGAGTGATTTTTGTTTCCTCTGTTAGTTCGCTCACTCGTTCATCATTAGTTCTAACAATCCGTCGGCTTTTTCCATGCATGGGTCGCTTCACACTTTGAAACGACATTCATCGACTATTCGATTGTTGCGTTGTGCCTGTGCGCGCTGCAAGATTCAGAGCGTTGGCATACGTTGCAATCATTAGGATAGAGTGGCACAGCCGAAGGAACCGTGCAGTGCGCCCTTGGTTGTATGGCTGTAAGATTTGGAGCGTAAATGTACATGGAAACCATCTGGGCAGGGTCGCACAGAGACTGTTGTGCGGCCCTAAAACAACAATAACAACAACCAAGCCTTTTGTCCAAACAACTTGGGGTCGACTAGAAATGAAAAGCAACAATTTTGAAGAGAAGTAATAAAAAATAGGATGAGAGTAAAAAAATACAAATAAAATAAGATTCTACAATTTATTTATTTTTTAAATTGGTTAATAAGAAAGAAGATAAGAGTAACAAAATACGAATAAACTAATATTCTAGCACATAAATTGTTAATTTACATGTAGTCCTATCATGAGCCAAATATCTAGGTATGTCCCGCTCCTTTAAGTCTTATTTCACCGCCTCCTACCATGTCAACCTTGGTCGACCTCTACCTCTATTGTGCGGTCCTGTCGCAGAGAACTCGATTTTTGCACCAAGGGGTTAAAGGCAGGCCGAGCTTTGGGCCTAGGCAGCAGGGGCACCTCCTAGGGCCACGCCGGGGAGGGGCCCACGATGTCGGCTGTTAAAGAGCAAAGAAATAATATTAATTAGTATTTGCATCATCCATATACGATGTAAAGTTACACGGTCTAGCCTTTTATTTCATATTGTTTTGAAATATAATACTACGTCCCTTCTGAAATAATTGTCATTTCAGACAACCAAATGAACTAGAAATGAAGTAATAAAGGTTGTCCCAACGACAATTAAAACGAAATAGAGGGAGTACTACTAATGTCTATAATATTTATTAGATATAATATTACTAATGTGTTTATTTTCCATATGCGATGTTTTTTGATAAAAGGAGGAATTTTTCGATAATGCATAGGACACATTGTTCATGAACATGAAAGACATTTTTTCATTAATATAAAAACAACACATATATTACAAACAAGAAAAAAGAAAAATACCTAGAAAATGAAAGAAAAAATTACTACTAATCCTACCCTACTCGGAGGCGGACTTGCCCACCTCCTCCTCTGCTGCCGCCGGTGGCGCCTCCTCCTTCGTCACAACCGCTAACAGCGCCTCCTCCAACACCAGACCGAACTTCCGGCCGACGGCATTCACCAGTTGCTCGCAAAACTCCACCCTAGACTCCTCACCGATCGTCTCGTAGAGGGAGTCGAGACGAGCGGCCACAAAGCCTAACTCGAAGTAGTAGTAGCCAGCGGAGTCCATGCTGGTGTGGTGGGGAAGGCTTCCAAATCAAAGATAGTGACAGGAGCGAGATGTATTGTCAAATACATCCTGCGCCATTTTGTCGAGTGCTCTTGCACGCTCATTGGCGGCAGACAGGTCGTTGGTGACCTCTTTAAGTCGGTGCTCAACTTTGTCGATGTGGGCCTTGAAGAGGTGGACAGTCTCAACCCAATCGAGTTGAGGAGGTGTGGGCACTACGGGTGGAGATGGGGGGCAGAGGAAGTGCGTGTGCTGCCTCCAGTTCCACCGGCTTTGGCAGCGATAGAAACAGAGAAGAGGGAGGTTCGGAGGACGTCGATGGCCAGGGGCGCTTTTGTGCAGGGATACCCATTTGTGCGGCGATGGAGGTGTGGAGAAAGAGCGAGAGGTGGTCAATGGTGGTGCGGCGAAGAAGTAAGGAGAAATTTTGAGTCTAAGATCTATGGAGAGGTGCGGTGGAGAAGAAGAGGACAGTGTGCCTTAATAGCGGGTCATCGTCTAAGCATGCATGTGGAGATGATTGGATGCTTCGAAAACTGTTATTTTGAATCGGCGAGTCGGTCAGAGTTACTCCAAACCATAGTTTGCCTCCTCTCAGTTATCGTAACGGCTCGACGCGTCCCATCGTCTTCAAAGACAATTTTTTAATTTGACACGCAAAGGGCCCAGGGTATGAAATGGCCCATCTGGCATACTTTGTAGGTCCATCCCGTGGTATCCGTAAGATGTCATGCGAACAATTTCAACGAGGTGCAGAAAATTGACATGGATGCGCTTGGTAATCGACCGAGAGTCCATATCTTTTTTTTGAAGGATCCGACCGTTGCCGACCAAGAGTCCATATTGAACCAATGATAATTGCCGTCATCATGTATGATGGTGTATATGAATATAATGCATGTGAAAGAGAGCTCGCGATCAAGCATTGATCACGTTTTGAGGATTTTGCGCCCCCTTGTTGAGGATCATGTTAGTTTGATGACGTTGAGGATCGGATGTCGTGTACGTGTTCTCACAAGTTTGTTCATTTGCTCCTAAAATCAGGACACGTAGCGGCTAGCACCTACAGCTGTCGTTTCTTTGAAAGGATGAGTACAACATGCATGTTAGATAATATACTATATACATGGCAGCATGCGATTAATTTGATGAACCACAAACGTAGTGAGAGTTGTGTGCTTAGATGTTAGTACACATCCTATCCTCGTACCCTCGAGGGAACATCCTTCCTGTCAAACGTAGTTTGTTATCTCTATTGATGACAGGATAATATTCTTCATTAGTGTCGTAGATAAACTGCTATATAGGTTAAGAGTATACACATGCATGTTTTTAAAAGCCCTCACCTCGGCCCGCACCGCTGATCTAACATAAGGCAATGGCACGGAGGCCGAAGGCAGCGCGTCAAGATGGCAGCATGCCGAGACAACAGCGAGGCAGAGGCCGAACCGATGGCGCGCGGCACAAACCTTTTGGCTCACAGTTTGCAGCCTCACGGTGGAACGCGAAGGGGCACGGCTCGCGGTGGCACGTGGAGCTCTGGGCGACAGCGCTCGAAGTTTGTAGAGGCAGCGCCGCCGCTAGCCTACCGGCCGGAAAAAGGGTAAAGTAAGTTTCTTACTTATTCAAAATTATTAATATGTACTCCCTCCATCTCCCAAATTACTTTTTTCTCTTTAATTAATCAGTTCATTTTTGAACTAAAAAGAGTGACAAGTAATTTGGGATGGAGGTAGTTGTAATTCGTAATTGTAAGTACTATGTTAATTTGTAATTGCTTAACCTATAAAATTAATGGTTAATGATTAATTGCAAACCAAGTGACTAATGACAGTAATTATTACCTTCTAATGATCTGTTGCCTAAAATTTTCTCAAATTTCAGACACATGACAAATTGACTCTAGCTAATTCTTCCATCACAAAAACTACTCTTTTATTTTGAACAATCATCACAAAAACTACTAAAACATGAACTTAAATGCAAAAACAGTGGCGATGAAATCCTCTGCCCTGCAGTTACTGCAGCTGACTTGTGGACCTGACAACGGTGGGCACACATGTGACACTACGTAAGAAACCCAAATAGGATACAAAGATGGGTGACATGCTAAAAGTCGAACATCTCTGATAAGCTTAAGCGAGATGAGCCCGCTTCAGCGAAGATCTGACATGGCTCGGTTGAACGTACAAGAAGACGTGTTACAATACATCCCGTCTCAGTTAAGTAGGTATTCGAGAAGCACCCTCCTCTCTGACAAATGGGAGATGTGCTTTTATTGATTGCAACTCATATTTGTTTCATAACTAAGATGGATTATCCCTGGAGTATGTCTCCTTTCATAAGCGAATTCGGCGCGTCTCCCATACCCACCGGTCAGGCGCGTCTCCTTTTATAATGGAAGTGGGCTTGTCTCCCATTGCCTATATATAGAGATGTGCATTAAATCAGTTTTTCTCGCTTTTCTGTTTCCCTTCTACGACCTCCCAGCTATGGTAGAACATGTGGCTACCAGATCTGCCCTGTTCTTGATATGTTCTTTCCTTCTTTGGAGGTGTGCTTCTTAAAGTCTTGCGGTGATTATCAGTGGATCTTAAAACAAAGGGTTATACCTCTCCTCCTCTCCCGTTCCTTACTATTTTTATCCCTTTAGATCTTGACTTTCAGTGGCTTTGAATTTTTTTGATTTAGCTCTTATTTTTTGTATGTAGATGTCGTCTGATTGAAGGTGAATGTATGGGCCGCGCCTTTGCAATGAATATATCCAAGGGATAGATGCAGTTATCGATTTCATGAAGAAAGACATGTTGGACAACATTAGGGGGACTATTTTTGTCCTTGCAAACACTGCAAGAATGAGAAGAGATATCACACACACGAAGTGTTGAGGTAACATTTGATCATGCATGGATTCATGGTGGATTATCGATGTTGGAACAAACATAGGAAGGAGGGGCTTAATGAAGCAGAGATGAGAGATTCATATCTAGAGAGGGAGGTCCCTACCAGTGTCGAGGATAATCACGACGAGGATGTGAATGAGCTAGATATATCAGAGTTCACCGATGATGACATTAAGTTTCAGGTGCATAACATAGAGGAGATGGTATGCAATGTCGAGAGACATGGCGACGATGATCAGTACAGTAATGGTGAACTTGCAAATTACAAGAAGATGATCGAAGACTCGAAGAAGCAATTGTATCATAGTTATGTGGCTAAGTACACCAGACAGTTTGGTAAAACTTTTCCAATTGAAGGCGAGCAACCGATGGAGTGATTGTAGTTTTAAGGAATTGTTGAAGCTCCTTAAGGACATGTTACCCCAAGGCAACACAGTCCCTACGATAGTTTATGAGGCAAAACAAATAATATGTCCACTAAGTTTGGAGGTGGAGAAAATCCACGCGTGCAAGAATGATTGCATTTTATATTATGGACCTGAGTACGCAAACCTCGAGAAATGCCCTATTTGAGGAGTGGACCTATTCAATCGTAAAGATGATGATGAAGATGAGAACTGCAATAGAAGATAAAAGAGGGCCTAAAAAGGTTTTTTGGTACTTTCCTATCATTCCTCATTTGAAGAGGTTGTTTGCAATGAAGAAGGAGTCAGAATTGTTGTCATGGCACAAAGAGAAGCATAAGCAGGATGTTGGAATGATAAGACATCCTGCTGATGCCACATAGTGGCGAAACATTGATTCATGAAATCCTGAATTTGCCATTGATCCTAGGAATATTAGGATCGCAAAGAGTACGGATGGCATGAATCCTTTCTTGAATAGTAGCACACATAGCACATGGCCAATTGTGCTAACAGTTTTGAACCTTCCTCCTTTGTTGTGCAACAAACAGAAATATATTATGATGTTAGGACTAATACCGGGACCACAACAACTTGGGAATGACATCGACACTTATATCAGGCCTCTGATTGAACATTTGAAATAGTTGTGGTACAACGACGAAGTGCGGGTCTGGGATGACCACAAGGCTGAGTACTTTCGCCTCAAAGCCATTTTATTTGTGACTGTTAGTGATTCTCCAGCGGCACATAACTTGTTCGAATAGAGTAAGAAAGTAGATTGTGGATGTCTACATTGTTTGAGAGAAACAGACTTACAGTACTTGAGCGAGTCACAAAAAATAGTGTACATGAGACATCGACGCTACATTCCAATGAAGCACTGGTTTTGGAGTATGAAGGATAATTTCAATGGTGACAATGAGAAGAGGCAACCTCGACCTCATCTCATGGGTCATGAAGTCTATGAAATGGTCAAGGATATCCACGTTGTCCTTGGTAAGTGGCAAAGTACTGGCAAAAATACTGGCGAAGATGACATGTGGAAGAAGCAATCTACTTTTTGGGAGATACCGTATTGGAAAGACTTAGATGTCCATCATTTGATTGATGTGATGCACGTCCAAGAGAATGTGTGCGAGAGTCTACTCGGGTCATTGCTTAACGCGGATGGGAAAACTAGGGGTCATGGACATGCACGAGCAGATGTGAAGAAAAAGCAAATTAGGCCTGAGTTGTGGGTCGATGACTCAGTAAAAGGAACGAAACTACCCACATCATGCATCACCCTTTAGAAAAATGAAAAGAAAGAGTTTTGCGGGTTCTTGAAGAATGTGAAAGTACCATCTAGCTACTCGACGAACGTCTCAAGGCTTATTTCTTTGCAAGATCTAAAGTAGCTCCCGGTGTGAAGTCTCATGATTACCATGTATTACTTATATAGATGATTGTTTTTGGAATTCAGAATATTCTACCGGTCAAGGTTAGGGAGGCTATAATGACCTTTTGATTTTTCTTCAATGCAATTGGTCAAAAAGTACTATGTGAAGAATATCTCGAGTTATCGGAAAAAAAAAGGCACTATGAATCTTTATGCTTCCTTGATATGTATTTTCCACCTGCCTTTTTCGACATCAGCGTCCATTTCACAACTCATCTTATTAAGGAGATAAAGCTACTTGGCCATGTGATCCTTCACCAGATGTATGCGTACGAGAGATTCAACGGCATATTCAAGTCCTTTGTTAGAAATCGAGCTTACCCTGAGGGCAGCATGGTACAAGGATACTCTACAGAGGAAGCTGCGGAGTGGGCTCTAAACTACATTGACCCGAGTAACCCGATTGGATTTCCAAAGTCTTGCCATGACGGGAGGCTCACAGGAAAAGGGAACATTGGGAAGATGGCTATAACTCCAGATTCACATTTATTCTTCTACGCTCATTTCCACGAGTTGCAACACATGTCCATTGTGTCGAAGTACCTCGATGAGCACAAGGAGGTGGTGCTTAGAGACAATCCTGGCCGCAATGAATCATGGTTAGCAAATGAACGCAGGAGAAAATTCAGTGGCTGGGTCTGGGATCAGATTTCTCACAATCAGATACTCAAACAAGTGAATACCTAAAAAGTTGGCTCGGGGTCCTATATTCACTGTTATTACATATCAAGGGTATGACATAAATGGATACACGTGTACACTATAGAACAAGATAATAAAAGCACATATCAGGATAGTGGTGTTTGTGTTGATGCTTGTAATGTTGCGGGCCAAGGCAAACACATGTATTATGGTCAAATACAAGAGATCTGGGAGCTTGAATTTCAAGGATTCATGATTCCCCTTTTCTGTTGCAACTGGGTTGATGGAATCAAATGTGTTGTACAAACAAGTATGAGTTCACTAGCATTGACCTTAACCATCAAGGATATAAGTCGGAGCCTTTTGTGTTAGCAGAACACATTGCTCAAGTGTTCTATGTTGTAGACACAACAAATGAAGACTTAAGGTGTTTATACATGGAAAACGACGAATTTTCAAAGTCGAGAATGTTGTCGATGAGGAAGAATTTGACCAATTTGATGAGATTCCTCCTTTTGCTATATCGATGATCAATCCAAGAATACCATTGGCCAACGAACTTTCTTACTTGTAGAACGGCCACAATAAAAAAGTCAAGAATTTCAAAAAACCAAGACCGTAGCGTAAAGACCAAGTTGATTGTGTGTAAATATGCTCAAATATGCTCAAATATGGTCAATTGAGTGAAAAATTGACTTCCATTTGGATATTTGTGTGATATATGCTCAAATGTGTGAAAATATTGCCATTTGAGTGAAAATTTGGCTTTTGTTGGTAATATGTGCTCTGTTTCTTATGGAGAAGTATTGATGCCTTGTGTTCTGTTTCTTAAGGAAGCACTACTAAATATAACACTTGCTCTACCCTATAAAATAGGAGACGAATGTGATGCGAGATGCGCCTCACAACATCGCATCTCTCAGGAAAGATAATGGGAGATGTGTTTTTCAAGAGTGTGTCTCCGATTTTGATGCTTCGATCTACGCGAATGGGATTATTGACAACAGCTCGCATTAATTCAAAAGAAAAGAGATGTGCTCTTATAAAGCGCAACTTTGATATGGGATAACATATGTGTGGGAGATGCGCCTGGCGGTGGATCTTCTGAGGCGTGTCTCAAATTGTTGTCCGAAGGTACTTTTAGCTCTCTCGCGTGCTCTCTTCTAAACAATTAACAAACTTTTCCACACTTTAGCTCTCGCGCGCTGATCACTTTTCGTCCTAGATATTGTCGCTGTGTCGTCCCCTTCCTGGAGCACGCCGCTGCGTCGGTTCGCTTCCTCAGAGCTTGTCGCCGCCTTGACACTGCCCTCTTGATCATTGTCGCGCTACCGCCGTCAATCCTCAACTCACGGTCGACCAGCTCAGCACTGCCCTAATAAGGTTTGATCGCGCTTTAGTTGGAGTCAAAATGGTCCACGCTTTGGTGGTTCACCGTTCAATGTTTAGTATATTTTTGGAGTACTACACATAGAGTATTACACTTTGGTCGGAGTCAAAATGGTCCGCACTTTGGTGGTTCACTGGTTAATGTTTAGTATATTTCCTGATTATTACGCTTAGAGTATTATGCTATGGCTAGTACCGGTCAATGTTTAGTATATTTACGAAGGTCTCATGCACCTGTAACTTGTGTGATAGACTTGTGACAGTCTATTATTTAATTATTGCTTTGTTTGGATTGTCCTTACACTTGGCGCATAGATCTTTTTCTTGTTAAGGTACAAATGCCATGAGATAATTTGCTCCCTTATGTGACTGTTTGTGCAAATGTGACTGAATTTGATAATGTTTTACAGGATTTTGATGAATTTTTGTCAATTTGAAGATGTCTCAGTCAAAGCATCAGCAACATATTGAAGAGGAGGCTCAGCAGCAGACTCAGCAACAGACACATGAAGAGGATGCATCTTCCTCTGGTAACACAAGAAAGAAAAGGTCGCGGATGACTTGGCTAACAGACGTTTTTACTGTTGATAAGGACAATGACAATGGCTTACATTTGGACCATAATGTGAATACGAGATTGTCCAGAATTTGTGGTCTAGCTGCTCGGGAAAGGGTGTTGCTAAACCTGAAGACATTCGATCACTTGACCGAAAATGAAAAGGATGAACTCTTCAGTAGCTCTATCCAACCATATGTTAAATATATGGAACATATGAAACAGAAGGGGAAGAAGCTAGCTATGAAGATGATCTCTCATGCATGGAGGACCAACAAAACTAAGGCTCGCGAATTTTGGAGGAAACATGAAATGCCCTTCCATATGTATCAACATGTGTCAGAAGATGTGTGGGCGATATTTGTTGAAAAGTGTGAATCACAAAATTTTGACAGGAATAGTGAACATATGAAGTGGCTCCGATCGGAGAACGAGCTTGATCACCACCTCGGCAACACCGGTTATGCTAGAAAAAAATGATTTGGGAAGAACAGGATGAAGCATTGGCTGAGCTAGGTATTGCGAATCCATACGACAGTTTTAGTGGACGGCTGAAACCATTTATGTGTGCTCATTCACAGCTGTCTGACTCAGGCGGTATTAGCTTCTACAGCCCAAGCACCTTACATGTAGCTCAAAGAGCCTGGAACCTGAGCAACAAAGTGTCAAATGGTGATAGCGAAAATGATGCCCTCACCAAGGCCCTACAAAGACCGGAGCAACAAGGTCATGTTCGTGATGTTTCTAGTAAGTTGACCTGGAGAGAGGGTTTTCCGGAACACAAAAATACGTATAGGAGGTGTAAAATGACCTCTACATCACAGATTGACATTGAGGAGTTGAAAACACGGCTGAGAAGGGAGCTCCTAGGAGACGTGAAGCATATGCTGGAGGGAGCAGGTATAGCAATCCCTAATGCATTTTTCGTCTTAAGTGACGACGAGGAGCGTAGGAGCAACTTTGCTTCTACAGCTGCTCGGAGTGGACAATCACAGGAGGATTTTCAGAGACCAGCATCTAGACCTTCAATTGAGGCGGACATGATAAATAACTTGGCTCAGCCATCAACATGCAGCCTTCCGCTAATGGTCGGAGGAATCGCTCAAATGGAGGTCGGGAGAGGGCTGGTGTATCCCGATCAGAACATGCTTGATGACATCCAAGTTGACAAAACATCCTATGTTGTGGTCAAGGTGGACATGGTGCATGAAAATACGAAAAACCTGCAACTCAAAGTGCCACTGGACGATACAACACTGACTATGCGGTATGCAGTTACTAGAAGGGTCCAGTGGTGACGGAGCCTTATTGTTGTTGACCCAGCAACAGCAACAGCTTCCGCGTCGACCTCTAATGCTTCGATGTGTCCTGAGGCACGTCTGCTTCTGCATCCAAATCTAGAACAGATGGATTTGTCTCAAATTCCAGAGCTCTCGTTGCTTCAGTTATAGAGAAGCAACAGAAGTCTCCAATTGGAGAGTAGTTGCCTCTAGTTACAGAGAAGTCGCATCTGTCTCCAACTCTAGAGCTGCCGCAGAAGTCCCCACTTGAAGAGCAGCCGTGTCGGTCTCCAC
The DNA here is from genome assembly GCA_036927565.1 of Tuctoria greenei. NCBI lineage: Eukaryota > Viridiplantae > Streptophyta > Magnoliopsida > Poales > Poaceae > Tuctoria > Tuctoria greenei. Next base: position 131,614,473 of record JAYESD010000001.1, on the reverse strand, counting down.
CTCACACTCGTAGTGCCCTGCATCCTACACCTGATCAGCCATCGACAAAGCCAACGAAGACTATATGTGCCAAAAACAAGAGTCATCCGCAGCGGCGATTATCGACGAAGGAAGCTTGGAAGAAACCAATGAAAGAGTCAGAAAGTAACCCGAGGGCGCTGAAAGTTATGACGCATGCAAACATGAAGTTTGAAAGGGGAAAGACGATGTTAACTGTGGCCACACTCAAACAAGTTGGTAAACCTTGTGTTCAACTTCATCAATACTACATGGAAAATTACAAAAAAGTGTGAAACCATACTAGTGGCATTGAAGGATAAACACTTTCTCTCGGATGATGGCGCTTTTGTCATCGAATGGTCTGATCTCTATGACCTTTTCAACCTCAATGCGTTGGATGTCTATCTAATACGCTGCTTCACATTGTAAGTCCTCAAAAACTAGGTTTTTCAATACATATACTACATTTAAGTGTTATATGTAACAAAATTGGCATTTTGCGTGTAGGCACCAACAACAACATACTTGTCATAATAGGGGAAACGCGTCTCCTGCATATCTTGACCCGCAAGTACCAGCAAGAACTTATATTCAAACATTGAGCGGCTGAAAATATGTTTTCAATATTTTGTGAAGGCAATGAAACACTACAGTGATAAGGAGCTCCTAGTCGTACCGTTCAACCCGGGTAACCATTGGGTAACCATACCAATTTCTACAAGGTACAACCAAGTCTGGTACTGTGACTCCTTAAGGTCGAGAGGTGAAAAAACTAGCGAGCGAATAACTCGTACATGGAGTGATATCTCTTTCATTATTGACGAGTAAGTTCCTTCTTCACTTTAGTTTCTGACTGTTTCTTCCTTGCATGATAATTTCACATTAACTGTGAATATTTTTGTTTAGGGATTTTGGCAAGTAAAAGGAAAATGCCGATAACTTAAACATCATACTGCATTCGACGTGCCACAACAAGCTTCGGGCAACACGTGCGGCTTCCATGTCTGCTTACACATGGCTTTATTTGGAGAGCAGCCAAATTGCAGTGTATGTGTAAGTGCACTTTATTACTAATCTTTTGCTAAATCTCATTTTATCGTGTAGCAGCACTACAGACCCGCCTTCACGAATGCTGAAGGTTGTAGCCTCGAGCAAATTAGAGACGTACTATGTAGGTTCAACATTTCTAAAATCATGAATTCAAAGGGAAAATTTCATTACCAAGTAGAGGATTAGGTGACAGTTATACTTTTGTGTAATTAGTTACTTGTTAAGCTGGATGAACAGGGGAGTTCTTTGTAAATAGTTACTTGGTGACCACGATTGACACTTTGTTAATATTTGATTGGTCAATGTGTGTGATCTCCATTTGGCTATACATATGTTTCTATATGTGTATATTGTTGACACTAGCAATGCGGCTGCCAAATCCTAGCTAGCTCCAGGATGCACCGGAAACCAAGACAATAAGGGGTGGGGGGCACCTAATAGGAGACGTGCATCTAGTAGGGAACGTCTCCTGTTAGTGCTGCAATGACCTGCCTATAAACAATCCGCGATGGGCTATACTAGAGGATGTCTTGGATTACCTAAATAAAGGATACACGCTTCTCTACAGCACGTCTTAGATCAATCGACAAATCTGCGATGGGCTTACATAAAGCGCGTCGCGGATCAGTCAATAAATTTGCAACGCGCTGCATAAGAGCGTGTCTCGCATGTTTGCTGATGGGTGACGTGCCCGCAGATCGTTTCCAGTGACCCCATAAAGCCCATCTGTTATGACTTAATGAAAGGAGGCGCGTTACCTTTGAGCGTGTCTCACACTTAGTCTGATCAACGACACGTCTGTCACTTGTCTCTGATGACAACGTAATGCGAGACGCAATGACAGAGATGCACAATTTGTTCGTCTCCCTTCTTTGTTCGGGCACGTCTTGAATGAGCCTTTCTTATGTAGTGTGATATGAACCCAATATAGTGTTTCCTCAAGAAAAATAATTTTAAGAAAGATTGAGCGCACAAGCAGAAAAGCTAGAACTTGAGTGCTGCACCTGCGAATTCCCTTCCAGGATGATCAACGGTAACTAATCCACAAACTTGGTGGTTAGATCAGTAGTCGCCGGAGAGCAGCTTGCGGCCGACCTCGAAAGAGATGAAGGCATCGATGCAGGCATAGTTCTTCTGCTAGCCGGAGATATTGTATGCGTCCTAGTGGCTCGTCCTCACCCGGTAAGGGTTCTCCGTGTCAGGGCCCATCACGACTCTCGTGATGTCCTTCAGCCCTGTGAGGCGGAGGCTCGGGCGATCCATCTCCTCCACCGCAAGCTCGGCCAGGTCCACCGTTTTGGCCACCTTCAGGAGCCAGTTTTTCCAAAGATAGTCGGTGTCACCCTTCACGCCCACGCCAAGGAAGCGATAGTCGGAATCACCAAGAAAATCTTCCAGGTCATCGGAAAAGTAGTCATTGTGGATGACCTAGAAGATGAGGCAACAGCGGCTGACGAAGAGCTGCTGAACAGCAATGAGGTTGTGGTCGACGGAGTAGCTGGGGCGCCACTCGAGCCCGACAATGAGCTTGTGAAGGCACCAATGGTGGACAGAGAGGACCTCGTCGAGCCAGTCCTCCACGGCCTCGCCGAAGGAGGTCATGATGGTGGTGATCACGTCGTCCTCGAACATCACATTGTACGCCTGAGTCCCCGCCATTGGGTCCTCTCCTTGTCCCTACGGTTGCGGTCTGTGACGGCGCGACACAACTTCTCTCTTGTGCAAACCTTCCTCTACCTCTGGTTTGGATTTTGGAAATAGGCGTGGATATATAACTGATGTAGTTATGGTATGAGTGGAGGAGTTTCCGAATTTGACGGGCCGGAGCCCCGAGTAAATAAAGTAATGAAAATTTTTGAATCTGATATACTCTTTCTATTTTTGAATTCTTATCGTATGACCACAAGTTGGATTGTCTCAACCAAACAGCACGTACAACAACAACAACTTTTCTCAAGGGCACACCCACTGGGTATGCCGGGTGGTCCATGGCATACCGTAGGTCCAGCCACCAGAGAGTAGCTAGTGTGAATGCATGCTAGAGAGATCAACAGAATCAAGAACTGACCAATTGAGATGGATGTCAACAGTCTCACGATTCATGGACCAAAACGCACGCTATCCTATTTCTTCTTCCTTTTTTCTTATATTATTTTTCACCATCTGTAGCTCTCCTTTATTTGAAGTTGTACGGTTGGATCATGATACGTGGTCGGCATGAGGCGGGAGCCGTGTGTGCAACACCAAGCAGAACGTCGTGGAGAGACGTTGCCCCGCTTGTTGAGGTTAATGTTAATTTGATGACGTTGAGGATCGTATGTGGCGTACGTGTTTTCACAAGTGTGTTCATTTGTTTCTAAAATAAGAACATGTAGCGGCTAGCGCCTATGATAGTCGTATCTTCGAAAGGACAAGTACAGCATGTTGGAAATTATATTGTACATGGCATGCGATTAATTTGATAAACCGCATAGTGAGCTTCCTAGATGGTACATTCTATCCTCGAACTCTCGAGGAAACATCCTTCATGTCAAACATGCATGCTGGGGGCCACCCCCACAGTCAGTTTATCATCATGAAACTTGCATGATGGGGGACGCATCCGCTCATCACTGAGGCTTTGCTGGTTTGTCTGGTGGTGAACCGCCTGCATCATCGGAAGCCTAGATGGAGTTGGAGGACAGGAATCGGAGTATACCTGCAAGGCTCTTCCCAACCACCACCGGGTTAAGGTACACCAGCACACCCAGACTGTATGTGTACCCGGCTAGCCGTGTAGCTTTGTTTGAACCTCTGGCTAGCTGCCTAGATGGTACCTTTTATCCTCAAACCCTCGACGGAACATCGTTTCTGTCAAACATGCATGCTGGGGGCCGCCCCCACAGTCAGTTTCTCATCAAGAAACTTGCATGCCACTCATCATCGAGGCTTTGCTGGTTTGTCTAGTGGTGAACCGTCTGAGTCATCGGAAGCCTACATGGAGTTGGGGGACAGGAATTAGGGCATACCTGCCAGGCTCTTCCAAACCACCACCGGGGACACACGACGGGGGTTAAGGTACACTAGCACACCCAAACTGTACGTGTACCCGGCCAGCCAAGTAGCTTCTTCGAACTTCCGACTGGTTGCCTAGATGGTATAACTTTTATCCTCAAACCCTCGAGAGAACATCCTTACTGTCAAACATGCATGCCGGGGGCCGCCCCCGTAGTCAGTTTCTCATCAAGGAACTTGCATGCCACTCATCACCGAGGCTTTGCTGGTTTGTCTGGTGTAGAACCGCCTGTGTCATCACAAACCTAGAAGGAGTTGGAGGACAGGAATCGGAGCATACCGACAAGGCTCTTCCCAACCACCACCGGGGACGCACGACGAGGGTTAGGTACACCGGCACACCCGTATTGTACGTGTACCCGGCCAGCCGTGTAGCTTCGTTCGAAACTTCGGCTGGCTCCCTAGATGGTACCTTCCATCCTCCAACCCTCTAGGGAACATCGTCATTATGGCATGCCCGACTGAACTTGGAACTCCTCCGAGATCTCCTTCCGAAATACCATCGATTAGTCGGGCAGCCCGCATCGACCACATTAGCCGCCGCACACCCATGTCCGAACAGAGCGACCGGACGCGGAAGGATGAGGGTGAAAGGAGAAAAGGGAGATCAAGACCACAAGCAATCAGTAGACGTGGCTAAAAGAAGGGGCAACGCGATGAAAGGGAAGACAATATCACAAGGAAGGAGGTCGTGCCCAGCCATTTATATCCGCAGCCGGACGTGGGTTCTCTCCTCCCATGCATGCTCCCGTTGACTTGTCATATTTTTATTGGTTGTGAAAGTGTGGTTATTAGACTAGAAATAAATGAAGAGACGTATAAAGTATGACACGTCAGCGGGACCATGCATGGGAGGAGAGAAGCTTGCCATTTCTGAGGAATATAATTATTACACGTCTGCAGGGAGAGTAGAGAACAGGAGGAGAGAAGCCATATCGGCGGCCAGGGTGAGGGGAAGAGATAATAAGGACGATGACGGGAGCGGTGCGTCCCATCACCTTGTGGAGAACCAAACTTTAAAGTATGAATGTTAATAAAGCTCGAAGATCGTAACTCGCTCGTTTGCTCTTCCCTAGGATTAAAATTAGACTTCATTTTCCCTTTGTTTGCTCTTCCCTCGGCTTAAAAGTTTTATATTTTACAATATTTTTACATATGTAATATGACATAGGATATATCACTTGATAGTTTTGCAAAAAAATGGAGGAGACATATGTATATCCCATGCAACTACGTAAATCCACCTCAATTAATTAGCTAGTTATTTTTTTGAGATGGTAAAAAATTATTAACTTTTTCTAAGTGAGATGGGCCAGGGTAGATGATGTGGCATAATAGCTTATGTGGCATGCCAATGTGGATGTCCAACTCAGACTAGGGATGAAAGTGAAATGGTTGTGTGAAGTTGAGGGACTAAATTGACCCATTTGAAAGTTCAAGGACCAAACTGAGTTTTGATTGAAAGTTTGAGGATGAAGTTGAGTATTGTGCCAATTCTAAACGAGCCAAGCTTGAGCTTGCGAGCTTGATGAGCTCAAGCTCGAAAAGCTCAAGTAAGCTCATTTATAGTCGTCATCTGTGATATGTATGATTAACTAAACTATATAATTCTATTAAAATGTTTTACAGGACACAATTTCATATATGCTAGGAACAAATAATGTGCAACATTGGCCACCTTCTTACTCCATTAGTTGTGAACTTAAATTTAGTAGATTCTATTGTATATAAATGAATTATGGGCTCGACACGAGATCGACTCGGTGTTTTCTCAAACTCAATCTTAGAAAGACAAGCTCGCTGGAGTTCGACTCGTTGACAGCCCTAGATGCAATTAAAGTTTTGGTACAATCGTGTAATCAACGATTTTCATCTGTTGGATCTACATCTTACGGTTATTACATATTTTCATTTAACCCCTTCCACCACCACCCCTCCACCTAGTGGAGGGGGTTAAATAAATGGATTGAACGACCGTAAGATGTAGATCAATCCAATGGTTGAAGATGGTTGATTGCATGATTGCACCAAACATCTGATTACATTCTAGTCGTTCCCAACTTTAAAACAGGAAAGCTATTGACAACGGTTAATCCAGTTATGATGTTTTTCTTTTCTTGTTTTGTGATGCTGTATTTTTCCTTGTTTTGTGATGTTGTTTTTCTTGTTTTGTACTTCATCCTTCCCATATTACTTTTCATTAATTAGGACAAGTTTTCTAGTTCTAAATTGAACTAAAAAACTTCTTCTAACGACAAGTAATGTAGTAAGGAGGGAGTAATGTTTTATGATAATGAACTCAATGTTGTTTGTCTGTTCCATCTATTATTTTGTTTTCTATCTGATGTTTAGTGAACTATTTGTTCTATCTGTATTCTTTGTTAATGAACGAGCCTCCACACCGCCGATGGCTTCTAAAGTGCATGTACGGTACTTTAGTCGCTAGAGGTGCCTCTAAAAATGCAAACTTCATCCAGCACCAGTTTGTCCAACATATCATAATTCCTGACCCGTTTTGATGTTTTGGTGGTCCTTTTGTGACAATTGTATCCTTATTAAAGGCATTCTCCTATTGCCTGAACAAGTGATTTTGAGGCAACCAATGCATGTGACAATCAAAATAAAATATCTTGTCTCCATGACTAAGGCAAAAACAATCTTTGTTTGATGCACATATCACACACGTCAAAGGACCTTGAGTGATCTATTCACAGAACATGTCGTGTGCCTAGAAATCATGGACGGACCACAAGTACGTAGCTTGAAGGTTAAATTATTGCTTCTTGTAACAGTCGTACGCTTCGCCTCCTACCCACAACATTTTAATTTCTTCAATCAATAGTTTCAACATCATGTTGAGATGTGTCCTGGGAAGATCCGGTCCAGGTACCATGAGGCAAAGAAACATAAACTCATACTTCATAAAAAGAGAAGTTGGTAGGTTGTCCGGGATAACAAAGATGGGTCAACAAGAGTATGGCATGACGTTTGTAGAGAACAGTGAGAAGTCATCTGCCGCTAACCTGTCGTAAGTAAGCAACTTATTTACGACGACCTAGGTGACCCATCGTAAGTAAGCAGCTTATTAACGATGGCTATATTTGTCTGTCATAAATAACTCTATTTATGATTAATCATCTAATTGCTATCGTAAATAATAGCAGTCGTCATAAGTTTGTCGTTCTTTTGCAGTGGTGAACGCTCTTATTTATGAATCTTTTAATAACCATCACATAATTCTTGTTTGAATGGCCCACTTAGTAAGAGAAATGTCGTATACACAATAATCCTTATCATAAATTTTCATTCTTTTGGTGAAAGCTTACTGAGTTTCTCCATCATGAATGGCGGGAAGCACAGACTCAGTTGAATCTCACCATGAGTCAAAGTTCTCTCCCTCAAGAGACTCAATGGTCGAGATAAAACTTATTGTAGAACTTATTATGGAGGAATCATCTGAGTGTAGTACTTAAATACATATGAATGCATAAATATAAATATATGTTTTTCTTTTCAAGTTGGTTACCCGACAAAACATACCATTCATAATTAGTGAAAATATAGCAAAAATTTTTCTTTCACTTTGCCTACTTGACAAAAAAAAAATTATGAAATGAATAAACTTAAATAACTTAGGCAAAAATAAATACACTCTTTTGTCATCTTGAAAAATACGACATTCAAAATATCTTAAAATAAATATTGAGTTTTATCATTCACTTTGGTTACTTGACTAAATTACTATGAACTTAATCTCTTCAACTGAAGAATACTGTCATTTATGTCTTTTAATTTGGCTAATTCACGAAAAATGACATTAAAATAACTTTAAAACATGAAAATTTTATTTTTCACTTTGGTTATTCAATAAATTCCATGCAACTTCAAAATTTAAATGACATAACAATTAATCCTTCACTTTGGTTACTTGACCAAGTTGCTATGATATTATAAACTAAATAATCATACAAAATTTAGTGAACATGAATCATGGTAATTTGTTGTTCACGTTGGCTACTTAACACAATTACAATGAAAACCTTAATTAATAGCAAAAGTTTAATATCTTAATGAGCAATCTTAATAACTTAATAATTTCACAACATAACTAAATTATTTGAATGAAAACAAATTTTATTATCTATATTTGTACGCATGTGACAAAATTGTACACCATTACATTGCAAATATATTATCAAAATACTTAAGATTTTCTCAGTAAAATAATTTAATTCAGTGAGGCCCAATATGATTTTAGCCCAAAGACTACAATCCTTAATATTTTTAAAAACTCAGAGGCCCACTGCTTAATATTTCAGCCCAAGCCCAACACAAAAAATCCTAAATTCTGCTTGCAGCCCATAAGGTGACTCAACCTAAAAGACCATTTCCTTAAATTCTGATGAAAATGAGAAATAAATCCCCGTGTGGACCTTAGTGACTTGGCCCATTACCTAAATCAGAGGATAGGCCCATCGACTTATTAGTCAGTAAATCCTAAAATAAAATAGAAAAACAAAATAAGTGCACGGCCTGTTAGGAACTTGGCCCACAACACGAGTTGGCCTCCTAACGTCTTTTGGACTTGGTGCTTATTTGGACCAGAGGCCTAAGCCTTGGCGTGGAGGGGACCGGCCCGGTGAGTTTGTCAAGGTCGGGGGTGGTGACGCGCGACATATCGTGCTGGCCGGATCTGACAAGTGCAAAACCCACCCTTTTCTGAAGGGCCTCGACGGAGGCAATTCGGTTAGCGCGTCGCTTCAATCTCTTACGTGGTCTTCCCTAGCGAGATGCAAGAAGACAATGCCTAAAACGTAAGATCCGACCCTAATCCCCTTCTCTTAAATGTTAGTTTCTTATCCTTTTCATTTCAATTTGAATTCATTGATGTCTCAAATTGAATCATGATTTTGAATCTTAATTTTTGTTGACTCTTGTGAGACCTTATTCTGAACATGGATTGAAAACAAAACTGATTTTACTGGGTGGTTGAATGCTTAATGGATTCGAAATCCTTTTGCCTAATTTCTTAATTGGTGTAATTTGGATCCCTCTGATCCAAAACTTAATTGAATTCAAATCAAGAATTCAATTTTATTTTAAAATCTCAGTTCATGCTGCATAATTAACTTAATAAAAAACAAACTCAGTACTAGGATTAAGTATACTAGTTGGCTCTGATACCATTGTTACGAATCTTGAAATATTAGGAACATAATTAGCCACTTAATCCATTTCAGGTTGACAGTGAATAATCATGATCAAGATATAACACTTTTGTTCTTCTCAAAAATTGGATATTGTTGTGGCCATCGAGCCTATGTCGTGATAGCAACGCAGGGAGACTTGCAATGAAGACGTGGGAGACATTTCCCCTCACTTTCCCAATCAATGTTATCGGTCACTTAGTGTATGTGGGTGTTTTGGAAGCAACGTCGTGTCTTCCAAAATTGAGTGCACCCTCACATATTTATACTTACCCATAGAACGCGAGAGGGGGTCTTCAAACCTTTAGAAATGGTCATGTCTCCCGATTAGGGACACGACCATTCGTTGGGTTGTGTCTTTTTAATTAGATACATGCTAAATATGGTGTATCAGTGTCACATACTAACAATCCAGTCCATTTGCCCAGCTGTTATCTGGGCTATTTGGCGTGAGAGGAATTCTCGATTCTTCCAAGGAAAGGAGAGCTCGGTTGAGGAGATAATGGTGGCGCTGAAGAATGAGCTTAGTGTCTGGTATGCAGCTGGAGGTAAGAACCTGGCAGCAACACTGGCAAACGCCCACGCTCTGTAATTTTGTTTTTTCTATCTCTGCAGGTCCTTGACCTGCCTATGTACTAACTCTGCCTTCTTTTAATGATATTCTGGCAACTGTTTTCAAAAAAATATTGAATCAACACAACTCCATGTCCCCCAAAATCATTCTCAGCCCCAATAAGTATTATACAAAAAAATTTTTTCAAAAAAAACCAGGTAAATACCCAGTGTTAATTTAAGTACAAAGAGTTTTACACAAAGCTATAAGGGTGGAAGCCGCCTATATCAGGGAACAATATTTTACAAGTGCTAGCTATTCGAAGCCGTGCCCGGCAATATCACCGCTAGTGATCTATTCCCTACCCGTACCAAATGCCTGATCTCGCCTTTTATTCCGCAGACAAATTCTTCCGCACCTGCTTCCTTCTGCTGAAAACTTCTTAAACTTCACTCTCGCCATATTGCCCAAATCACCACAATCACAACCGAACGAATTCCTTCCTTTAGAGCTGGCGAGGCAGCAGCCGATAGGCACTGTGGAACCAGTCATCAAAGAGTAAGGACTGGTCCCAGCTCGCTGGTGTCAGTGGAAGTTCATGCACCCACTCGCTAATCTTGACCAGATAAGTTGCGCAACTGTACAGTCTATAAATAGATGTCAAGTTGTTTCCAAATTATGAAAGCAAAGGGAGTAGAAGTAGTTGTTAGCCCAACTCTGCTGCAAGAGTTTGTCGGCAGTCCAAATCCTATTCTGTAGAGGAAGCCACAAGAAGACCTTGCACTTTGGAGGTACCCAGATCTTCCACACCGTTGTCAGAAATGTAGAACGGATGCCCCCTTCGAATTGTTTGAGGTATGCAGATCGTGTGGAATACTCCTTGGTTCCTGAGCATGTCCACATGATTTGCAAGGCGTCACACACTGATTTACTTTTTTCCCTTACTGATGTTACATAGTGGAGAGAATAAGGCCGCTGGTGCACAGCCGCCCATCCAACTCGAGCGCCAAAATTTGGCGGTCTTGCCATTCATCACAGTGACCTGCGTTGCCACCACAAACAGTGCTAGGTATGTGGACTCGATAGGCAGCTCTGCACCCATGCCAAGGCCTGTCAGGGTTTGTCCATGAGATCCACAACCATCCCTGCCTCAAGGCTCTGCTGTAGCTGGAGATCAACGAGGCCCCCGAAGATGAGTGGCCGGCAAACACACGACCATATAGCCTTACACTTTCCGCCCTGCAGCTGGCCAGTGCGCACCCATGAGAATCGTCTTCTGATCTTGTCCAAGGTCTTGATGAATTTCTTTGGTGGATTTAGCGCAGCGAGGAAGTACGTTGACATAGACTTAAGACTGTGTGGACTAGTTCCTTTCGCCCGGCAAAGGACAGGAGCTTCTGTTGCCAACCAGCCAACCTCCCAGCTGCCCGATCCTGCACTCTTTGCAAGTGTATCATTCGAAGATGCCTTGGTGTCAGCAGCAAGCCAAGGTAGTTGATGGGCCAGTGTGCGCTCTAGCCACAGAACCCGGCCAAGACATCATCAAATTTGATCTGCTCACATCGAATTGGCACTGCTAGTGTCCTTGCCTAGTTAACTTTCAGCTTTGTGGACTCTCCAAAGGCGTTGAGAAGTTCCATTGTTGAGTCCACTTCCAATCGTGTCGGGTAGAAAAGTTCCATTGTTGAGTCCACCTCTGATCGTGTCGGGTTCAGAAACAACGCGACGTCGTCCGCATACATCGAGACCCTTAGATGTCCATGTCGTCCAGGGAGAGGAGCGAGGCAACCAAGCGATGTTGCCAAGCAAATGATGCTGTTCAGAGTGTCTATAGCCCGAATAAAGAGCTAGGATGACAGCATGTCATCTTGGTGCAGTCCTCTCTCGTGTTGGATCGCGGGGACTGATATTCCATTTAGGCGTATTGAGGATGTGGCTGTCATGAGCAGAGTAGTGAGCCAGTCGCGAGCTCAACATCCCAGCTGTGACAAACAACACAAAAATCTGACGAAGAACTTAATCACACTTGGGATTCGCCTCCTCCACACGCAGTGCTGATAATGCTATTACTAGCTCTAGCATGTGGTATTATGTTATGTTACGATTCTTATAGCTCTCATGTCAGTGTAATCCTTGTGTGTTACATGTATGTAGTTAGTGGGTTCAGTGTGTGTTTTACTTGTAGTCGTGTGCTCGGTTCAGTGTTGCCGGTTTGAGCTCCAACGTGCACAAAGTGCGGTCGTGGGCGCATCGTGTGTGGAACAGGATGGTAGGCGTTAGCAGACTAGTCGGGTACGTCGGATGCCACATTCCAGGGAGTTTGTTTGTTTTGTATTTAACCAAGTTTCAGTTAATGAAAACGTAGTTCCTCAGGCTGCAAAACCGGTGGACTCAGTTCCAACGCGTTTGTGTGTGCGCCATTGCCGGCAAGCTCGTCGTCCTCACGACTTCGAGTTTGATTATGTCAATTGGCATCAGTGCCGGTGGTGAGGTGGGCGGCGATTGCAGCGAGGAATCAACGCCGAAGTCACAACATCACACATCGAGATGGGCAAGATTGGCAGGAAGGAGGAAGCCGGAGGCCTCTATAAATAACCATGTTATGAATATTGGATCTTGTATTATTGAGGAGGCCGGAGACCTCTATAAATAGATGTACAAGAGATTACAAATATTCAAATAAGTCCCTAATACATCATCTAATATAATATTACTATTATATCTCTAACAATTACCACGGTGCTGGATGTCCCATCGCTCACCGTCACGGATCTGACGGGCAGGCTCAAGGCGGCGGAGTCATTCGGAAAACCCCATCGTTGAAACATCACGAGGGGAAGCTATACTTGACTGAGGAGTGGGACGCTCGTCGGAAGAAGCACGAGTCGGAGAATTGAGCGAAAGGCGGAGCTGGTGGCTTGGGCAGCTTTGGAGGAGGAAGAAGAGGTTGGGGGTGCGGTCGTGGTGGAGGAGAGCAGGGATCTTCTTCTAATGGGCCGGCAAATCAACCGAAACGACCCGGTGGAGATCAGTGTATAAAATGTGGGAAGCTTGGCCACTGGGCGCGTGATTACGACATTCAAATAAAAAAAGAGCCCGCGAACGTTGCCCAGTAGGAGGAGGAGGCCTCGCTTCTGATAGTGAAATCTGTCGCTGGTGGTGACCACGATGACGGGATTCACAATTGGTGCAACAGACCTTGATGGGCGGCAACTGGTGTGTGAATCGCCTAGGTATGTCGAACCTCTGCAGAGACGGCAGCCCCAGTCCATGCGGCAGTGGCAACATCTGAGGTGGAGAAGGCACTAGTGCGACGTGAGAAGGTGCTCTCGCACATCAATGATGATAACCAAGAAGATGAGGAGGTGTGGGTCATGGACACAGGTGCCACAAATCATATGACTGGTCGTCGAGTAGCTTTTGTTGATCTGGACACGGCAATCCTTGGGACGGTCCACTTTGGTGATGATTCAGTGGCAAGTATTGAAGGGCGAGGAAACATCAGGTTTCGGTGCAAAAATGGAGAGTACCGGATGTTCACTGGGGTTTACTACATTCCCAAGTTGACAAAAGAATTTGAGTGTTGGGCAATTGGACGAAGCAGGATAAAAAGTGGACATCAGGGAGGGTGTTATGAGGATTCGTGAACCAGGAGGAAGACTTCTTGAAAAGGTGTTGAGGGGAAAGAACAGATTGTATGCACTTCGCATAAATCTAAGTCCACAGAAGTGTTTGTTGACGAAGGAGGATGTACATACCTGGATTTGGCATTCACGCTTGGGCCATGTCAACATGATGGCGCTGAGGAATATGGCTCGGGAGGAGCTAGTTTGTGGAATGCCGAATGTCAGTTAGCTGGATCGACTGTTCGAAGCGTGTCTTGCAGGGAAGCAGAAGAGAACAACATTTCCTGAGCAAGGTGGCTATCAGGCAGATCGCAATCTTGAGCTGGTACATAGTGACCTCTATGGCCCCACTCCTGCGACACCGAGAGGTAACAAGTATCTTTTGTTACTTGTGGATGACAGAAGTCGGTTCATGTGGATAGATCCAATCTCTTAAAAGGATCAGGCAGCCTAGGCGATCAAAATGATTAAAGCTCAGGCAGGGTCAGAGTCTGGACTGAAGCTCGGTGCATTACACACTGACCAGGATGGAGAATTTAACTCGCTCAAATTTGCTGAATACTGCACGTCTGAAGGAGTGCTAAGGCAACGCACGACTCCCTAATGTCCCCAGCAGAACGGTGTTGGTGAACACCGTAATGGGACGGTCGTTGGGAAGGCAAGGAGTATGCTCAAGGCCAAGAGATTGCCCGGATGGTTTTGGGGTGAGGTCGTCAAGACTGCCGTATACATATTGAATCACTGTCTGAAGGAGAGAGCAGAAGGAAAGACTCCGTTCGAGGCTTGGTATGGGAAGAAGCCAATGGTGCACCACTTAAGGGTGTTTTGATGCATTCTGTACGTTAGAAACACAATGTTGCACCTAAAGAAGCTGGATGACCGTGGCCAAAAAATGATATTCGTCGGCTATGAGCAGTGGTCCAAGGCATACCGGGCATTTGATCCTTCTGCTGGGCGTGTGCATGTAACACGCGATGTTGTATTTGATGAAGAAGGGCAGTGGCAGTGGAACACTAATGAGGGGCCAGAAAACAGAGAAGGAAATGATGAGATCTTCACTGTGGAGTATAGCCTTGGGTGCCAGCCATGTCAGGAGATTAATGAAGCAGTGGAGGAAGCAGCTGGTGATCAGTCTGAAGAAGAGATGTAGACACAAGGGGTGGAGCACCAATTGGAGCAGCAAAACAGGATGAAGAAATTGTGTTTGACACACCTCCCAGCAACTACGAACACCATCTTGATGCGGATCATGATGAGGAATGACCATTGCAATTCAGAACAATTGATGGCATTGCTGGTCCGAGATCACCAGTAGGCTTTGTGCAGAGAGCCTTGATGACTAAGGGATATTCACTGTCAGTTCAGATGAGCCAAGTTCTTTTGCAGAAGCTGATGCTCATCCAAGTTGCAAGAAGGCAATGAAGGAGGATTTGAGGCTGCTTGTTCCGGCGCTCACATCGTCGCACGAAGGCCACGTCAACGGAGCTCCTGTGGATTGGAGGCGGCATCAACGGGGCTCCCGTGGATCTGGATTTTTGCCGCTCTTCATTGGATTTTTTGCCGTCGTGCGCTACTATACCGGCGTCTGCACGGCTTCGACACCAACCTCTGCGTCCGGCCTACGGCGACAACGGTGGGGGCGGGTTCCTCAAGCCCTTCATCCTGTGCCAGGAGTTCCGCGTCGCCGTGGCCCAGGAGCGCAGCCGGGGCGCCCTCACGCCCGCCGCGGAGAAGCTGGTCGCCGAGTTCCACGACCGCGCCGTCAAGGCGCGTGCCGGCCTCTTCCCGTTCGTCGGCCCAGACGCGGTGCATATATGCAGTGCTGTCATCGTCTTCCGTGTGTCGTCTGACGTCTCCGTTCGTGCCCATATCTGCAATGCTGATGTCAGCATGACATCAGCTTCACGTCATCTGCAGCTGTGCTGTTTTCACCATGTTCTCAGGAGATCCATTGATGTCGCGGCTGGCAACCGACCTCGCCTCAACGGGCCTGAAGAGGAGGGCCTGCAGTGTCCTCCTCTTCAGGCCCGTTCGTCACGGCAAGCGCAAGTTCTGCACCGAGATCGCGGTCATCGGCAGCATCCACCACGTCAACCTCGTCCGACTCCGTGGTTTCTGCATGCGTCCGCGTCTTGTTGCGGCAGCGTGGCCGCGGCTTTTTGGGCTGGTGCATGTCGTCGTTGGTTGCAGTTCTTTTCATTGCCGCCACTCCTCTCTCTGCAATACATGCAGCGCGGCCGCGCTCGTCTTGCATCTCAGGTCCGCTGAAGTCGGCATGACATCACCATGATGTCAGCATGGAGTCAGCCCGACATCAGCATGACATCATCAAGATCAGATCTGATCTGATTAAAAAAAAACTGACAGCATTGGCTCCTCTTCGGATCGGAGATGGAATTGAAGTCTTTTGTGTCGGTACCCTATGTACCGAATACCCCTTGAGATTGCAAAGATCACAAGAAAACTCCATCTACCAGATTTGAAGACCTCCGAAGGCCCCACATGTCAGGCGTAACCGGACCTGCTTTCTCGACATGGTTAGTCCCAGGGCCGCCACGTGTATCATAAGACTGGAGCTATCACCCACACATGGGAAAGCTCTGGACTAGATATCGATATGGCATCCCCGGACCTAACCCCCACATAGAGGGAAGTTCCGGTGCCGGCACGTGTCCAACAGCACCGGACCTACCCGTCCATGACGGTAAGCTCCAGAGCTGCCACGTGGCCGAACCGCTGGACTTTCAACTTCAACAATCAGGCTGGTGGACCCCCAACGGCTCTGGATCTTCAAGGAGTAATCAAAGACTTCAAGATCTGATTAAGTGTCATTAATACCATATTAATGACACACAATCGAATGACCCTTAATACCAGTAACGGCACTGTTAAGACCCGTTACCGGGCTACTAAGGGTAATTAACCTCATTAATTGTGCATCAAGCATGTGTAACCGCCGGGGCCACATGTCAGGCCATGCTAACGGTGTAACGACCAGTCCTTGTACTATAAAAGGACTGGTCGACGATACACAAGGGACCTCTATAGAGGGCTTCTGGACTCCCTGACCTAGACGAGCTTCTTCTTCTTGAGCTTCTTTTAGACTCACAAGCTCAATACAACACCAACACACCTCGTGGAGTAGGGTATTACACTCAGGTGGCCCGAACCACGTAAATCTCTGTGTCTACTTGTCATTCACCTTCTTGAATCTCTGCGCGCCCATTACCGAACTACAACTCCGCGATCTACCAACAGTAGTATCGGGAGATCTGCTGAATCCAAACACCGACAGTTGGCGCGCCAGGTAGGGGCGCCCGAGATTTCAAGGATGGTGAACTCAGCTGCTGGATCATCCAACGGCAATCCTGCTGTTCAACCTGCTGGGGACAATCCCTCCAACATGCAGCAACCAGCAGGTGCCACGGCTCCGGCAAGAGTCATGCCACCAGCGCCACTGCCTGCACCAGCAAATCAAGCTGGACAACGGGACGAAGCATCCGCATCGGTCACGCGTCGGCGAATAGCAACAACCCCGAACACGCGCTCCATGCAGCACGTGCTCTTCTCCAACGCCCACCACCTCCGGGTGAATCTCATGGTGCAATGGAGCAGTGGAGGGCTGATGTCGAACATATGGTTGCAGCAGCAGCCGATCGCATCAGCAACCAAGGTCATCCCACTTCGGGGCGGGCCCCATCGCAGCGTCGGACTATGTCGGGCAGACTTGGTCCGCACACTTCTCACAATAGGAGGCGTGCTGTGTCTCAACAAGTGACGTCGTTGCCTTCCGGGGCGTGACGCACTCATACGGTAACCAGGCTTTCAACTCACGACCTCCGGGCGGAGCTTGATCGCCGTTACCGTCAACAGGACGACCGTGTCCATATCGAGCGTGCTCGCGAAAGGCGAGAAGCTCGAGACAGTCCAGCTCCCGAGGGAGTAGGAGGAGGCCGTTCTGCTCTGGCCATGCACCTACGCATGGTCAGGTGGCCACAAAAGTTCCGGCCTCATCTGCCGGAGAAATTTGACGGGACTGTTAATCTCGCTGAGTTTCTTCCGATTTACTCTATCGCAATCCTTGCGGCCAGAGGTAACGAGGCCGTAATGGCCAACTACTTCCGAGTGGCCTTGACTGGGACCACCAGGTCCTGGTTCATGAGCCTTCCTCACAACTCCATCAATAGTTGGAAGAAATCGTGCCAAAAGTTCACCGCCAATTTCGGGAGTTCATACACCCGACCAGGCACTGAACTGGATCTTTTTACTGTCGTGCAGAAGGGAGGAGAATCCCTGCGCTCATTTATCTAGCGGTTCTCCTAGGTACGAAACACTATTCCTTCTATCTCCAGCGCCTCTGTTATTGTGGATTTAGACAGTGCGTACGAGATAAGAAGATGTTGGAGAAGCTGGCGATCAAGGAGATCACCAGCGTCACGGAGCTCTTCAGCTTGGCAGACAAGTGTGCCAAAGCTGCAGAGGGCCGTGAAATGCACTCCAAACCACCTCCGGAGGATGGTAAAAAATCCTCCAAAGGCGAAGCCACTACCTCCGGGAGTGGCAAAAAGAAGAAAAAGTCCAATGGCAAGAAGAAGCCGTCGGCCAGCACATCTACTGCTGCACCTGCTGCAGCTCCGGGTGGCCGGGGGCCACGCCCTGAGAAACGACCTCGGCCATCCTCTGAAGACGGTGGCAACTCCAAAGTGTGGTGTCATATTCATAAGTCGAACATCCACAACTTGGACGACTACCGGGAGGTCCAAAACCTTGCCGATAACTACAACAAGCGTCAGGAAGAAGTTCCTTTCCGTCGGAGGGAAGGAAAACAAAAAGTCGATGAAGCTCCGGCTGAAGAGGAGTTAGGCTTTCAGGATCCTAAAAAGCTCCTAAAGGCTGTTTACACCTCCGTCGACGACGACTTCGACGTCTCTGACAATGAGCGTCAGAAGACCATGAACACCATCTTTGGTGGTTCATGGGACATCACCTCCCGCCGTGTCCTCAAGACAATGTGACGGGACATGGCCTCAGTAGCTCCTACAGCCAGGGCGGAGCCTCATCAAAACTGGATGGACACCACCATCACTTTTGATGCTTCGGACTGCCCCCAGAACATGATCAGAGCTGGTCAACTACCTTTGATGGTATCTTCGACCATCAATAACATTCAATTACACCATGTAATGGTGGACGGAGGTTCGGGGCTGAACCTCATAAGCTTCAAAGCTTTCGTTAAGCTTTAGCTCCGACCTTCGGACCTTCGCCCCTCCCGACCTTTCTCCGGAGTAGGTTTGGGGGCCATAACCCCACTCAGTGCCATTACTCTCCCTGTGACCTTCGGGACTCGGGAGAATTATTGCACCGAGAAGTTGGTCTTTGACGTTGCTCAGATCAACTTACCCTTCAACGCCATTCTGGGCAGGCCTGCCTTGTACAAGTTCATGGCTGCTGCTCATTATGGCTACCTGGTGTTGAAGATGCCAACACCAGCTGGTGTTCTCTGAATCCGCAGAGACCACACTGCCAAAGTGACTGCTCTGGAAGAACTTCACGCGCTTGCTACAGCGTAGGAGGAAGAATCCAGGTAGGAGCAAGCTCCGAAACCCCCGAGCATTTGTCAACGAGGCTCAACCTCTACACCCCGTGTGCAACCAAGCGGCGACACCGACATCCCCATCAAAGTCGTCAAAATCGGTTCCGATGTCGCTCAGACCACCCGCATATCGGGAGGTCTGAATGACAAATAGGAACTCGCGCTCATCACTTTCCTCTGGGCTAATGTCGACGTGTTTTCCTGGCAACCGTCATAAATGCCTGGGATCCCTAGGGAAGTGATCGAGCATAATCTGAAGATCTATCCTAACGCTCGGCCTGTACACCAGAAGCCTTGGAAGCAATCAGTAGAGTGACAGAACTTCATACGACAAGAAGTGAAGAAGTTGCTTGAAGCTGGATTCATCCGAGAAGTCTTCCACCCAAAATGGCTGGCAAACCCAGTCGTTGTACCCAACACCGGCGGGAAGCTTCGAATGTGTATCGACTACACAAAACTGAATAAGGCATGCCCAAAAGATCCATTCCCACTACCTAGAATAGATCAGATAGTGGATTCCACCTCCGGGTATGAATTATTGTGTTTCCTAGACGCATATTCTGGGTACAATCAAATCAGAATGTCTAGGGAAGATGAAGAGCATACTTCTTTTATCACAGTAGATGGATTGTACTGCTATACTGCCATGCCATTTGGTCTCAAGAATGCAGCTTCAACATTTGTACGAGCTATGTACAAAACCTTTGGAGAGATCATCAGAGACATAGTGGAAGTGTATGTTGATGACATCGTCATCAAGATCAAGGACAAGGAGTCACTCCTTGACACTTTGCAAGCTGCCTTCGACAAGTTGTGAGTCACTCGCATGAAGCTGAACCCAGACAAGTGTGTCTTCGAGGTTATCTCCGGAAAGCTTCTTGGTTTCCTGGCAAACCACCGGGGCATAGAGGAAAATCTGGCGAAGATTAAAGCCATTGAGGATATGTGGCCACCAGCTCGCATCAAGGACGTCCAGAAGCTGACTGGATGTCTAGCCACCCTCAGCCAGTTCATCTCAGGACTGGCGGAATGGGCGCTACCCTTCTTCAAGCTGTTGAGGAAATCCAGACCATTCCAATGGTCCGAAGAAGCAGAAAAGGCATTTTAAGAGCTAAAGCAGCTCCTCACCACTCTACCAACCTTGGTAGCTCCAAACCCTGTTGAGCCTCTACTGCTTTACATTTCGGCAACTGACGAAGTTGTCAGCATGGTCCTTGTTGCGGAGAGACCAGAACCTTTACAAGCTTAGGAATCTAGACCCTTCCGAGAGGGTCAGGAGGTTCATGAAGGCGAGTCTGGGTCCCAGCCCCCAGACTTGGATCTACAAGGAGTTACTCTTGTCGAACAAGAGGATTCGGACCCCTCCGGGAGGGTCCGGGTCACTCCAGAAGAAGCTCCGGGTTCCATCAGCGAGGACTCAGAAGTCCCCGAAGAAGGTTCGGACCCCTACGGGAGGGTCTGGGTCGATGAGGAGGAAGCTCTGGGCCCCTCCGGGAGGGTCCGGACGGTCCAACGCCCAGTGTACTTCATCAGCGAAGTACTCCATGATGCCAAGACTCGATACCTAGAGGTGCATAAGCTGCTCTATGCAGTTCTTATCGCCTCCAGAAAGCTTTGCCATTACTTCCAAGATCATAAGATCTCAGTGGTGACCTCTTATCCACTGCGTGCGATCTTGCATAATCCCAATTCCACCGGGAACATTGCAAAGTGGGCAGCGGAATTGGCCGAATTCAATCTTGAATTCGTCCCAAGACAAGCAATCAAGAGTCAAGCACTCGCAGACTTTGTGGCGGAATGGACCCCCTCTCCATCAAACCCTGGGGGCCCTAGTGAGCAGAAGCCGGAACTCAAAGCTCCGGTCTTCACCGAACCTCACTTGACTCTCTACTTCGACGGCTCCATGCAAAAGCAGGGGGCCAGAGCTGGAGTCCTTCTCGTCGCTCCAACCAGGGCGAAGGTAAAATACATGGTCCACCTTGACTTCAAGGCGACCAACAACATGGCGGATTATGAAGCACTCATTTACGGACTAAAGGTGGCACTATCATATGGTGTCAAGCAGCTGTTGGTCAAGGGAGATTCGCAGCTCATCATTAAACAGGTGAAGGGTGAATGCTCCTGTAACAATCTTCAACTAGCTACTTATCTCTTTAAAGTCCAGAGGCTTCAGAAGGACTTCGAAGTCTTGGACCTCCACCATGTCCAGCGTCTCCAAAACGCTGAAGCTGACGAACTCTCGATGAAAGCGTCAACCGGAGCTCCGGCTCCTGACGGAACGTCCGGAGGTTGTCAAAACCCACAGCTCAGCCTGCCGAACTGAGCGAAGGGGGCGAGACCAGCATCCCGAAGTTGGCGGTACCGATGGCCCTGTTACAATGGCAGCCATCAAGGGTCGTAGGTGCTGCCGGAAGCTCCGAGCAACCCAGCACGCAAGACTCAAATGCTCAAGCTAGCTCCGATGCATGGATCTCGGCGATCCGGAGCTACTTGAAAGACAATATCCTTCCTGACGATGATGTATCCGCTGACCGGATAGTCAGATTGGCTAAAAGATACACGCTGGTAGAAGGGGATCACTACCGGCACGGTGTGAACGGCGTCCTAATGCGGTGCATCACAAGGGAAGAAGACTGTGAGCTCCTCGCAGAAATCCATGGAGGCGAGTGTGGGAACAATGCGTCTTCCCGCACGCTTGTCGGTAAAGCTTTCCGGCACGGCTTCTACTGGCCTACAGCGCTCCAGGATGCAACTGAGCTGGCGAAGAAATGTGAAGCATGCCAGTTCCATGCAAAGCAAATTCACACACTGGCTCAGCCTCTACAAAGGATACCTCCTACATGGCCTTTCGCTGTATGGGGGGTGGATATCTTGGGACCTTTCCCAAGAGCCGTCGGAGGTTACAAGTTCATGTATGTTGCCATTGACAAATTCACCAAATGGCCAGAAGCAACTCCAGTTGTGACAATAAACAAGCAATCAGCTATCAACTTCTTGCAGTACATCGTATGAAGATTTGGAGTCCCGAACAAAATCATAACAGATAATGGGACCCAATTCACAAGCTCTGCTTTCCAAGGATACTGCAAAGACCTCGGCATCCAAGTCAGCTACGCTTCTGTAGCGCACCTGACAAGCAATGGCCAAGCCGAGAGAGCAAATGCTGAAATCCTGAAAGGACTCAAGACGCGCACTTATGAGCGCCTGAAAAAACATGGAGCCAACTGGATCGAAAAGCTTCCGCCCACTCTATGGGCCAACAGGACAACTCCAAACCGGTCAACTGGAGAGAAACCCTTCTTCCTGGTGTACGGAGCTGAAGCAGTCCTTCCTCCGAAAATCACCTTGGGGTCAGTCTGGGTCCGGACATTCGACGAAGCCACGCAGGACCAGCTCCAGCGTGAAGACCTAGACCTCCTTGAGGAGGGAAGGTGCCGAGCAGCTGTTCGGAATGCCCGATACCGCCAAGCTCTTCGGCGGTATCACCAACGGCATGTACACAGCTGACACCTCGAGGAAGGTGATCTGGTGCTACGGAGAATACAATCCAGAGAAGGGTTAAGAAAACTTTCCCCCAGTTGGGAAGGACCCTTCCGAGTGATCAAAGTATCCCGTCCCGGATGCGTTCGCTTGGCAACCAAGGATGGGACACCTCTCCCAAATCCTTGGAACATTGAGCACCTCCGTAAGTTATACGCTTAATATCACGGAGGTGAGTTCGTAATTACATGTGATGTATGTTATAGAGTCATTGTATAGAGTTGGGTAGCTCCTCCGGGAGGGCAGCCGGACCTACCCCGTTAGGTCCGCAACGCCCATTCAACACTTGTCACAGTCTAAGAACTAAAAGTGTAGCTAGCTACCTTGGGTCAAACGAGAAACGAAACACACTTAGCCTGGTTCCGTACCCTAAGAGTGTACTTGTTTCCCCTGTACCCCGGACCTATAATGAAAGACATCATTGTGTGAAAAAAGACTCCACATGCATTTACTTTGTACAGGCTCAATATTTTTTATTTTTCTCTTTCTTGTCTATAACAAAGTTGTGCAGTTCTTAAGAAACTTTAGCTCGACCAGTTCATGTACAATTCGAGTTGCATTGTCTATTCTTCCGGGTCCAAATATTGTTGATGGTCTACTCGTCTGAATGCCGCCAAGCCAATCTAGGGTCAGAGTGTGCTATCGACTTAGCCTGGTCATGCACCCTAAGTACGCCACTCTACCTGCACCCCAGCAGGCCAAAGTAAGATGAGTCCAAAAACGATCGGACCTGAAGGAAACAAGACAGAGCTCTTGATTGTATTTAGAATTGTGTTCGACCTAAAACTTTCTCGGGAATAGTAAGCCGCAATGAAGTTATAGATAGGCAATGGATTTTACTATTTTTGTTGACTTCAGTGTGCAGGAAAAATAAATATTTCATGATGATGGTGAATGAAGCCGGAGCTGCCAAAGCTCTGACATCCCCTAGGCGGCTTGTGGTCGATGTTCAAACATTGATATCGAGCGTTGCTGGAGCTACTCAGCTCCGGTAAAGCTAGGGGGCAAGCCGTCAACGTGAAGAAAAGATGGTGAAAAGACTCTATAGTGGAGTCTGCCGTTGACACACCATGTGTTGACAGAGGTCACTACCGGAGCTACCAAGCTCCGACACCCTAGAGGGCTAACCGTCGATGCTTTACGCGTTGATGGAGACTACTGCCGGAGCTACTAAGCTTAGACAATGGTAATTGCCGGAGCCACTAAGCTCCGACAACCTCAGGGGGCCTACACTATCGAAGACTTCGGACCTACATTCTACAAGTTCGAAGCACGCAAGTCTTCAACAACTGTTACATCCTCTTGGTACATGTTCACAATCAAATTGTGTACATCTACCAGGGGGCCAAGTGAGACAAAGGTGTTGAAGACAAAAAATGAATTCACAAAAAACTTGAATTCCATTCATCTGGAGACAGGACATTACAAAATTGGAGAAGAAGAAGAGAGAATACAAGCGGGAGCTACAAAGAGATGGTCCTAGATCCTTTGGAAGAACTTGGCGACCTTCTGGGCAACCATCGACACGCTGGCTCGGGTGGCTTCACCCTCTCCTTCGATGGGGCCTTCAAGCACCGGGTCCAGAGGGAATTGAGGGTCCCGGCCAGTGTAGCACGTCAGCATGAACTCTGCGATGTTCTTCGCCAGGGACTGTCCCTCAGTTTCCAGCTGGTCCGCGATGACATCGCCCATCTTGGTGAGCTTGTTGTCTGCTGAACTCAGCGCCTCCAACGCCTGGTCCAACTCTAGATCATCCGGACGCACAGGACTAAAGCCCATTGGCGTCAGCGCATCGTTGGCTTTGCCCAAGAAGTCCCAAACTTGTTGGGACTCTGTAGCCCTTATGCTTCGCATCTCCTCCAAGGATCTTTTGGCCACCACAAGCTCCGAGTTCTCCCGAGAAAGACGCTCGACCTCTTTGGCATTCTGCTTAATCATTCCAGCAGCCTGCCTTTCGAGTTTACTAAGCTCTTCCTCCCGGAGGTGGATCTCGTTCCGGCGGTTGACCAGATCCTTCTCTCGGCCCCACACTTTCTTCTCCCTGGCGGCGACGGCATTCTCCTGCTTGTAGTGATCTTTCCCTCGCTCCCAGGCCTTCTTCTCCTCTTCCTCGCAACGCTCCTCCAATTTTTTGGTGCGCTCTTCGAGGCTGTTGTTAGCCAGAGCTGTCTTTTGGACAAGCTCTTCCTCCCTCTTCACGAGGTCGTCCCGCAGCTCCAGGAGTTTTTGCTCTTCATCTTTGAGCTTTCTCCCCCGCGCCTCAAGAGCCTCCCAGCGCTTGACGAGACTAGCGTGGATGGTGGTGAGCCTCTCCTGGCGATCATCCACTACGCTATTAGAAGCTTTGGCCTGCTCGTAGATGGCCAGGGACTGGTTATCAAGGGATTGCGTCATGCTTTCCCTCTCATCCAGCATCTTACCCCAGTATTCCAGGCGGACCTTCTCCCTCTGCACCCACTCCTTGTCGTCAGCCAGCCTCGATTGCGCCAGCTTGGTCTCAAAATGGAGCCGGTTGCGCCACCTCCTAAGAGTTTGGCGCTCCCCCTCGAGGGCCTGGCTGTCGTGGTAGATAGCCAGCTGGACCTGACGAAGACTGGAGCAGGCGTTGTCAATAGACAACGATAGGGGGATCGTGTCCGGACCTATCGGGGTCGTCTCTGCTGGCTCCAGCGGGTCTTCAGTGACAAAAATTGGGTCCCACTCTACAAGAGCGGTCCCCTGAGCTTCCACGGTACTAGGGTCGTCCTCCGGGATAGCCTCGGCCGCCGCCGAGGAAGGTCCTGCAGCAGAAGTTCCAACCTCCGGAATTGGCTCCGAAGGTCCCGCCGCCAGGTCATCAATAACTGGCCCCTCAGGCGGGGGACCAACAGCTTCATCTTGGCACCCTGGCTCAGCAGCGGGCACCTCTGGGATCACCACTTCTGGAACAGGTGTTGAAGGTTCGGTCGTAGTAGAAACTACTTCCGGCTCTGATGCAGGCGCCACCTGCGCTGCTGGCTCAGGTGTTGGCTCTTCGACCATCATGGGCTCAGGCGCCAACACCTCCGCAGCAACTGGCTCAGATGCCAGAACCTCTTCGACGACCGGCTCTACAGCTGGAACTTCTGCAGCAACTGGCTCCACTGCCAGAACTTCCTCGACAGCCAGCTCAAGCGCCGAAACTTCATCAACACCCGGCTCTACCATCGGGACCTCATCAACCACCGGCTCGACTGCCGGGGCTTCAACAACATCTGGCTCTAGGGCCGGAATCGCAGCTACCTCTGTCTCTGTGGCCGGAGCGTCCAACATCTCAGCATCCAAGCCCGAAACTTCAACCTCCAGGGCTGGTACCGCTGGTACATCTTCATTCCCGTGGTCCGGCGCTACCACGGGAGCTTCTGGGGATGAGTTGAGGTCCAAGATCACGACAGCCAGCGCTGGAGCTGCCGCAGCCTCAGCCACCTCTTGGGGCAGCGCTGGAATTGGAGCCGGAGCTTCAGCCTACACAGCCTCAACTGCTGCTGCAGGGACCGGAGCTTCAACACTTTTCTTAGGCACACTGTGGATGAAGGGCGAATAAACTCAAAATACAGTTATAACAATAAAACAACTGATTGAGGTAAAAAAACAAAAATTACCTCGAAATGCTTCCGCACAAGTTAGCACAGAACCTCTTTTCCGAACGCTCTGGACTGACCCCAGCCGCCACTGGCGTGGTAGTCCCAGAAGGTCCCCCAGAGCTTGTTGTTGCTATCGGCGTTGCCTTGGTCGAGGCCCCCCTCGACCGGGAAGGACCTCCGGACCCAGAGCCCTCAGCTGGCCCTGGTACTGGAGTCACATGGCCGGAGCTAGCACCCCGGGAAGATGTCGCTGCTCGAGTATATGCCATCATTGAAGACCCCCCCCCCCTCCGAGGAGAAGGAGCCACCGCAGAAGACGCAAGCCTGACGGACCTTCCATCGGCATGCTTCAGCTTCCTCTTACGGCTTGAGGCTCGACCAACTCCTTGCCCTTGCCTACGACTTTGGTTCTTGGCTTTGGGGCGGGAGCGGAGCCTCCTTCAGGAGCTCCGGAGATCGCCAACCCGATGATCAAACGCCTCTCAACGACACCAAGGTCGTCAAGCACCGGCATCGTCCGTTGGAGCTCCCTGCTGAACTCTGCCTCCATGTTCAGAGGGAGGACAGCTGTCGGCGGAGCCAAGTCGTCACCCTCAACGTCGATGCCATGCTGGAACTCCAAAGTTGCACCCTCCATGTTAGACTTCAAACCGGTCTCAATCCGGTTGTTGTCCAACATACTGTTGAGAGCCCAAGCAAGCTTCTCTCTCTTCTTCAGCGGAGCCCACCTGTTGGTCAGGAAGTTGCAAAACACCGCCTGAGGAGTCACCCCTCCTTCCACGCACTGGCAGATCCTGGTCAGAGTAGGGTTGAAGGCGTTCGATAACACCAGAGCTTCACTCCAAACTGCACTGTCGATGTTGGGGAGGCCTTCCGGCAACTCCAGCTTCTCGTGCTCCTCCACCCTGATGAGAACCCAATCCTTCTTCCGGTCGTCCCACTTCCTAGAAGGGAACGACCACAAGTACTTGTACGGGCACTTCTTGCGCTTCACAAAATAATAGAATCCAAGGTACTCGTCACTCTTGCCAGTGGTCTGGATAGTGAAGAAGGGGCGGAAGAGCTCAACGCAGGGGGGAATGCCCACCCACATCTCGTAGAAGTGGACAAAGATCGACACTAAAAGAATGGAGTGGAGGCCAAGGTGGTACAGCTGCAGACCATAGAAGTCTAGCAGCATCAAGAAAAAAGAGGAGAAATGTGGGATCAGTCCCACCATGGCGTACGCGGAGAAGTACACCATGTCTCCAGCGTGTTCCTTCTCGAACGGAAGCTTGCCGGCGTGGACCAAGTGATTGAAGAAGTCAGGGGACCACCCGATGAGGGCCTAGACTTTCTTCAAATCGCCGTCGGTCTTCAATCGGCTCTAGCGGAGAACCAACTCCATCGCGGCATAGTGGGACAAGAGATGGAAAACAAGGGAAAGTTTGGAGGATTTGAGCGCAAGTTCGAATGAAAGGCGTAAAGAACCCCCAAACAGTGCGTGCTTTCCTTCTTAAGTAAGCCCCCGCAACGCTTGGATGGAAACCGCAGAGGAGCCGACGATACCAGTCAAAAACTTCACCCTGCCAATGACAAGGGGGCCCAGGGCCGCCCCGACGGTTAAGTCGAGGTCCTTACCCCAGGCGAACGTTTTTCATCATGAAAGGCAGGAAACCCGAAGGCGGCGGCCTGACAGGGCACGCAGAACTGATACGATTTTCGTATCGGGAACCGGCGACCTTCAATTGCGTAAGATCCGCACGCTAAGATCTCACCTGCCGCATCCAGGATATGCCACGCGCCGGTGGTTTAACTACGAACTATCACCAACGGCACGTCCAAAGACCCTTGAAGACACGGATCAAAAACCAAAGAATGGACCCACCTTTGATAGAATGACTTCATCCAAAAGGTCTCTACCAGAGGTGGGCCCAGGGGGCCACTGTCAGTACCTTACGTACCAGATACCCCTTGAGATTGCAAAGATCACAAGGAAACTCCATCTATCATATTTGAAGACCTCCGAAGGCCCCACATGTTAGGCATAACCGGACCTGCTTCCTTGACATGGTTAGTCCCAGGGCCGCCAATCGCCCACACATGGGAAAGCTCTGGACTAGATACTGGTATGGCATACCCGGACCTAACCCTAGACAGAGGGAAGCTCCAGTGCCGACATGTGTCCAACAACATTGGACCTACCCGTCCACGACAGTAAGCTCTGGAGCTGCCACGTGGCCGAACCGCCGGACCTTCAACTTCAACAATCAGGCTGGTGGACCCCCAATGGCTCCAGACCTTCAAGGAGTAATCAAAGACTTCAAGACCTGATTAAGTGTCATTAATGCCATATTAATGACACACGATCGGATGGCCCTTAATACCAGTAACAGCACTGTTAAGTCCCGTTACTGGGCTATTAAGGGTAATTAACCTCATTAATTATGCATCAAGCATGTGTAACCGTCGGGGCCACATGTCGGGCCAGGCTAACAGTGTAACGACCAGTCCTTGTACTATAAAAGGACTGGTCGACGATACACAAGGGACCTCTCCAAAGGGCTTCTGGACTCACTGACCTAGACGAGCTTCTTCTTCTGGAGCTTCTTCTAGACTCACACGCTCAATACAACACCAACACACCCCATGGAGTAGGGTATTATGCTCAGGCGGCCCGAACCATGTAAATCTCTGTGTCTACTTGTCATTCACCTTCTTGAATCTCTGCGCGCCCATTACCGAACTACAACTCTGCGATCTACCAACAGTAGTATCGAAAGATCTGTCGGATCCAAACATCGACATTTTGGGTGCCTTCTTTTTGGCTTCCCGGGACGCCTTGATCCATCATTGATTCAAGAGCTCCGTCTGTGCCTCGTAAAAAAAATGTTGCTTGTGCTACTTTTATTTCCGCTCTCCCCATCCCCTGCCGCTGCTTATTTTGCGCTCTTACAGTTTTTGGTCATCTTCGTCATGATGACTTTTTTTCTTCTTTGGTCGGATTTTCTGTTTTGCGGTGTCTGGTGCTTTTCAATGGCATCGATTACCAAGACTGGTTCCTCGTAAGCGTATGCACGGTTACGACTTTGGGAGTTGCTCATGGAAGATCTCTGGTTGGTACTGGCCGTCATCGTCGTCGTGATTCACAACATGTTTTGTAGCTTGACTGGCTTTTTTTTTCTTCCGCTGCGCCTGCCAGTTTTGTCGGCTCCAGTTTTGCTATTTCATCTACTTCTACGTTCTGCTTAGTGACACTAATGATCATCTTTGTGGCTTTAGCATGTTTTTATCTTCAAACTCAATGTTCTTGATGTACCTTGAGTTTGAAGGGGGTGTAAGGGATATAATAGTAATATTATATTAGATGATGTACTAGGGACTTATTTGCATATTTGTCATCCTTGTACATCTATTTATAGAGGCCTCTGCTCTCCTCAATAATAGAAGATTCAATATTCATAACAGATCAGGCCTTTCTCTCTTTTGGTTTCAGGAGGAGCACCTCAGAACCAGCAATTTACACTAGGCATGACAGTGGTGGTAGACTGGTTGTGGGGGTGTATGTCGATGATCTGTTAATTATACAGGCTCAAACAGAGAGGGTATAGGGAGGTTTAAAGCAGAGATGGCTGACACATTCCGAATGACTGATCTTGGATTGCTTCAGTACTACCTGGGTATCAAAGTAAGACAGACAGTGGACAGCATCAAAATCTATCAAGAGGCATATGTAGAGAAGGTCCTTGAAAGAAGCGGCATGAGGGGGTGCAATCCATGCCAAGTGCCAATGGCAACTGGACTGAAGTTAAGCAAGCAGAGTGGAGCTTCATCAGTAAATGCAAAGAATTATAGGAGCATTGTGGGAAGATTAAGGTACTTAGTAAATTCTCGCCCTGATCTTGCTTTCTCAGTTGGCTATGTGAGTCACTTTCTGGAAGAGCCAAAGGAGGATCACCTGGCGGCGGTGAAGCACATTCTGCGGTATGTCGCAGGAACCAAGAGATGGGGCCTCAAATATGGAAGGAGGACAAATCAAGAGATCAAGCTAGCAGGGTTCTGTGACAGCGATTTCGGCAGTGGTGATGTGGATTCAAGAAAAGGTACCATCGGGGTGATATTTTTCCTAGCAAATAGTCCAGTCACTTGGCAATCGACAAAGCAGAAAATGGTGGCGCAATCTAGCTGTCAGGCCGAATATATAGCAGCTATGAATGCAGCCTGTCAAGGAGTTTGGCTAGTCCGATTTCTTACAGAGGTTTAGGGTGAAAAACAAGTTGTTCCAGAGTTAAGAGTGGACATCAAATTGTTGTAGGATTAAAGAACACGTGAAAAGCTACCAGAGGGGGATGAATGGTAGATAAAAAAACTTTTAAGCGAAAGCTACAAAACCTCTCGGTAGAAAACTAATCTGATAAAGAAAATTGTGCGACTGTTTTCAATGTGTTCAACCATGACAACAAGTATAGATTGTAGAGAATCAAGTCGCAATGACACGACAACAAGAATCACGAGAAATTGTCAAGTAATACTCAAGTTATGCCTAAAACTCTAATCAAAGGTCAACCTGTTCTACCCGAGTTAAAAACGAATCTGCTATGCCGTAAAGAAACTCGTGTAGATCAAAAACCACAAATCCAATGACCGTGACATTCTTATAAATGATAGAGAATTGAGTTGTGAATACAACGCAAAAACAATCACGGCAACCGGACTAGTAAAGCTCGAGTGACGATCAAAACACCAAGTCAATATTAGACTGTACAGAAACTCGATGAGAAAGACTTGACAAAAACAAGTCGGACGAACAAGGCACAAAAGCTCCTCTGAACTACGAATTTATTCACCAAAAACACAAGAGGAACAGCCACAAGTCATGCTCTTCACGAGGCCTGAACCCCTTGCTCATATAACCAGCCCTTAGGTCAAAACAATCTAAACTAGGACTCCTACTCAGTTTCAACCGAAACTTTCCATAACTGCTCAAGACTATTCCATAGGCATATAGAAGCAATTTTAAGATTTCCAAACACCATAGGAACGTCCCACACTATCAGTACCCTGCAGACTAGGTACCCCCATGTACCAGGAAAAGAAATGTTGGGTCCCGCCTTCTAGGAGAAGAGGCACCCAGAGGTCATATGTCCTGCAGCTCCGGACCCGCCTCCCTACAGAGGATGGCTCCGATGCTGCTACGTGTCTTGCAGCTCCGGACCCACCTCTCTGCCGAGGATGGCTTCGGTGCTGCCACGTGTCCTGCAGCTCCGGACCCGCCTCCCTGCTAAGGATGGCTCCGGTGTTGCCACGTGTCCTGAAGCTCTAGGCTCTTCTTCTCCGCTAGGGCTGTCCACGAGCCGAGCTCGAGCGACCTTACCCTCTGAAGCTCGAGCTCATTAAGAATTCGAGTCGAGCTCGAGCTGAGCCTGAAATCCGATCGATCCTGCAGTCAAGCTCGAGCTCGGCTTGATAAGGCTCGTTTACATAGTTAGGCTCGGTTGAAGCTCGTAAAAGTTCGAGTTCGAGTTTGGTAAGCTCGTTTAAAAAATAAAAATACATAATTTTTAAGAAAAAATATTAACAAATAATATTTATAGAACATAATTTATTAAACGAGCCTTATCGAGCTTAACGAGCTCGGGCTCGTCAGGCACACGAGCTTGAGATGAAGCATGAGTTCGGCTCGTTTATCTATCGAGTTGAGCTTGAATCGAGCTTTTAACGAGCCAAACTCGAGTATCTCACGAGCCTCGAGCTTCATTGACAGCCCCACTTGTCTAAGACGACGTGGGCATTCAAGACCACAAATCGGCCCCTTCAAGACGAAGTTAATGCTCCATTAACTCTGCATTAATGACGCACCATCGGTGTGGTCCCAATACATAGTAATGTCACCATTAGTCCACATTAATATGCAATTAAATCATAATTGAGTGCCTTAGATCGTGTATAGGGTACTTAATAATCCGAGAAGACCACCTGTCGTGCTCCGATGATGTTGTAAACTGTTAGGCCTTAGCTTATAAAAGGATTGGGCAGTCGCATAGCAAAGGGAGGCAGAACCAGACTCTCGCACACACAAACACACGCAATACAACACACAGACTCTCGTGGATGTACGGTGTTATGCTCTGGCGGCTCGAACCACGTAAATCTCCCGTGTCCACCTTGTTCTTAGTTCTTGAGTTTACGGTCCACCAAAAAAGAACCCTCGCAGACTACTTCTTAGTAGTACCAAGGGAAGTGTCATTGCTACAGTTCGACACACATTCCTAAACAAACTCAACTTTGTGACCCACACGAAATCTAACCATATCCAACTCAAAACTTTTCATAAACGAACCATAACCGCCTCAGCCGCAGCCTCAGACATAATCTAGCCAGCTGGACTGTTTCGGCCAATTCTTCATGTCCATAACTCTTCATCACGCGTTGGAACCATGTTACCAAGTTCATGCACCACGTGCAAACACTTTCCAATGACATTCACGATACCTTCATATGCATTGTTCTTGACCCAAACATATTGCGTGATCTCCCGATCAACTCGACCACAATTCCTCCTGAACTTGGTTGTTGAACCTCATCTTCTCGACTAGTTCAATGGATCATCATCATTAACCATGTTTTGACCTCCAACAACACCTGCACATAAACAAACAAGCAACTTCTCTAAGAACAAGTCCTCGACTTAACTCACATTAGTCCGAAAACCACAACACCTTATGTGAGTACCTCACATAAGCATGTTGCAAATATAGCAAGATCATATCTACAATGATCAGCCATAACGCATCAAAAACTTAGTAAATGAATACTAAGCAAACTTCACATAAGCCAAAAAGCAAGTTTGAACATAGCAGCCGCACAAATATTTCAGCAAAAGAAAGATCAAACAATCCAAAACAGCTGCTATGCATTATAAAAAGAAAAGTTCGGACACACTCAATTGAGAAAACACGTGCGGCTCAGTGCGTGACAAAGTTCGGTCAATTCAAAATGGGTGTCTCAATTATACTCAAAACTTTACATGTAAACCCTCACTTTTAGCCTATTTGCCAATGTGTTTAGCACATAAGTCTCACAATCGGCCATAGCTCTGATCAAGAATCTTCTGCTCCATGGTCAAAGTAAGCATATAGAAGTGAAGTATCATTTGGTCAGGGAGTATGCTAAGAAAGGAGAGATCAGTGTGGAGTTCATAAGAAGTGAAGATCAGGCGAGTGACATTCTGACGAAGCCCCTTGGGAAGGTCAAATTTTCACGAGCTTCGCACTAAGATCGGTGCGATTAACACTGAGACTGAACACAACAAGGCTTAGGACGAGATTGTCAGTGCAATCCTTGTGTGTTACATGTATCTAGTTAGTGGGTTCAGTGTGTGTTTTACTTGTAGTCGTGTGCTCGGTTCAGTATTGCCGGTTTGAGCTCCGACGTGCACAGAGTGCGGTCGTGGGCGCATCGTGTGTGAAACGAGATGGTGGGTGTTCGCTGACTAGTCGGGCACGTCGCACACCACGTTACAGGGAGTCTCTTTGCTTTGTATTTAACAAAGTTTCAGTTAATAAAAACGCAGTTCCTTAGGCTGCGAAACCAGGAGACTCAGTTCCAACGCGTGTGTGTGCGCGCCATTGTCGGCGAACTCGTCGTCCTCACGACATCGAGTTTGATTCTGTCATCTCCAACATTACCCAATAAAATGACTCCAAAAAACCAGCGTTTCAGGAGGTCCCAAAACTACGAGGAGCAAAAATCATGGTTTTTAACATCTTGCCACGTCATTTTATTTTGTTGGGCCCTCTGGCTTTTCTTTGTTGCCTACCGGCGACGATGGCAGGAACCCAAAACGGCGTTCATCTTCACGCATGTGCTAGTTAAAGATTGCTAGCGTTTCCTCCGCACGCGGGCAAGCCTCCAATCCTCCTGGCTGCGCTTGTTGGAGCGTACCCAGATTGAATACAATTTAGTTAAAGCATATGTCAAGAATTTTCAGAGAGGCATATTCAGGGTAGATTCAGTTCAATGTGACATCAATTTCAGGATATTGTACCTCACATACTGCAGATTTCAGATAAAAGAATTTCAATTTTAGATAAAGTCAAATTCAAATTTAGACAAAAGCATATTCAGTGTACATTCAGTTCAATGTGACATCAAATTCAGGAATTTGAACTCTGCAAGCTGCATATGTCAGAGAAAACATTGTCTCCAATTTTAAGCATTTGCACACTGCAATCGGCAGCTTCCTTTTTCAGTGCAGATCAACTAAACTGAAGCTCATAGTTAACGGTAGTTCAGAATCAGCTTCAGCTCGAATTGTCCACATCAAGATCAACCTCGAAGCTCAGTTAGGAGCATTACATACCGTTTTATACATTGCTACTGTACAGGTACGCTGATAGGTAAGTGTTGGAACAGAGGGACACTCAAGTACTAGAAATCTTGTTGGCGGTACTAGAAATCTTGTTGCCGGTACACGAACTCCTAGCTGGCGAGGAATGCCAAATTTCTACTGCTAAACTCACTGCTCTGCTTACTCATACCAGTAGTACAACGTGCCTTTTATAGGCCAAGCCACGCACCCAGAGCCACAATGACTTCCGAACTACTCGCTCACGATACGGCCATGTCTTTAGGGCTAACAACTTCCTTGTCTAAACTTTGGCCCACGAGCAGCTGTGCTAACAAACTGAGAATCTTCTACGTGAGACATCAGACTGGGCAACGGCTTGCCGCGCTCTTCTCGTGCATGCACGCACGATCCCATCACCAGCACACATTATGTCGTTGTTTATTCCAATACACACACCCTAAACTATGACACGGTAAAACAATCTTCATAGGAGTGCCAGTGATTTATCAATGTCGGCGAGCAAGGCTTCTTCCTTCTTCTCAGAGCGGCAATCCCTCGCTAGATGTCCACACTTACTACAATTGAAACGCCTTCTGCGGTCACAGCGCCTTCTACGTCTGCTTCTTCCAGAAATCATGTTGTCGCCGTCGTCTTCGTAGTCTTCCTCACTGTGATCTCCGCTTCTTCCACCGCCATGACGTTCATCACCATCTTGCGGCCGATGTGTTGACGTCGCCGAGTCTCCCACTGCTCCTCAGTGAGCATGAGTTGCCCGACGTGGTTCGCTACTGCCTTGGCACTGAGGCGATCTTTAGCAGTTTGAAGTCGGCCGACGAGTTCTCCCATCGTCATGTGATTGAGATCGATTAACATCTCAATAGCACATGCAATTTGATTGAACCTCGGCGGGAGCACACGCAGCACCTTCCGCACCAATCAATTTTCACTACCACTTCGCGCAAATTTCCTGCAATTGCAGAGATTCTCACCACAAAGTCATCGACGGATTCACCGTCGGCGAAGCCAATCGTCTTGAATTGCTTTATAAGATGTTGGGCATTGGCTTCCTTCACACGCTCATCGCCCATGCCCATCCTCCTGATCACATCCCATGCCTCGAACGGGTCTTCTTCACAGCAATCGATGCTTTTAGCTCAGCAGGCAGTCCGCACAAAATCACGGACAGCGCGAAGCGGTCTTCACGTCGGTCGGTGGCGACCTTCTCGACGACATCCCACATGCCAAGAGCCTCCAGGCTGACCCTCATTACCAATGACCATTCGCGGTAATTGGTCTTCGATAGCATCAGCAATTCCACCGATGAGGAATTGGGGATGACACGCTCTACCGCGACGGATCCGCTGGTGCCCGGTGTCGTTGGACAGCCTAGCTTCAAAGGCGGGGTCGTCATCTTATCCTCCGGCTATGATGTCAATTGTTGGAACAGTGGACTAGTCCGACCACCTGCACAGACTAGTCCGGCCACTCCTGCCAGACTACTTCCAACTCTCTTGAAAACGGACTTGGCCAACCACCTGCACAGACTAGTCTGACCACTTCTGCTAGACTACTTCCAACTCTCTTCTCTCAATAGGTTTTGATCTCTAAACCACTTTGATCTCCCAACTTGATATGAATGCATTTTACGCACACATTCTCATACACATATGGCTAGTCTAAACTTGACACACTAGAAACCCTAGTTTCTTCTTTTCGATCAACATCGCCGTTTTCATCCTTTCCTTTTTGAGGGTTTGTGTTTTCGCTTGAATCCACACCTGTGCTTAAGATCACTGAGCTCATTAGATACTTAATTGTCGTCATCAATCATCCAAAACCCACGGGGATCCTAGATGCACTTTTAGGTCTTTACATCGGTCGGCGGCGACCTTCTCGACGACATCCCATAGGCCAAGAGCCTCCAGGCTGACCCGCATTACCAATGACCATTCATGGTAATTGGTCTTCCATAGCATCAGCAATTCCACCGATGAGGAATTGGAGATGATACGCTCTACCGCGACGGATCCGCTGGTGCCCGGCGTCGTTGGACAGCCTAGCTTCAAAGGCGGGGTCGTCATCTTCTCCTCCGACTATGATGTCATTGTTGGAACAGAGGGACACTCAAGTACTAGAAATATTGTTGCCGGTACACGAACTCCTGGCCGACAAGAAATGCAAAATTTCTACTACTCAACTCACTGCTCTGCTCACTCATACCAGTAGTACAACGTGCCTTTTATAGGCCAAGCCACGCACCCAGAGCCACAATGACTTTCGAACTACTCGCTCACGATACGGCCACGTCTTCAGCGCTAACAACTTCCTTGCCTAAACTTTCGCCCACGAGCAGCTATGCTAACAAACTGAGAATCTTCTACGTGAGACACCAATCACCAATCGCAACGGCTTGCCGCGCTCTTCTCGTGCATGCACGCACCATCCCATCACCAGACTGGGCAACGGCTTGTAGCACTCTTCTCGTGCATGCACGCACGATCTCATCGTGTCGTTGTTTTTTCGAACAGTAAGCAAGCTCTTTCCTAGAAGCTCAGTTGGATTCCTTCCCTAGACGAATGTACAACTTACGTGAAGACAGAGGACTCCTGTGCGAGGTTCCCATAAGGTTCTTCCATGACTTGGTTCCAGGTTGCTCCGATATAGGTCCTGCAAAAAATC
Source organism: Tuctoria greenei (assembly GCA_036927565.1). NCBI lineage: Eukaryota > Viridiplantae > Streptophyta > Magnoliopsida > Poales > Poaceae > Tuctoria > Tuctoria greenei. Next base: position 131,577,240 of record JAYESD010000001.1, on the reverse strand, counting down.
CATGTTACATAAAAAAAAAAGTTCAGGTTACACTAAGCCTTGCGACCCTTCAACTTCCAATTCCAACTTGCATGGTGATCTCCGTTTGATTTCCACAAGTAGGTATCCTTGATGCAAAATTGCGTCAGCATTTTCTCTTGACGTCTTATTTTTCAGAACTTTGAGGTAATGAATGTGACCATTCCACAAGAATTACGCGAGTGCATGTGCAAGACTTCTTGGAAATAAAAGCACTTTTATATTACATTGCCGATGCTTTGCTGTTTTACTATTGCAGGTGCCATGGTTAGCGAACAAACAACCGAAAAAAAAGTTATAGCTTCTCAAAGTTCAGTTACGCTGGGTCCATGCACCTAACATGAATTCTTGATTCCACAAAAGTATCAAATACTAGGTGATCTGATTGAGTTGTTGTAATTCTCAGACTTACCTGTAAATCAAAATTCAACATACCTCTGGTTCTTGTGTGGTCAAAATCTAAGAAGTTGTTCTTTTTTTAATGAAAAACCAGAGCAACTGGTTTTGTTTTGTAACGTCACGTAGTGTTTGGATTATAGAAATGACCAAACATCCGTTCCTTGGGAAAGACATCTTTCCTCCACAAATGCAGGAGTCAGGAAATCCACTCGATCAAAGATTTCATGGAAACCCAAGGCATGAGAGAGAAAGATGTTGGAATTTAATGGGCTTGGCCCAATATTAATTCAGAAATAAATCCTAGAAAATCTCAAAGGCCCATTAGGGCAAGAGGGAATGGTGCTAAGTGTTTAGTCCCACATGGGAAGTGGAAGTGGAGCAATCCCTACATATAAGGGAGGTTGCTCTTCCACTCCTTGAGTGAGAGAGAAGAGAGGAAGAGAGGGGTGGCCCACGCGCGCTCCTCCTCCTCGCTCGCTCGCCTCGCCACGCCTCGCCTCGCACACGCGCGCGCGCGTGTTCGTGTGAATTCGAGCCGAGCCCAGATTTTATATTTTTGCAGAAAATTAAATTGGGCTTTTGGGCCTCCAAATTTTTGGGGCTACCGAGTCAGAGTCCAAGTCGTTAGAGACGGACGCGTCTAGGTACGGCAGGGTATCCCACGATCAGATCGTTCCCACGTTCGCGTTCCTTGCGCCGCCTTCTAGTCTACTCCATCCCGAGCGCCGGCGTGCACCGACGATCGGGAGAGCAGGTCTCTGGAACCGCTCGCCCTTGCGATCCTGCACCGGGAGAGGGCGAATAAGGTTTTTGGGAAGCGCTCTGCGCGACTGCTCGCGTTCTTCACCACGGCTCGTCTACCGACCAGATCGGGCGCTGCGGCTCAACGTCGTCACCAACGCCTGCAGCGGCTGTTCGCCGTCGGATCTACAGCGGTGCATTCGACTCCAAACCGGTACGCGTTAATTCTCGTCCCGTCTGTTTGCCGATCGCTCCTGTTTTTCTCGTGTTTTTCCGGAATTATTCAGTAAATTGCCTCTTATTTTCTAACAATCCAAAAACCTTATTAGGCAATTTCCTGAGTTGAACATGATGACTTTGGCCGATGCACTGAGGCCGGAGAAATTCTCTGGCGTGCACTTCAAGAGGTGGCAAGTTAAGGCCACGCTATGGCTCCAATCGCTTAAGATCTTCTGGGTAACCGAGGGCAGGCCTCAAGGTCCTTTGTCTGTTGAAGAACAGACAAAGTTCGAGGAAGCCAATTCTGCTCTGAGAGGATGCATCTTAAGTGTTCTTGATAATAAACTCTGTGATGTCTATCTGACAGTCACAGATGGGAAAGAGCTTTGGGATGCACTTAACGCTAAGTATGGTGCAGCCGATGCAGGTGGTGAACTGTATATCATGGAGAATTTTCATGACTACAAGATGGTTAACAACCGTCCTGTAGTTGAACAAGCTCATGAAATAAAGTGCCTTGCGAGAGAGCTCAATCTCCTTAAGTGTCCTTTACCCGACAAGTTTGTGGCTGGGTGCATTATTGCAAAGTTACCTCCATCATGGAGGAACTTCGCCACAGCCGTCAAACACAAGAGACAGGAAATATCAGTTGAAAACCTGATAGCATCTCTTGATGTTGAGGAGAAGGCTCGGGCTAAGGACGCTACTGAGAAAGGAGGCGAGGGTCAATCGAGCGCCAATGCTAATATGGTGCAGAAACCCTATGTCAAGAACAAAGGGAATAAGTCTCCATTCAAGCCAAACAAAACTACTGCTTTCAAGAAGAAGAAGTCAAACAAAGCCAATGATGGCTGCTGCTACACCTGTGGGGAGCAGGGTCATATTTCCAAGAACTGTCCTGAGAGGGCAAATCGCAAAGGGAAAAAGAATGTCAACATCGTGACATCCAGCAATGCAGATGGGTATGGTAATTCCTTTACTGTTCTTTCTGTTTCTCAAACACCATCTTGGTGGTTTGATACGGGTGCTAATGTTCATGTATGTTCTGACATGTCCATGTTTACTTCTTACCAGTTCGTCCGGGATTCCGCCGTCCTAATGGGGAATGGGTCACATGCTTCTGTTCGTGGTGTTGGCACGATCGATCTGAAGTTCACTTCGGGAAAGATTGTCCAGCTGAAGAACGTGCAGCATGTCCCTACTATGAACAAGAATCTTGTTAGCGGTACCCTTCTATGCAGAGATGGGTTTAAAGTAGTTTTAGAGTCCAATAAAATAGTTGTGTCTAAGCATGGACAATTTATTGGTAAAGGCTATGAATGCGGAGGCTTGTTCCGCTTTTCTCTTTCAGAGTTTAGTAATAAGTCAGTAAACCATATTTGTGGCGGTATTAATGATGATGCAAGTGTTTGGAATTCTCGTTTATGTCACGTTAATTTTGGTTTAATGAATCGGCTATCTAGTCTCAAATTAATTCTGGAATTTACTATTGTCAAAGGTTCCAAGTGCCATAGTTGTGTGCAGTCAAAGCAACCTCGAAAGCCTCACAAGGCAGCCGAGGAGAGAAACTTGGCACCATTAGAACTCATACATTCTGATCTATGCGAGATGAATGGTGTGTTGACAAAAGGTGGAAAGAAATATTTTATGACATTAATAGACGATTCTACTAGATTCTGTTATGTCTACTTGTTGCAAACTAAAGATGAAGCTTTAGACTACTTTAAAATCTATAAATCTGAAGTAGAAACTCAATTAGAGAGAAAGATCAAACATTTTAGGTCAGATCGTGGTGGTGAGTATTTTCCCAAAATATTTGATGATTTTTGTGCGGAACACGGTATTATACATGAGAGGACGCCTCCCTATTCACCCCAATCAAACGGGGTAGCCGAGAGGAAAAACCGCACATTGTGTGACTTGGTGAATGCCATGTTAGACACGTCCGATTTATCTAAGGCATGGTGGGGGGAGGCTCTATTGACTTCATGTCATGTCCTAAACCGCGTTCCAAACAAGAATAAAGAGAAAACTCCTTATGAGGAGTGGGTTGGGAGAAAACCATCACTTTCATACTTGCGTACTTGGGGATGTTTGGCAAAAGTCAATGTTCCAATTACCAAGAAACGCAAGCTGGGACCAAAGACAGTGGATTGTATCTTTCTAGGCTATGCTCATCGGAGCATCGCATATAGATTTTTAGTAGTTAAATCTGAGGTACCTGATATGCATGTTGATACTATTATGGAATCTCGTGATGCAACATTTTTTGAGAATATATTTCCTATGAAAGATATGCATAGCACTGCTAGGATCTCTTCTGAAATTTGTCCTGAATCCACAACAACTAGCGAGTTTCTTGATACACCGTTTGAGAATGTCCCAAAGGAAGAACACAATGAAATAACTCAGTCGAGTAAGAGATCACGGATTGCAAAATCCTTTGGTGATGATTTCATTGTGTACCTTGTGGACGATACTCCTAGATCCATAGCAGAGGCATATGCATCACCTGATGCAGATGACTGGAAAGAAGCAGTTCATAGTGAGATGGACTCAATTCTTTCTAATGGAACCTGGGAGTTAACTGAACCGCCATACGGGTGCAAACCAGTAGGCTGCAAGTGGGTGTTCAAGAAGAAGCTCAGACCTGACGGTACTATTGAAAAGTACAAGGCAAGACTAGTTGCAAAAGGCTATACTCAAAAAGAAGGTGAAGACTATTTTGACACCTATTCACCTGTCGCCAGAATGACGACAATTCGTGTACTACTTTCTTTGGCTGCCTCTTATGGTCTAATCATCCATCAAATGGATGTAAAGACAGCTTTCCTGAGCGGAGAGTTGGAAGAGGAGATTTACATGGAACAGCCTGATGGGTTCGTAGTGAAAGGTGAATAGACAAAGGTGTGCAAACTGTTAAAATCCTTGTATGGCCTGAAACAAGCACCTAAGCAATGGCATGAGAAGTTCGATAGTACTTTGACGTCTGCGGGCTTTGTCATTAATGAGGCTGATCGGTGCGTGTACTATCGCCATGGTGGGGGCGATAGCGTTATGTTATGCTTGTATGTAGATGATATACTCATTTTTGGTACAAGCATTAATATAATTTCTGAGGTCAAGTCTTTTCTATCAAAGTGTTTTGATATGAAAGATCTGGGAGAAGCTAATGTTATTCTGAACATTAAGCTGAATAAGGATGAGAGTGGAATTACTTTAAATCAATCCCACTATGTTGAGAAAATCTTGAGCCGGTTCGGCTTTATGGATAGCAAGATTTCTCCAACGCCTTATGATCCCAGCGTGATACTTAGAAAGAACAAGAAAGAGTCAAGAGATCAACTCAGATATTCTCGGATTATCGGTTCGCTTATGTACTTAGCTAGCGCAACCCGTCCTGATATCTCGTTTGCTGTAAGCAAACTGAGCAGGTTCATGTCAAACCCGGGAACAGATCATTGGCATGCACTTGAAAGGATTATGCGCTATCTGAGAGGTACAATGAGTTATGGAATTCACTATACTGGGCATCCGGCCGTGCCTGAGGGTTATAGTGATTCGAACTAGATCTCTGATGTTGATGAACTCTATGCCACGAGTGGATATTTGTTCACTCTAGCTGGTGGCGCTATATCATGGAGGTCTTGCAAACAGACCATTTTGACGAGGTCAACCATGGAAGCAGAACTCACTGCTTTAGAGACAGCCACTGCGGAGGCAGAATGGCTGCAAGAGCTCTTGATGGATTTGCCTATAGTTGAGAAACCATTGTCGGCAATCCTTATGAACTGTGACAATCAGACGGTGATTGCCAAAGTGACCAGTTCTAAGGATAATGCAAAATCATCAAGACACGTCAAGAGACGTTTAAAATCTGTCAGGAAAATGAGAAACTCCAGAGTTATTACTGTTTCGTACATACAAACAGACAAAAACCTGGCAGATCCCTTTACGAAGGGTCTATCACGTAATGTGATAGAAAGTGCATCGAGAGAGATGGGTTTGAGACCCATTGATGTGACACCATAGTAGTAACCCAATCTATGTGATCGGAGATCCCGTGAATTAGGACATGGGAAAAACAAGCTAGTGGTTCACCGAGGAGAGTACTTCCTTTATACCCTCTCTATGGGAAGATGCACACTTGTACTCTCAAACTGTAAGGCAGGTTAGCGAATTGCCTTAATGTGTTTCTGTTGGCTATGTGTAGCAAAGATGCCGTCCTACAGGGCAGTCTTGAAGGAAACACACCTATATGAGCTCCGACTGTCTAACGTCGCAGTCTGTGAGATTTGGGTGATCTCTGGAAAGCTCATGAATAGACCAGGGAGTACGACACATATGCTCCACCCGCGGGGTAGACTACTAGTAGTCAAGTACTGGTAATGGTCTTTGGGTGAAGTCAGTTCACACAAAACTTGCAATTCAAGGCGTATCCATTGTTCAAGTTGTGACCTGATGAAACTTGAGGATCTAGGCAGAAGTTCAACTTCACAGTCTCTGCCGAAAACACTAGTATATTAAACAAGGAACGAGAATGACCTCTCTCCTAATGGCTTTGAGATCTGGTGGGGGATTGTTGGAATTTAATGGGCTTGGCCCAATATTAATTCAGAAATAAATCCTAGAAAATCTCAAAGGCCCATTAGGGCAAGAGGGAATGGTGCTAAGTGTTTAGTCCCACATGGGAAGTGGAAGTGGAGCAACCCCTACATATAAGGGAGGTTGCTCTTCCACTCCTTGAGTGAGAGAGAAGAGAGGAAGAGAGGGGTGGCCCACGCGCGCTCCTCCTCCTCCTCCTCCTCGCTCGCTCGCCTCGCCACGCCACGCCACGCCTCGCCTCGCCTCGCCTCGCCTCGCACACGCGCGCGCGCGCGTGTGTTCGTGTGAATTCGAGCCTCGAGCCGAGCCCAGATTTTATATTTTTGCAGAAAATTAAATTGGGCTTTTGGGCCTCCGAATTTTTGGGGCTACCGAGTCAGAGTCCAAGTCGTTAGAGACGGACGCGTCTACGACCGCGGAGTCGGTTCGGATCTGGACCCTCCGGATCGCATACGAACCGCCTCCTGGGACTCTATAAATACGGGCGTCCGCGGTACGGCAGGGTATCCCACGATCAGATCGTTCCCATGTTCGCGTTCCTTGCGCCGCCTTCTAGTCTACTCCATCCCGAGCGCCGGCGTGCACCGACGATCGGGAGAGCAGGTCTCCGGAACCGCTCGCCCTTGCGATCCTGCACCGGGAGAGGGCGAATAAGGTTTTTGGGAAGCGCTCTGCGCGACTGCTCGCGTTCTTCACCATGGCTCGTCTACCGACCAGATCGGGCGCTGCGGCTCAACGTCGTCACCAACGCCTGCAGCGGCTGTTCGCCGTCGGATCTACAGCGGTGCATTCGACTCCAAACTGGTACGCGTTAATTCTCGTCCCGTCTGTTTGCCGATTGCTGTTGTTTTTCTCGTGTTTTTCCGGAATTATTCAGTAAATTGCCTCTTATTTTCTAACAAAAGAGGCTGCTGCTTGCTGAGATGCAGAGAATGCATCCATCCATGGTGTCTCGTGGAGATCCATACGAGTAGGACAGGAGACAGAGAAAAGGGTAGGGAAGTGGAATGAACTGCTGCCCAGGGATAAGAATGGGGAGAGCAGGTGGAAGTAGTAAAAATAAAAATAAAAACTCTTTTGCAATCTGAATGAATGGTCAGTATTTTTAAAAGTATTGTCTAGTAGATAATCTGACAGTATAGCTCCTAAATATTGTTAGTTAGTTGCATTAACATTTCTGTTCATAAGTTTTCATTCATGCATTTCAAACACATTAAATTCTGCATTCCCATTTTTCATTTATATGGTTTTATCGCTTTTTTCAATTCCTGTCTTTTTCTATTTCTACATTTTTCTGTTCTTCTGTTTTCACTCCTCTGTTCCAAGTAGCACAATGTTTCTTTTCTAAGAAAAATATTAGACATATAAAGTCAACTTTTTTTACTCCCCTGCACGATCCCAGATATACCTAAGCCGAAACGGGTTTAGCCTGGTGGTCAAGTACTCTGAGCAGCACTACTCAGGTCCATAGTTCGATTCCCGGTGGAGCGAATTTCAGGCTCAATTTTGCAGTACTAAATGCAAGTACTCTATAGAGGAAGTTATGAGTGCTGTATCTGGAGTGCACTTACGGAAAAATGTGAAGAGATGAACGTGCCATAATATTGGTCTACGAGAAGTCCGGTCTACAGTCGTGTGCTTAGCCTTCTAGATATCATCGACTTGTGTGAATATCTGCATTTGTACTCGATTGTAAAAAATTGACCATAACCTCCTTATAGAGAAAGGTCGGGACTTTACCCATCATCTAAGAAACCTAAGGTAGTCCCATAGTCATGGATGGCAAGATATATTTGATTACCTCTCACGATCCAAGGCTAATAATTATTTGCCTCTGGTTCATGAGACCACCACTACTACAAAAAGCATTTTTACAGGCGCCTCAATTTTTCAAACACATGCGGTCCTTAAAAATATGCGACTGTGATGACGAATGATATAATAACCGTCTGTGATGAAAGAACAACACAGGCGGATTTTAAAGAACAACCGTCTGGGTAAATACATGATCTTCAGAATCGGTTCTTAATTAAGAACCGCCTGTAATGCAACGAACTTCACAGACGGATTTTAAGAAACAACCGTCTGGGTAAATACATGATCTTCACAGACGGTTATTAATTATTAACCGTCTATAATGCAATGAACTTCACAGCCGGATTTTAAGAAACAACCGTCTGGGTAAATACATGATCTTCATTGGCGGTTCTTGATTAATAACCGTCTGTAATGCAATGAACTTCATAGATGGATTTTAAGGAACAACCGTCTGAGTAAATACATGATCTTCGTTGGCGGTTCTTAATTAATAACCGTTTGTAATGCCATGAACTTCATAGCCGGTTCATGATTAACAACGGCCAGAGAAGATCATGTATTTTCAGTGGCGGTCATTGTTTAATTATCATAAGCGGTTTTCATTGAAATTACAAGGATGTAGTTGCAATTATATATCACAGCCGTATGTAGTCGTGCAAGCAAAATTGTATCAGGAAAAAAACACAGATGAGCTAGCGGATACTAGTACAGTAATGCATTATAGGAAATGCTCGATCACTAGTGAGGCTGGCATAATTGTGATAATACACCATTAGAGGCTTTACAATTGTTCAAAGATAATTTCTTTACACACTGAACAAAAATCATGCTACATTCATTGTAGATCGACAATGAAGCTCCCATCGATCAATCTAAATTGTACCGTCCTGCTTGCTCCCGAACACGTCTCTTATATTCCGCTGGATCCTGAAAATATTGACATTATTTAAATTAACAAATGTCGAAGGAGGAATGAATAACCTACATTGGTCACTAAGTCAAAGTGTCATCTAACCTTGATAAGTAGATTATAGCAATCATTTTCAACATCAGGCACATTTGGCTGATGCAGCAAACGCTGAACTTCAAGTAGTATAGTTTTGATTGTAAAAGCACTGCATCACCCCTACGAAATATAATTTAAGCAATATAAGAAACCAGTTCAAATAAGTTCGACAACAATTATAAGTAATAATTACATGAACAAAATAGGTCTATCTTATAGTCTCTTGATCAAGAATCCCGATGCAGAGTGCTCCCGAACGATGGACATTTGGGTGGAAGAACCCAATTGGAAAGGCGCATCTTGGAGGCACCAAGGGATAGTCCTCAGAGAAGGAGATTGTCAGGGGGTAGTAACCATCTTCCCATTCAGTCTGCAAAAGAAATTTATTAATAGGAGGACGATGGTTAAACTCATATTATGCTTGTTCTTCATGACTTACCCCTTCTTTACCGGGGACGATGCACTGCCACTTCAATAAATCTCCCGATTCAGGCTTCGCAGAGAAACCCTACGCGGAGAAATTGAAAATACAAAAAACAAACAACACGGAAAAACAAACTACAGTTAAGTTCATCAGTCCATTACAGATACATATGTATATACAACCATGTGACCGGTGTGCCATATGTACATATATGGGGATGGTTCTTGTGCCACGCCAAGCGCTCCTCCTTCAATTGGCTACACGCCCGAGACATCATTATCTGAAGAAAGACCAAACTTCCAAACTTCCAAATCATTGAGTCCAAACGCATATGTACACAAATGCAAAAGGACACAATCCATATACCAACATTGTTCTAAGTTGATTTCAGAAGATACAAATATATACAATATATATCATCTCGCATTGCTATATACATTTTTTCCAGCATTGACATCTTCTCGCATATAGGGTTTCAAATTCTTTTTAATGCTTCTCTCTACGTGCTTGATGTTTTCTGGTTTGGTGAAAAGGTACATCTCTTCATACTGATTATATTCCTCTTCATTATCTCCCACATTGTCAACCCCAACAATATTTTGCTTTCCAGAAACAACTACGTGCAACTTCTCAGTTTCTGGATCTTGAACATAAAAAACTTGTGCAACATTATCGGCGAGAACCCACAGGTCATCTTTGTAACCCACTTTATTCAAGTCTACCAGTGTCAGTCCGTAATTGTCCACTTTCAAACCATCAGGATGTTTGACCCATTGGCACTTAAATACGGGCATTACCATTCTTTCGCCATAATCGAGTTCCCATATTTCCTCTATGAACCCGAAGTATGTGGTCTTCTGCCCTTGTGAATCATAAGCCTCAATACGAACACCACTATTTTGTGCAACACTTTTACCGTCTTTTTCTTTAGTGTAAAATGTGTAACCATTGATGTCATATGCTTGCCATGATGTTACCAAAGCAGATGGGCCACAAGCTAACTTCTTCATTGTTGCCTCTTCTATAGTGTTTCCGTATGACATATTTTTGTCCATTAACCATTCAGTGAAACATCTTCTGTGCTCTTTCATGATCCAGTCCTCTTTGCGGTCTTGGTTTTTATCACGAAGCTCAATTTGGTGTTCCTCGATGTACGGCTCAGCTATTGCGAGCTGTTGTAGTACACCAAAATGTGCACGGTGTACATTCTTGTAATCTTGAACAATAAAAGTTTTCTTACCCACTTTGCCTCACCCACGTAGTCTACCCTCATGTATCGGTATAGGCACACCTATCGATTTTCCATCTTTGATGTAATCAGCGTAACCCTCAATCACTTCTTCAGTGGTGTATCCTTCCATAATTGAACCCTCTAGGTGAGCACGGTTCCGCACATAACCTTTTAATACTCCTAAATATCTCTCCAACGAAAACATATGATGTAAATATAGTGGCCCCAATGCTTTTATCTGATCAACAAGATGTATGATTAGGTGTACTTGCATATCAAAAAAGGATGGTGGGAAACACATCTCAAGCTTGCACATTGTCTCGACGATGTATGTTTTCAGATAGTCTAAATCTTCACGTGCTATCACCTTTTGCGATACTGCATTGAAGAAGTAACACAAACGTGTGATGATAACTTTTATATGCTCAGGTTTGATTACTCTTATTGCAATGGCAAGGAAAACTGTCATCATCATGTGACAGTCGTGAGAATTATAACCGAATAAAGATAAGTCTTTCATCGAGACTAGTTTGCGGATATTGGATGAGAAACTTGTGGGCACTTTGATCCCACGCAAGCATTCGCAAATTGCTTTTTTCTCTTCTAGCGTCAAGTTGTAGCTGGCTGGGGGAAGGTAATGCTTCCCGTTCGCCTTTTCTACTGGATGAAGCTCTGGTCTCAAATCAAGATTTACTAGGTCCATACGTGAATTTAATCCATCCTTTTGTTTTCCTCGGCATGTCCAGCAAGGTCCCAATGATGCTGTCAAATACATTCTTTGTAACGTGGATCAAATCAATACTATGGCAAAATTCCAGATTCTTCCAATACGGAAGATACTTGAAAAAAAATTGATTGTTTCTTGAAAGCCATGTCAGTTGTATCATCCGAAGATGTACTTTTCTTTCTCTTAATTCCTTTACTCTTTTTTCCCTTACCGAAAGCAATATGAATGTTCTTGACCATTTCAAACACAAGTTTTCCACTGTAAGGTTTCGGTGCAGTATCTTTTTCGATTTTGTTATCAAATTGTTCTTTCATCTTCCTATACTTGTGTGTATCTGTCAAGAACCGTCGATGTCTCATGTACACCGTTTTTCTGGATGAAGTGAGGTATAGATATCCAGTTCTATCCATGCACCTAACGCATCCTTTCTTCCCTTTCATTTGTCCCGATAATGTAAACAGTCCGGGATAATCATGCACGGTAACGAATATCATTGCTCTTAGCGTGAAATACTCCCGCTTGTACTCATCCCATGTACGTACCCCTTCATTCCACAATTTCGCCATATCTTCCATTAAAGGTTCCAAGAACACATCAATTTCGATGCCGGGTTGTTTCGGACCTTGGATAAGAACAGATAATAAGATATATTTCCTTTTGTGACACAACCACGTCGGTAGGTTGTACATAGTTAAGACCATGGGCCATGTGTTGTGTATGCTCCTTTTTTCACCAAACGGATTCATTCCATCTGTACCCAAGGCAAACCTCACATTTCTGATTTCCTTCGCAAATTCTGGATACTGAATATCAAAATTTTTCCACTGTGTTGCATCACCAGGGTGTCGTATATGTTTTTCATTCTTCTTGCGTTGCTCGGAATGCCAACGCATAAGTTCATCCTCCCTAGGGTTTGAGAACAAACGCTTCAAGCGATCAATTACCGGAAGGTACCACATCACCAATGCAGGAATTTTTCTCTTATTCTTCCCGTCTGCATCGCCAGAAGTATCGTCATCGTCACCTTCAGGACCAATAATAAACTTCTTATTCTTCTGAGTCTTTTTCATGTTGGTAACATACTGGTGATTGTAGTCCTTCTTATATCTACTGACACCACAAATGGGGCAGTTGCGAGCTCATGCTCTTTGCGATACAGAATACAATGGTTCACACAAGCGTGTATTTTTGTCACACCTAGTGCCATCGGGCAAAGAAGTTTCTTCGCTTTATAAGTGCTTCTAGGCAGTTTATTTGGATTTGGAAGAATTTCTGCCAGAAGATTCAAAAGATCAGAGAAACTACAGTCGGACCATCCGTGCGTAGCTTTCAACTTTAGTAGTTCTAAGACTGCACGAAATGTAGTAAACTCTTTATCACAACCGTTTGATTCATCATATAAAAGCTCTGTGGCCGCATTCTGCAATGTCTCCATTTAACTTAAACCTTTGCTTGCTCCCATAGAAATCAATACATATGGTTCAATGTGACGCAACATCTCCTCACAATCGAACTCATCATCATCATCACCAGCTTGATTGTCACTACCATCATCGATATGAACATTATCATCATCTGAGCCTCTCTCATCATCTTTATCCACATCATGTGTATCTAACTCACCATGCTCTATCCATATTGTGTAGTTATTTTTGAAACCTCTTTTCACCAAATGAGATTGGATTACTATAGTATTCGTCCAAGCAATCTTATTTTCGCAGTCGATACATGGACATAATATGTCATCTATCTTTTGCAACTTCGCATGTCTCTTGGATGCTTCAATAAAATTTGCAACATTACTAATGTACATAGGATCGGGTCTTGGCATGTTATACATCCACGCTCGACGATCCATGCTTCAATAATAGAATTTTTTGTCAGATTTACAAAATTTGGCCACAAATATTCTCTAAAGGTCTTCTATAAAATGAATTTACAGAGACATAACAAGTATGATTAGGGCGACTAATGTAGGAGACGGGCGACGTCTTGAGGCGGACGGAGTCAAAGGGGGAAACAGGCCCAGCAGCATGGGCTAGGTCTGGGTGGGATCCAGTCCGTTATATCGGGAAACAGGCCCAGATGCATCTTATATATATTACAATAGCATCTGTTAATTAAACATCATATTCATGTCACATAATAGGTACAAAAAGGAAACAATCCATATAGTCCATACATCAATATACCAGAACACAATCCATACAATCCTTACACATGCAAAAGGACAAAATCCATATACCAGAACACACAAAACTAACAGCTTGTCAGCTAATGAAAATATACAAAGAAAAAGTAAGGAAACTACATTTACCTTGCAGAGGCGTCAGCAAGGTGGGGAGGCGTCAACACGGTGGGCCGGCTGGGTGGAGAAGTGGCGGTGCGGGGTTGAGCGGCGGCGCAGCAGTATGGGCTGGGCGGCGGAGCGGCGGCGCGGCGCAGGGGAAATTTCAACAGCCTGGCGGCGTCGATATAAATTCTCCAGGGTTGCGTTTTGACTGCGGTGAGGGGTCTTTATATAGACGTAGGTTTTTCATAGGCGGTTTTTAACTTTATCACAGACGGGTTTTACTTACCAACCGCCTGAGATGATGTTTATTAATTAATAAGTAAATATCATCACAGGCTATTGGTACTTAATAACCGCCAAGGAAGATTTTTATCTCAGGCGGGTATTACTTAACAACCGTCTAAGATAATGCCAACTGAACAAAATATTTTTAAAACTTGTATAGCTGACGTTGAAATGTTTTGGTAAATATCAAATTAATTTCTACTCACATATTATTCACATTTGTGTATCTCATAAAAAAAGATCTTTCACTCAAAATTGTTGGTACGAACATATTTGTATAATTTATACATGTATGAATTTTTTTAATTTTTTTAAAAGCACTCCAACATGTCAAACTTCAAATTATCCACCAGTATTCATTGACACTTGATTGAAATATGGACAAAACACAAGAAAAATGTACAAGAATACTTGATTGAAATCCTAAAACTACACTACGGCCCCGCCTCCTCCATCCTCTCCGCCAGCTTCTCAAACCAAGCCAAGCGGTCCTCCTCCGACTCGTCGTCGTCGTCGTCGTAGTCGTCACCATGGTGGTGGTCGCCGTCATCGTCGTCGCCGTCGTCAGTGGACGACTCGTCGTCGCCGTCGTCGGAGGACGACTCGTCGTCATCATCGTCGTCGTCGTCGAAGTCGTCCTCCTCCTCCTCCTCCTCCTCCTCGTCCTCCTCCGGCGACGATGCAGCAGGAGAGAGGGTCGGCTGCTCCGGCTGAGCCGATTGCTCCGGCTGTACCGGTGGCTCCGGCTGCACCGGCGGTGGAACGCGCTGGTCGTCATTCACCCTCTCGGGGGAGCTGCAGCGTATCCGCTTGCAGGGTGGCTGCCTCGGCGGGCTAGGTGGCGGAAGGTTGGCCATGGCTGTGGTGGTTAATCGGCACCGGGCTAGGAGAGGTGGAACGATGGAAGAAGAAGAAAGGAGTGGAGAAAAGTTATGTGCTTGTACATAACCGACGACGCGCCTTATATAGGTCTGTGCGGAGTAGACGAGGGAGCGGTTCGTTTCCCGCGCATTGAACTCTTTGCAGACCTCGTGCGGCGCACAATTAAACCACTGTGGAAGACGATCTTGAGAGATCCTTGCACGCGTCCCTGCACCACGGCTTCTCAACTTCTCCGCAGACCTCGTGCGGCGCGTCAGTTAATTAACACTTCTCAGGCCGTTAATTAACATATTGTAGTTTCAAAAATGATTATCTCAGGTGGGTATTACTTATAAACCGCCTGAGAAAAAAGAAGTAAAAATCTTCACAGACGGTTGGTACTTAACAACCGTCTACAAATATGTTTATCTGAGGCGGGTATAACTTAACAACCGCCTGGGATAATGTCCGATACTGTTCTTCAGTTTCCTTATCCCTTGCTTCTTTTTTATTTAGATTCCAATATAAATACTCAAACATGTTTACATTCTGCAAATTGTGTTCAAATTCGATGATTCTTTCTTCTACATTTGTATTAAATTAACATCTACCAACTGAACAAAATATTTTGTTCATTGCGCATTGAACTCTTTGCAGACCTCGTGCGGCGCACAATTAAACCACTGTGGAAGACGATCTTCAGAGATCCTTCCGTCGCACGCGTCCCCTGCACCACGGCTTCCTAACTTCTCCGCAGACCTCGTGCGGCGCGTCAGTTAATTAACATCTTCTCAGGCGGTTGGTACTTACCAACCGCCTGAGAATATATTTATCTCAGGGACGGTTGTTACTTACCAACCGCCTGAGATAAGCCCATGGAGTTCCCCTTGCTGCACGATATTGTGGTCCTGATCGCGGGGCGGGTCGCCGCAACCTCCACCCAGCCCATGGACGACCTCTCCAGTCTGCGCGCCACCTGCAAGGCCATGCACGCGGCGTGCCGTGATCCCACCGTGGGCAGGCGCGTGGCGCTGGAGCGGGAGAGCAGCTGGGAGTGGTTCCAACAGCACGGGAACGGGAGCTACGACGCCCTCGTGGAGCGCCTGGCCAACGTGGGCAACCCTCATGCGTGCTACGTCACCGGGTTCGACCTCGTCTTCAACTACGGCCGCGCGCAGGCGCAGCGGGGCACCCAGTTCCTTGCCCGGGCGGCCGCGAACGGCCACAAGGTGGCGGCCTACGTCCTCGCCATGCTCCACTACGACGCCGACCGCGGGGACCGCGACGCCCTCGAGTATATCCGGCAGGTCGAAGGCGAGGCCCACGTCGGCGACAACACGGTCGGGTCCGTCGCGATGAAGAGGACCAACAAGGAGTGTTGCCGGTGTCGGAATCAAGCCATGCAGAGGCTCGACGTTTTCGTGAGCTGGAGGTTACTGCGTAGGCCTCCTCCCGGACCGCCGCCGGTGGCGCTGCCCGACATTGACGATGGCGTTTGCCGCTGCCCAACAGGGGGGAACCAGGGGCCTGCCCGCTGCGGCAGGCGAGGGTGGTCCGAGACCGTCTTCTGTACTGAGAACTGTAGGATTGAGCGCGAGTATGACCTGTTCTCCCATAACGTGTTGTACACTATGGGTTATATTAATTAAAAAGAAGTAAATATGAAAAAAGCATTATATTCATCAAGATAGAAAAATGAAAAATAGCATTTGTTGTATGTTTTTTATGTTCTGACCAATTTCAAAGGATTTATGAAGTGAAATTTAATGGTAACCTTTACTTATCAATAATATTACAAGAAATTGGATTTTTGCCTCTTTAAAGGACCACATTTAATCAAGAATATTAATTAAGAAGAAGTAAATATCTTCACAGGCGGGTATTGCTTAACAACCGCCTGAGATAATGCCCGATACTGTTCTTCAGTTTCCTTATCCCTTGCTTCTTTTTTATTTAGATTCCAATATAAATACTCAAACATGTTTAGATTCTGCAAATTGTGTCCAAATTCGATGATTCTTTCTTCTACATTTGTATAAAATTAACATCTACCACCTGAACAAAATATTTTTAAAACTTGTATAGCTGACATTGTAATGTTTTGGTAAATAGCAAATTAATTTCTACTCACATATTATTCACATTTGTGTATCTCATAAAAAAAAGTTCCTTCACTCAAAATTGTTGGTATGAACATCTTTGTATAATGTATACATGTATGAATTTTTTTAATTTTTTTAAAAGCATTCCAACATGTCAAACTTCAAATTATCCACCATTCTAACTAAATGCTCATATTCATATGAGGCATTCATCAAATTATGAACACACATTGATTCCAAAAAATTTAAAAAAATATGAAAAAATTCGTAGAGGTTGGTATGATGATTAAAAATGTCCACTAAAAAAATAAATGAAAAAAGCATTATATTCATCAAGATAGAAAAATGAAAAATAGCATTTGTTGTATGTTTTTTATGTTCTGACCAATTTCAAAGGATTTATGAAGTGGAATTTAATGGTAACCTTTACTTATCAATAATATTACAAGAAAGTGGATTTTTCCTCTTTAAAGGACCACATTTAATCAAGAATATTAATTAAAAATAAGTAAATATCTTCACAGGCGGTTGGTGATTACCAACCGCCTGAGATAATTTTCTTCTCAGACGTGAAATTTTAATTAACGATGAACACACTACATTCATTAACAATATTCAATCATTCACACAGTTGAAGAACACACAAGATACTCATTCACTAACAATATTCAATCACAAATCTCACAAAAGAACACACAAGATGCACAATATTTACACAAGAACACACAAGAACACACAAGATACACAAGTAATATTCAATCACATAGATGAAAAAAGATAGATTTCATTCATTAACAATATTTACAAAACAGAAGCAACTAAAAACAACAAAAAGAAAAACTAATTAAATCCTACTCCTACTCCTCTTCCTTCTCCTCCTCCTCGTCCTCCGGCGGCGACTCCGGCACCGGTGCAACAGGAAACAGGGTCGGCTGCACCGGCTGCACCGGCTGCACCGGCGGTGCAACCCCGAGGTTGCTAGCCGTCGCCTACACCAGCGTTCTACGGCCCTCGGGGCCAGGAACCTGGGCCATCGTCGCGAACAGAATGTCGAGACGATCAGCCACCCCCATGAGGGCGTAGAGGTAGTGGCCCAAGGTACCCATTCCAGTATACTCTGGAAGGGTACCCAGCCCCAAGGCACTCATGGCGCGAGACGTATTGTTGTACGCCTCTCGCGCCATGAGGAGGCGCTGCTCGGTGTTGATCTTCTCGGGGGAGCTGCAACATAGTTTCTTACAAGGTGGCTCCCTCGGAGGGCTTGGCGGCGGAAGGTCGGCCATAGTGGTGTTGGGTCGTCAGAGCGGAGGAAGACGAAGAAAACAAGAGGATTCAAAGTGAGCGATGCGCTTGTGAGCGATAGCGCGTATTTAAGGCCGCGCGGAGTGGAAAAGAAAGGTCGCACCTCGGGGAAAAGAAAGGTCGCGCACGCGTGACATGGTCACTGACGTGTGGGACCGGGTCCACATGTCAGTGACCGCTGATTAAGTCAGGGGATCCTCATCCCGGTTGGTGAGGGGTCTTTATGTAGGCATTCATCAAATTAAGAAGAAGTAAATATCTTCACAGGCCCATGTTTAACTCAGGCGGGTGTTACTAACCAACCGCCTGAGATAATTGTATCTTCTCAGGCGGTTGGTAAGTAAAATCCGACTGAGGTAACAATCTTCCCTGACGGTCGGTACTTAAAATCCGCCTGAGAAAATGTGAGTCTATATATACCCCTCGGCAGCATTGGAAAAACCTAACCCGGGCGAAATACTTAGACGCCGTTAGGCTGCCAAAATTTCGTTTGGCGCCAAGTGTTCCCCCTCGTCACTTCCAGGTACGCCGCCGAGCTTCGCCGTCGCCGCCGAGCTTCGCCCTCCTCACTTCCAGGTACGCCGAGCGAAGCCATTTCCGTCGCCGCCGAGCTTCAAGGTAAACCCTAAACCCTTCGACCTTCCATCCTCCTTCGCCGTGCCGCCTCCCTCCCCGCCCTCGCTGCCGCCTTGCATATCCTTGGTTAGGGTTCAAGAATTAGAAAATGGTAGGCATCCTTTGTTAGGGTTCGGTGGAATTCGAAAAACTGTCAAGTTCGGTGACATCTTTGGTTAGGGTTCGGTGGGGCAAGATTTATGTGGATGGTTATATCACGATAAATTGGTAGTTGGTTTTGTGTGTCTGAAACTGTTCTGACACATTAGTGGTAAACATGATTCTAGACTCTAGTAACAGCAGTATATTCCCTATTTCTTTCATCGGCCTTGCATATGCCACATAATTCTCTATTAGGGGCAAGATTTAGCTATATTTGGTTAAGTTGACCAAATTTGGCTAATTTTGGCTAAGTTACATTAGATATAGTTATACTTGACTAATTTTGACTAAGTTATGCTATATTTAGCTATATTTGGCTACTTTTGCTTAGAGTTAGCTATGATAGACTAAGTTTGGCTAAGTTTGCTTTTATTTCTCTAAGTTTCATTTGAGCAATTGTAGCTAATCTGTGCTACCAAAGATGTCTGCACTTGTGGCTCCATCAGCTTCATTTGAGCAATTGTACCTAATCTGAGCTACCAAAGTTATGCTATATTTAGCTCTGAAGCCAAACAAAATTTGCTGGCCAACTCATTTGTGATGCCAGGAGCATCCTCACGCCCATATCTAGGTAACACTAGGTGTGGCGATGGAGTCTGAGCATATGATGCCGATCTCTATGATACAAGAATTTAGTTAGACCTATATAACTTCAAAAATGTGTTTTGGCTAAATTTACTTAATTGAGCCAAAATTGAGAAAATTTGTTTTAAATATGACCAAATTTAGTTATGCCATTTATTAGATTTTTTGTCTTATTAGATCTAGCATGGAAAGCCCTAAGAAGACTGGTCCTGATAGTGACAACAAAGAAGACAATATGGAGTTTACTGACTCCAGCAGTTCAGACTCCTATCACAGTCCTTCGGATCCTTTTCCGAATATAAAAATTAAAAAGACTTCAGTGGATCTTGACCCGGAATATGATCCTGCCGACGAGGTATGGATCACGAATCTTAACTTCAGCAGTTCAAGTTAATGTTGGTTGTCAAGTATACGAAGTCTTATAATTTTTTTCTACCTAGATTAATCTCGAAGACAATGAGGTGACATCGGCTCCTAAAACCGCAGAAGGTTCACCAATGGATGAATCCTCAGCTTCACTCAAGCGGAAACGAGGGCAACGAGGTCCCAATAAGGGTCCATTGGACCGCATCATGTACATAACAAGGGTCGGTCCAGGTGGGCTTCCCCAAGAACCACTGGATTCAGTTACCAAGTACCGTAATGCATGCGGTTTTCTTGTTAGGGAGGTTGTGCCGATCACAACCGAGAATTGGAGGAAATTACCCGAGCAGACCAAGAATGAGTTGTGGGAAAAGATAAAGAAACAATTCAAGTTCCCGAAAGGCACAGAAGAAGCTGTAAAGAAAGCAACATTGGTCTCTTGCGGCAAGAAGTTTCGATGCTGGAAGAGTGAAATGAATGCTTATGTTAAGGCCAATAAGGTCCCTAGCCCGAGGAAGATGGGGAAAATCACACAAGCTCAGTGGCAAGAGTTTGTTCGTCAAAAGAGCACACCTGATGCTAAAGCTCTAAGTGCAACTAGGTCAGAGCTTGCAAAAAAGAACAAATACCATCATCGCTTGGGGTCTGCCGGATATGCCCCCAAAGTCCAGAAATGGAATAAGATAATAGACGAGATTCTTAGTAAGGGCAATCCTCACCCATTAGAAGGGTGCGATGAGCGAACTCAACACTGGGTCTTTGCTCGGTCAGGTTTGACCAGCGAGGGCAAACATGAAAAGCCCGACTCTCTGAATGAAGTAGAGGATAAAATGAAAGAAGTAATTGAAAAGCAACAGAAGGGTCTTTTCAAGCCGAAGAGGGAGAATGACCAACTTACCGCTATCTTGGGAAACCCTGAACACAGCGGACGGGTTCGAGCGGTCTCTTCTCATATGTCTTGGCTAGATGGTTTCCCTAAAGATAAAGACACATATAGAAGACGTGAGAAGTTTAAGAAAACACTTGATGAAACAATTGCTCAAAAGGTCAAAGAAAATATGCAAGAAATAATGGAACAACTTAGACAATCAGGACAATTAGTGGCACCGAGTACAATGATGGTTCAGGTGCAAAAGGAGCAATTAGTATCTCCAACTGCCTACCCTAGCAGCGTTGGTTTCGTGCCAGGCTCAGGGTCAGCCCATAAGTTCCCTGTCGATGATATTGCTAACGACAAATCTTGTCGTCTTCTTGTCCCGATAGGCAGAGCAGGGAACAAAACCAAACAGGTTGCCACTGCTATGGCAAAGCCTGATCGTGACTTCAACGGGAGTCCACTTCCGTTGTATTATTCTGTGGTGCAAGTTCTTCAGATCATTGATAATGATTATGAAGATTATGAAATAGACCACGTCACACCTGAGGGGATCACGACTCTGGGGCAGGCTGTCAACCAATTAATCCTTTGGCACCGACGCAATATCGTGTTGGACGATGAGCCAATTTCTAGCCCCGTCGCATCTCCAAATACTGCAACCCCATCTTCTAAGGCGAAAGTGCATGAAGATCCACTCCCAGTCCAGGAAGATCCACTCCCCCTATGTCTGAGCAAGGATGATGATATCCAAGAGCAACAAGTTGGACAACAACTTCAAGCAGTACCAGAGCAAGCTGTTGCTAGTAAAGAGCAACTAGTTGAGCAACAGCTTGAAGTAGTACTAGAGCCAGCTACTGGGAGTAAAGAGCATTCAGTTGAACAACAGGTTCAACAACAAGCCAGTGTCCAACTTCCGACGACTATTCCTCGATCATCAGTGCCTGTCAAAGTTAGCTCATACGAAAATAAGAAACCTTCATCAGAAGTGACAAAGTATTTGGAAGCTATGAAGGAAAATATTAGAAAATCGAGTGCATCTCGTTCTTCTCATGAGTCAGCATTAGAAGATATCGAGGAGTGGGAAGAAGACGGTGTCATGTATAATCGGCGGACGGCTTTAGTTAAACCAGGAGTTCCAATATACAAGCTTGAGGATGTTCCTCCTAAATTTGAGAATGGGAAGTCGTTAATGACATCCGTACAACTTAGCAAACAACCCGTCGCGCTCAGAAGAATGCATGAGTGGTACATCACTGCCAGCACAAAATATGGTCTTAATTGCGTCACATTTTGTATTCCAAAAGAAGCATTCTGGAGCACTGGAGTAGATAAACGAGTCATTTTATTTGACGAGCTGCTTTCCCTTTTCCATCGGGGCATGCTCGAAATCAACCTGCTGCTCGTCTGGTGCTTGTAAGTGCTCTAATATTTTGTATTTGCTTTTCTTACTACACGCATACGCATTTCATGAGATTATAACAATTCTGGACTTCTTCAATAGGATGCAATACATGGATAATGAAAAGTTGGTGCACAAGACAGGTATCCTTGACCCTACTAGGATTGCAAAGTCGCTATTCGACGTCCAGACGAATCGAGAATCAAGCCAGTACAAACACATGAAAAAAAAAGATTTTGAAAGAGCAATTGCAAAACATAAGAAGGATAGAAAGGCAGAAGTTGCAGCTTACATAGGACATGCGATGTTTAAATTTGTCAGAGACGGCCAGGACCTCGTAAAGGCTCCGTACCACTTCGAGTAAGTTCGACACATGACATTGAAATAGCAATTATTGGTAATTGTTAACACGTGTGTTTGTATGTTTGCAGTAAGCACTACATAATGATCTTCATCAAGCCAACGCAGGGAATGGCAACAGTCTTGGACTCGGCCGGTTACCCACCAGATCGTTACAAAGATTTCCTTTCCATTTTGAAAAAGTACGTTTATTCAATAATTTTAATTTACGAACATTTAGAATGTGTTGACAAGTTTTATATGACATTTCTTGTATTACAGCGCTTGGCGGTTTTACGCGGAACAGCTTGGCGGTCAGAGACCTCCTAATACGAATGCATTGGACATTAAAACGTATTATGCTTGTCCGAAGCAGCCTGCTGGGAGTGTCTTATGCGGGTATTATGTATGCGAGCATCTTCGGACTGCCGCCGTATATAGAGTCAATCGTGAGGATGTAAGTTATCCTTAATGTCGATACCTTATTTTCTTACTTTTGTGTTTCATTTTCATTGTAACTAGCATAGTTTAATGCTTATATTCTCTGCTGTTCAATATTACCAGAAACATTATTTTCATATTTTGATTCCAACTTCAAAATTTAATTGCTCATAGTACAACTGCTCCAAAAATACCTACTAAATTCTTGTATACTCTCACTTTGATCTATACTTTGGGATTGTTCAAACCAACACATTCTAAACCTTGTTATGTGTTATATTGCAGTACAAGAAGAATCTGAACGAAGAATGGCCGGTTTGTAGAAGTATTCCTGATGGAGGAGCCGACAGGATTGCTTCTGAACTCTGTCAGTTCATTCGTCGCGAAATTTTGCACAAAAAAGGGAAGTTCTTTGATAAGAGAGGTTCAGCAGCTGATGTGCCAGAACTTTGCGACTATGCCAATCTAAACAGTTTTTAGTGAAAACTTGTAAACTTTGAGATGAATTGTATCTGTAACTTGTACATATGTATATTGTTTTACTGAAATTGACTTCTGTGATGATAATATTGTTGTCTTTTGTTCTGTGATGATTGTTGTTTTTTGTTCTGTGATTATATTGAATTGACCTGGAAATTAGAAATAACAGCAGTAGTACTGCATGACTGTGAAAAACAATTATCACAGACTGCTAGATACAAGTAAAGAAACATCTGTGATAACCTAATTTTCACAGGCGGTGTCTGTTATGGTAGAAACCGGCTGCGTTAAAGGGTCTTCACAGCCGGCTGATATAGGTAAACTCCATCTGTGATAACTTCATTATCATAGACGGGTTAGTTATGCTTCAATAACCGTCTGTAAAGACAAATTATCATTGACAGTTAGTTATGCTTCAACACCCATCTGTGAAGACATATTATCATAGGCGGTTAGTTATGCTTCAGAATCCGCCTGTGAAGACACATTATCATAGACGGTTAGTTATGCTTCAATACCCGACTGTGAAGACTCATTATCATAGGCGGTTAGTTATGCTTCAAAATCCGCCTCTGAAGACACATTATCATTGGCGGTTAGTTATGCTTCAATACCCGCCTGTGAAGACTTATTATCATAGGCGGTTCGTTATTCTTCAATAACCGTCTGTGATAAGACATTTATCACAGACGGTTATATATGCTGCACGACCCGTCTCTGATAAAGTATTTTCACAGACGGCTAGCCTAAGTAAAGAACCGCCTATGATAATATGTCTTCACAGGCGGCTAGCCTTAGTGAAGAACCGCCTATGATAATTATTCTTCACAGGCGGTTTCACTTCTCCGCCTGTGAAATTGCGGATTATCAGAGACTCTTCGTTTCAGGCGGTTTTAAAAGCCGCCTGTGATAATCGGTTTGGAGCCGCCTGTGATGAGGCTTATTGTAGCAGTGCACATTATATAACTATAAATGATTCAAATAAAAATATTTGTTTTGTTCGATTTGAAAATAACCATGTTTTTATAGTACTTCCGAATACTCATTTTACTCAAGCATGTAACAGGGGGATGTTCATTTGACGCCAAATAAGAGGTACACCAAAAAAACAAGTTGATGGATATTTTGACAATCCCATAATGTTGTGGTTGAACTTTATTATATACGATTATCTCCAATAGTGTACTCAAATGAGAGCCCAAACTCATTTTGAATATTAAAAAGTAAAAAAAAAAGCATTTTCCAACAAAAAGCTCATCCACGAACTCCATCTAAAGTTGTTTCTCCTTGTAGCCAAAACATAGAGGCGAAGAGAAGGCTCCCCATCCCAACTGCCCCCTTTCACCCGTCAATATAACTCAATTGTGTGAAGGAATTGTCATTTCTTGCACACATCACCTTTCCATTTAACCTATTTCCACTTATCCTTGGAGAAATAATGCATGCAGAGAATTATTGCAGGAAATGAGGTAAAAGAGGGAGAGCAATCCTATAAAATATCATCTCAGCAATTCAAGTGCCAACATGTGGCACCACATAGATCAAATGGCCCACAAACAAAAGTATTTGAGGCCATTCAACGGTGTAGCACCCATATCAAGGAATGAGACCCACCTGGCAGTGACGAGAAAGCACAGGAGAAATAGTGCAGAGACCAGGTCAGCCGACCCCCCCCCCCCCCCCAGTCGGCCAACTTGGTCCTGGCGCCAAATTCGGTCAAACACCATGTGGTTGCTCCTCCTGGCTTGAAGAGGTCAGTGGTGACTGATTCGTGTGCTTTTGGTGGCAGGAACCGACTCTTCTCCACCTATAAATAGGACCACCTACCCTCACTTCACACACACCACTTGAGTATTCATTTCATTATATCCACTATTCTTCATAGGTTTAGAGCAGTCGAGGCTGTAGAGAGGAGAGACTTTAGTCCATAGTCCAAGTAAAAGAGGATTAGAAGAGTCTCTTCCAAATTATTTTGGGAAATATATGGCTCTCATATTCCTATTTGTATTTCTGATTTTGCTCTTAATAAAGATGTTATCTTTAGTCTTCTATTGTTCATATACTTGGATGAAGTGTTTCTTGTTTGATTGTGGATTTCATATATGTGGTAGGAGTAGTATTTATGATTATGCCATATCATTCTCTTTATATTATCATAAACACTACAAACCCCCCACTATAGTCTAATTAGCTATATATGACATCATTATGTTCATATGAATCACTTATGCTATGTATTAACATGGGTTCAATGGTGATTTAGTTCATTTCCCTAGGATGTCTTGTGCCTAGGCTCTTAAGGTAACTACTTAATATGGTAGCATGGTGCTAAGGTAGATAAGTAGCGTTGAATGTCTCATAGATCCACAGATTGAAGAGGTAGGCATTAGGTGGTGATAGCCCTATCTGTCCTGTGTAATTCTCCACGTTCGGCTATGCCCCAGGCTCTTGGTGGGAGTCGTCCTAGTGTTGCTAGGGGTAAACCTGTGCCTGATGTGTTAATCAACTTAGCGTGAGAATTCATTATTGATATGATTATTAGTAACTAACTTAGGCTATGTATATGTATATTAGAAGTACAGTAGGAGTATCTATCTAACTCATAGCCTAGTCTCTCTTTACCTCATTTACTCCCCTTAGGATAGAATGCTCTTGTGCGTGTCACACTACCTCCAATTATCATTTACCCGTCCTTGCTAGAACCGTACCTAGACCAACATATCCTCTCCATTTGATGATTGCTTTGCTTTCACCTAGCCTTCCTTTGGGAGAATATAAATGACACACTTTTTGAATACTCTTTAAGGGGAAATGGTACATCGATAGCTTCCGTACGCTTTTGGAGAATATTTGTAATGTTAGTAGCCGTCAACAAGCATTTCTGGCGCTATTGCTAGATATTATTTGTTAGTGTTACTTAAGAACTATCAACACCCCTCTTCTTCCCAACTCCCCGTTCCTTCTTCCTTCGCGGGTCTTCCTCTTTCTCAAGACTCGGGCGGCTCCTCCTACCACCAGACAAGCCGTCCTCCATGCTATGTCCTCCTCCTAGTGCTCATTTTGCTCCTCCTTCCCATCGCGTGCCGCCCTCACTGAGGCCTCGCATGCTTCCCTTGTTGAGCCCCCGTGTGCTGCCCTCGACGAGCCCGTGCGCCTCCGCCACCTCCGTCTCCGCATGCCGCCGTCGCACGCCACCTCATTGCCCTCACCGAGCCCATGTGTGTCGCCGCCACATCCATCCCCACACGTCGCATCCAGCCCTGGCCTACTCCAGCACTGCCTATTGCCCCGCCCTCTCCCCCGGCGGCGTGCGCACCCTCACCGTCACTCAAAGATAGGTGAGGGGTCGTGTTGATTACGGTACAAGGCTCGGTGATGCTGCCTCGTCTCCAGCAACAGCCACCACCGGTGCCACGCGCCCTCCATCGATCGTTGACGCGGGAGCCGACATGAGAGGAGGCCGAGAATCTTGCAAGGAGAGCCCGTTGATGCCTGGACATGAGGAGGAGATGTTCAACATGGCGTGCGCCGGTCCGATGCTTGACATGGTGCACGTCCTGATCGGTCGTGGCGCACTTGTCATATTTGTCACCACGCCTCTCAACTTGCTCTGCCTCGACCGCACCCACGGCAACATCACGCTCCCCACCTGCCTCCTTTTGCTCCACTTCCCCTGCATCGAGGCAGGCCTCCCCGAGGTCTCTGAGAGAATCAACGCTCCCCCGGGGCTTCGGACTCATCAAACTGCTCTCCGCAGGTAGGGATGTCCTTCAAGCCGAGCTCGAGCGAGCTTGTCCTTTGAGGCTCGACCTTAGTAAGAATTTGAGCCAAGCTTGAGTCGAGTCTGAAATCTGGTCGATCCTGCAGCCAGGCTCGAACTCGGCTCGATAAGGCTTGTTTAAATATTTAGGTTCGGTTGAAGCTCGTAAAAACTCGAGTTCGAACTCGGGAGGCTCGTTTAAACAATAAAAATAAATAATAATTTAGAGAAAAAATTAATGATAATATTTATAAAACATAATTAATCTAAACGTGCTTTTTCGAGCTTAACAAGCTTGAGCACGTCATGCTCACGAGCTTGACATAAAGCTCAAGTTCGGCTTGTTTATCAGCCGAGCCGAGCTCAAATCGAGCTTTTAAAGAGCTAAACTCGAGTAGCTCACGAGTCTCGAGCTTCATTGACAGCCCTGTCCGCAGGTTCGTGGGAACAATCCGTGTCAGTTGGCAGTAGGTTAGATCGAGATGACTTCTGGATATGTATAAAAAAACCCTGTAATTTCCAGATTCAAGGAACCATAAATATTAAAATAGGTCTCCCATTTTAGCTCTCCTTGTTGGAAATAGCCTAACTAGCTAGACGCTCGGTACATTTTTGTTGCTAGAATCAACAAGTCAAATATTACATTATTATCAATAAGCCAACTATAGCTACTGTTTTATTATATTAGATGGCTGGAGCTATATTTGACATATCATTGTTATTTTTTCGACCCATCACTATTATTTTTTCTTTATTGATTCAATAACTGGAGTAACAAAATTTACAAACTTATATTTGGATATAGTTTACCAACTTCGTCAGCCATAGGCCTGAGAGGAGCAGAAAAGGCGGATCAGGGTGGAGGGGGCGGCCGCAACGGCCCCGGTGGTGCTGCTGGCCCCAGTTCTACTACCGTGGAACGCATGTCCTGCCAATGGGGAGCCCCACTTCTCCAATGGTCATTGGTCGCAGCATGCTTCTAATATGATAGAAAAAAGATTTCGGGCGTCTGACCACCCGTGCCTCTACCGCTCCGACAACTGCAATGCTGGACCGGTGGATCTTGCAGATGGTGCCTTCCCTGGACCTATCTGGGGTGGGCTGATCCATCATATCGTGGCCCTGCCACCGGCATCACCCATCGACCGATCAAGATCAGGTGTGGCCACACCGGGCTCTGCGGCGAGGTCACTGCTAGAGGATGGCTGGTTACGGTATCAATGTCCAATGCCGTGGATACAATTGGAATTTTGCTATTTCTAATAGTTGGTTTTGCTAAAATACCACTGCCAACATGTGGCACATCAAAATACTATTATAATAGAGATGAGGTTGCACGTTTAGCATCAACATGTTATTTCACAACTGAAGGGATTTTTTGACAGTAACACACGTGAATGGATGAAAATACTCTTCTGTTATGTATCGGCGATCGGTACCAAGCAGAGGCGTTCGGGAGGAAAGAATTAGGTCAGGAAAAAACAAAAGAGATGGGTATGGAAACAGAATAGTATGTCCATTTGCGTGTCACTGTCAAAGAATTTCACCAGTTGTGAACAGCATCTCGATGGTAAACGAGCGAACTCAGCTCCATTATAATAATATTTTAGCGTGTTACATAATGACAGTAGTATTTTAACGAAGCCCACCATTAGGAATAGTAAACTTCACCAATTGTCTCAATGCCATGGTTGGGGCCCTTGAATATCAAATGAGAGTAGCCCAAGACGAAGATCGAGGTTTTTTTAGCAAAGAAATAGCAGGGGGCCTACTGTTATGATTATATTAAATAAATAAGTATAGGGTGAGATTGCAAAAGAAAAATATAGCGCGAGGTACACTATGGAAGTACACTATGAAAAAATTTCCTATTACGAACTGCCCAAATGGTCCAGCAAGCGATGAAAAGCACATCCATGAAGTATTCAAATTGAAATGTTGCCTCCACTTCAAACAGTATATGAAACAGTATAGGAAATTGTGAGTGAAGATGAAAATTATTCCAGAAATCTAACCAAAAGAGAGTAGTGGAGCCATTGCCAATGGTACAGGATGCCATTCCTTTGAACTTAGCCAGAAGTCACACAACATGATGCCACCAGAAAGAACCTTTCAAAACGTCCATGTTCTCCTCGTGTAGTATAAGAGGCCAAAATCAAGTTGAGCCATAATTAAAATGTCAAGCCTGTTCATGAACTTGTGAAGATGGCCTTCATTCTGGTTCCTGAGATAGATAATGCCCAAACCACCTTTTCTCCGGGTCGAGTACATTTTATATAGATGATGGGTAAAGTTTCAACCTTTCTCTTCAAGGAGATTATAACCAACTTATTATAATCGAATACAAATGCAGACACACACAGCTAGTCTAGAATAAAGCATCGATAACTGGATGGCTAAGCACTCGATTGTAGACCAGACTTGATAGACCAACATGCCGGCATGTTCCTCCTCTCATATTTTTCATAGGTACATCCCAGATTTGGCATCTATGAATTCTTTGTAGAGTACATGCATTTAGTATTGTGAAATTCTTAAGACGCTTCCACCGGGAATCGAACTTAGGAGCTGAATAGAGTACTTAATCAGTAGACTAAGATCCCTTTTGCACTGTACATTTGTCCAAAGCAATTAGCACCTTTGACCGTGTATGCGCATCTGGTCCATTCCAGAGATAGTGACATCACGCTTGATCAATGTAGTCCAACATTGTAGCAGGAACTAGGAGAGTGCACATGGTGTATATGGGCAGGGTAGAGATGACAAAAATAACTAACTGGAGGCAGCCTGCATGGGACAGGTAATGAGAAGTTGTTGCTAAGCGTCCTCTATCTTAGTGAACAAAAGAGTGTAAGCAGCCATACACCTGCCAACAGCTGTGCCTTGTCCAGTGAAACATTGATGGGTACTAGGCAGGATTCCTTGTAGTTGATTGTAATGCCTGGGGAAGCAAGAAAGCTATGCACATGATAATTTTGAGGCAAAATAGTTCCCATTGCGATGCTCGGAGAATTAATAAAGTATCATGGACATATCGTAATACATGGAAGTCGGGGCAGCACAACTCCTCTCAACGCGGGCTGAGAACACCTTGAGTCATGGTAGCATTGAGAACATATTACAATTGCACCCCTGCTAACACCAACAGGAGGGGAGATAGGGGATCTCTCTGTCTAACACCTTGCTTACAGAGAAGCGGACTGCTTACAGAGAAACAGACGAACCGGGACTCCATTGAGTAAAATAGCTGAGGATCCGGAGCTACAAATATTTTAAACCCATGAAATCCATGTCGGACTAAAACCTAATGGGTGTCATAATAGATCTCCAAACATTAAGAACAACCGTGAGAGATAAACATAATATATCTTTTATTAGATTCCCAAGCATATGCGCAATTCGCAAGATTACATAATATGATCCCGTTGTTCAGCTGTTACATAATTTTTTGTGTTGGTCATTTTGAAGGACAGAAGGGTCATCACGGTTTTGTCTATATAGTCTTCAATTAACACAGACACGTTATAGTTGTGAGACATGTGGACACGGTCCACAGCACTGACGACAAGCTCATGGTAAAACCCCTTGGGACTAACTTCTTGCCTGGCGCTCACCACCTTTTTGAACACCAGATGATCATTTTGCTTCCTGTTGTGGTGATCAACTGTCCAAGCACCAAGATCTTGGATGTTTGAGGCATTGGCGTCCTCAACTGACATCCGTCCATCGTTGGACGGTGTGGCCAGGGCATAAACGGCCATACAAATAAGCAGGACGAGGCTGCAGGTCTTCATGGCTGTTGGATTTGTGTCAACTGAATGTCTTGTCAGGTAGCGCGCCGTACTTAAATTGTGGTGAGATAGCTCATATATAAGGTGGCACATGTAGGCAGAAAATAACCCCGCAAAAAAGGGTAGGCAGAAAATAATGTAGGTGTATCCGTTTTACTTTATTTTTTAGCAGCAGATAACGTGTCATCCTATTGACTGCTAAACATTACGTGTCATCCTATTGACTGCTAAACATTACCTTACGTTACTGAGAAATAATTATGTCCTAAAGAAACACAGAAATTAATTAATAATGCCCAGCGGTCCCCACAATTAGTAGAAGCTGTTAAACATATGGACTCTGATTTTCTTTCCTTTTCGTTTAGACCTTCATTTATTTATCTCCTTGATTTTAAAGAACATCCCATTTGTTGCACATGCAAAATGTAAATATGATTATGGATGAATGTATTTGGCTCTTTTGGCGTCGCATGTATATTCCCTGGAGCGTCATTTCAGAGATCTTCAGTGAAGATATTGTGCTTTGTTCTCCAGTTTTTGTGACCCTCCATATGGTTGGAGGCTCGCTGTCGTTATATTGTGCCTCCAGTGGACCGCCTTTGTATTTCTCTTCATGATCAGATGAAGTAGGTGGACCAAACACTTAAGATGATGGATGAACTCACCCTACAACACTGGATGCAAACAATATTTTGTACATATATTGGTGTACTAAATTCAACTCTTTCTCTTTTGATTTTGGTTTCTGTAATAAATTAAGTTGTGTGTGGGTTAGCTATTTGCGGGAACACAGAGGCTGGATGTATTTCCATTTTATAAAAAATTTGTTTATGTCAGGTTTGTTGCAATGAAGATTGTGAGAATTCAAAAACCACGTGTAAGGGTACTTTAATTTCTTTAATAATGACATGGGTGGGTACTTTACAAACTTATATTCAAATATTTTTGGTTATTTTCATAATGGTAATTAGAATGCAAACAACTCTTTGTTGCAGTTGTGCAAACAACTTTCCTAGATAAAACAAACTCTATCGTACCGTGATTGCATTTTTACTTAAACTCCTCCACCTAGCAGCATATTTTTTTTTAAAAAAAATAGAATTGACACCGTTGTCGACGGGTGGAAGGGCTTAATTTGAAAAAAACAGTGATCATAGGAATGAACAACGTGCGTCGCAAGAAGTTGTTTGCACGATTGGAAAAAATAGCTATTTGCATCCTAGTCGCCTCTAGTAATGGTGGGTAATTTCAGAACTTGTGGGACGTGTATTTTATAGTCAATTTTTTTTATAATGGTGGCCGTGAGTAATTTTTTCTTTGTTTTATATGATAATTTCTACCCTTGAGAGGGAAAGTGGTGACTTCTTTTGTTCTTTGTATATATATATATATATATATATATATATATATAAGAGCTATCCAAACATTAAGAACAACCGTGAGAGAAAAACATAATCTACTCTTTTATTAGATTCTAAGCATATGCAATTCGCATGATTACATAGTATGATCCCGTTGAGCAGCTGTTACATAATTTTTTGT
Organism: Tuctoria greenei; assembly: GCA_036927565.1. Taxonomy (NCBI): domain Eukaryota; kingdom Viridiplantae; phylum Streptophyta; class Magnoliopsida; order Poales; family Poaceae; genus Tuctoria; species Tuctoria greenei. Next base: position 131,544,855 of record JAYESD010000001.1, on the reverse strand, counting down.
GTTGGTCATATTGAAGGAGAGAAGGATCATCACGGTTTTGTCTATATAGTCTTCAATTAACACGGACATGTTATAGTTGTGAGGCATGTAGACACGGTCCACAGCTGATATTCACCGAATTTGGTTCGGCGAAGGGTGGCCCGATCTTCACGACAGGAGGCTCAAGAACAAGATAACTTGCTGTAGAAACAGCGCGGATAACTAGCTTTATACCTGACCAAGGTTGGATGCGACCAAGCGACGGGGAGAGAGACACCGAAACCGCAAAGACTTCGACTCAATCTCCGAACGACCGCAGAACCACAACCGGAGCTAATCCACACAAGATGGGGCAGCCGTACTGGACCCCGCAGAGCATGAATTAGTGGATCTCAGAGAGATCTCTCCACAAGTTCAAGAAGAACAAGGAAGAACAAGGGTTGAGTAAGACACTCAAGCAGCTCGGCTGCAAATATCACTGGATTAATCTTAGTTTATCAAAAAGTTCTCCTTGGCTTACAAAAGAGGGGTATTTATGCCAACAACTAGTCTAAAAATAGATGTGAACTGAAAAAGCCACGTGGGAAGGTGGAAGGCCAACTGGCTTGATCATTCATGCAGTGGTCATCCATTTCCCGCATGTCTTCTGGCCTTTTGAGTGGTCTTCAATGTTTTAATCATAACTCCACATAGGGACATCCAAAAGATATGGGACCAGATGCTTTGGAAAGGTAATTTGATAACCTTTCACACCATGTGTAGCATGCTTCACGAAATATTGTAGAGTGATACAGTTTCTCACGGAAACATGGATATCAGGCTGACTATTGATCTTCTGAACAGTCTGCACCAAAAGCACTCGGCTGCCAAGCTAGGAGCTCTAAAGCACTCGACACTTAGTGGTATTAGAAAGTTGACTTCAACACCTTTCCAACAAGTACTCATGGACCTTCACAACTTCTATGTATCAGGAGATATGATTGTTTCTTCATAACAGTTCTGCCGGGCCGAACTGGTTCGACGTAGTTCTCCTCTCTGGTTCAGTCTCGGCGTGTCCTTGTCATCCTTCTTGGTGAACCTGAATAATAGAAACATGTACGATTTAGGAAGATTCTCATTAATAAATGGAATTTCACAAAGTAGCATGTGCATCTCTTGTTGTAGCTGTTTAGCTCGGCTACGAGTAATTGGTCCATCAAAAACATGAGCTGGTGCAGCTTGACTTCATGATTGTTCCATCTTGCTTGATGTAGTTGGTATACTTGATAGTGTGGTCGGTGTGGGCATATCATCCTCCCCTCTTGAAAAAGAGTCGTCCTCGACTCTTCCAATCCAAAGAATGGAGAGAGGTCGGACACATTGAAACTGGTACTTACACCATAAGTGCTTGGCAGATCAATTTCATAAGTGTTGTCGTTGATCTTGTGTAGAACTTTGAATGGTCCGTCGGCCCGGGGTTGCAACTTGCTCTTGTGCAGCTCTGGAAAACGATCCTTTCGAAGGTGTACCCAAACCAAGTCCCCTGGTTTGAACAGCACCTTCCTGCGACCCTTGTTAGTGTGCTTCTCATACTTCTTGGTCATCTTTTCAATATTGGCCCGAGCCCTATCATGAATGTTCTTGACAAATTCAGCTTGCTTGCTTGCATCGAAGTTCACACGTTCCTGCATGGGTAAAGACAAAAGATCTATGGGAGCAGTGGGTGTGAATCCATATACAATTTCAAATGGACAAAATCTAGTGGTCCAGTGTACTGCCCTATTGTTTGCAAACTCAATATGTGGCAAGCTTTCTTCCCATAGTTTCAGGTTCTTTTTAATAACAGCTCGGAGCAACATTGATAGTGTTCGATTCACAACTTCATTTTGGCTGTCCGTTTGCGGATGACATGTTGCGGAGAACAACAGTCTCGTCCCAAGTTTGCCCCACAATGTCTTCCAAAAGTAGCTCAAGAACTTGGTGTCACAATCTGACACAATGGTACGTGGCATTCCATGTAGTCGCACAATTTCCCTGAAAAATAATTCAGCAATACGGGAAGCATCGTCGCTCTTGTGGCAAGGAATAAAATGTGCCATTTTGCTGAAACGATCAACCACGACAAAAATTGAATCCCTTCCCCTTTTGGTCTGTGGTAACCCAAGAACAAAATCCATTGAAATGTCCTCCCAAGGTGCATTAGGAATAGGAAGGGGAGTATATAAACCATGAGGGTTGAGACGAGACTTAGCTTTGTGGCAGTTTTCGCAGCGAAGAACATGTCTCTCTACATCTCGTTGCATTTTTGGCCAAAAGAAATGGTCGACCAGCACTTGCTCCGTCTTCTTGGCTCCAAAATGGCCCATAAGTCCACCTGCATGAGCTTCCTGCACGAGTAAAAGTCGAGCAGAGCAATCTGGAATACAAAGTTTGTTAGTGCGAAATAAAAATCCATCATGCACATGATACTTTTCCCATCCTTTGCCATTACGGCACTTGGCATATGGTTCAGCAAAGTACGAATCAGTGGCATATAATTCCTTTATACTTTCCAATCCGAGAATTTTAGCATCAAGTTGTGTGAGGAAAGCATGACGTCGAGATAAAGCATCAGCTACAATATTGTCTTGACCTTTCTTATATTTGACAATATAAGGAAAGGACTCAATAAATTCACTCCACTTAGCATGTCGTTTATTCAGTTTTAGTTGTCCCTTAATATGTTTCAATGATTCATGGTCTGAATGTATTACAAATTCTTTAGGATAAAGGTAGTGTTGCCAAGTTTCCAAACTCCGAACGAGAGCATATAATTCTTTATCATAAACTGAATAATTCAAAGTCGGACCACTTAGCTTTTTACTGAAGAATGCAATTGGTCTCTTTTCTTGCATTAGCATGCCTCCAATCCCAACTCCACTTGCATCACATTCAATTTCAAATGTCTTGTTGAAATCAGGAAGTGCAAGGACTGGGGATGTTGTGAGCTTCTTCTTTAATTCTTCAAAAGACTTTTGTTGTGATTTTCCCCATTTGAAAGGTACGTCTTTCTTGGTCAGCTCATTGATTGGAGCAGCGATCGTGCTTAAATCTTTCACGAAGCGCCGGTAGAAACCAACAATTCCAAGGAAGCTTCTCACTTGTCTCACGTTCTGTGGAGGTGTCCATTCGTGTACAGCCTTGACTTTCTCAGCATCCACCTCCACGCCTTGTCCTGAAACAACAAAACCAAGGAAAACTACCTTGTCGGTGAAGAAGGTGCACTTCTCAAGGTTAGCGTACAATTTTTGTTTACGCAGGACAGCAAGCACGCTCTGGATATGTGCAACATGTTCTTCAAGAGTCTTGTTGTAGACTAGGATGTCATCAAAATAAACCACAACAAATTTACCAATGAAAGTTCTAAGCACATGATTCATTAATCGCATAAATGTACTAGGAGCATTGGTTAAACCGAAGGGCATCACTAACCATTCATACAATCCAAATTTTGTTTTAAAGGCTGTTTTCCACTCATCTCCTTCTTTCATACGAATCTAATGATAGCCACTTCTTAAATCAATTTTAGTGAAAAAATTAGCACCACTAAGTTCATCAAGGATATCATCTAAGCGAGGAATGGGATGCATATATCTTACTGTGATCTTGTTAATTGCGCGGCAATCCATGCACAGTCTCCAAGACCCATCTTTCTTAGGAACTAAAAGAACATGGACAACACAAGGGGAAAGACTTTCCTGTGCATACCCTTTTTCATCAATTCCTCCACTTGTCGCTGAATTTCTTTTGTCTCCTCTGGGTTGGTGCGGTATGCAGCCCTGTTCGGAAGTGACGCACCAGGAACCAAGTCAATTTGATGCTCGATCCCTCTCTTAGGTGGCAGTCCTGGTGGTACTTCCAGGACACTGCGAGGTGGGTAGTTTATCTGGTACTTTGTCCGGAAAGACATCTTCATATTCCTGCAAGACATTCAAAAGAGTACTCGTCAGGGTAGAGGGTAAGGCATTAGTAGAAAGAAAAGTGTCCTTGTACATAAGTACAAAGAACATGGCATCGGGTTCACTCAATGCTTTGATATCCCCTTCCTAGCCATCATTACTAAACCCTCTTTTCCCGGTTTCTGGGTTCCTTGCAGCTGTGGGGTTTGATTTGGCTGTGGACACCCTTCCTTACTATTTTTGTGGCTCACTCGCAAGTGGTGCTCGCTCTCGCGCTGTTTCTATCTGATATCATCCTTCAAAATTTCTTCCGGTGTCAAAGGAAGCAAGGGAATTCGCTCTCCTTTGCACACAAAAGACAGCTTGTTGGTCCTTCCAAAAATCTGGACATCACGATCATATAGCCATGGTCGACCGAGCAGAGGCTGGCAGGCTTGCATAGGCACCATGTCGCACTCCACATGATCATTGTATTTTCCAGCAGGGAATGGTACAGTCACAGTATGACTGACACGTAGCGCACCACAATCATTAATCCACTGCATTTTGTATGGACTAGGATGACGTCGTGGTTTCAGTCCCAATCTGCCCACCAATTCTTGGCTAGCAATATTGTTGCAGCTGCCATTATTAATAATGATGCGACACAACTTATCTTTGATTAGTCCACGGGTATGGAACAAATTATGTCGTTGCCCGTTGTCTTCCTTTTCTGCTGTTACACTAAGCACTCATAGAGAAATCAAGCAATTATGTTCTCCTTCTTCAGGCTGGATCTCATTCCCTTCCTCCTCAATTTCTTCATCACATATCGGTCCAGCATCTTCCGGATCACTCTCGGATTCCCATTGACCTTTCTCATTCAACAACATGGCCCTCTTGCTTGGGCATTGGGCAGAAATGTGCCCACGGCCGTGGCATTTATGGCATAAAATTTCTCTGCTTTGAGAAGAAGATGTAGCTCCTGATACATTGCTGTGGGCTGCTGAACTTGCAGCGGGTCGCTGCTGAGTTGTTGGTGATGATGCGGTGGAGGATGCCATCTTCGATGGAACAAATGATTGAGAAGACTTGGCTGTAGCCCCTTGAGATCGTCCACCACCATAGGAAGTACTTGACTGCTGTTTGCGCCATGGAGCAGCAATAGAATAACTGCCATAAGATTTTCCACGTGACTGTTGCTGAATCTTCTTCTTTGTTCGCATAGCTTGATCAACAAGATCCTGCAATGTAGAATATGGAAACATCTCCACAAAACCATAAATTTCTTCATTAAGACCTCCTATAAATCTTGCCATTGTTGACTCTGCATCTTCTCTAATTCCAGCCCGCACCAACAGTAGCTCCATCTCCTCGAAATACTCATCAACTGATCTCTTCCCTTGCTTTAACATTTGCAACCGGTTCCTGAGATCACGCTGATAGCTAGATGGCACGAATTGCCTTCTCATCACTTGCTTCATCTTCTCCCATGTATTGATATATTCGCGTCCCAAATCACATTGATTCTCTTGCACTTGGTTCCACCAAGTGAGACCATATCCAGAGAGTTCCACCAAAGCAAGATTCACACGGCGCTAAGCCGAAAGATTATGTACTCGAAATATTTGATCACACTGCTCAGCCCATTCAAGAAATTCATCAGGATTCTCCTTTCCAGTAAACTTTGGAATACTCAATTTTACACGAGTGATGTTATCTGGGTTGTCATGAGGACGTCGACCATGATGGTATTCCCTTTCTTCAAAATCAGCAGGCCAGCGATGATGACGCCGATCAAACCTGCCACCTTGACCGAAAGGATTTTCATCATCATGAGATCCTTCTTCATGATCTTGATCTTCAAACTCTTCATCTTCAAAATGCATGCGGCGACCATCAACATTGCGCCTATGTGTGCGATGCCCACCATGGTAATTATTAAAATCAGCATGGCGACCACCAACAAATCCGCCAGGGCCATCTCCGAAGCGATTGAATCCATGGCCGAAACCAGAGTTCTCATCGCCGGACTCCTCTCGATGATGGTCCTCTTGATCAAGACATGCTCGACATCCTCCAGCCGCAGGAAGACGATCATCGAGGAGCATGCCCATGGATTCCATGAGTGAATCAGCCATGCGACGCATCTCATCCCGTGAGACAGGGGGTTCCTTATCACCATGGTGTCCACCATGAACACTTGAATCTGAGTCTGCCATGTTAGGAGCAGCAAGAAAAAGAAAAAGAATATATATATATATATATATATATATATATATATATATATATATATATATATATATATATATATATATATATATATATATATATATATATATATATGGACACACTCGATCTCACCTCTTACTTACCCAAGTTCTTGCCTGATCTCAAGAACTGTGATGGTACTGGTGTGACAGCTTCAACGGAGGTGGTAAAGAGGCCGTAAGGAGTACAAATCGAAAGTCCCGGTTCAGGTTTTTGGTGGAGCTATAGGTGGCTGAACAAGGAGGGCTACGGTACTGCCAATCAAGTGAAAAAGATGTGCTCAAAAGATAAAAAAAAATTGCTGCTATCAAGATTACCACCAACTTGGATATGAAAACTGAAAATTTCAACACCCAACCGTAGCACAAAATTCTTCAGAACCTTTTCACTTGTGCTCTTTTTTTTATTACTGTATTCATTCTTTCTTCTTTTTTTTTACTCTTCTTTTCTTAACACTAACAGGGGTGCTGATTACAAAAGATATAGGTAAACGGTGGTGACGAGCAACTGGAAGAACACAAACACAAGATAACAGTATCGTCAAAAGGGCTATAGATAATTTTTTAGGCTTTGGAATATAGGACAGACAAATATATGTAAAAGATAAACACAGGGATGAATATGTGGATGGTGAAAACTGTAACAGATTGAAGAAAAGGGTGGGAGGGTGGGTGATAAAAAAAATGAACCTACCGTGACAACGATAGCTCTAATTACCACATGATATTCACCGAATTTTGGTTCAGTGAAGGGTGGCTCGATCTTCACGACAGGAGGCTCAAGAACAAGATAACTTGCTGTAGAAACAACGCGGATAACTAGCTTTATACCTGACCAAGGTTGGATGCGACCAAGCAACGGGCAGAGAGACACCGAAACCGCGAAGACATCGACTCGATCTCTGAACCACCGCGGAACCACAACCGGAGCTAATCCACACAAGACGGGGCAGCCGTACTGGAACCTGCAGAGCACAAATTAGTGGATCTTAGAGAGATCTCTCCACAAGTTCAAGAAGAACGAGGAAGAACAAGGGTTGAGTAAGACACTCAAGCAGCTCGGCTGCAAATATCACTGGAATAATCTTAATTCATCAAAAAGTTCTCCTTGGCTTACAAAAGAGGGGTATTTATGCCAACAACTAGTCTAAAAATAGATGTGAACTGAAAAAGCCACGTGGGAAGGTGGAAGGCCAACTGTCTTGATCATTCATGCAATGGTCATCAATTTCCCGCATGTCTTCTGGCCTTTTGAGTGGTCTTCAATGTTTTAAGCTTAACTCCACCTAGGGACATCCAAAAGACATGGGACTAGATGCATTGGAAAGCTAATTTGATAACCTTTCACACCATGTGTAGCATGCTTCACGAAATATTGTAGAGTGATACAATTTCTCACGGAAACTTGGATATGAGGCTGACAATTGATCTTCTGAATAGTCTGCACCAAAAGCACTCGGCTGCCAAGCTGGGAGCTCTAAAGCACTCGACACTTAGTGGCATTAGAAAGTTGACTTCAACACCTTTACAACAAGTACTCATGGACCTTCACAGCTTCTATGAATCAAGACATATGACTGTTTCTTCATGACAGTTCTGCCAGGCCGAACTGGTTTGATGTAGTTCTCCTCTATGGTTCAGTCTCAGCGTGTCCTTGTCATCCTCCTTGGTGAACCTGAGTAATAGAAACATGTACGATTGAGGAAGTATATAATTCTCATTAATAAATGGAATTTCAGAAAGTAGCGTGTGCACCTCTTGTTGTAGCTGTTTAGCTGGGCTACGAGTAATTGGTCCATCAAAAACATGAGCTGGTGCAGCTTGACTTGATGATTGTTCCATCTTGCTTGATGTAGTAGGTATATTTGATGTGTGGTCAGCGTGGGCATATCAACAGCACTAATGACAAGCTCATGGTAAAACCCCTTGGGACTAACTTCTTGCCTAGCGCTCACCACCTTTTTGAACACCAGATGATCATTTACCTTCCTGTTGCGGTGATCAACTGTCCAAGCACCAAGATCTTCGATGTTTGAGGCATTGGCTTCCTCAACCATTTTCCTTCCATCGTTGGATGGTGTGGCCACAGCATTACCGGGCATACAAATAAGCAGGAGGAGGCTGCAGGTCTCCAAGGCTGTTGGATTTGTGTCAAATGAATGTCTTATTAGGTAGCACGCGGTACTTAAATACTGGTGAGATGGCTCATATGAATGTTGAAAGGAATACTCCATCAACATCTAGACTTTCATGTCAACACGAGGAGTAATTTGAGACAACTACAGACGCACGTTACTGTGCCTAATGCCTCATAACTGTTCCTATTAGTTGCACGTCGGGATGTTTTAGGGGCAGTTTCCTTGAATTACGGAAGATTAAATCTGAGGCGATTGATAGACACAAGTAGTAGGAGACGTCTTGTATACTGGAGATGACACACACATAAACTCAACTCTTGGACAACCGTTTTTTGCATCACCGCTTTCAACCTTGTCGTCCCTTCGTCCGCTGCGCAGTGGATCGAGGGAGAGCGGTGTTTCTGCGCTGACGCCGATGATCTGATGACATGCACGGGTGCTAGCAATCAGGTTTCTGAGAAGTGCACTCGCACAACCGCTCGTGACACTTCCTTCTTCCTCGACATCTTCATGAAGTTCGTCGTTTCAACCTCTATTTCATAGCAGGATAATTTGTAAGTCCATCTCTCGATCTATGGTGATTTTGATGTTTTGGTTACACGATCCATCATTTTATGTCACATCTGATCATACATGTTGTTTAATTAATCTTTGCTTGGTGCTAGCACTAGTTCTGGAAACTGCTATTAGATTTATTCTTGTTTATTCTCTGTTTGGTTCATCAAATTAATCGCATGTCGCGTGAATTTTCCAACAATCCAAAAACCGGATAGAATTAGCATGGCTAGACTTACTAATGTGTTAAAACCCGATGGATTTGCTGGAGGCGGCAACTTTAGGAGATGGCAGGCATGGGTCAAGTTTTGGCACATGTTGATGAAGATCTCATGGGTCATTTCCCCATATCTTCCTCTCAGTGAGGAGAAGAACCGTGACTATGATCTAAATAGGTCCACTTGTCTTGTTTGCCTGTTGTCACTTTTGTCAGATCAACCCTGTGATATTTACATGAACCACACCTCAGCTATGGAGTTATGGGAGGCCCTAGACCGCAAGTATGCGGAGTCAGGTGTTGGACGTGAAGTCTATGTTAATGACAAGTACCACGAATACAAAATGGTTGATGATCGATATATTGTGGAACACTCATAAGCTCCAACTTCTGGTGGGGGGACTTGCACATTTTGATATTGTCTTCCCTAACAAATTTGTGGTAGGTGGAATTATTTTCAAACTACCTTCATATTGGAGAAGTTTTTCCATGAGCCTTAAACACAAGAAAGAGGTTATGATTGTTGAAGCTCCGATCTCAACTCTTGATATTGAGGAGAAGACAAGATCCAACAATGTGCCTTGTTCTGTTCCCTGGGAAGGGACTCTCTCTAACATCAATGTAGTTGAAGGTAAATCTGGTGATGGCAATAAGAACAACAAGAACTGGAAAAGAAAATCCAGACAAGACACTAGCTCTAAGAAGAATAAGAAGGAAAACATGTCTTTCTTTGTGTGCGATGAGCTTAGCCACATAGCCAGGAAATGTTACAATAGAAACGGCAAGAAAGGAAGTGGTTAGAAATATGTGAATGTCACTATTGGCGAGGCCGGAAGAGCATCTAGATTAGAGTATGTTATATAAGTTCTTATAGCATTTCATTACATGGATTGGTGGTTATAGACAAAAGCTAATGTGGATCTCATTTCTACTCCTTATCAAGCTATCAAAGTTATTCAGACTTGATGGACAATGGATCTATTACTGCTGTACATGGAATTGGAAGAGTTGATATGAAGTTGACCTCCGGAAAGAATCTATCTTTGAAGAATGCAGCACGTCCCTGGAATAAATAGGAACCTAATTAGTGGTTTCCTTTTTGTCGTGATGAATTTAAGGTATTGTTTGAGCCAAACAATTTTTTTTAAAATTAAGTTTATTTTTCTGAAATGGCTATTATAGCGGATGTCTCTTTCGATTTTCAGTTGCTGAAGATTGTAATAATCTTGTGAACTCAGTTACTTGTTCTAGTTCTGGATGCAATAGAAGAGAGGCTACTATTTGACACTCTCATTTCGATAGTATCATTCAATTGTTTAAACTTAATTTTATTCCAGAAATTTCTATTGAAAGGAGATCTAAGTTTTATACGTGTGTGCAAGCTAAACAACCACGTAAACCTTTTAAATGCGTAGATGAGAAAAGATTGTCACTACTAGATCTTATTCTCTCAGATTTGTGTGAAATGAATGGAATTTTGACTAGAGCAGGGAATAGTTATTTTATATATTTATGAAGATGCTACAAGATATTACCAGCGCTATCTTATTAGAATGAAAGATGGGGCACTAGATTACTTTAAAATCTATAAGACAGAGGCAGAAAATCAACTAGAAAGGAAAATCAAACGCGTTAGGTCCAGTAGAGGAGGAGAGTATATTTCTAATTATTTTTGCGAATACTGTGCAGAGCATGGAATTATCCATGAGACAAAGGCTCCCTACTGACCCTAATCTAATGGGATGGCAGGGCAGAAAAACCAAATACTTACAGACTTAATTAATGCCATGTTGGACAGTTCGGTTTTATCAAACTCATCGTGGGGGGGGGGGGGACAGTTCGGTTTTATCCAACTCATCGAGTTCCACCATCCAGAGGTGAAATTGTAAAATCCCAAGATTTTCCTGTTCAAATCAATTCATTTAGTGGGACAAAATTAAATCTTATATTTGAAATTAAATTCAAATCAAAGCATGTGAGTTCAAAGTCAACTTAATATTCAAATGTAACTTAGCAAAAATGTAAGATTGACACCATTAGTGTGTCCATTGCAATGAATTAAAGTACCTAGAGATTTAGCAAAATAAGAAAGAATTTTAGATCAATTGTTTAAATGGTGAAATCCCAAAGTAAATTTTAATTTCAAAAATCAACTTGCTCAAATCGCAATCTAAATTCATAGTTTGCTCCATCATAATCTATTTGATCAGTGTGCCAAGTTCTGGGATTTTTGAAGCTTATTTGCTAAGTTAAATGAAAAAAAAAGAGGATAAGGGAGGGGACTGTAGTGGGCCCCACATGAAAGTTCAATGCATGGTGCTCTGTTTCTGTTGTGTTCCTGCGCGCGTGACACGCACTGAGCTTCCCTCCGTGCAGCTACTTGCTTGATATCCACACAGAAAGGCGCTGCTTGGTTCCTCTATTCGTCGTCGCCGGAAGTCTTCATTGCCCAGAGCGCCTGCTGTATGTTCATCAAATTAATCGCATGTCGCGTGAATTTTCCAACAATCCAAAAACCTGATAGAATTAGCATGGCTAGACTTACTAATGTGTTAAAACCCGATGGATTTGCTGGAGGCGGCAACTTTAGGAGATGGCAGGCATGGGTCAAGTTTTGGCACATGTTGATGAAGATCTCATGGGTCATTTCCCCATATCTTCCTCTCAGTGAGGAGAAGAACCGTGACTATGATCTAAATAGGTCCACTTGTCTTGTTTGCCTGTTGTCACTTTTGTCAGATCAACCCTGTGATATTTACATGAACCACACCTCAGCTATGGAGTTATGGGAGGCCCTAGACCGCAAGTATGCGGAGTCAGGTGTTGGACGTGAAGTCTATGTTAATGACAAGTACCACGAATACAAAATGGTTGATGATCGATATATTGTGGAACACTCATAAGCTCCAACTTCTGGTGGGGGGGACTTGCACATTTTGATATTGTCTTCCCTAACAAATTTGTGGTATGTGGAATTATTTTCAAACTACCTTCATATTGGAGAAGTTTTTCCATGAGCCTTAAACACAAGAAAGAGGTTATGATTGTTGAAGCTCCGATCTCAACTCTTGATATTGAGGAGAAGACAAGATCCAACAATGTGCCTTGTTCTGTTCCCTGGGAAGGGACTCTCTCTAACATCAATGTAGTTGAAGGTAAATCTGGTGATGGCAATAAGAACAACAAGAACTGGAAAAGAAAATCCAGACAAGACACTAGCTCTAAGAAGAATAAGAAGGAAAACATGTCTTTCTTTGTGTGCGATGAGCTTAGCCACATAGCCAGGAAATGTTACAATAGAAACGGCAAGAAAGGAAGTGGTTAGAAATATGTGAATGGCACTATTGGTGAGGTCGGAAGAGCATCTAGATTAGAGTATGTTATATAAGTTCTTATAGCATTTCATTACATGGATTGGTGGTTATAGACAAAAGCTAATGTGGATCTCATTTCTACTCCTTATCAAGCTATCAAAGTTATTCAGACTTGATGGACAATGGATCTATTACTGCTGTACATGGAATTGGAAGAGTTGATATGAAGTTGACCTCCGGAAAGAATCTATCTTTGAAGAATGCAGCACGTCCCTGGAATAAATAGGAACCTAATTAGTGGTTTCCTTTTTGTCGTGATGAATTTAAGGTATTGTTTGAGCCAAACAATTTTTTTTTAAAATTAAGTTTATTTTTCTGAAATGGCTATTATAGCGGATGTCTCTTTCGATTTTCAGTTGCTGAAGATTGTAATAATCTTGTGAACTCAGTTACTTGTTCTAGTTCTGGATGCAATAGAAGAGAGGCTACTATTTGACACTCTCATTTCGATAGTATCATTCAATTGTTTAAACTTAATTTTATTCCAGAAATTTCTATTGAAAGGAGATCTAAGTTTTATACGTGTGTGCAAGCTAAACAACCACGTAAACCTTTTAAATGCGTAGATGAGAAAAGATTGTCACTACTAGATCTTATTCTCTCAGATTTGTGTGAAATGAATGGAATTTTGACTAGAGCAGGGAATAGTTATTTTATATATTTATGATGATGCTACAAGATATTACCAGCGCTATCTATTAGAATGAAAGATGGGGCACTAGATTACTTTAAAATCTATAAGACAGAGGCAGAAAATCAACTAGAAAGGAAAATCAAACGCGTTAGGTCCAGTAGAGGAGGAGAGTATATTTCTAATTTATTTTTGCGAATACTGTGCAGAGCATGGAATTATCCATGAGACAAAGGCTCCCTACTGACCCTAATCTAATGGGATGGCAGGGCAGAAAAACCAAATACTTACAGACTTAATTAATGCCATGTGGGACAGTTCGGTTTTATCAAACTCATCGTGGGGGGGGGGGGGGGGGGGGGACAGTTCGGTTTTATCCAACTCATCGAGTTCCACCATCCAGAGGTGAAATTGTAAAATCCCAAGATTTTCCTGTTCAAATCAATTCATTTAGTGGGACAAAAATTAAATCTTATATTTGAAATTAAATTCAAATCAAAGCATGTGAGTTCAAAGTCAACTTAATATTCAAATGTAACTTAGCAAAAATGTAAGATTGACACCATTTAGTGTGTCCATTGCAATGAATTAAAGTACCTAGAGGATTTAGCAAAATAAGAAAGAATTTTAGATCAATTGTTTAAATGGTGAAATCCCAAAGTAAATTTTAATTTCAAAAATCAACTTGCTCAAATCGCAATCTAAATTCATAGTTTGCTCCATCATAATCTAATTTGATTAGTGTGCCAAGTTCTGGGATTTTTGAAGCTTATTTTGCTAAGTTAAATGAAAAAAAAAAGAAGATAAGGGAGGGGACTGTAGTGGGCCCCACATGAAAGTTCAATGCATGGTGCTCTGTTTCTGTTGTGTTCCTGCGCGCGTGACACGCACTGAGCTTCCCTCCGTGCAGCTACTTGCTTGATATCCACACAGAAAGGCGCTGCTTGGTTCCTCTATTCGTCGGTCGCCGGAAGTCTTCATTTGCCCAGAGCGCCTGCTGCCTCCCTGCCCTGTCCGAAGCCAAACAACCGACGCGCCTTGCTCCCTCTCTGTCCTCCCTGTGAGTCAAGGCGACTGCGTCTTCTTCATCTCTTGCTGAGCTGAGCCGTGGTCTCCCTATCTATCCGACATCGATCAATCCACGTCGGTTCACGTTGCATGGCCTCCTCGAGCCATCTCCACTCGTACAAAACAGTTTGCAGGGTTCGTGTGAAACTCCACCTCGTGTCCATGTTTACCCCTTGGTTTCCTACATCCCCGCTTGTTTAATTTGAGTTTTTCTCTGTCGGCGTTCTTGCAGAACTGTGCTCATTCATCTTTAGCACTTCTCTTCACATGTTGTTTTCCATACCATTCCGTTGAGACCCTAGATACTGTACTCCCTAACAATCATTTTGGGTCAAACCATTTGAAGAATGACTGAGTATTGGTGTCGGGAAATCAAGTCTTGTAGCCGCCTGTTAGGGAACACCTTCCCTCATCAGTGCGCCTCCATTTAGGTCATCTCCAGTGCTAACCGATATCATGCTAGCATTCTCGTCCTCACTACAAGTCTCCCCAAAGAAACGGTAACGAGTTTACATGCCTTATCCGCTGAGAAATACCTCGCCAAAGTTGGACCTCCACCGCGACTCGCTGTCGGCACTATAACTGGCGAGTCCCCCCCCCCCCCCCCCCCCCCCCCCCCCCCCCCCCCCCCCCCCCCCCCCCCCCCCCGCCCGACCCCATCGAGCTCGCCACCCTTAAAACCCCATGTAGGGGCCCTTGCGACAAAGCTCGGCATAGAAAGGCCAAACCTTATAGCACCGACGAAGCTCCCCGATGAGCTCTCTTTGCTGAGGCGCAAGGGAGGGGATGACTGGCGGGTGGGGCCCCTTCATTCAAGGCTGCTGATCGACTTTTCCCATTTTCTGTTCAAAGAAAAATGTAGAAAATACAAGGAACTTGGAAAGATCATTGAGACCAGTAGAAAATTCGGAAAAATTCTCAAAAAAAAAAAATTGGGACTCCTCTGAACCAGTACTTTGCAATGTTGCAAAATATATGGTATGAAAAACCTCTATTAATTTCTAGATAATTCCTTTTATACATTCCCTTTGGAGATTAATTCCAGGAGTTTGACTCATTGTAAAATTCTCAAATTTTGCCAGAATAATCTTAATATTCTCCTTGGATTCCAGTAAAAATGTCATCCTCCTTAGCCTTGATTAATGGGTTAATTCTTGAGATCAATCTCAGGTTACAACAACAACAAACAACCAAGGCCTTTGTCCCAAACAAGTTGGGGTCGGCTAGAAATGAAACCCAACAATTTTGAAGAAAAGTAATAGAAAATAAGATGAAAGTAAAAAAAAATCTACATTTTATTTATTCTAGAAATGGGTTAAAAAGAAAGAAGATAAGAGTAACAAATTACGAATAAACTAAGATTCTGGCACATGAATTTGCTAATTTCCATGCAGTCCTATCATGAGCCAAATCTCTAGCTATGTCCCACTCCTTTAAATCTCGTTTCACCGCCTCCTGCCATGTCAACCTTGGTCGACCTCTACCCCTCCTAAAATTTTTCTCCACTTTTTATAATCCCACTGTTAACCGGTGTGTCTGGAGGTCTCCGCTGGATTATGCCCAAACCACCGTAGGCGATGTTGGACTAGCTTCTCCTCAATCGGTGCCACCCCCTACCCTATCACGTATTACTTCGTTCCTAATTTTGTCTCTTCTTGTGTGACCGCACATCCACCGTAGCATGCGCATCTCCGCAACACTCATTTGTTTGGACATGTTGCCTTTTAGTTGGCCAACATTCTGCTCCATACATCATCGCAGGCCTGATCACCGTCCTATAGAATTTTCCTTTCAATTTTTGTGGAAACTTTCTTATCACATAAGATTCCAGATGCTTGTCGCCACTTCATCCACCCGATCTTGATCCTTTGGCAAACATCTTTGTCAATATCACCATTGCTTTGTAACATTGATCCTAAATATCGAAATGTGTCCCTCCTAGGTACTACTTGTCCTTGTAAAACTAACATTACCATCCTCGCACCCGACATCACTAAAGTCGCATCTCATATATTCGGTCTTGGTTCTACTAAGTCTAAACCCCTTAGACTCTAAGGTCTGCCTCCATAGCTCCAATTTTCTATCAACACCATCCCTAGTTTCATCTACCAACACTACATCATCAGCAAAGAGCATACACCAAGGGATATCCCCTTGTATATCCTTCGACACCTCATCCATCACTAAGGAAAAGATGTAAGGGACTTAGGCTGATCCTTGGTGTAACCCTATTGTGATAGGAAAAGTGTCGGTCTCACTATCTCTTACGCGCACACTTGTCACCACATTATCGTACATATCCTTGATAAGGTTAATGTACTTTGTTGGGACTTTGTGTTTCTCTAGTGCCCACCACATGACCGGTCTTGGTACCTTATCGTATGCCTTCTCCAAGTCAATGAACACTAAATGTAGATCCTTCTTTTGCTCCCTATACTTCTCCATAAGCTGACGAAGTAAGAAAATCGCCTCCATAGTGGACCTCCCAGGCATAAAACCAAACTGGTTTTTTAGTGACATTGGTCACTTTCCTCAAGCGGTGTTCAATCACTCTCTCCCAGAGCTTCATAGTATGACTCATGAGCTTAATTCCTCGGTAATTAGTACAACTTTGAACATCTCCTTTATTTTTGAAGATGGGTACTAAAATACTTTTCCGCCACTCTTCAGGCATTTTGTTTGACTGAAAAATGCAGTTGAATAGTTTAGTGAGCCATACTACTGCTACATCCCCTAGACATCTCCACACCTCAATGGGGACATCGGGGCCGTGGGCCTTTCCTCCTTTCATCCTTTTTAGGGCCTCTCTAACCCTTGGACTCTTGTATCCTCCGCACGAATCGTCTATTGATGTCATCAAATGAGTTATCCAACTCGAACCTAATACTCTCATTCCCATCATTGAATAGTCCATTGAAGTAGTCCCGCCATCTGTCCCTAATTTCTTCCTCCTTCAATAGAATTTGGCCTGCCTCATCCTTAATGCATTTGACTTGGTTGAGATCTCTCACCTTTCTCTCGCGAAGTTTTGCCATCTTGTATATATCCTTTTCGCCTTCTTTTTGTCCCTAGCCTCTCATATAGCGCATCATAGGCCTGCCCCCCTTGCTTTACTCACAACACGCCTAGCATTTTTTCTTAGCCTCTTTATACTTCGCCATGTTACTTGCACTTCTCTCATGATGCCAACCCTTATAAGACTCCTTCTTCTCCTTAACAGCGTTTTGTACATCTTCATTCCACCACCAAGTGTCTTTATCTACAAGTTTCTTACCTTTTGTCCACCCAAGCACCTCCCTAGCCGTCTTCCTAATGTAAGTCGCCATCTTCTCCCACATACTATCTGCATATTCCTCTTCGTTCCAAGGTCCTTCTGCGATCATCCTCTTTTTGAATGATTGTTGCGCTTCATCCTTCAACTTCCACCACTTTGTTCTCGTGGTTTTAACACCTTTGTCTCGTGACACACGCACGTGGAAACGAAAGTCGGCTACCACAAGTTTATGTTGTCGAACAACACATTCTCCAGGAATCACCTTACAATCTAAACATGCCACTCTCTCCCTTCTCTTGGTAAGGATATAGTCGATTTGACTAGAATGTTGGGCACTAGTAAAGGTCACTATGTGAGATAAACCTCTTTTTAAATAGTGTGTTAGCTACCAATAGGTCATAGGCTACGGCAAAGTCTAGGATATCCTTACCCTCCTGGTTTCTATCGCCACACCCAAAACCTCCGTGTACCCCCTCAAAACCTACGTTAGTTGTACCTACATGACCATTGAGATCCTCCTCCTATGAAGAGCTTCTCGCTTAACCGGTACACTACTAACCATATCCTCCAAGTCCTCCCAAAATTGTCTCTTAGTGCTCTTGTCAAGCCCAACTTGTGGGGCATAAGCACTAATGACATTCAAAATAAGGTCCCCCACAACTACCTTGACTAAGATGATCCTATCCCCTCGTCTACAGACATCCTCTACTCCATCCTTGATGCTCTTATCTATTAGGATGCCTACGCCATTACTAGTTCCCGTCGAGCCAGAATACCAAAGCTTGAAACCGGTATTCTCAACCTCTCTCGCTTTTTGACCTGCCCATCTAGTCTCCTTGTACACAAAGAATGTTTACACGCCTCCTAATTGCAAACGTCCACTAACTCTCGTAGCTTTTCCCGTCAAGGATCCTACATTCCAACTACCCACCCGAAACCTAGTTTCCTCGGCTAGCTTCGTTACCCTTCGCATCCGTCGAGGAAGATGCAAAGGACCCTTGCTCACTTAACACTACATTCGGGCGATGATGTAGCGCGCCACTAAGGTGATGGCGATCCGGCCCTCGCTCATTTAACACCACATCCGGGTTCCGATATGGCACGCCACTAAGGCGGGTGGCGACCCGGCCCTCGCCCACTTAACACCATACCCGGGTTCCGGTATGGCGCGTCGCTAAGAGGGTTACGCCCCAACGAATTTCCAATGAGTTTTCATTTCCATGAGAATGGCTAAGTTTAGTTGCTGGCTCGCCAAGCCTATCACAACCCCCTCCTCCTTTACCCGGGCTTGGGACCGGCTATGTCATTACAACATAGGCGGAGTTGAGATCAATCTCAGGTTATTTAGAAAAATCAATATTAGTTCAGAAACATTTTCAGAAAATGGCAAGGCATTGTAAAATCCATAGATCCTTGTAGAAAGCTTCAAAAAATGTGATACCAATTTTATTGGGTTCATATTAACCTATCCTATCTTTTTGTACCAATTATTATTATGATAAAACCCTAAGTCTTATCTGTAAATTCATAAATGGGAAAATAGTTAAGGATTGATTGAGACCATAACCTTGCCGATAAAAACACGAAAATTTTATCCCAAGTCACCTAGGTTGTCCCTGATCATATGAAGCGTTGGTCCCTGATGTGCTTTAGTCAAGAAAGTGGAAACCCAACCGCGTGGTCGATAAAATGCAACTTTTGGACTTCTCATCTTCAATAAGCCATACGCAGCGCTTGCCATCGGCATGCCTCTCTGAGGCAGTAGATGGTATCCGCCGGGTGATAAAATTTTCTATCACGTTTACTCATACGCAGCTTATTCGAGTTCCCAGTCATGTGGTGTGAAATACGATCGTGTTTCTTGAGATGTGTGCTCCTCGAGGACAACCTGTATATAATGATACATGGTGTCAGTTTTGATGACCGAGATATTATATTGTGATTGCCTGAAATGCTACCTATGTGGCCTCACACTTGTGGTGTTATAATCTGTGAATTGTGATTGTGTGTCTTCTGCAAGTACACTAACAACATTATACGTAGTTCGAGTAGAACACGTGTGCAAGTGACCGTTCTTAGTGCAACCGTCGATACTTATATGCTAGAATACCGATTAGGATTTTCTTTGGTGAGGAACGTAGTACCAACATTGCATTTGAATTACGTCGGACACGTCAATGACAATATCCGTGCTAGAGGTGTGACTCGTAAAACAAGTAAAATTGTGAACATAGGATTAAGTTAGAACTTGTAGTATCAGTTTTGGGGTGTAGGAACAGATTGCAAATTAATCGTGTACAAAACCATCTATTCAAAACCCTTTGAGTGTTCTGGCAAAAAATTTTGCCGGAAATTGCCGGGAGTAACTATCTCCACATTTAAAATATATAAATTGCATTTGAACATAATCTGCCAAGTTCAAATTCAAAACTGTGACTCTGGCAGAAAATTTCCTAACTTTGACAAAGCATATATCCCAGTAGATTTCGATAATAAAGTTGTGGTATACATGGTTGGAAAGATATAAGATACCTATAAAACATTTATGTTCACTCCCAAAACAAAATCCCCCGGAACATAGTCAAAATTTCAAATTTCCAAAAACTATCGAAGTGGACTGAAACTGGAATATGTTTCTGTACTCTTCACTAATTCGACCATAACTCTCTGTAGAAAAACCAATAAGGGTCATATAATAAATTTCTGGAAACCTTACGATATATGTGCCAATGTTGTAATTTAAAATTCTATCAAATTTCTAATATATGTGTATGAAAATCTCTGCTCAAATCAGTCATATACAAAGGAGGCGCCGTCAAAATTTTTCTCAAAAAATCTGTCAACTTTACAAAGTCATATTTCTTAAACAAAATATGATCTTGTAACACCCTAAAAATAAATTGAAAAAAAAGCCTTTGATTTCACCAGCCCAAGGCCCAACTCACGCATAGTGCCTCCCTGCCCAACCCTAAGCACGCTCATACAACACCGCCGCCAGCCACTCGCACCTTGCTGCCACCTCCAGTTCGTGCATGCACCCAGGCAAACTGCGTCCCCTTCTCTCTCATGCACGGGACCCACCAGTCAGTCGCGATCCCCTTCTTCCACGCTCACACGCGCACAATCTGTGGGAGTCGGCCATTACGCCGCAAATCTCGTCACCCTCATCGATTTCCTTCCAAAGCGAAATCACCCCTGCATAAGCTGCCACCTGCCTCCTCTACGAGGGTTTTCCCTCGTCCAGTTTCCCTGTCCAGAGCACCGCCGCCCTTCTCCTCTCGGTAGGCTGCCGCCGCGCGATTTACCCCACTGCACCGTCGCCCTTCGATCGTTCTCACGCCTCCCTATCCTTCACAGGGTCACAGGGGAGCCTCCCGGGCCTTCTCCGTCGCGGGTGGTTGCTGGAAGACCCGCCCCCATCGAGATCCAGTATGCCGCCTCGCTGTCGCCCCCGTTCCGATGTCTCCCTTCGATTTCCCCTCGAGCTAAACCTCCAGTTGACCCCGTTGTGCTCCAGAACGCGTTCCCAACACGAATCAACGCCGCAAATCAGAATCATGTCAAGCCTTGGTAAGTCCCTCCACCCTCACCGTTGTTTCAATGTGCACGCTTGATTTCCCATCGAGATAACCCTCCCATATCACTCTACATGCCCTGGGACACCTCCCCAACATGGCGTCGCCGAGGAAACGCCATGGAGACGCCGTCTCACCGACGCTCGACGCCGGACATCGCCCCTCCGCGTGGCTGCTCCCTTTCCGCGCTTCTTCGGACCTCAAAACACCGCTAGGTGAGTTCATGATACCCTCCTCCCTCGTTTCCCGTAGACACCGTTGAGGGTTAGCCTCGAAATAAAGCCTCCGGCGAGCTCACTGCACGCCATCAATGGCGGTGCTGCTTCCTGGACAGAGAAGGAAGAAGCACCATTGCTTTGTGTCTCCCAGGCCGTTGGATCAAGCATGTATGGCCAAGATTAGATCAAGTATACCCCTTCACCTTAATAAAATCTGGGCCCTTCTCTTTATATCCAACGCCCCAGGTTGCATACCCCTTCGTCATTCTAATCTCATGCGCCCATTTAGGATCCGACGGTTAAGAATTAAATAGCAGCTCACCCCATCACAGATTTGCTCCTAGACCCCTGTACTTCTGTATCTATTTTCGCATAGGCCCTCGAAGTTGACTGTTTAGCATTTTGGCCCTGCCAGTAGTTCGATTTTCACATATAAGTCTCTGTATAGCTCTGTTCTTACCAAAATAGCCCCTGGTAGTTTTAATAAATATGTTTTAGCCCGTAGATTTTACCAGAACACGCATAGAGACCCTGATTTATATTGAAACCCCATACAGCCTAGTAGAAGTTGCTGTTTTGCACACCAATGCCTATAAGAAAACATTTAACAATACATGTTTTTATGTTGTATTTATTTAATACTTAGAACCTGTTAAAAATCACATATGAGCTCTCTAGTTAAGTAAAAATTAGCAGTAAAATCCTAAAGTCCTATATAAAATATATTTCAACATTTAGAGTTCAATAAAACTAATGGGAACCATAATAAATAAAATATGCAAAATGGGTTGATCCAAGTAATTATTTAATTTGCATATAAAATAATAATTAATTGGGTAATGTACAGTAGATGTGTTTGTCACCTTAATAAATATTATAAATACATTATTTAAGTTATATAATTTAATATAACATGTTTAATTGTCAATAACTCTGATTTAAGTTGTTTTAGTGCGTTAGCTCGTTCCGACGTAAAATAACCACGTGGTAGGTTTCATAACGTGTGTTTGTATTGTTATTGAATTCTTCTATTTCTCTCTTTCAACGGTAGTTTACACGAGTTCGCGACGAGAAGAAGAAGCAACGCAAAGACCTTGAAGACTGAGCAACTATATGAGAAAAAGGCAAGTGCCCTTGACCATCTTGCACCTTTTTAAGGATTTAGTTAGTTGCATGCTTAATTAATGTGAATCCCATTTTATTTACCGTTCCATATAATTCCTTGTCGCTCGGGAAGGAAAGGGTGGTACTTGGGATATTTATTTACGCTTAGCCATGCATATTAGATGGGGGAAACATTGAACATATATGCCACCTATGATTTATGATTATTTATTGAGATATAGAAAATGAATTGTAGTGGATAGGAATCTGGCGGATTGGTTTGAATGGTATGGTGCAGTACGCACGAGACTCGGGATTGGAGTTTGGACCTCGCCGGATTCTAAGGACCGGTTTATGGATGAAGTCACTAAGCTTTATAGTATCGCCACAAGACTGAGTATGGGGCGGCTTGGTCAATTAATTAGGCCTCTCCCGGCGTAGTATTGGTGATTGGAAAGTGTGGGGAATTGGTTCAGGGTGTACTGCCTTGGGATCCGCATGGCTCAAGAGGGGGCAACTGGGGTGTTGAGACGCGGTGTAGCGGCTCACACTTTTGTACAGGGGTGAAACCTCAGAGGGCTAGTACGCGTCGGGAGAACCTTTGTAAAGACCTCGTAGTGATCTCCTGGCCACACACCTACGGAAGTGTGTATTGTGGTTGGCCGTCACTAGCATCAGGGAGGTTTACTTAGTCCACCTGGCAACAGGGGATGAAATCACGGCTTGTGGGTAAAGGATACATTCTCTGCAGAGATTGGAAAACTGTCATGACAGCCGTGCTCACGGACAAGAGCGGCTTGGTGCTGAATTCATAATTAGACGATGGTTGAGATGATGGTTGGGATGATACTTGGGAATGATATTGATATTATTACATTATTATCATTGTTATGGTTGAGATTATTCACTTAGATGTAGGTTGCTAATGAAAGCTAAGGATAGGTTTAATGCTTAGTGCTTAAGCCACTATCAGCCTTTCTTTTTGGTTGACCTTCATGTCATTTATTTCCCACACTTGTTGAGTACCACGGGATGGTAGTCACACTTGCTTTGTTGTACTTTTTTTTTATAAATGTTGTTCAGTGAAGAGAAGATTCAACGAAGACAAGTTTCTATTGAAGACGATAAGTAGAAGGTCGCGTTGCTGCCTGTCGATTTGCCTGTTGTTGCTATAGAGTTTTTGCTTTTCCACTACTATTCAAAACTCTTTTGAAAGGTATAAATATTGTTTCCATGCGATATAGAACTGTTTATCACTACTTGTCGTACATGTATGGTGAAACTGATCCTGGCATACATGTATTTTGCAGCTGGTTTTATGCTTAATAAAACTGGGTGTGACAGATCTTGGGGAAAATAAATACTTTATGGAAAAGTCTTGAAGTTAAATACAACTTTGTTATTCAACTCCAGTCATGATTTTGCACCTAACTAGATCAAAATGTCGATTGAGTCCAGACTGATCACTTTTTGACACAAATTTTATCGGTTTGAAATAATTTGGATTTGTTGCGAATTTGGTTATCGATTTCGCTTCCATGAGTTTCATAACAGTCCATTTGTTAAGAATCAACATGTTACCACTGTATATGAGATTCGACTCAACCAAATCTCATTTCTATCGATGGCCATGTTTGTATCATATTGAAAGATTAGTGGGTGTGTACGAATGATAACGCGCATGACATCTCGTTGTGACCAACGATAGTTGAAATGAACTGCCATCCATAGAGTCCATTATTTTGGAACTCACTATTGTGAAGTTGGTTTAGGGATAATGTATCTTGTATAATATTTACTCTTTATCAATATATGTTATGTTATATGAGTTTGTTATCTTTACTGACACTAGTGTTTTTTATGTTATCTTGCAACATCAAGTCTCATGGTGGATTCATGGTTGTGGTGTGAGGATCGGAGTCTCAACATTCCAAGAATCACATTGGGTGGTGCTGTGCGATGCGACACCCAACAGCACAGACAAAAAGACAATATAAATATACAAAGTTTTCATTTCATAATAAAATATTATTGACAACATAGTGTACAACAGCGGTACACATGCAGCGGAAAGTACATACTCACACTCTCAACCTATCTATGCACAAGAGAAGCCATCCATGCATGCGGATGCTTCTCATAGCAACATGGCAAACATATTGCAGCTGCTTGGTATCATGTGAGAGATACTTCTCGACAACTCAAGATCTCACGAACAATCCTTAATAGCAGCAATATAAGAAAACCTGAAAAACCACAAATAAATCAATCGTGAGCATAATGGCTCAACAAGACTTAACCGTCTTCACTAAATATGGAACTCTACATGCTTGAGACATACTCCCTCCGGTGTACAAAAAATTGTCGGACATGTTTCCGCATACCAAGGAAGCATTAAATACATTTCTTTCTTTTACAATACAACTCTCCTTAGTGGTTTGAGTGGTCTTCTTCACGTTTTTCCAGCCAATCTGATGCAGGTTCGATTCCTAGTTACACGCTACCCCATTTTTTACACTATTTTTCATGGCATGCAGTGTAAAACGACAATTTTTTGTGCACTCTTGGCTCTAGTGTAGAACGACAATATTTTGTACACCGGAGGGAGTATAATATAGTAAAGCAGAATTGCATAAAGTACTCGCCTAATAGTAAATCATTATTTCCATTTTAAAGTGGTCCATGACATTTTATGGGCATGGCACATCATGAATGTAAAATCCCACTACGAGGTATTCAAGTCAAGAGTAGACATTTGGAATTCTGAAAATTCACTTCCTTGACTAGAATGTAAATCGACTTATGGAACTTAAATCCCAACCTAATATTCAATTTAAAAATATAATCTAGGCCAAAAGTCCAATTGCCAGCCACTAAAGTATTATTAATACTTGATCAAATGTACGTGCAAAAAACTTTACCAACTTTGATGCAATGTGAATTATGTAAAACTACAATTCAAAGTCAGAACCTAGATTCAAACTCAAAAGATCAGTTCAACTTGGATTAAGCAAGATCAGGATTTATTTAAGGTGCAAAAAATTATATATTGACTGCATACTAATGTTGAAATTGGGAGCAGTAAAATTGCAGAAGAATTCAACCATTATGTTTGTCATATTCAAATTAGTCAACATGTAAATTTTGAGGATTCTTAGACTTCGTTTGCTATTATGAACTTCATTTCGAAGTGTGCAGCATAGTCATGTCTATGACAGGTGGGGCCCACCAGTAAGAAGGCCTCACCAGTCAGCCTTATCAACACCAAGCCATGGGCCTCTGTTTCCTAGCGCTTGCCTCCACCGGTGGACCATATACCCTTCGTTCTTAGGGAATAACTACGGTGCAATCTCCGATTTTGTGGAAGCATGCAATCTTCACATCTCAACCGTTTCCTACCAATCTAAAGGTGGCTGCTGTGATCAGGAATGGACTTGTGGTCATTGGTGTGGATGACTCAAACACCAACGCGTGTCCCCTTGGAGAATACTTAAGGTCAAAGAACATGAAGATTGGTGTCATTGGCTGCCCAAACACTATTGATGATGAGAGCAAAAAGGTGGAAATCTGTAAGGTCAAAGGTACTAGTGGCCATTGGAATATCTCTATGGATGGAGTCCCTGAACATGATGCTGGTGCTTTGTCGAATCTGCCTTTTGATGACAAAATTATGTGACATGCAAGCCGGATGTTTCATGATTCGAATCACCGTCGCCCGCGGAAGGGAGCATGTTTGTTCACTGCGCTGTGACGTAGTAGCAACTGAAACTATGTGGAACCTGTTATATGATTAAGAACCTTGGTTGAAGTAGCTGATAGGAGAATTAAAATTATGATTTTAAGTAATTAACTTGCTACAGCCTGTGTAACCTTGGGCCCTGCAACATCGTGGATAAAGTGTTTCTTGTTGGATTGTGAAGTTCATGATGTTGCCATGCCCAAGGCCTTCACATGCTATTATATACCTGAAACAAAGATCTACTAATAGTGACATTTATTTACTGCAGTTTAAATTCAAGTCTTACGTTCCTAGCATGTTGTGTTTCATGTTCTTAGGAAAGACGGTTAAGTCTTGATGAGCCTTGTGCTTACTGTTGCATTTATACGAGTTTTGCAGATATATAGCTATGACAGGTTTCTAGGCATTACCCTCCTCGGGGTATATAGCCAAATGGAAGCTCTGGATGCCACTGCTTGCTTCTGTGATGCTAGAGTAGAGTATCTGCGGTCTAGATACAACCGCTACTGCTGTAGTATAGGATCGAGATAGTATTATGAAGACTTCCGCTGATGTAAGCACTTTTATATAAAACTTTGTAAAAAATGTAAGTTGCTCCCTTATGTTATGAGTTCTTTGTTCTTTTCTATGTTGTGCTATTGACTGTCTTATCGCACGACACTACTCAATGTGATTCATGGTTGTCGGGACCCTGGTCCTCATACTATGGTATCAGAGCAATATTGGGAATAGCGCATCTGAAAGGAACGTATTGTGTAAACTATAGACTTACGAGTCAAGATTCATTATTAGGCCCACATAAGGACTGATATTAGCATAATTACTTAAGGTGGTGAGTTAACATACTTGTTATTATATTCAGTAACGACGTTTCAACGTCAGGTAATGTGAAATCCCACTTCTTGTGCTATCAAATCAATGATCTCTGTTCAAATATATCCTTGTTGTTCAGATCAGTTCCATAATTGATCAATCATGTTTCTACAATCTAATCAAACTTATCACTTGATTTCAAATTTTGTCATCACAAAAGGTGATCCAAACTGCTGTTGCAAATTTCAACTTCTGATCTGTCAATTTAAAAATGTGAGTCCACCATTGGACTCCCTATCATGCAAACTGTACCCCTGCCAAGTTTCATAATTTTTGGAGGCCAAATACTATTTAATTTAATGGGTGCAGTGAAACCCAATTGAATTCTAGTTAAAATTTGAATTCGAATGTAACTTGAACAAGTAAGGATTTAAACTGCCAAATCAAATTCCACATATTTGAATTAGCATTCCAGTGAAATATTTAGGTTGTTGGACACAAGCTGGTAGAGGAATTAAACAACAGAGAAGAGAAGAAAACTGTCTTGGTGGGACCCACCTGGCAGTAGCACAAAAACCTCAACCGACTCTGTTTCCTCCCTGTCTGCAGCAGCTCACGGCTTACCACCAAGACAAGCTGCATGTGCCATCTCCTGAGCACCCAACCTGGACAAAAGCATGCCCAAGGCTCCTCCTTATCCTCCTCTAAGCTCCAAAGTCGAGCACTATGCCTTTGCCTCACTCCCTTCGCACAGAACCTTGCCTCCCAGCGAGTTCTACTCCCAACTGAAATCCAGTGAGAACATCTGGGTTGAATAATTTCCTTTGAGCTTTACCCATCCTCATAGTCTTGCACAGCTCGCTGGTCAGTTTCGTGCGCAGCTCGAGCCTCCCTGATGCCAACCGAAGTGAAACAGTGGTTGTCGCCTTATGGCACCATAATGAGTGTTAAGTAAATTGCGAGCCTTATGCAGGTACACTAATCGTGTTATCGTACTGTGCTTAGATAACGTTTGTGAGTTTATAGTGCCACCGATTTAGACGTATATGCCGGTATAACTGGTTGGGATTTTCACATTTGTGAGGTACGTAGTACCGACATATATCCCATCGATGCATTAATGAAGTTGCTGTAAAATGGAACCACGAAGATGTAAGAATTAATATATTAGTTATTGAGCTCTGATTTTTAGCTAAGTTTTCAAGATTGGAGTAGGTTTTGAACTCACAAGATTCAAAAATAGAGTGTCCTATTCTGTCAGAAAAAGACTTGACTTTAAAAAACCATAGCTCCCAGCAGAAAACTCTAATGAAGATGTATCTTACATGGATTTAAAGTTTATGAAGTCCCAACTGTTATGTTCAATGCCAGATCTTACTTCCCCTCTAACATGTTCAAAATTTCAAAGTTCCAATATCTTCCAAACTGGACAGAAACTTGAACCCTCTCTGGACTCCTTACTGTTTTGACCATATCTCACTCTAGAAAAATTGAACCGGGTCATGGAAGACCTTCATGTCAAACATGGATGCTGGGGGCCACCCCCACAGTCAGTTTATCATCAAGAAACTTGCATGTTGGGGGACGCATCCGCTCATCACTGAGACTTTGTTGGTTTGTGTGGAGGTGAACCGCCTGCATCATCGGAAGCCTAGATGGAGTTGGAGGACAGAAATCGAAGTATACCTGCAAGGTTCTTCCCAACCACTACCGGGGACGCACGATGGGGGGTTAAGGTACACCAGCACACCCAGACTGTTCGTGTACCCGGCTAGCCGTGTAGCTTTGTTCGAACCTCCGTTTAGCTCCCTAGATGGTTCCTTTTATCCTCAAACCCTCGACAGAACATCCTTCTTGTCAAACATGCATGCCGGGGGCCGCACCTGCAGTCAGTTTCTAATCAAGAAACTTACATGCCACTCATCACCGAGGTTTTGCTAGTTTGTCTAGTGGTGAACCGCCTGAGTCATCGAAAGCCTAGATGGAGTTGGAGGACAGGAATTAGGGCATAACTGCTAGACTCTTCCCAACCACCACCGGGGACACACGACGGGGGGTTAAGGTACACTGGCACAACCAAATTGTACGTGTACCCGGTCAGCCAAGTAGCTTCTTTGAACCTCCGACTGGCTGCCTAGATGGTATACCTTTTATCCTCAAACCCTCGAGAGAACATCCTTACTGTCAAACATGCATGCCGGGGGCCGCCCCCGTAGTTAGTTTCTTATCAAAGAACATGCATGCCGCTCATCACGGAGGCTTTGTTGGTTTGTCTGGTGTAGAACCGCTTGCATCATCAGAAACATAGAAGGAGTTGGAGGACAGGAATCGGAGCATACTGACAAGGCTCTTCCCAACCACCACCGGGGACGCACGACGAGGGTTAAGGTACACCGACACACCCATACCGTACGTGTACCCGGCCAGCCGTGTAGCTTCGTTCGAACCTCCGTCTGGATCCCTAGATGGTACCTTCTATCCTCAAACCCTTTAGGGTACATCGTCATTACAGCACGCCTGGCTGAACTTGGAACTCCTCCGAGATCTCCTTCCGAAATCCCATCGATTAGTCGGGAAGCCCGCATCGACCACATTAGCCACCGCACACCCATGTCTGAACAGAGCGACCGAATGCGGAAGGATGAGGGTGAAAGGAGAAAAGGGAGATCAAGAACACACGCAATCAGTAGACGTGGCTAAAAGAAGGGGCAACATGATGAAAGGGAAGACAATATCACAAGGAAGGAGGCCGTGTCCAGCCATTTATATCCGCAGCCGGACGTGGCTTCTCTCCTCCCATGTGTGCTCCCGTTGACTTGTAATATTTTTATTGGTTGTGAAAATGTGGATATTAGACTAGAAATAAATGAAGAGAGGAATAAAGTATGACACATCAGCGGGACCATGCATGGGAGGTGTCGGAGTCTGGTTCCGACAATTCTCCCGGTACTACTGTTGGTAGCCCACAGAGTTTTAGTTCGGTATTGGGCGCGCATAGATTCAGAACACGATGACAAGTAGACATGAGGATTTACGTGGTTCGAGCCGCCTAAGCATAATACCCTACTCTACGGGGTGTGTAGTTGTTGTATTGAGCGTCTGAGCACTTGTGAGTGTGTGTCAGAGTCGAGTCTGAGAGTGTGCAAGAGTCGAGAGCGAGAGAGAGCCCTGTGTATCGCTCAACCAGTCCTTTTATAGTACAAGGACTGGTCGTTACATCGCTAGCCTGGCCCGACATGTGGCCCTTGAAGTTACTAATGCTTAATACACAATTAATGAGGTTAATTACCCTTAATAGTGTGGTAACGGGCATTGACAGTGCCGTTACTGGTATTAAGGGCCCTCCGATCATGTGTCATTAATATGGTATTAATGACACTTAGTCGGATCTTGAAGTCTTTGATTGTCCCTTGAAGGTCCGAGCCACTGGGGGTCCACCAGTCTGCTTGTTGAAGTCGAAGGTCTGGTGGTTGGACACGTGGAAACTCTGGAGCTTACCATGTGGGACGGGTAGGTCCGGTGTAGTTGTACATGTGCCGGTATCGGAGCTTCCCTCTTTCGGGGGTTAGGTCCTGGGGTGCCGCGCAGGTGTTTAGCCCGGAGCTTTCCCATGTGTGGGACGTAGCTCCGGTTGTAGCATACACGTGGCAACACCAGGACTAACCATAGAAGGGAGGCAGGTCCGGTCTCGTATGACACATGGGGCCTTCGGAGATCTTCAACTCAGACAGGTGAAGTTCCTTTGGTCTTTTTGCAGTCCCAAGGGGTATATGGTACGCTGGGTACCGGTAGTGGCCCCCTGGGCCCACCTCTGGGAGAGACCTTTTGGATGAAGTCATTCTGCCAGAGGTGGGTCCATCTTTTGGTTTTTGAGACGTGTCTTCAAGGGTCTTCTGATGTGCCATTGGTAGTAGTTCACAGTTAAACCATCGCCATGTGGTATATCTAGGATGCGACAGGTGAGATCTGAGCGTTTGGATCTCACGCAATTGAAGGTTGCCGGTTCCCGATACAAAAACCGTATCGGTTCCGCGCGCCCTGTCAGGCCGCCGCCCTCGGGCTTCCCGACTTTCATGATGACAACCATTCGCCTGGGGTAAGGACCTCGACTTGATCGTCGGGGCGGCCTCGGGCCCCCTTGTCATTGGCAGGGTGAAGTTTTTGAACTGTGTCATCGGCTCCTCTGCGGTTTCCATCCAAGCGTTGCGGGGGCTTACTTAAGAAGGAAAGCGTGCACCGTTTGGGGAGTCTTTACGCCTTCATTTGAACTTGCGCTTGAATCCTCCAAACTTTAGCCAGCTTTTCATCTCTTGCCCCGCTGTGCTGTGATGGAGTTGGGTCTTCGCAAGAGCCGCCTTAAGACCGACGGTGATCTGAAGAAGGTCCGGGCCCTCATGGGGTGGTCCAGTGACTCCTTCAATCACCGGGTCCATGCCAGCAAGCTTCCGTTCAAGACGGAGCATGTCGGCGACATGATGTACTTCTCCGCGTGCGCCATGGTGGGACTGATCCCAACCTTCTCCACTTTTCTCTTGATGCTGCTAGACTTCTATGGTCTGTAGCTGTACCACCTTGGCCCCCACTCCATTCTTCTGGTGTCGATCTTTGTTCACTTCTGCGAGATGTGGGTGGGTATTCCCCCTGCGTTGAGCTCTTCTGCACCTTCTTCACCATCCACACCACCGGCAAAAGTGACGAGTATCTCGGCTTCTATTATTTTGTGAAGCGCAAGAAGTGCTCGTACAAGTACTTGCGGTCGTTCCCTTCTAACAAGTGGGACGATTGGAATAAGGATTGGATTGTCATAAAGGTGGAGGAGCATGAGAAGCTGGAGCTGCCCGAAGGCCTCCCCAACATCGACACTGAAGCTTGGAGCGAAGTTCCGGTGCTATCGGACGCCTTCAACCCTGCTCTGACTAGGATCTGCCAATGCGTGGAGGGAGGGATGACTCCTTAGATGGTATTCTGCAACTTCTTGGTAAATATTTGGGCTCCGCTGAAGAAGAGGGAGAAGCTCGCCTGGGCCCTCAACAGCGTGATGGACGACAGCCGAATCGAGACCGGTTTGAAGTCCAACCTGGAAGTTGCAGCTTTGGAGTTTCACCTCATGAAGTTCCGGCACGGCATCAACATCAAGGGTGACGTCTTGACTCCGCCGGCGGCTTTCCTCCCTCTGAAAATAGAGGTGGAGTTCAGCAGGGAGCTCCGGCGGAAGATGCCGGTGCTTGATGACCTCGGTGAAGTTGAGAGGCGTCTGACCACCGGGTTGGCGATCCCCAGAGCTTCTGAGGGTGGTCCCCCTTCCGCCTAGAGACAGAGAGTTAAAGTCGTGGGCAAGGGCAAAGAATTGGCCGAGCCCTCGAGCCGTAAGAGGAAGTTGAAGCACTCTGACGGGAGGTCCGTCAGACTTGCTCCTTCTGCAGTAGCTCCTTCTCCCCAGAGGGGAAGGTCTTCAACAGCGGCAACCACCCCAGCATCGGCATCTCCCCAGGATGCTAGCTCCGGCCATGTGGCTCCGGTACCAGGGTCTGCTGAGGTCTCCAGGTCTGGGTGTCCTTCTTAGTCGAGGGGGGCCTCGACCAAGGTGACGCCGACGGCAGCAGCAAGCACCAGGGAACCTTCCGGAGCTACCACGCCAGTGGCGATAGGGTCCGACCCCGAGCGTTCGGGAAAGAGGTTCCGCGCTAGCTGGAGCGGAAGCCTTCCGAGGTAAATTTCGTTTTTTACCTCAGTTGATTGTTTTTGTTGTAACTGCGTTTTAAGTGTCTTCGTCCTTCATCCACAGGGTACCCAAGAAAGGGGCTGAAGCTCCAGTTCCTGCAGCAGCTGAGGGTGTGCAGGCAGAGGCTCTGGCTCCAATCCCAGCGCCGCCCCAAGTGGTGGCTGAGGTCTCGGCAGCCTCGGCGCAAGCTCTTGTGGTCCTAGACCTCGACTCATCCCCTGAAGCTCCCGTGGTAGCGCCGGACCACAGGAATTAAGATGTACCAGCGGCACCAACCTCAGAGGTAGAAGCTTCGGGTTTGTATGCTAAGATGATGGATGCTCCGACCTCTGATCCGGAGGTAGCTGCAGTCCTGGCCCTAGAGCTGAACATTGTTGAAGCCCCGACAGTGGAGCCAGTGGTTGATGAAGCCCCGACTGTAGAGCCGGTGGTTGATGAAGTTCCGGCGGTAGAGCCGGAGGTGCCGGCGCCCGAGCCCATGACGGTCGAAGCGCCAGCACCTGAGCCGACGGTGGAGGAGGCGCCAGCGTCGGAGTCGGAAGTGGCTTCAGCTCTAGCCGAACCTTCAACGCCTGCCCCGGAGGTGGTGGTCCCGGAGGTGCCCGCGCATGAGCCAGGGTGCCAATATGAAGCTGCCAGCCCCCCACCTGAGGGACCAGATGTTGATGACCCGGGGACGCGACTTTCGGACCCAACTCCGGAGGTCAAAACTTCTGTTGCAAGACCTTCCTCGGTGGCGGCCGAGACTATCCCGGAGGGCGGCCCTAGTGCCGTGGAAGCTCAGGGGACCGCTCTTGTAGAGTGGGACCCAATTTTTGTTATGGAGAACCCGCTGGAACCAGCGGAGAGGACCCCGGCAGGTCCGAAGCCGATCCCTCTGTCATTGTCTATTGACAACGCCTGCTCCAGTCTTCGTCAAGTGCAGCTGGCTTTCTACCACGACAGCAAGGCCCTTGAGGAGAAGCGCCAAACCCTTAGGAGGTGTCGCAACCGGCTCCAATTTGAGACCAAGCTGGCGCAAACCAGGCTAGCTGACGACAGGGAGTGGGTGAAGAAGGAGAAGGCCCAGATGGAGTACTGGGGCCAGCTTCTGGACGAGAGGGAAAGCATGGTGCGATCCCTCGACAACCAGTCTCGAGCCATCCATGAACAGGCTGTAGCTGCTAATAATGCAGCGAATGATCGCGAAGAGAGGCTTAGTGCCATCCACGACAGCCTTGTCAAGCGTCAAGAGGCTCTTGAGGAACGGGAGAAAAAGCTCGAAGGTGAGGAGCAAAAACTCCTGGAGCTGCGGGATGACCTCGTGAAGAGGGAGGAGGATCTCACTCAGAGGCTGACTTTGAGTGACAAGAGTCTTGCGGAGCACACCAAGAAACTGGAGGAGCGCTGCGAGAAAGAGGAGAAGAAGGCCTGGCAGCAAGGACAGGACCTCCACAAGAGGGAGGATGAAATTGCTGCCAGGGAGAAGAAGGTGCGATGCCGGGAGAAGGACCTGGTCGACCGCCGGAACAAGATCCACCTCCAGAAGGACGATCT
Organism: Tuctoria greenei; assembly: GCA_036927565.1. Lineage (NCBI taxonomy): Eukaryota > Viridiplantae > Streptophyta > Magnoliopsida > Poales > Poaceae > Tuctoria > Tuctoria greenei. Next base: position 131,510,746 of record JAYESD010000001.1, on the reverse strand, counting down.
CAGTAAGCTCGAAAGGCGGGTTGCTAAAAAGATTCAGCAGTACGCCAAAGAGGTTGAGTGCCTTGCCCGGGATAATTCGGAGCTTGCGGCGACCAGAAGATCCCTGGAAGAGATGCGAGGCTTGAGGGATGTGGAGTCCCAACAAGTTTGGGACTTCTTGGGCAAAGCCAATGATGCGCTGACGCCGATGGGTTTTAGTCCCGTGCGTCCGGATGATCCGGAGCCAGAGCTGGACCAAGCGTTGCAGGCGTTGAGCTCGGCTGGCAACAAACTCACCAAGATGGGTGATGTCATCATGGACCAGCTAGAAACCAAGGGACAATCCCTAGCGAAGAACGTCACAGAGTTCATGCTGACGTGCTACACAAGTCGGGACGCTCACTTCCCACTGGACCCGGTGCTTGAAGGCCCCATCGACGGAGAGGGAGAAGCTGTCAAAGCCAGCGTGTCAGAGGTTGCCCAGAAGGTCGCCTCGTTCTTCCATAGGGTCTAAGATTCTCTCTTTGTAGCCCCCGCTTGTATTCTCTCTTCTTTTTCTCCAATTTTGTAATCTCTTGTCTCCAGATGAATGAAATCCAAGTTTTTTATGAATTTCATTTTTTGTCCTCAACATCTTTGTCTCACTTGGCCCCCTGGTAGATGTACACAATTTGATTGTGAACATGTACCAAGAGGATGTAGCACTTTGTTGAAGACTTGCGCGCTTTCAAACTTGTAGTTTTTAGGTCCGAAGTCGCCAATAGAAGGGGCCCCCTGAGGTTGTTGGAGCTTAGTAGTTCTGGCAGTGACCCTTGTCAACACTTAGAGCACTGACGATTAGTCCTCTAGAGTTGTCGGAGCTTTGTAGCTCCGGCAGCGACCACTGTCAACTCGCGGTGCATTGACAACAAACCCCACTGGGGAGTCTTCCCACCATCTTTTCTTCACGTTGACAGTTGGCCCCCTGGATTTGCCAGAACTTTGTAGCTCCGGCGATGTCTACTATCAATGTTTGGAACATCGACAGTAGACCATCTTAGGGGGTGTCGAAGCTTTGATAGCTCCGGCTTCATCCACCATCATCATGAGATCATTATTTTTCTTGCACACTGAAGTCAAGAAAAACAGGAAAATCTATTTCATATCTATAACTCATTTGCGGCTTACTATTCTTGAAAGAAATTTTTAGGTCGAACGCAACTATTCATAAAATCAAGTGCAATGGCTTGTTTTCTCCAGGTCTGATCGTTTCTGGACTCACCTTACTTCGGCCTGCCGGGGTAGGTAGAGTTGCATACTTAGGGTGCAGGACCAGGCTAAGTCGATAGCACACTCCGGACCTAGATTGGCTTGGCGGCATACAAACGAGTAGACCATTAACAATATTTAGACCCGAAAGAATTGACAATGCAACTTGAATTATATATGAATTGGTCGAGCTAAAGTTTCTTAAGAATTGCACAACTTTGTTATAGACAAGAAAGAGAGAAATAAAAAATATTGAGCCTGTACAAAATAAATGCACGTGGAGTCTGTTTTCACACAATGATGTCTTTCATTATAGGTCCGGGGTACAGGGGAAACAAGTACACTCTTAGGGTACGGAACCAGGCTAAGTGTGTTTCGTTTCTCGTTTGACCCAAGGTAGCTAGCTACACTTTTATTTCTGAGACTGTGACAAGTGTTGCCTGAACTTTGCGGACCTTCCTGGGAAGGTCCGCCTGTTCTCCCGAAGGAGCTACTCGACTCTGTACAATGACTCTATAACATACATCTCATGTAACTACAGACTCACCTCCGTGATATTAAGTGTAGAACTTACATGGGTGCTCAATGTTCCAAGGATTAGGGAGTGGTCTGACATCCTCAGTTGCCAAGTGAACGCATCCGAGACGGGATACTTTGATCACTCGGAAGGGTCCTTCCCAGCTGGGGGAGAGTTTGTTTAACCCTTCTCGAGTTTGTATTCTCCGTAGCACTAGATCGCCTTCCTTGAGCCGTCGGCTATGAACATGCCTTTGGTGATAGCGCCGAAGAGCTTGGCGGTATCGGGCATCGTCGAAGATCCGGACCCGGAGCGACCCCAAGGTGATTTCTGGAGGAAGGACTGCTTCATCTTCGTACACCAGGAAGAAGGGTGTCTCTCCAGTTTACCGGTTTGGAGTTGTCCTGTTGGCCCACAGTGTGGGCGGAAGCTCTTCAATCTAGTTGGCTCCATGTTTTTTCAGGCGCTCATATGTGCGCGTCTTGAGTCCTTTTAGGATTTCTGCATTTGCTCTCTCAGCTTGGCCATTGCTTGTCGGGTGAGCTACAAAAGCATAGCTGACCTGAATGTCGAGGTCTTCGCAATATCCTTGGAATGCAGAGCTTGTGAATTGGGTCCCGTTATCAGTTATGATCTTGTTTGGGACTCCAAATCTGCATATGATGGACTGCATAAAGTTGATAGCTGATTGCTTGTTTATTGGAACAACTGGAGTTGCTTCCGGCCATTTGGTGAACTTGTCAATGGCAACGTACAGGAACTTGTAACCTCCAACGGCTCTTGGGAAAGGTCCCAAGATATCCATCCCCCACACAGCGAAGGGCCATGTAGGAGGTATCATTTGTAGAGGTTGAGCTGGTGTGTGGATTTTCTTTGCATGGAACTTGCATGCTTCGCATTTCTTCACTAGCTCAGTTGCATCCTGGAGTGCTGTAGGCCTGTAGAAGCCATGCCGGAAGGCTTTACTGACCAGCGTGCGGGAAGATGCATGGTTCCCACACTTGCCTCCATGGATTTCTGCAAGGAGCTTGCAACCTTCTTCCCTTGTAATGCACCGCATTAGGACGCCGTTGGCACCACGCCGGTAGAGATCCCCTTCTACCGGTGTATATCTTTTAGCCAATCTGACTAACCGGTCAGCGGATACATTATCTTCACGAAGGAAATGGTCTTTCAAGTAGCTCTGGATCTCCGAGATCCATGCATCGGAGCTAACTTGAGGATTTGAGTCTTGCGTGCTGGGTTGCTCGGAGCTTCTGACAGCACCTACGACCCTTGATGGATGCCATGGTAATAGGGCCATTGGGACCGCCAGCTTCGAGGTGCTGGTCTCGCCCCCTTTGTTCAGTTCGGCAGGCTGAGTTGTTGGTCTTGACAATCTCCGGACGAAGGTTCCGTCGGAAGCCGGAGCTCCAGTTGAAGCTTTCGTTGAGTGTTCGTCGGCTTCAGCGTTGTTGAGACGCTGGACATGGAAAAGATCTAGGACGTCGAAGTCCATCTGAAGCTTTTGGACTTCAAGTAGGTATGCAACTAGTTGAGGGTTATTGCAGCAACATTCACCTTTGACTTGTTTTACAACAAGTTGTGAATCACCCTTTACTAACAGCTGCTTGACACCATACGATAGCGCCACCTTGAGCCCATAGATTAGTGCTTCAAACTCCGCCATGTTGTTGGTCGCCTTGAAGTCAAGGTGAACCATGTATTTGACCTTCTCCCCGGTTGGAGCGAGGAGAAGGACTCCAGCTCTGGCCCCCTGCTTCTGCACGGAGCTGTCGAAGTAGAGAGTCCAGTGAGGCTCGGTGAAGACCGGAACCTTGGGTTCCAGCTTCTGCTCACTGGGGCCCCAAGGATTTGATGGAGAAGGGGTCCATTCCGCCACGAAGTCCGCCAGTGCTTGACTCTTGATCGCTTGTCTTGGGACGAATTCAAGATTGAACTCAGCCAATTTTGCTGCCCACTTTGCAATGTTCCCGGTAGAATTGGGGTTATGCAAGATTGCACGCAGTGGATAAGAAGTTACCTCTGAAATCTTGTGAGCTTGGAAGTAGTGTCAGAGCTTCCTAGAAGCAATAAGAACTGCGTAGAGCAGCTTATGCACCTCCAGGAACCGAGTCTGGCGTCATGGAGTACTTCGATGATGAAGTACACTGGACATTGGACTCTCCGGACCCTCTCGAAGGGGCCCGGAGCTTCCTCCTCATCAACCCGGACCCTCCCGGAGGAGCCCGGACCTTGTTCGGGGACCTCCAGGTTCCTACTGGAGGAACCCGGAGCTTCTTCTGAAGTGATCCGGATCTTCTCGGAGGGGTTCGAATTTTCTGGTTCAGCAGCAGTGACTCCTTCATTTGAAGGAGATGGATCCTCCGGCGTGTCGCCTTGAGGATCAGGGTCTGGGAGCTGGGACCTAGACTCACATTCAGGTAGCTCTGGACCCTCCCGAAGGGGTCTGAATTCCTGAACTGGAGATGGTTCTAGTCTTTCCGCAACCAGGACCATGCTGACAACTTCTTCAGTTGCCGAAATGTAAAGTAGAAGTGGCTCACTAGGATTCGGAGCTACCAAGGTTGGTAGAGTGGTGAGGAGCTGCTTCATCTCCTGGAATGCCTTTTCTGCTTCTTCAAACCATTGGAATGGTCTGGACTTCCTCAACAACTTGAATAAGGGTAGCGCCCGCTCTGCCAGTCTTGAGATGAACCGACTGAGGGCAGGTAGACATCCAGTTAGCTTCTGGACATCCTTGATGCGGGCTGGTGGCCGCATGTCTTCAATAGCTTTAATCTTCACTGGATTTGCTTCTATCCCTCGGTGGTTCACCAGGAATCCAAGAAGCTTTCCGGAGCTGTCGGTGGTTTTGATCCGGCAGATCTCCCGACACTACTAAAGTGTTAGAGGAGTTTGAGGTTCGGTATGGGCGTGCGGAGATTCCAGAAGGTGAGATGACGAGTGACACAAGGGACACGAAGATTTACATGGTTCGGGCCGCCTGAGCGTAATACCCTACTCCATGGGGTGTGTTGGTGTTGTATTTAAGGTATGAGCTCAACGTCAGTTGAGAGTGTAAAGTCAGCGTGTCTCCGGAGAGTGTGTCTGGAGAGTGTCTCTAGCGCGTGTCCTATGTATCGTCGGCCTGTCCTTTTATAGTACAGGGCAGGCCGTTACAAGTTAGCCTGGCTCGACATGTGGCCCCGGCAGTTATTGATATTGATACACATTCAACACGTTTAATTGCCCTTAATGACCGAGTTATGGGCTTTGACAGCACCGTTACTGGTAATTAAGGTTGTCCGATCATGCGTCATTAATATAGTATTAATGACACTTGATCGGGTCTTGAAGTCCTTGATTCCCCTTTGAAGATCCGGAGCCGTTGTGGAGTCTTCCGGAGGTTAGAGGCTGAAGATCCGACGGTTGGACACGTGGCAGCGCTGGAGCTCACTGTGGGGAACAGATGGGTCCGGTGTTACCCGACACATGTCAGTTCTGGAGCTTCCCTCGATCTGGGGTTAGGTCCGGGGGTGCCATTTTGGTACATAGCCCGGAGCTTCCCCATTGTGGGCGATAGCTCCGATTTGATAGTACACGTGGCGACCCTGGGACTAACCATGTTGGAGTTGGGTCTCCGCGAGAGTCGTTTGAAGACTGAAGGTGACCTGAAGAAGGTCCGGGCCCTCATGGGATGGTCCCCGGACTTCTTTAATCACCTGGTCCGCGCCGGAGGAGAGCTCCCGTTCGAGAAGGAGCACGCCGGCGAAATGGTGTACTTCTCTTCATACGCCATGGTGGGGTTGATCCCACCTTTTTCCTCCTTTTTCTTGATGCTGCTAGACTTTTATGGTGTGCAACTATACCACCTTGGCCCCCACTCCATTCTTCTTGTGTCCGTCTCCGTCCACTTCTGTGAGATGTGGGTGGGCATCCCCCCTGCATTGAACTCTTTCGGACCTTCTTCACCGTTAATACCACCGGTAGGAGCAATGAGTACCTTGGCTTCTACTACTTCGTGAAGCGCAAGAAGTGCTCATTCAAGTACCTCCGGTCGTTTCCCTCTAGAAAGTGGGATGATTGGAAGAAGGACTTGATAGTCATCCGGGTGGAGGAGCACGAGAAGCTGGAGCTGCCCGAAGGCCTCCCCAACATCGACACTACAGTTTGGAGTGAAGCTCCGGTGCTGGCGGAAGCCTTCAACCCTGCTCTGACCAGGATCCGCCAGTGCGTGGAGGGAGGATTAACTCCTCAGGCAGTGTTTTGCAACTTCCTGGTCAACAGGTGGGCACCACTGAAGAGGAGAGGAAAACTCGCTTGGGCCCTCAACAGTGTGTTGGACGACGACCGGGTCGAGACCGGGCTGAAGTCCAACATGTCGGGGACGACCTTGGAGTTCCATCTCAAGAAGTTCCAGCACGACATCGACGTCGTGGGTGACGACTTGACTCCGCCATCAGCTTTTCTCCCTCTGAACATGGAAGTAGAGTTTAGCAGGGAGCTCCGGCGGAAGATGCCTGTGCTTGACGATCTTGGTGTCGTCGAGAGAAGATCGACCTCCAGGGTGGTGATCCCTGGTGCTTCCAAAGGGGGCTCCGACCCTGCCCCGAAGCCAAGGATCGAAGTCGTCGGCAAGGGCAAGGAGCTGGCAGACGAACCCTTGAGCCGGAAGAGGAAGATGCAACATGCCGACGGAAGGTCCATCAGGCCTGCCACATCTGCATCAGCTCCTTCTCCCCGGAGGGGGAGGTCTTCTACAACTGCGGCGGTTGTTCCCGCAGCGGCGTCCTCCCGGGGTGCTAGCTCTGGGCATGAGACTTCAGCACCAGGGCCGGTTGAGGCCTCTAGGTCTGGAGGTCCATCCCGGTCGAGCGGGGCCTTGACTAAGGAAATGCCCGTGGCTGCGACGAGTTCCGGGGGGCCTTCCGGGGCTTCCACGCCGGTGGCGGCTATGGTCAGCCCTGAACGTCCGGGAAAGAGGTTCCGCGCAAGCTGGTGCGGAAGCCTCTTGAGGTAATTTTTAATCTTTACCTCAGACAGTTGTTTTTTTTGTAGTAACTGTTTTTTAAATTTCTTCATCCTTCATCTGCAGTGTTCCCAAGAAGAGGAGTGAGGCTCCACCCTCAGCCACAACAGCTGAAGTTGTGAGGGCAGAAGCCTCTGCTCCTGTCCCATTGCCGCCCAAAGTGGTGGCTGAAGCTGCGGCAGCTCCGGCGCCAGCTGTTGTGGTCATGGACCTCGACTCATCCCCCGAGACTCCCGTGGTAGCGCGGACCACGGGAGAGAAGATGCGCCAGCGGCACCTGCCCCGCAAGTTGAAGCTCCGGGTTTGGGTGTTGAGATGATGGAAGCTTCGGCCGTTGAGCCGGAGGAAGCAATAATTCCGGCCCCAGAGCCGGAAATTGTCGAAGCCCTGGCGGTTGAGCCGGAGGTAATTGAAGTCCCGGCGTGTGCGCCGGATGTTGAGGAAGTCCCGGCGGTTGGGCCGGCTACCTCTAAAGCACCGGCCATAGAGCCGGTCATTGTTGGAGCTCCGGCCGCAGGGTCGGTTGATGTTGAAGACTTTCCGGCTCCCGAGCCAGTTGTTGTGGAGGCGTCGGCGCTCGAGCCCCCAATGGAGGAGGTGCCCAGGCCGGAGCCAGAAGCAGCCCCTGCTCCGGAAGTGACGACGTCGGAGGTACCCGCGGCTGAGCCGGAGTGCCCTGGTGAAGTCGCTGGCCCCCTACCTTAGGGGGCAAATGAAGACCTGGCGACGGGGCCTTCAGAACCACTTCCGGAGGTCAGAACTTCATCAGCGGGACCCTCCTCGATGGCGACTGAGGCCATCCCGGAGGACGGCCCTAGTGCCATGGAGACTCAGGGGACCACTTTTGTGGAGTGGGACCCAATTTTTGTCAGCGAGAACCCGCTGGAACCAGCGGAGGAGACCCCAGCAGGTCCGGAACCTATCCCGTTGTCATTGTCTATTGACAACGCATGTTCCAGTCTGCATCAAGTTCAACTGGGCTTCTTCCACGATAGCAAGGCTCTTGAAGAGGAGCGCCAAACCCTTAGGCGGTGGCGTAACCGGCTCTACTTCGAGACCAAGCTGGCACAGTCGAGGATAGCAGATGACAAAGAGTGGATCAAGCGGGAGAAGGTCCGCCTGGAATACTGGGGCAAATTATTGGATGACAGGGAGAGTATGACTTGCGCCCTCGACGCTCAATCTCGGGCCATTTATGAGCAGACCAAAGCAGCTAACAGTGCGGCCGATGAACGCCAAGAAAGGCTTGAGGCCATTAACACTACTCTCATCAAGCGCCGGGAGGCACTTGAGGAGAGGGAGAAAAGGCTCAAAGATGAAGAGCAGAAACTCCTAGAGCTGCGGGATGACGTCTAGAGGAGGGAGGAGGAGCTCACCGAAAAGGTGGCTCTGGCTGACAAGGGCCTCGAAGAGCGCACCAAGAAATTGGAAGAGTGCTGCGCTGAGGAGGAGGAGAAGGCCTGGGTGCGAGGGCAGGAACTCTACGAGCAAGAGTGTGCCATCGCTGTCAAGGAGAAGAAAGTAAGGGGCAGGGAGAAGGACCTGGTTGACCGTCGGAACAAGATCCACCTCCGGGAGGAGGAGCTCAGAAAACTCGAGAAGCGAGTTGCTAAAAAGATTCAGCAAAATGCCAAAGAAGTTGAGCGCCTCGCTCGCGAGAATTCTGAACTGGTGGCGGCCAAAAGATCCTTGGAAGAACTGAAGGGCTTGAGGGCTGCGGACTCCCTACAGGTTTGGGAGTTCCTGGGCAAAGCCAACGACGCGCTGACACCGATGGGCTTCAGTCCCGTGCGTCCGGATGATCCGGAGCCGGACCTGGTGTTGCAGGTGTTGAGCTCGGCGGGTAGCAAACTCTCCAAGGTGGGCGACGTCATCGCGGACCAGTTGGAGGTTGAGGGGCAATCCCTGGCGAAGAACGTCACAGAGTATGTGCTGACGTGCTACACCAGCCGGGATCCCCAATTCCCTCTGGACCCGGTGCTTGAAGGTCCCGTCGATGGAGAAGGTGAAGCCACCCGAGCCAACGTGTCGGTGGTTCCTCAGAAGGTCGCCCAGTTCTTCCATAGGGTCTAGGACTATCTCCGTAGCTCCCACTTGTATTCTCTCTTTTTCTTCCTCAATTTTGTAATCCCTTGTCTCCAGAGGAATGAAATCCCCAAATTTTTGTGAATTTCAATTTCACTTTTTGTCTTCAACACTTTTGTCTTCACTTGGCCCCCTGGTAGATGTACACTATTTGATTGTTAACATGTACCAAGAGGATATTGTGTTTTGTTGAAGACTCATTTGCTTCGAACTTGTAGAGTGTAGGTCTGAAGTCTTCGATAGTGAAGGCCCCCTGAGGTTGCCAGAGCTTAGAAGCTCCGGCATTGTCTATCGTTGGAGCTTAGTAGCTCCAGCAATAGTCCCTATCAATGCGTAGAGCATCGATAGTTAGTCCTCCGGGGTGTCGGAGCTTAGTAGTTCTGGCAGTGACCTTTACCAACATGTAGTTTGTTGGTAGCAGACTCCGCTTGCGGGGTCTTCTCACCATCATTTATTTTGCGTCGACGGCTGGCCCCCCTAGCTTTACCGGAGCTTGGTTGCTCCAGTGATGCTTGTTTTCAATGTTTAACATTGATTACAAGCCAACTAGGGGGAGTCGGAGCTTAGTTAGCTCCGGATTTTCTCCATTAACGTGGAATTTTTATTTTTCCTGCACACTGAAGCCAAGAAAAATGGTAAAATTCGTTTCTTGCCTATAACTTCGTCGCGGCTTACGATTGCCAAGAGAGTTTTAGGTCAAACGCGATTCTGAATACAACCGAATGTGTTGTCTTTTCTTCCAGATCCAATTGTACTTGGACCCGCCTTACTTCGGCCTGCCGGGGTGTAGGTAGAGTGGCGTACTTAGGGTGCTTAACCAGGCTAAGTCGATAGCACACTCCGGACCTAGAGTGGCTTGGCGGCATTCAGGCGAGTGGGCCATGAACAATATTTGGATCCAAAAGAATTGACAATACAGCTCGAATTGTACATGAACTGGTCGAACTAAAATTTCTTAAGAATTGCACAACTTTGTTATAGACAAGAAAGAGAAAAATAAAAATGTTGAGCCTGTAAAAAATAAATGCACGTGGAGTCTGTTTCACATGAAGATGTCTTTCATTATAGGTCCGGGGTACAGGGGAAACGAGTACACTCTTAGGGTACGGAACCAGGCTAAGCGTGTTTAATTTCTCGTTTGACCCAGTATAGCTAGCCACACTTTTAGTCTTGAGACTGCGACAAGTGTTGCATGAACTTTGCGGACCTTCCGGGAAAGGTCTGGCTATTCTCCCGGAGGAACTACCCTACTATGTACAATGACTCTATAACATACACCTCAAGTTACTAAAGACTCACCTCCGTGATATTAAGTGTAGAACTTACGGAGGTGCTCAATGTTCCAAGTATTTGGGAGAGGTGTCCCATCCTCGATAGCCAAGCGAACGCTTCCGGGACGGGATACTTTAATCACTCGGAAGGGTCCCTCCCAGCTGGGAGAGAGTTTGTTTAACCCTTCTCTGGATTGTATTCTCCGTAGCACCAGATCGCCTTCCTCGAGCTGTCGGTTGTGTACATGCCGCTGATGATAGCGCCGAAGGGCTTGGCGGTATCGGGCATTCCGAACAGCTGCCTGGCACCTTCCCTCCTTGAGGAGGTCTAGGTCTTCACGCCGGAGCTGGTCCTGCGTGGCTTCGTCGAAGGTCCGGACCCGGAGTGACCCCAAGGTGATTTCCGGAGGAAGGATTGCTTCAGCTCCATACACCAGGAAGAAGGGTGTCTCTCCAGTTGACCGGTTTGGAGTTGTCCTGTTGGCCCATAAAGTGGGCGGAAGCTCTTCAATCCAGTTGGCTCCATGTTTTTTCAAGCGCTCATAGGTGCGCGTTTTGAGTCCTTTAAGGATTTCAGCATTTGCTCTCTCGGCTTGGCCATTGCTTGCTGGGTGAGCTACGGAGGCGTAGCAAACTTGAATGCCGAGGTCTTCGCAATATCCTTGAAATGCAGAGCTTGTGAATTGGGTCCCATTATCAGTGATGATTTTGTTTGGGACTCCAAATCTGCTTACAATGGACTGCAAAAAGTTGATAGCAGATTGCTTGTGGATTGTCACAACTGGAGTTTCTTCCGGCCACTTGGTGAACTTGTCAATGGCGACGTACAGGAACTTGTAACCTCCGACGGCTCTTGGGAAAGGTCCCAAGATGTCCATCCCCCACACAGCGAAGGGCCATGTAGGAGGTATCATTTGTAGGGGCTGCGCCGGTGTGTGAATTTGCTTTGCATGAAATTGACATGCTTCGCATTTCTTCACCAGCTCAGTTGCATCCTGGAGTGCTGTAGGCCAGTAGAAGCCATGCCGAAAGGCTTTACCAACCAGCGTGCGGGAAGACGCGTGGTTCCCACACTCGCCTCCATGGATTTCTGCGAGGAGCTCGCAGCCTTCTTCCCTTGTGATGCACCGCATTAGGATGCCATTGGCACCGCGCCAGTAGAGATCCCCTTCTACCAACGTGTATCTTTTAGCCAATCTAACTACCTGGTCAGTGGATACATCATCGTCAGGAAGGATGTTGTCTTTCAAGTAGTTCCGGATCTCTGAGATCCATGCATCGGAATTAGCTTGAGCATTTGAGTCTTGCGTGCTGGGTTGCTCGGAGCTTCCGGCAGCACCTACGACCCTTGATGGCTGCCATGGTAACAGGGCCATCGGGACCGTCAGCTTCGAGATGCTGATCTCGCCCCCTTCGCTCAGTTCGGCAGGCTGAGCTGTGGGTTTTGACAACCTCCGGACAAAAGTTCCGTCAGGAGCCGGACCTCCGGTTGACGCTTTCATCGAGAGTTCGTCGGCTTCAGCGTTGTGGGCACGCTGGACATGGTGGAGATCTAGGACTTCAAAGTCCTTTTGAAGCCTCTGGACTTCAAGGAGGTAAGCAGCTAGCTGGAGATTGTTGCAGGAGCATTCACCCTTCACTTGTTCAATGATGAGCTGTGAATCTCCCTTGACCAGCAGTTGCTTGACACCGTATGACAGTGCCACCTTTAGTCTATAAATGAGTGCTTCATATTCCGCCATGTTGTTGGTCGCCTTGAAGTCAAGGTGTACCATGTATTTTACCTTCTCTCCGGTTGGTGCGAGGAGAAGGATTCCAGCTCCAGCCCCCTGCTTTTGCATGGAGCCGTCGAAGTAGAGGGTCCAGTGAGGCTCGGTGAAGACCGGAGCCTTGTGTTCTGGTTTCTGCTCGCTGGAGCCCCCAGGGTTGATGGAGAGGGACTCCATTCCGCCATGAAGTCTGCCAATGCTTGACTCTTGATTGCTTGCCTTGAAATTAATTTGAGATCAAATTCGACCAATTCCGCTGCCCACTTTGCAATATTCCCAGTTGAGTTGGGATTATGCAAGATTGCTCGAAGTGGGTAAGAAGTCACCACTGAGACCTTGTGAGCTTGGAAATAATGGCGAAGCTTCCTGGAGGCAATAAGAACTGCATAGTGCAGCTTATGCACCTCTAGGTACCGAGTCCTGGCGTCATGAAGTACTTCACTAATGAAGTACACTGGGCGCTGGATTGTCCGGACCCTCCCGGAGGGGCCCGGAGCTTCCTCTTCATTGATTCGGATCCTCCCGGAGGGGTCCAGATTTTCTTCGGGGACTTCCGGGTCCTTGCTGGAGGAACCCGGAGCTTCTTCAGAAGCGACCTGGACCCTCCCGGAGGGGTCTGGGTCTTCTGAAGTAGCTTCTTGTGGATTCAAGTCTGGGAGCTGGGACCCAAACTCACTTTCAGGAACCTCCAGACCCTCCTGAAGGGGTCTGGACTCCTGAGTATGGGATGGTTCTGGTCTCTCCGCAACCAGGACCATACTGACGACTTTGTCAGTGGCTGAAATGTAAAGCAGCAAAGGCCCACCAGGGTTCGGAGCTACCAGAATTGGTAGGGTGGTGAGGAGCTGTTTTAGCTCCTGGAACGCCTTTTCTGCCTCTTCAGACCATTGGAATGGTTCGGACTTCCTTAATAACTTGAAGAAGGGGAGTGCCCGTTCCGCCAGTCTTGAAATGAACCGGCTGAGGGATGCTAGACATCCAGTTAGCTTTTGGACATCTTTGATGCGGGCTGGTGGCCGCATGTCTTCAATGGCTTTGATCTTCGCCGGATTAGCTCCTATGCCCCAGTGACTTACCAGGAAACCAAGAAGTTTTCCGGAGCTAACCCCGAACACACACTTGTCTGGATTTAGCTTTGTGCGGGTGACCCGCAGCTTGTCGAAGACAGCCTGCAAGGTGTCAAGGAGTGACTCCTTGTTCTTGACCTTGACCACGATGTCGTCGACGTACACTTCCACTATGTCTCTAATGAGTTCTTCAAAGGTTTTGTACATAGCTCGTACAAAGGTTGAAGCTGCATTCTTGAGACCAAATGGCATGGCTGTATAACAGTACAATCCATCTACTGTGATGAAAGAGGTATGCTCTTCATCTTCCCTAGACATTTTGATTTGATGATACCCAGAATATGCATCTAGGAAACACAGTAATTCACACCCGGAGGTGGAATCTACTATCTGATCTCTTCTAGGTAATGAGAATGGATCTTTTGGACATGCCTTATTTAGTGTTGTGTTGTCAATACACATCCGAAGCTTCCCACCGGCCTTGGGCACAACGACTGGGTTTGCCAGCCATTTTGGATGTAAGACTTATCGGATGAATCCAGCTTCGAGCAACTTCTTCACTTCTTGTCGAATGAAGTTCCGTCGCTCTACAGATTGCTTCCGAGGCTTCTAATGCACAGGTCGGGCGTCGGGGTAGATCTTCAGATTATGCTCAATTACTTCCCTGGGGATCCCAGACATTTGTGACGGTTGCCAGGCAAACACGTCGACATTAGCCCGGAGGAAAGCGATGAGCGCGAGTTCCTATTTGTCGTTCAATCCCCCCGATATACGGGTGGTCTGGGCGGCATCGGAACCGATTTGGACGACTTTGACGGGAATGTCGGTGTCGCCGCTTGGCTGCACACGAGGTGCAGAAGTCAAGCCTCGCTGACTGTAGGATTGAAGAGCACGTGAAAAGCTACCAGAGGGGGGTGAATGGTAGATTTAAAAATCTTACGCAGCGGAAACAATTAAACCCCAAACCCTTTTGGCAGAAAACGATCTGTTAAAGAAATCATGTGTGAGACTAATCTAAACATGTTTCACCGTGACAAAAGTGATATATATCAGAGAGAATCAGGTAATGAAGACAACACAAAAAGAATCACTCAAATCCGTCGAGAAAGACTCAGGTTATGATCGAAAGATCAAACAATGGTCAATCTGCCCTACCCGAGAAAAAACAGTTATGGAACGCTGCAAAGAAACTCGTGTAGATCATAAACCACAAATCCAATGACCCTGAAATTTTGACAGATGATAGATAATCAAGTTGTGAAGACAACCCAAAAAGAATCACGCCAATTGGATCTGTAAAACTCGAGTTATGATAAAACCACCGACGAAAGGTAGTGCTGTCCAGAAACTCGACGAGTAAAACTTGTCTGGAACAAGTCTGACGAACAAGGCACAAAAGTTCCTTCAAACTACGAATTTTATTCAATAGAACACAAGAGGAACAGCCCCAAAGTCGTGCACCACGAGCTCTGGGCTCCCTTGTTTATATAATCAGCCCTTAGGCCAACCCAATATCAACTAGGACTCCAATCCTACTCAGATAATGAATCGTAACTTTCCATAACTGCTCAAGATTCTTCTATACGCAGATAGAAGCAATCTTAAGACTTCCAAACACCTTAGGAACATATCCCACATTCCTAAATAACTCAAATTCGTGACCCACACGAAATCCTACCATAACCAACTCAAATCTTTCCATATTTGAGTCAAACCCGACTCAGCCGCATCCTGAGTCCATAACCTAGTCGGTTGGACCTTTCTGACCAATTCTTTACGTCCACATCTCTTCATCACGTCTCGGAACCATGTAGCAACGTCCATGCACTCCTTGCACACGTGCAAACATCTTCCAATGACGTCCACGATACCTTCATATGCATTGTTCTTGATTCAATCATGTTGCGCAACCTCCTGATCAGCTCAACCACAATTCCTTCTGAATTTGGTTGTTGGAACCTCATCTCCTCCCTGAGACTAGTCCAATGGATCCCGTCACTAGCCATGTCTTGAACTCAAGCAACACCTGCACATGAATAAACAACCAATCCATACGAGCCCAAGTCCTCGACTTGACTCAAGTTAGTTCCGAACACAACACCCTACGTGAGAACCTCACATAAGCATGTTGCAAAGCATAGCAAAACGATATCATCCATATAATCCAAAACGCACCAAAAACTTAGTAAAAGAATACTAAGCAAACTTTCCAACAATGTAAAGCAAGTACGAAACATTGCAAATGAAAAGCAGAAGCACTACGGTCAAGTTCCGGACCTTGCCAGAGCAACCCGGACCTTGAGCCGGAGCTAACAAAAGCTAGTAGAACCTAGCACCGGAGCTTACCAAAACTAGTACAACCAAGCTCCCCCTAGAGCTTACAAAACTAGCAGAACCTAGCGCCGGAGCTAAGCAGAACTAGTCGGAACTAGTAACCCCAAAAGCCGGAGCTAGAAAAATCAACTTCGGAGCTTAGCAAAAACATGTCGGAGCTATCAAAGACATGCCGGAGCTAAAGACATAACTTCACCGGAGCTGACCAAAACTAGTCGGGCCTAGCATCGAACGTAACCGGAGCTACCCAAACCAAGCGGGACCTACCGTCGGACCTTGCTGTAGCTCAGAGCTAGAGTCGGACCATGATAAAAAGTTGTTTTGGTGATATTAAAACTTTTATCATCAAAGCCAAGTGTATTCACTACAAGCCAATGTATTCAGCACACATAGGTCTTACAATCTCCCCATTGATGAATGCATTGGCAACACCATTTAAAATCCGAACATTGGCTTATTCACATAAAAGTTTTGAAGGCAATTCCCCCCCCCCCCCCTTTGTAAATCAAAAGTAAAATGAGAAGAAAAATTATCCTATATTATCTCTCCCCCTTTATTATCTCTTCATGCTTATCTCTCCCCCTTTGACAATGTATTCAGCAAGTCATGAACATATAAACAAATTATCTCTCCCTCTTTAGTTGTTATGAGCATATTATAACATATACATATAAACGAAGCTCATCCAAGTCATACTATCAAGTAACTTACACTATCACATCAATGAGATACATAAAGTAGTGTAAGCCATGCTAGAGATCAAATGTAATTTCCAATTTAAGCAAGTCATGATCTCACAAACTTAACTATTTCAAAACCTGAAAGCATGACACTAGTTGCTGAATTTTATTATTTTTCAAAGCTTAAATTTAGATCATATGATATTTGCAAGAGATTATATGTGCATCTGCCTTATTCTAACCAACCAAGCTAAGCCTATGTCATTTGACAATCAGAAGCTTAAGGACATGGTTTTAGTCATACACAACTTCTTCCAAGTTCATATCTAAGTGCAATGACAAGCCATCTCAAAAGAAGAAGTGTGATGCATGCATATTCTCTTGATCTTTTCTCAATTTATATTTGTTCATAAAAACTCAACATGTGAGTTGATTACTTGATAAATTCTTAATGATTAAAAGCATTTGTGAGCATGCAACAAGTTCAAAACAGCAAGAAAGTTCGACCATGACCAGATTTAGTGTAAGTAATTATTCCAATTACTAGACATGGCAAAAACTACAAAATGTATAACACGAGTAATGTAGTAAGAACTTTCAGCATGTAAAAGGAATCACAACGTCATATATGTATGAAATAGTATGCTCATATTATTTTAATTTCAGATTCACACATAGACTTCCCAAGTTTCAAAAACTCCCCCTCAATTTAAGCCATGAGGATGCATAACCCCTATTTCACTACGAATGAAACAAAAACGAGTGAAATCCAAAGGTTTTGTAAAAATGTCAGCCAATTGATGTTCGGTATCTACATGGTGAAGCACAATGTTTCCTTTTTCAACATTATCTCGGAGAAAGTGATACCTAATATCAATGTGCTTAGTTCTAGAATGTTGCACGGGGTTTTTAGCAATGCAAATGGCACTAGTGTTATCACAGAACAGTGGAACACTATCTAGATCAACCCCATAGTCCTTAAGTGTTTGAACAATCCAAAGAATTTGTGAGCAAGCACTAGCAGCAGCTACATATTCAGATTCGATTGTGGATTGTGCAACTGAATTTTGTTTTCTAGAAGACCAAGCAACAAGAGAATTACCAAGAAAATGACAAGCACCGGAAGTACTTTTCCTATCAATTCTACAACCCCCAAAATCAGCATCCGAAAAAGCTTTCAAAGTAATGGTTGAGGAAGAAGGAAGAAAAATGCCAAATTCTTGGGTTCCATGTAAGTACCTGAGAATCCTTTTGACAGCTTGACGATGTGAAACACGTGGGGAAGCTTGAAATCGTGCACAAAGACATACGCTGAATTGTATGTCCGATCTTGATGCCGTGAGGTACAAAAGTGATCCGATCATGCTTCAATATTCTTTTTGATTCACAGATTCACCATCTTCATCAAGTTCAAGAGTTGTTGCTGTACCCATTGGTGTCGAAGAGGCTTGCTTTTGTCCATGTTGAAGCGCCTTAGGAGGTCTTTGGTATACTTCGTTTGATGCACAAAGGTACCCTCCTTGGTTTGCTTGATTTGCAGCCCCAAAAAGTAAGTGAGTTCACCCATCATACTCATTTCAAATTCGGAACTCATCATTGCTGAAAAATTGCACACAAGATCGTGAGAAACACAACCAAAGATAATATCATCCACATACACTTGAACGAATAATGAGTCATTGCCATGCTTACGCACAAAAAGAGTTTTATCAACCTTGCCCATGGTAAACCCCTTTTCAAGTAAAAATGTTTTTAACCTATCATACCATGCTCTAGGGGCTTGTTTGAGACCGTATAAGGCTTTGGACAGTTTGAAAACATGATTAGGAAAATCTAGATTTTCAGAACACGGTGGTTGTTTGACATAAACCTCCTCATCTATGTAGACATTAAGAAAAGCACTTTTAACATCCATTTGATATAGCTTAAAACCTTTAGATGCTGCAAAAGCTAACAAAATTCTTATGGCTTCTAATCTAGCGACAGGAGCGAAAGTTTCATCAAAATCTAGACCTTCAACTTGAGTGAAACCTTGAGCAACCAACCTAGCCTTATTCCTAACCACAACCCCATCCTCACTTTGTTTATTTTTATATACCCATTTAGTTCCAATTAAAGTGTGACCTAGAGGTGGAGGTACAAGTTTCCAAACATTATTTCTTTCAAAATTTTCTAACTCTTCTTGCATGGCAATAATCCAAGATTCATTAGTGAGTGCGTGTGATATATCTTTGGGTTCAAAAGAAGCAACAAAAGCAGAATGAGCATGAGAGTTTGGATCGCAAAACCTGGACCGTGTGACTCGTTCGTGCAAGCTTCCAATCATCTGTTGTGGGGGATGATCTTTGTAAAAATGTAGGGGAACAAATGTTTCACAAGCTTCTTCTTCATTAGGTCCATCGTAGATTGATGAGCTTGTGACTTGTGGACAATCAAGACCAGCATAGGTGATAGCCGGAGCTTGTTCAATGTCCAGAGCTGGACACGTGTCAACTTCGGAACTACCAGGCAGTATCACTAGCTCTTCTTCATCTTCGAAAATACCCTCCCCCTGAGGATATGAATCTGCTCCTGCAACACCAGAGCTAGTACGTGGGCGGTCATGTGGCGTGAGCAACCTGAATCCACAATCCAAATGTTCTCCTTCCTCAAACGTGTAACCTCTTCATTGTCGATGTTGTGTTCTGCCTCCTCCATACTTGATCTTGACTTGCCCACCATAAAGCACAAGTTTTCTAAATCATCTTCATCTTCATCACTTCCAATGTCCACGTCGCTTGAACTGAACTCTTGAAGCGCGGTGATGAAACTATTGCTCATCTTGCGTCCTATGGTACTTTTCTTCTTCTTGTTGGAATTTCCAGAGGAGGTCCGGACCTTGCTTTGTTTTTCTTCCCGGGTGGTCGGACCTGAAAGGTTAGGGCATTCTGTACGAAAGTGTCCTGTTTTACTACATTCAAAACAGCGTTGAGGTCCGGAGCTTCCTCTCCTTCTAGTTCTCACATTTTGCAATGCTTTTGAGAACCTCATAGAGAGAAGTGCTAGCTCCTCCTCTAGAAACTCCTCAATCTGTTCAAGGGTTAGAGAGGACAACAAAGCAAGTGTACTACAAGATGAAGATTTGCCTGAGCTAGGCATATCACGTTGAGAAACAAAAGCAATAGACTTGTTGGGGTTCTTACGTGATATTATATCAATTTCATGAGTTTTTAGCTTGGAATATAGCACATCTAGAGTAAGTGTACTCATGACAGTAGATTCACGAATAGATGTAACTTTCATCTCCCAAATTGACATGTCTAATGCACTTAACAATTGCCTAGCATTTTCAGCATCTGAAAAATTAACAGTGATGCTACGCAAGTTGCTGAGAATCTTATTAAAGCGAGCAAAAAGGTCATCAATAGACTCATCGGGTTGCATCTCGAAGCGCATGTATTCTTTCTTGAACATGTCTTGCCTTACCTCTTTGATCGTGTTAGATCCTTCGTGGTAGTCACAAAGTGCTTTCCACACATCGTATGCAGATCGGAGGTGTGCAACATGGTCGAAGTCGCTTTGTGTTAATCCTTGTATGATCAAGTTCCGAGCCTTGTTGTTGTTGTCGACATCTCTCAGATTTGTAGCTGTAACTTGATCGTTTGATGGCACTTCGTAAGGCTTGTATACCTTTTCCCATAATGCAAAGCCTTGTGCCTGGATGAAATCCTCCATGCGTGCCTTCCAAACCTGAAAATCAATACCAGCGAACACACAAGGTTTGGCAGCGTACTTCTCCATGATGATTAGTCAAAAACACGCGCAAATCACAAAGATTAGAGCACCGTGGCTCTGATACCAATTGTAGGATCGAAGAGCATGTGAAAAGCTACCAGAGGGGGGGTGAATGTTAGATTTAGAAATCTTACGCAGCGGAAACAATTAAACCCCAAACCCTTTTGGCAGAAAAACGATCTGTTAAAGAAATCGTGTGTGAGACTAATCTAAACATGTTTCACCGTGACAAAAGTGATAGATATCAGAGAGAATCAAGTGACAAAGACAACACAAAAAGAATCACTCCAATCCGTCGAGAAAAACTCAGGTTATGATCGAAAGATCAAACAATGGTCAATCTGCCCTACCCGAGAAAAAAAAGTTCTGGAACGCTTCAAAGAAACTCGTGTAGATCAGAAACCACAAATCCAATGACCCTGAAATTTTGACAGATGATAGATAATCAAGTTGTGAAGACAACCCAAAAAGAATCACGTCAATTGGATCTGTAAAACTCGAGTTATGATAAAACCACCGACGAAAGGTAGTGCTGTCCAGAAACTCGATGAGTAAAACTTGTCTGGAACAAGTCTGACGAACAAGGCACAAAAGTTCCTTCAAACTACGAATTTTATTCAATAGAACACAAGAGGAACAGCCCCAAAGTCGTGCACCACGAGCTCTGGGCTCCCTTGTTTATATAACCAGCCCTTAGGCCAACCCAATATCAACTAGGACTCCAATCCTACTAAGATCATGAATCGTAACTTTCCATAACTGCTCAAGATTCTTCTATACGCAGATAGAAGCAATCTTAAGACTTCCAAACACCTTAGGAACATATCCCACATTCCTAAACAACTCAAATTCGTGACCCACATGAAATCCTATCATAACCAACTCAAATCTTTCCATATTTGAGTCAAACCTGACTCAGCCGCAGCCTGAGTCCATAACCTAGTCGGTTGGACCTTTCGGACCAATTCTTTACGTCCACATCTCTTCATCACGTCTCGGAACCATGTAGCCACGTCCATGCACTCCTTGCACACGTGCAAACATCTTCCAATGACGTCCACGATACCTTCATATGCATTGTTCTTGATTCAATCATGCTGCACAACCTCCTGATCAGCTCAACCACAATTCCTTCTGAATTTGGTTGTTGGAACCTCATCTCCTCCCTGAGACTAGTCCAATGGATCCCGTCACTAGCCATGTCTTGAACTCAAGCAACACCTGCACATGAATAAACAACCAATCCATACGAGCCCAAGTCCTCGACTTGACTCAAGTTAGTTCCGAACACAACACCCTACGTGAGAACCTCACATAAGCATGTTGCAAAGCATAGCAAAACGATATCATCCATATCATCCAAAACGCACCAAAAACTTAGTAAAAGAATACTAAGCAAACTTTCCAACAATGTAAAGCATGTACGAAACATTGCAAATGAAAAGCAGAAGCACTACGGTCAAGTTCCAGACCTTGCCAGAGCAACCCGGACCTTGAGCCGGAGCTAACAAAAGCTAGTAGAACCTAGCACCGGAGCTTACCAAAACTAGTACAACCAAGCTCCCGCCGGAGCTTACAAAACTAGCAGAACCTAGCGCCGGAGCTAAGCAGAACTAGTCGGAACTAGTAATCCCAAAAGCCGGAGCTAGAAAAATCAACTTCAGAGCTTAGCAAAAACATGTCGGAGCTATCAAAGACATGCCGGAGCTAAAGACAAAACTTCACCGGAGCTGACCAAAGCTAGTCGGACCTAGCATCGAACGTAACCGGAGCTACACAAACCAAGTGGGACCTACCGTCGGACCTTGCTGTAGCTCAGAGCTAGAGTCGGACCTTGATAAAAAGGTGTTTTGGTGATATTAAAAACTTTTATCATCAAAGCCAAGTGTATTCACTACAAGCTAATGTATTCAGCACACATAGGTCTTACACTGACGAATGCTCGGGGGTTTTGGAGCTTGCTCCTGCCTGGAGTCCTCCTCTTGCGCCGTAGTGAGGGCATGGAGTTCTTCCAGAGCAGTTACTCCGACAGTACGATCTCCGCGGATCCAGAGAACGCCTACTGGTGTTGGCATCTTTAACACCAGGTAACCATAATGAGCAGCTGCCATGAATTTGTACAAGGAAGGCCTACCCAAGATGGCATTGAAGGGTAAGTTGGTCTGAGCAATGTCAAAGACCAACTTCTCGGTGCGATACTTCTCCCGGGTCCCAAAGGTAACGGGGAGGGTAATAGCTCTGAGTGGGGTAATGGCTCCCGGACCTACTCTGGAGAAAGGTTGTGAGGGGTGGAGATCCGAAGGTCGGAGGTGAAGCTTGGTAAAAGCTTCGAAGCTTATGAGGTTGAGCCCTGAACCTCCGTCTACCATGACATGGTGGAGCTGGATGTTATTGATGGTAGGAGATACCATCAAAGGTAGCTGACCTGCTCCAACCATGCTTCGAGGGCAGTCCGAAGCATCAAAAGTGATGGTTGTGTCCATCCACTTCCGATGAGGCTCCGCCCTGGCTGTAGGAGCTACAGCAGCCATGTCCCGACGCATAGTCTTGATGATGCGGCGGGAGGTGATGTCCCATGATCCACCAAAAATGGTGTTAATGGTCTTCCGATGCTCGTTGTCAGAGACGTCGGAATCATCATCGACGGAGGTGTAGACGGCCTTCAGGACCTTTTTGGGATCTTGAAAACCTAACTCCTCTTCAGCCGGAGCTTCGTCAACTTTTTGTTTTCCTTCCCTCTGTCGGAAAGGAGCTTCTTCCCGGCGCTTGTTGTAGCGCTCGGCAAGGTTTTGGACCTCCTGGCAGTCTTCCAAACTGTGCATGTCCGTTTTGTGAATTGGACACCACACCTTGGGTTTGCCACCGTCTTCAGAAGACGGTCGAGGTCGCTTCTCAGGGCGTGGCCCCCGACCACCCGGAGCTGCAGCAGCTGCAGCATTGGATGCACTGGTCGACGGCTTCTTCTTGCCGTTGGTCTTTTTCTTCTTCTTGCCACTCCCGGAGGTAGCGGCTTCTCCTTTGGAGGATTTCTTGTGATCCTCTGGAGTTGGTTTGGAGTGCATTTCACGGCCCTCCGCAGCTCTGGCACATTTGTCAGCCAAGCTGAAGAGTTCCGTGACACTGGTAATCTCCTTGATCGCCAGTTTCTCCAGCATCTCCTTATCCCGCACTCTGTGTCTAAATGCCACGATGACAGAGGCGCTAGAGATAGAAGGGATAGTGTTTCGTACCTGAGAGAATCTCTGGATGAATGATCGCAGGGATTCTCCTCCTTTTTGCACAACTGCAAAAAGGTCCAGTTCGGTGCCTGGTCGGGTGTAAGAACTCCCGAAGTTGGCGGTGAACTGCCGGCACAACTCCTCCCAACTGCTGATTGAGTTGGGTGGAAGGCTCATAAACCAGGACCTGGCGGTCCCAGTTAAAGCCACTGGGAAATAATTGGCCATTACGGCCTCATTTCCTCCAGCTGCCAAAATAGCTGTGGAGTAAATCTGAAGAAATTCGACAGGATTAACGGTCCCATCGAACTTTTCCGGCAGGTGAGGCCGGAACTTCTGTGGCCACCTGACCATACGCAGATGCATGGCCAGGGCTGAACAGCCTCCTCCTACTCCTTCAGGAGCAGGAATGTCTTGAGCTTCTCGTCTTTCAAGAGCACGCTCAATATGGACTCGGCCGTCTTGTTGGCGATATCGGCGATCAAGCTCCGCCCGGAGGTCATGAGTTGAAAGCCTTGATACCGTGTGAGTGCGTCGTGCCTCGGAGGGCAACGACGTCACTTGCTGTGATGCAGCACATCTCCTGTTGTTGGAAACATGCGGACCAAGTCTGCCAGACAAGGTCCATCGCTGCAACAGGGCCCGTCCTGAAGGAGGAGGACCCTGGTTGCTGATGCGGTCGGCTGCTGCTGCAACGAAGTGTTCCACATTGGCCCTCCACTGCTCCATTGCATCCCGGGATGCGTCCGGAGGTGGTGGGCACTGAAGAAGAGCACGTGCTGCATGAAGCGCATGTTCCGGGTTGTCAAGATTCACCGACGCAGTGATTGACACTGGTGCACCATCGCGTTGTCCAGCTTGATTTGCTGGTGGAGGCGGCTGTGGTGGAAGTGTGACTCCTGCTGGAACCGTGGTTCCTGCTAGTGGCTGCATATTGGAGGGATTACCCCCAACAGCTTGAACAGCGGGATGACCATTGGATGATCCAGCGGCTGAGTTCACCATTCTTGGAATCTCCTGCCCCCCTACCTGGCGCGCCAACTGTCGCTGGTTTTGATCCGGCAGATCTCCCGACACTACTAGAGTGTTAGAGGAGTTTGAGGTTCAGTATGGGCGTGCGGAGATTCCAGAAGGTGAGATGTTGAGTGACACTAGGGACATGAAGATTTACGTGGTTCGGGCCGCCTGAGCGTAATACCCTACTCCACGGGGTGTGTTGGTGTTGTATTGGAGGTATGAGCTCAACGTCAGTTGAGAGTGTAAAGTCAGCGTGTCTCCGGAGAGCGTGTCTGGAGAGTGTCTCTAGCGCGTGTCCTATGTATCGTCGTCCTGTCCTTTTGTAGTACAAGGGCAGGCCGTTAGAAGTTAGTCTGGCCCGACATGTGGCCCCGACGGTTACTGATATTGATACACATTCAACACGTTTAATTGCCCTTAATGACCGAGTTATGGGCTTTGACAGCACCGTTACTGGTAATTAAGGTCATCCGATCGTGCGCCATTAATATAGTATTAATGACACTTGATCGAGTCTTGAAGTCCTTGATTCCCCTTTGAAGATCCGGAGCCGTTGTGGAGTCTTCCGGAGGTTAGAGGCTGAAGATCCGACGGTTGGACACGTGGCAGCGCTGGAGCTCACTGTGAGGAATAGATAGGTCCGGTGTTACCCGACACGTGTCAGTTCTGGAGCTTCCCTCAGTCTGGGGTTAGGTCCGGGGGTGCCATTTCGGTACATAGCCCGGAGCTTCCCCCTTGTGGGCGATAGCTCCGGTTAGATAGTACACGTGGCGACCCTGGGACTAACCATGTTGGAGAAGCGGGTCTGGTTATGTCTGACATGTGGGCCTCCGAAGGTCTTCAAATCAAGTAGATGACTTTCCCTTGAGATCTTTGCAATCCCAAGGAGTATATGGTACCCAGGGTACCGACAGGAGCTAACCCCAAAGACACACTTGTCCGGGTTCAGCTTCGTGCGCGTGACTCACAACTTGTCGAAGACAGCTTGCAAGGTGTCAAGGAATGACTCCTTGTTCTTGATCTTAACAAAGATGTCATCAACGTACACTTCCACTACGTCTCTGATAAGCTCTCCAAAAGTTTTGTACATAGCTCGTACAAATGTTGAAGTAGCGTTTTTGAGACCGAATGGCATGGCAGTGTAACAATATAATCCATTCGCTGTGATGATGGAAGTATGCTCTTCATCTTCCCTAGACATTCTGATTTTATGGTATCGAGAATATGCGTCTAAGAAACACAGTAATTCGCACCCGGAGGTGGAATCCAGTATATGATCTATTCTAGGTAGTGGGAATGGATCTTTTGGACACGCGTTATTCAGTGTAGTGTAGTCGATGCACATCCGAAGATTGCCGCCGGCCTTGGGTACAACGACTGGGTTTGCAAGACATTTTGGGTGGAATACTTCTCGGATTAAACCAACTTCAACCAACTTCTTCACTTCTTGACGTATGAAGTTTTGTCGCTCTACTGATTGCTTCCGAGGCTTCTGGTGTATAGGCCGAGTGTCGGGATAGATCTTCAGCTTGTGCTTGATCACTTCCCTATGGATCCCAGGCATTTGTGACGGTTGCCAGGCAAACACGTCGACATTAGCCCGGAGGAAAGTGACGAGCGTGAGTTCCTATTTGTCATTCAGACCTCCCGATATATGGGTGGTCTAACCAGCGTCGTAACCGATTTAGACGACATTGATGGGAATGTCGGTGTCACCGCTTGGTTGCACACGAGGTGCGGAGGTTGAGCCTCGATGATGAATGCTTGGGGGTTTCGGAGATTGCTACTTTCCGAATTCTTCCTCCTGCGTTGTAGCAAGCACATGGAGTTCTTCTAGAGCAATCACTCCAGCGGTGCGATCTCCGCGGATCCGGAGAACACCTGCTGGTGTTGGCATCTTTAACACCAAGTAGCCATAACGGGCGGCAGCCATGAATTTGTACAAGGCTGGCCTGCCAAAATGACGTTGAAGGGTAAGTTGATCTGTTCCACGTCGAAGACCAACTTCTCAGTGCGGTAATTCTCCTGAGTCCCGAAGGTCACCGAGAGAGTAATAGCACCGAGTGGAGTTATGGCCCCCGAACCTACTCCAGAGAAAGGTCGGGAGGGGCGAGGATCTGAAGGTCAGAGCTGAAGCTTAACGAAAGCTTCAAAGCTTATGAGGTTCAGCCGCGAACCTCTGTCCACCATTACATGGTGGAGTTGGATGTTGTTGATGGTCGGAGATACCATCAATGGGAGTTGGCCAGCTCCGATCATGTTCTGAGGGCAGTCTGAAGCATTGAAAGTGATGGTAGTGTACATCCACTTCCGGTGCGGCTCTGCCCTGGCAGTGGGAGCTATTGAGGCCATGTCCTGCCGCATGGTCTTGAGGACACGGCGGGAGGTGATGTCCCACGAACCACCAAAGATGGTGTTCATGGTCTTCTGACGTTCGTTGTCGGAGACGTCTGAGTCATCATCGACGGAGGTGCAAACAGCCTTCAAGACCTTTTTAGGGTCCTGAAAGCCTAACTCCTCTTCAGCCGAAGCTTCTTCGACTTTCTGTTTTCCTTCCCTTTGACGGAAAGGAACTTCTTCCTGGCGCTTGTTGTAGCGCTCGGCAAGGTTCTGGACCTCTCGGCTGCCTTCCAAGTTGTAGCTGTTTGACTTGTGTATAGGACACCACATCTTGGAGCTGCCTCCATCTTCAGACGACGGCCGAGGTCGTTTCTCGGGGCGTGGCCCCTGGCCACCCAGAGCTGTAGCAGCAGCTGTAGGTGTTCTAGCCGAAGGCTTCTTCTTGCCGTTGGACTTTTTCTTCTTCTTGTCACTCCTGGAGGTAGTGGCTTCACCCTTGGAGGACTTTTTGTTGTGCTCCAAAGGTGGTTGGGAGTGAATTTCACGGCCCTCCACAGCTTTGGCGCACTTGTATACCAAGCTGAAGAGTTTCGTGACGCCGGTGACTTCCTTGGTCACCAGCTTCTCCAGCATCTTCTTGTCTCATACACCCTGTTTAAATGCCACAACGAGAGAAGCTCTTGAGACAAAAGGTATAGTGTTTCGTACCTGGGAGAACCTCTGTATGAAGGATTGCAGGGACTCTTCCCCTTTCTGCTTGATAGCAAAAAGGTCCAGTTCCGTGCCTGGTCAGGTATATGAACTCCCGAAGTTGGCAGTGAACTGCTGGCACAGTTCTGCCCAACTGTTGATGGAGTCAGGCGGTAGTCTCATGAACCAGGACCTGGCGGTCCCAGTTAAAGCTACAAGGAAGTAGTTGGCCATTACGGCCTCATTGCCTCCAGCCGCAAGGATTGCGGTGGAGTAGATTTGGAGAAACTCAGCGAGATTGACAGTCCTGTCAAATTTCTCTAGCAGGTGAGGCCGGAACTTCTGCGGCGATCTGACCATGTGTAGGTGCATGCCCAGGGCGGAACAACTTCCTCCTACTCCCTCGGGAGCAAGACTGTCCTGAGCTTCTCGCATTTTGCGAGCGCGCTCGATATGGACGCGGCCATCCTGTTGACGGTAACGGCGATCAAGCTCCGCCCAGAGGTCGTGAGTTGAAAGCCTGGTTACCGTGTGGATGCGTCGTGCCCGAGGAGGCAGCGACATCGCCTGTTGAGATGCAGCACACCTCCTGTGTTGGGAGGCGTGCAGACCGAGTCTACCCGACACAGTCCAATGCTGCGATGGGGCCCGCCCCGAGGGGGGAGGACCTTGGTTGTCGATGTGATCGGCTGCTGCTTCAACCAAGTGTTCCACATAAGCCCTCCACTGCTCCATTGTACCCTTGGATGCTCCTGGAGGCAGTGGACGTTGGAGAAGAGCACGCGTGGCATGGAGCGCGTGTTCAGGGTTGTTGTTCGCCGATGCCATGACCGATGGCAAGTAGACACGAGGATTTACATGGTTCGGGCCGCCTAAGCATAATACCCTACTCCACGGGGTGTGTAGTTGTTGTATTGAGCGTTTGAGCACTTGTGAGTGTGTGTCAGAGCCGAGTCTGAGAGTGTCCAAGAGTCGAGAGCGAGAGAGAGCCCCGTGTATCGCTCGACCAGTCCTTTTATAGTACAAGGACTGGTCGTTACATCGCTAGCCTGGCCCGACATGTGGCTCTGGCTGTTACTGATGCTTAATACACAATTAATGAGGTTAATTACCCTTAATAGTGTGGTAACGGGCCTTGACAGTGTCGTTACTAGTATTAAGGGCCCTCTGATCATGTGTCATTAATATGGTATTAATGACACTTAATCGGGTTTTGAAGTCTTTGATTGTCCCTTGAAGGTCCGAGC
The DNA here is from genome assembly GCA_036927565.1 of Tuctoria greenei. Classification (NCBI taxonomy): domain Eukaryota; kingdom Viridiplantae; phylum Streptophyta; class Magnoliopsida; order Poales; family Poaceae; genus Tuctoria; species Tuctoria greenei. The sequence goes on along the minus strand of JAYESD010000001.1, from coordinate 131,482,499 downwards.
CGTTGGGGGTCCACTAGTCTGCTTGTTGAAGTCAAAGGTCCGGTGGTTGGACACGTGGCAGCTCTGGAGCTTACCGTCTGGGATGGGTAGGTCCGGTGCAGTTGTACACGTGTCGGTACCGGAGCTTCCCTCCGTCGGGGGTTAGGTTCGAGGGTGCCACGCAGATGTTTAGCCCGGAGCTTTCCCATGTGTGCGACGTAGCTCCGGTTGCAGCATACACGTGGCAGCACCGGGACTAACCATAGAAGGGAGGCAGGTCCGGTCCCATATGAGATGTGGGGCCTTCGGAGATCTTCAACTAAGATAGGTGAAGTTCCTTTGGTCTTTTTACAGTCCCAAGGGGTATATGGTATGCTGGGTACCGACAGGAGGAGAGAAGCTTGCCATTTCCGAGGAATATAATTATTACACATCAGCGGGGAGAGTAGAGAACAAGAGGAGAGAAGCCATATCGGCAGCCAGGGTGAGGGGAAGAGATAATAAGGCGACGACGGGAGCGGTGCGTCCCATCGCCTTGTGGAGAACCAAACTTTAAAGTACGAATTTCAATAAAGCTCGAAGATCGTAACTCGCTCGTTTGCTCTTCCCTAGGATTAAAAGTAGACTTCATTTTCCCTTTGTTTGCTCTTCCCTAGGCTTAAATGTTTTATATTTTACAATATTTTTACATATGTAATATGACATAGGATATATCACTTGATAGTTTTGCAAAAAAAATGGAGGAGACATATGTATCTCCCATGCAACTACGTAAATCCACCCCCAATTAATTAGCTAGTTATTTTTTTAAGATGATAAAAAATTATTATCTTTTTCTAAGTGAGGTGGGACGGGGTAGATAATGTGGCATAATAGCTTACGTGGCATGCCAATGTGGATGTCCAACTCAGACTAAGGATGAAAGTGAAATGGTTGTGTGAAGTTGAGGGACTAAATTGACCCATTTGAAAGTTCAAGGACCAAACTGAGTTTTGATTGAAAGTTTGAGGATGAAGTTGAGTATTGTGCCAATTCTAAACGAGCCAAGCTTGAGCTTGCGAGCTTGATGAGCTCAAGCTCGAAAAGCTCGAGTAAGCTCATTTATTGTTGTAATATATGATATGTATGATTAACTAAACTATATAATTCTATTAAAATGTTTTATGGGACACAATTTTTATATATGCTAGCAACAAATAATGTGCAACATTGGCCACGTTCTTACTCCATTAGTTGTGAACTTAAATTTAGTAGATTCTATTGTATATAAATGAATTATGGGCTCGACACGAGATTGAATCGATGTTTTCTCAAACTCAAGCTTAGAAAGACAAGCTTGCTCGAGTTCGACTCGTTGACAGCCCTAGATGCAATTAATGTTTTCGTGCAATCGTGTAATCAACGATTTTCATTCGTTGGATCTACATCTTACAGTTATTACATATTTTCATTTAACCCCTTCCACCACCACCCCTCCACCTGGTGGAGGGGGTTTGTCGGTACCCTGCGTATCGTATACCCCTTGGGACTGCAAAAAAGCCTAAGGAACTTCACCTGCCTGAGTTGAAGGTCTGCGAAGGCCCCACGTGTCATACGGGATCGGACCTACCTCCCTTCTATGGTTAGTCCCGGTGCTGCCACGTGTATACTGCAACCGGAGCTACGTCCCACACATGGGAAAGCTCCAGGCTAAACACCTGCGCGGCACCCCTGAACCTAACCCCCGACAGAGGGAAGCTCCGGTACTGACACGTGTACAACTGCATTGGACCTACTCGTCCTAGACTGTAAGCTCCGGAGCTGCCACGTGTCCAACCACCGGACCTTCTACTTCAACAAGCAGACTGGTGGACCCCCAACGGCTCGGACCTTCAAGGGACAATCAAAGACTTCAAGACCCGATTAAGTATCATTAATACCGTATTAATGGCACACAATCGGAGGGCCCTTAATACCAGTAACGGCACTGTCAAGACCCGTTACCACACTATTAAGGGTAATTAACCTCATTAATTGTGTATTAAGCATCAGTAACTGCCAGGGCCACATGTCGGGCCAGGCTAGCGATGTAACGACCAGTCCTTGTACTATAAAAGGACTTGTCGAGCGATACACAGGGCTCTCTCTCTCACTCTGGACTCTTGGACACACTCTGACTCAGTGCTGACACACGCTCACAAGTGCTCAGACGCTCAACACAACAACTACACACCCCGTGGAGTAGGGTATTACGCTTAGGCGGCCCGAACCACGTAAATCCTCGTGTCTACTTGCCATCGTGTTCTGAATCTTGGTGCGCCCAATACCAAACTACAAACTCCGCGGGCTACCAACAGTAGTATCGGGATAATTGCCGGAACCACACTACGGCAGTTGGCGTGCAAGGTAGGGGCACACGAGATTCGTGAACTCTGCTGCTGGATCGTCCAACGGCAACCCTGCTATGGAACCTGCTAGAGGCAACCCCTCCAACATGCAGCAGCCAGTAGGTGTTGTGGCTCTAGCAGGAGTCATGCCACTGCCGCCACCGTCCACACCAGCGAATCAAGTTGGACAGCGGGATGGGACGTCTGTGTCGGTCACGGCATCGGCGAACAACAATCCTGAACACGCGCTCCATGCCGCGCGTGCTCTTCTTCAACGTCCACCGCCTCCAGGAGCATCCCAGGGTGCAATGTAGCAGTGGAGGGCTGATGTGGAACACTTGGTTGCAGCAGCAGCCGATTGCATCAGCAACCAAGGTCCTCCTCCCTCGGGGCAGGCCCCATCACAGCATAGGACCGTGTCAGGTAGACTTGGTCCGCACGCATCCCAACAAAGGAGGCGTGCTGCGTCTCAACAGGCGATGTCGCTGCCTTCTGGGGCACGATGCACCCACACGGTAACTAGGCTTTTAACTCATGACCTCCGAATGGAGCTTGATCGCCGTTACCAACAACAGGATGGCCGCATCCATATCGAGCGCGCTCACGAAAGTCGAGAAGCACAGGACATTCCTGCTCCTGAGGGAGTAGGAGGAGGCTGTTCTGCCCTGGCCATGCACCTACGCATGGTTAGATGGCCGCAGAAGTTCCGGCCTCACCTGCCGGAGAAATTTTATGGGACTGTCAATCCCGCTGAGTTTCTCCAAATTTACTCCGCCACAATCCTTGTGGCTGGAGGCAATGAGACCGTAATGGCCAACTACTTCCTTGTGTCTTTAACTGGGACCGCCAGGTCCTGGTTCATGAGCCTACCGCCTGACTCCATCAACAGTTGGGCGGAACTGTGCCAGCAGTTCACTGCCAACTTCGGGAGTTCATATACCCGACCAAGCATAGAACTTGACCTTTTTGCTGTCAAGCAGAAAGGGGGAGAGTCCCTGCAATCCTTCATCTAGAGGTTCTCCTAGGTACGATACACTATACCTTCTATCTCAAGTGCTTCTGTCATTGTGGCATTTAGACAGGGCATATGAGACAAGAAGATGTTGGAGAAGCTAGCGACCAAGGAAGTTAGCAGCGTCACGGAACTCTTCAGCTTGGCAGACAAGTGTGCCAAAGCTGCGGAGGGCTGTGAAATGCACTCCCAACCACCCCCGGAGGATAACAAAAAGTCCTCCAAGGGTGAACCCACTACCTTCGGGAGTGGAAAAAAGAAGAAAAAGTCCAATGTCAAGAAGAAGCCGTCGACCGGCACACCTACAGCCGCTGCTGCAGCTCTGGGTGGCCTGGGGCCACGCCCCGAGAAACGACCTCGGCTGTCGTCTGAAGACGGGGGCAGCTCCAAGATGTGGTGTCCTATGCACAAGACGAACAACCACAACCTGGAAGACTGCCGAGAGGTCCATAACCTTGCCGAGCATTACAACAAGCGCTAGGAAGAATTTCCTTTCCATCAAAGGGAAGGAAAACAAAAAGTCGACGAAGCTCCGGCTGAAGAGGAGTTAGGCTTTAGAGACCCGAAAAAGGTCTTGAAGGCTGTTTACACCTCCGTCGATGACGACTGCGACGTCTCCGACAACAAACGTCGGAAGACCATGAACACCATCTTTGGTGGTTTGTGGGACATCACTTCCTGCCGTGTCCTCAAGACCATGCAGCGGTACATTACCTCAATAGCTCCCACCGCCAGGGTGGAGCCGCACCGGAAGTGGATGGACACTACCATCACTTGCGATGCTTCAGACTGCCCTCGGAACATGATTGGAGCTGGCCAATTTCCATTGATGGTATCTCCTACCATCAACAACATCCAAATCCACCATGTGATGGTGGACGGAGGTTCGGGGTTGAACCTCATAAGCTTTGAAGCTTTTGTCGAGCTTCAGCTCCGACCTTCAGATCTTCGCCCATCCCGACCTTTCTCCAGAGTAGGTCCGGGGGTCATAACCCCACTCGGTGCCATTACTCTCCCGGTGACCTTCGTGACTCGGGAGAATTACCGCACTGAGAAGTTGGTCATCGACGTGGCGCAGATCAACTTACCATTCAACGCCATTTTGGGCAGGCCGGCCTTGTACAAATTCATGGCTACCGCCCATTATGGCTACTTGGTGTTGAAAATTCCAACACCAGCAGGTGTTCTCCGGATCCGCGGAGATCGCACCGCTAGAGTGACTGCTCTGGAAGAACTCCATGCACTTGCTACAGCGTAGGAGGAAGAATCCGGAAAGGAGCAAGCTCTGAAACCCCCGAGCATTCGTCATCGAGGCTCAACCTCTGTACCTCGTGTGCAACCAAGCGGCGACACCGACATTCTCGTCAAAGTCGTCCAAATCGGTTCCGACGTTGCTCAGACCACCCGTATATCGGGAGGTCTAAATGACAAATAGGAACTCGTGCTCGTCACTTTCCTCCGGGCTAATGTCGACGTGTTTGCCTGACAACTGTCACAAATGCCTGGGATCCCTAGGGAAGTGATCGAGCACAATCTGAAGATCTATCCCGATGCTCGGCCTATACACCAGAAGCCTCGGAAGCAATCAGTAGAGAGACAAAACTTCATACGTCAAGAAGTGAAGAAGTTGCTTGAAGCTGGATTCATCCGAGAAGTCTTCCACCCAAAATGGCTGGCAAATCGAGTCGTTGTACCCAAGGCCGACAGGAAGCTTCGGATGTGCATCGACTACACTACACTGAATAAGGCATGTCCAAAAGATCCAGTCCCACTACCTTGAATAGATCATATAGTGGATTCCACCTACGGGTGTGAATTATTGTGTTTCCTAGATGCATATTCTGGATATCATCAAATTAGAATGTCTAGGGAAGATGAAGAGCATACTTCCTTCATCACGGTAGATGGATTATATTGTTATACTGCCATGCCATTCGGTCTCAAAAACGATGCTTCAACATTTGTACGAGCTATGTTCAAAACTTTTGGAGAGCTTATCAGAGACGTAGTGGAAGTGTACGTCGATGACATCGTCGTCAGATCAAGAACAAGGAGTCATTCCTTGACACCTTGAAAGTTGTCTTTGACAAGTTGTGAGTCACAAGCACGAAGCTGAACCCGGACAAGTGTGTCTTCGGGGTTAGCTCCGGAAAGCTTCTTGGATTCCTGGTGAACCACCGAGGGATAGAAGCAAATCCGGCGAATATTAAAGCTATTGAAGACATGAGGCCACCAGCCCACATCAAGGACGTCCAGAAGCTAACTAGATGTCTAGCCCTCAGCCGGTTCATCTCAAGACTGGCGGAGCAGGCGCTACCCTTCTTCAAGTTGTTGAGGAAGTCCGGACCATTCCAATGGTCTGAAGAAGTAGAAAAGGCATTCCAGGAGCTGAAGCAGCTCCTCACCACTCTACCAACCTTGGTAGCTCCGAATCCTGGTGAGCCACTTCTGCTTTACATTTCGGCAAGTGATGAAGTTGTCAGCATGGTCCTAGTTGCGGAAAGACTAGAACCATTTCCAGTTCAGGAATCCAGACCCCTTCGGGAGGGTTCGGAGCTACCTGAATGTGAGTCTGGGTCCAGCCTCCCAGACCCTGATCCTCAAGGCGAGACGCCGGAGGATCCATCCCCTTCAAATGAAGGAGTCATTGCTGCTGAACCAGAAGATTCGAACCCCTCCGGGAAGATCTGGATCACTTCAAAAGAAGCTCCGGGTTCCTCCAGTAGGAACCCGGAGGTCCCCGAACAAGGTCAGGACCCCTCCGGGAGGGTCCGGGTTGATGAGGAGGAAGCTCGGGCCCCTTCGGGAGGGCACGGACAGTCCAACGCCCAGTGTACCTCATCAGCGAAGTACTCCATCACGCCAAGACTCGGTACCTAGAGGTGCATAAGCTGATCTACGCAGTTCTTATTGCTTCTAGGAAGCTCCGACACTTCTTCCAAGCTCACAAGATTTCAGTGGTAACTTCTTATCCACTGCGCGCAATCTTGCATAACCCCAATTCTACTGGGAACATTGCAAAGTGGGCAGCAGAACTGGCCGAGTTCGATCTTGAATTCGTCACAAGACAAGCGATCAAGAGTCAAACACTGGCGGACTTCGTGACGGAATGTACCCCTTCTCCATCAAATCCTGGGGGCCCCAGTGAGCAGAAGCTGGAACCCAATGTTTCAGTCTTCACCGAGCCTCACTAGACTCTCTACGTCGACGACTCCGTGCAAAAGCAGGGGGCCGGAGCTGGAGTCCTTCTCCTCGCTCCGACCGGGGAGAAGGTCAAATACATGGTTCACCTTTACTTCAAGGCAACCAACAACATGGCAAAGTATGAAGCACTAATCTATGGGCTCAAGGTGGCGCTATCGTATGGTGTCAAGCAGCTGTTGGTAAAGGGTGATTCACAGCTTGTTGTAAAACAAGTCAAAGGTGAATGTTGCTGTAATAACCCTCAACTAGCTGCATACCTACTTGAAGTCCAGAAGCTTCAGAAGGACTTCGACGTCTTGGATCTTTGCCATATCCAGCATCTCAGTAACGCTAAAGCCGATGAACTCTCGACGAAAGATTCAACTGGAGCTCCAGCTCCCGATGGAACCTTCGTCAAGAGATTGTCAAGACCAACATCTTAGCCTGCCAAACTGAGCGAAGGGGGCAAGACCAGCACCTCGAAGATGGCGGTCCCGATGGCCCTATTACCATGGCGTCCATCAAGGGTCGTAGGTGCTGCCGGAAGCTCCGAGCAACCCAGCACGCAAGACTCAAATCCTCAAGTTAGCTCCGATGCATGGATCTTGGAGATCCAGAGCTACTTGAAAGACAATTTCCTTCTTGGAGATAATGTATCCGCTGACCAGATAGTCAGATTGGCTAAAAGATACACACTGGTAGAAGGGGATCTCTACCGGCGTGGTGCCAACAGCGTCCTCATGCGGTGCATTACAAGGGAAGAAGGCTACGAGCTCCTCGCAGAAATCCATGGAGGCGATTGTGAGAACCACGTGTCTTCCTACACGCTGGTCAGTAAAGCCTTCTGGCATGGCTTCTACTAGCCTACAGCACTCCAGGATGCAACTGAGCTAGTGAAGAAATGTGAAGCATGTCAGTTCCATGCAAAGCAAATCCACACAGCAGCTTAGCCTCTACAAATGATACCTCCTACATGCCCTTCGCTGTGTGCGAGATGGATATCTTGGGACCTTTCCCAGGAGCTGTCAGAGGTTACAAGTTCCTGTACATTGCCATTGACAAGTTCACCAAACGGCCGGAAGCAACTCTAGTTGTCACAATAAACAAGCAATCAGCTATCAGCTTCATGCAGTCCATTGTATGTAGATTTGGAGTCCCAAACAAGATCATTACTGATAACGGGACCCAATTCACAAGCTCTGCATTCCAAGGATATTGCAAAGACCTCCACATTCAGGTCAGCTACGCTTATATAGCTCACTCGGCAAGCAATGGCCAAGCTGAGAGAGCAAATGCAGAAATCCTGAAAGGACTCAAGACGCGCACATATGAGCGCCTGAAAAAACATGGAGCCAACTGGATTGAAGAGCTTCCGCCCACACTGTGGGCCAACAGGACAACTCCAAACCGGTCAACTGGAGAGACACCCTTCTTCCTGGTGTACGGAGATGAAGTAGTCCTTCCTCCGGAAATCACCTTGGGGTCGCTTCGAGTCCGGACCTTCGATGATGCCACGCAGGACCAGCTCTGGCGTGAAGACCTTGACCTCCTTGAATAGGGAAGGTGCCGAGCAGCTGTTCAGAATGCCCGATACCGCCAAGCTCTTCGACACTATCACCAAAGGCATGTTCACAGCCCACAGCTCGAGGAAGGCGATCTGTTGCTACAGAGAATAAAAACTGGAGAAGGGTTATACAAACTCTCTCCCAGCTGGGAAGGACCCTTCCGAGTGATCAAAGTATCCCGTCCCGGATGCGTTCGCTTGGCAACCGAGGATGGAACACCGCTCCCTAATCCTTGGAACATTGAGCACCTCCGTAAGTTCTACGTTTAATATCACGAAGGTGATTCTGTTGTTACATGAGATGTATGTTATAGAGTCATTATATAGAGTCGGGTAGCTCCTTCAGGAGAACAGACGGACCTTCCCCGAAAGGTCCACAAAAATCAGGCAACACTTGTCACAGTCTCAGAACTAAAAGTGTAGTTAGCTACCTTGGGTCAAACAAGAACGAAACACACTTAGCCTAGTTCCGTACCCTAAGAGTGTACTTGTTTCCCTTGTACCCCGGACCTATAACGAAAGACATCATTGTGTGAAAACAGACTCCACGTGCATTTATTTTGTACAGGCTCAATATTTTTTATTTTTCTCTTTCTTGTCTATAACAAAGTTGTGCAATTCTTAAGAAACTTTAGCTCGACCAATTCATATATAATTCAAGTTGTATTGTCAATTCTTCCTGGTCTAAATATTGTTAATGGTCTACTCATTTGAATACCGCCAAGCCATTCTAGGTCCGGAGTGTGCTATCGACTTAGCCTGGTCCTGCACCCTAAGTACGCCACTCTACCTACACCCCGGCAGGCCGAAGTAAGGCGAGTCCAAAAACGGTCGGACCTGGAGCAAACAAGCTAGTGCACTTGATTGTATGTAGAGTTGTGTTCGACCTAAAAATTTCTTTCGAGAATAGTAAGTCGAAAACGTGTTATAGATAGGAAATGGATTTTACTATTTTTTCATGACTTCAGTGTGCAGGAAAAATAATGATCTAATGGTGATGGTGGATGAAGCCGGAGCTGTCAAAGCTCCGACAACCCCTAAGGTGGTCTACTGTTGATGTTTCAAGCATTGATAATAGACATCGCCAGAGCTACAAAGTTCTGGCAAATCCACAGGGCCAACCGTCAAGGTGAAGAAAAGATGGTGGGAAGACTCCCCAGTGGGGTTTGTCGACGCACCACGTGTTGAAAGTGGTCGCTACCGGAGCTACCAAGCTCCAACAACTCCAGAGGACTAACCCTCAATGCTCTACGTGTTGACAAGGGTCACTGCTGGAGCTACTAAGCTCCGAAAACCTCAGGAGGACCCTACTATCGGTGACTTCGGACCCACAAACTACAAGTTCGAAGCGCGCAAGTCTTCAACAAAGTGCTACATCCTCTTGGTACATGTTCACAATCAAATTGTATACATCTACCAGGGGGCCAAGTGGGACAAAGGTGTTGAAGACAAAAAATGAAATTCATAAAAAACTTTGATTTCATTCATCTGGAGACAAGAGATTACAAAATTGGAGAAAAAGAAGAGAGAATACAAGCGGGAGCTACAAAGAGAGAATCCTAGACCCTATGGAAGAACGAGGCGACCTTCTGGGCAACCTCTGACACGCTTGCTATGGCGGCTTCTCCCTCTCAGTCTTTGGGGCCTTCAAGCACCAGGTCCAGTGGGAAGTGAGGGTCCCGGCTTGTGTAGCACGTCAGCATGAACTCTGCGACGTTCTTCGCCAGGGATTGTCCCTCGGTTTTCAGCTGGCCCACGATGACATGGCCCATCTTGGTGAGTTTGTTGCCAGCCGAGCTCAATGCCTGCAACGCTTGGTCTAGCTCCGACTCCGGATCATCCGGATGCACGGGACTAAAACACATCGGCGTCAGCACGTCGTTGGCTTTGCTCAGGAAGTACCAAACTTGTTGGGACTCTGCAGCCCTCGAGCCTCGCATCTCTTCCAAGGATCTTCTAGTCGCCGCAAGCTCCGAATTCTTCTGGGCAAGGCGCTCAACCTCTTTGGCGTTCTTATGAATCTTTTCAGCAACCTACCTTTCGAGTTTACTGAGCTCCTCCTCCCGGAGGTGGATCTTGTTCCGGCGGTCGACCATGTCCTTCTCCCGGCCCCAAACTTTCTTCTCCCTGGCAACAATTTCATCCTTCCTCTTGTGGAGGTCCTGTCCTCGCTGCCAGGCCTTCTTCTCCTCCTTCTCGCCGTGCTCCTCCAGCTTCTTGGTGCGCTCCGCGAGACTCTTGTCACCCAGAGTCAGCCTCTGAGTAAGCTCCTCCTCCCTCTTCACGAGGCCATCCCGCAGCTCTAGGAGTTTTTTGCTCTTCATCCTCGAGCTTTTTCTCCTGTTCCTCAAGAGCCTCCCGGTGCTTAACGAGGCTGTTGTGGATGGCGTTGAGCTTCTCTCGGCGATCACTTGCTGCATTATTAGCAGCTACAGGCTGTTCATAGATGGCCCGGGACTGGTTGTCAAGGGATCGCGTCATGCTTTCCCTCTCATCCAGCAGCTGCCCTCAGTACTCCATCCGGGCCTTCTCCTTCTTCACCCACTCCCTGTCGTCAGCCAGCCTGGTTTGCGCCATCTTGGTCTCGAATTGGAGCCAGTTGTGCCACCTCCTAAGGGTTTGGCACTCCTCCTCGAGGGCCTTGCTGTTGTGGTAGAAGGCCAGCTGCACTTGATGAAGGCTGGAGCAGGCGTTGTCAATAGACAACGACAGGGTGATCGGCCCCAAACGTGTCGGGGTCCTCTCCACTAGCTCTAGCGGGTTCTCTACAACAAAAATCGGGTCCCACTCTATAAGAGCGGTCCCCTGAGCTTCCACGGCACTAGGGCCGCCCTCCGGGATAGCCTCGGCCGCCGCAGAGGAAGGTATGGCAGCAGAAGTTCCTACCTCCAGAGTCGGCTCTGAAGGTCTTGTCGCCTGGTCTTCAGCAACTGGTCCCTCAGGCGGGGGACCGGCAGCCTCCTCTTGGCACCCTAGCTCAGGCGCGGGCACCTCCGAAACCACCACATTCGGGGTAGGCGTTGAAGGTTCGGTCGGAGCTGAAGCCACTTCCGGCTTCGACGCTGGCGTTGCCTCTACTGCCGATTCAAGCGGTGGTGCTTCGATCACCATTGGCTCGGGCGCCAGTACATCTTCGACAATCGGCTCAGGTGCCAGCACTTCTTCGATGACTGGATCAGGCGCCGAGACTTCATCAACCACCGGCTCTACTGTCGGGACTTCATCAACCACTGGCTCCGCTGCCCGAGCTTCATCAACAACCGGCTCTAGGGCCGGGACTGTAGCTACCTCCGACTCTAAGGCTGGAGCGTCCATCATCTCAGCATCCAAACCCGGAGCTTCAACCTCCGGGGCTGGTGCCGCTGGTACATCTTCATTCCCGTGGTCCGGCGCTACCACGGGAGCTTTAGGGGATGAGTCGAGGTCCAGGACCACGACAGCCGGCGCTGGGGCTGCCACGACCTCAGCCACCACCTGAGGTAGCGCTGGGATTGGAGCCGGAGCTTCCGTCTGCGCATTATCAGTTGCTGCTATAGGGACCAAAGCTTCATCCCCTTTCTTGGGCACTCTGTAGATGAAGGACGAACAAACTTAAAACATAGTTACAACAAAAAACAATCAACTGAGGTAAAAAATCAAACTTACCTCGGAATGCTTCCGCTTCAACTAGCGCGGAACCTCTTCACTGGATGCTCAGGGCCGGACCCTGACGCCATTGGAGTAGTAGCTCCGGAGGGCTCCCTGGAGCTTGATGCCGCCATCGGCGTTGCCTTGGTTGAGGCCCCCCTCGACTGAGAAGGACCTCCAGACCTAGAGCCCTCAGCTGGCCCTGGTACTGGAGCCACATGGCCGGAGCTAGCACCCTGAGGAGATGCCGATGCTGGAGTGGTTACCGCCACTGAAGACCTCCTCCGCCGGGGAGAAGTAGCTGTTGTGGAAGGATCAGGTCTGACGGACCTCCCGTCAGCGTGCTTCAACTTCTTCTTGCGGCTCGAGGGCTCGACCAACTCCTTGCCCTTGCCTACGACTCCAGTTCTTTGCTTTGGGGCGGGAATGGAGCCATCCTCCAAAGCTCTGGGGATTGCCACCCTGGAGGTTGATCGACTCTCCACCAGTCCCAAGTCGTCCAACAGCGGCATCTTCCTCCGGAGCTCTCTGCATTCCTCTGGTATCATATTCAGAGGAAGGAAGTCCGCCGGTGGAGACACGTCGCCGGAGCCGATGTTCCCAGGCTGGAACTTCTTGAGATGGGTCTTCAAGGCTTCACCAGTTAGGTTGGTGTCCAAGCCGACTTCAATGTGGTTGGTATCCATCTCACTGTTGAAGGCTCAGGCAGGCCGGCTCCTAGCCCTCAGTGGGGCCCACCTGTTTGTCAAGAAGTTACCGAAGACCATGTGCGGAGTCACACCACCTTTGACACATTCCTGGATTCTGTCCAGAATGGGCATGTACTCCCTCGACAGCTCCGGCACGTCACTCCAAGTGTCGGTGTCGACGCGAGGAAGGCCTTCAGGCAGCTCCAGCCTCTCGTGTCCCTTGATGGTGATGACCACCCAGTCTTTCTTCCAGTCGTCCCACTTGCCGCAAGGGAAGGACCTCAAGTACTTGAGGGGGGAGTTTTTCCACTTCACGAAGTGGTAGAAGCCGATGAACTCATCACTCTTCCCGGTCGGGTGGACAGTGAAGAAAGTCCGGAACAACTCCACGCAAGGGGGCATGCCCACCCACATCTCGCAAAAGTGAATGAAAGTCGCCACTAGCAAGATTGAGTGAGGGCCCAGATGGTGGAGCTGCAGACCATAGAAATCCAGCAACATCAGAAAGAAAGTGGATAAAGGCGGGATCAAACCCGCAATGGCGTACCCAAGGAAGTACACCATATCTCCGGCTCACTCCTTCTCTAAGGGAAGCTTGCTGCAGCGAATATCGTTGTCAAAGGAGTCACTGGACCATCCCATGTAGGTCCGAACCCTAGACAAGTCCTTCTTGCTCCCGATGCGGCTCTTAGGGAGTCCCAACTTCATCACAGCACAGCGAGGCGAGAGAGGAAGAGCGAGCAAAAGTTTGGAGGATTTGAGCGCAAGTTCGAATGAAGACGTAAAGAATCCCCAAACGGTGCGCGCTTTCCTTCTTAAGTAAGCCCCCGCAACGCTTGGATGGAACCGCAAGAGAGCCTACGACGCAGTTCAAAAACTTCACCCTGCCAATGACAAGGGGGCCCGGGGCCACCCCGATGATCAAGTCAAGGTCCTTACCCCAGGCGAACGGTTGTCATCATGAGAACCGAGAAGCCCGAGGGCGGCGGCCTGACAAGGCGCGCGGAACCGATACGGTTTTTGTATCAGGAACCGGTGACCTTCAATTGCGTGAGATCCGCACACTCAGATCTCACCTGCCGCATCCTGCATATGCCATGCGGCGATGGTTTAACTGTGAACTACCGCCAATGGCACATCCGAAGACCCTTGAAGACACGACTCAAAAACCGAAGGATGGACCCACCTCCAGCAGAACGGCTTCATCCAAAAGGTTTCTCCCAGAGGAGGACCTAGGGGGCCACTGTCGGTACACTGTGTACCGTATACCCCTTGGGACTGCAAAAAGACCTAAGGAACTTCACCTTCCTGAGTTGAAGACCTGCGAAGGCCCACGTGTCATATGGTACCGGACCTGCCTCCCTTCTATGGTTAGTCCCGGTGCTGCCATGTGTATACTGCAACCGGAGCTACGTCCCACACATGGGAAAGCTCCAGGCTAAACACCTGCTCGGCACCCCCGGACCTAACCCCCGACAGGGGGAAGCTCCGATACCGACACATGTACAACTACACCGGACCTACCCGTCCCAGACGGTAAGCTCCAGAGCTGCCACGTGTCCAACCACCGGACCTTCGACTTCAACAAGCAGACTGGTGGACCCCCAACGGCTCGGATCTTCAAGGGACAATCAAAGACTTCAAGACCCGATTAATTCTCATTAATACCATATTAATGACACACGATCGGAGGGTCCTTAATACCAGTAATGTCACTGTCAAGGCCCGTTACAACACTATTAAGGGTAATTAACCTCACTAATCGTGTATTAAGCATCACTAACCGTTAGGGCACATGTCGGGCCAGGCTAGTGATGTAACGACCAGTCCTTGTACTATAAAAGGATTGGTCGAGCGATACACGGGGCTCTCTCTCGCCCTCTTGACTCTTGGACACACTCTGACTCAGCGCTGACACACGCTCCCGAGTGCTCAGACGCTCAATACAACAACTACACACCCCGTGGAGTAGGGTATTATGCTTAGGCGGCCCGAACCACGTAAATCCTCGTGTCTACTTGCCATCGTGTTTTGAATCTCTGCACGCCCAATACCAAACTACAAACTTCGCGGACTACCAACAGTAGTACCGGGAGAATTGCCGGAACCACACTCCGACAGGGTTAAATAAAAAGATTGAACTATCGTAAGATGTAGATCAATCCAACAGTTGAAGATGGTTGATTGCATGATTGCACCAAACATCTAATTACATTCTAGTTGTTCTCAATTTTAAAACAGGAAATCTATTAACACAAATTAATCCAGTTATGATGTTTTTTCTCTTCTTGTTTTGTGATGTTGTATTTTACCTTGTTTTGTGATGTTGTTTTTCTTGTTTTGTACCTTATCCTTCCCATATTACTTGTCATTAATTAGGACAAGTTTTCTAGTTCTAAATTGAACTAAAAAACTTCTTCTAATGACAAGTAATGTAGGAAGGAGGGAGTAATGTTTTATGATAATGAACTCAATGTTGTTTGTCTGTTCTATCTATTAATTTATTTTCTATCTGCTGTTTAGTGAACTATATGTTCTATCTGTATTCTTTGTTAATGAACGAGCCTCCACACCGCCGATGGCCTCTAAAGTGTATGTACGGTACTTTAGTCGCTAGAGGTGCCTCTAAAAATGCAACCTTCATCCAGCACCAGATTGTCCAACATATCATAATTTCTGACCCGTTTTGATGTTTTGGTGGTCCTTTTGTGACAATTGTATCCTTACTGAAGGCATTCTCCTATTGCCTGAACAAGTGATTTTGAGGCAACCAATGCATGTGACAATCGAAATAAAATATCTTGTCTCCATGACTAAGGCAAAAACAATCTTTGTTTGATGCACATATCAGACACGTCAAAGGACCTTGAGTGATCTATTCACAGAACATGTCATGTGCCTAGAAATCATGGACGGACCACAAGTACGTAGCTTGAACGTTAAATTTTTGCTTCTTGTAACAGTCGTATGCTTCGCCTCCTACCCACAACATTTTAAATTCTTCAATCAATGGTTTCAACATCATGTTGAGATGTGGCCTAGGAAGATCCGGTTCAGGTACCATGAGGCAAAGAAACATGAATTCATACTTCATAAAAGAGAATATGGTAGGTTGTAAGGAATAACAAAGATGGGTCAAGAAGAGTATGGCATGACGTTTGTAGAGAATAGTGAGAAGTCATCTGCCGCTAACCCATCTTAAGTAAGCAACTTATTTACGACGACTTAGGTGACCCGTCGTAAGTAAGAAGCTTATTAACGATGGATATATTTGGCTGTCGTAAATAACTCTATTTATAATTAATCATCTAGTTGCTATTGTAAATAATGGCAGTCGTCGTAAGTTTGTCATTCTTTTGTAGTGGTGAACGCTCTTATTTATGAATCTTTCAATAACCATCACATAATTCTTGTTTGAATGGCCCACTTAGTAAGAGCAATGTCGTATACACAATAATCCTTATCATAAATTTTCATTCTTTTGATGAAATCTTACTGAGTTTCTACATCATGAATGGCGGGAAGCACAAACTCAGTAGAATCTCACCATGAGTCAAAGTTCTCTCCCTCAAGAGACTCAATGGTCAAGATATAACTTATTGTAGAACTTATTATGGAGGAATCATCTGAGTGGAGTACTTAAATACATATGAATGCATAAATATAAATATATGTTTTTCTTTTCAAGTTGGTTACCCGACAAAACACACCATTCATAATTACTGAAAATATAGCAAAAAATTTTCTTTCACATTGCCTACTTGACAAAAAAAATTATGAAATGAGTAAACTAAAATAACTTAGGCAAAAATAAATATAGTCTTTTGTCATCTTAAAAAATACGACATTCAAAATATCATAAAATAAATATTGAGTTTTATCTTTCACTTTGGTTACTTGACTAAATTACTATGAACTTAATCTCTTCAACTGAAGAATACTGTCATTTATGTCTTTTAATTTGCCTACTTCACCAAAAATGACATTAAAATAACTTAAAAACATGAAAATTTATTTTTCACTTTGGTTATTCAATAAATTCCATGCAACTTAAAAATTTAAATTACATAACAATTAATCTTTCACTTTGGTTACTTGACCAAGTTGCTATGATATTATAAACTAAATAATCATACAAAACTTAATGAACTTGAATCATGGTAATTTGTTGTTCACGTTGGCTACTTAACACAATTACCATGAAAACCTTAATTAATAGCAAAAGTTTAATATCTTAATGAGCAATCTTAATAACTCAATAATTTCACAACATAACTAAATTATTTGAATGAATACAAACTTTATTCATCTATATTTGTATGCATGTGACAAAACTGTACACCATTACATTGCAAATATATTATCACAATACTTAAGATTTTCTCAGTAAAATAATTTAATTCAGTGAGGCCCAAAATGATTTTTGCCCATAGTCTACAATCCTTAATATTTTTAAAAACTCAGAGGCCCACTGCTTAATATTTCAGCCCAAGCCCAACACAAAAAATCCTAAGAAAAACTAAATTCTGCTTGCAGCACATAAGGTGACTCAACCTAAAAGACCATTTCCTTAAATTCTGATGAAAATGAGAAATAAATCCACATGTGTACCTTAGTGACTTGGCCCATTACCTAAATCAGCACATAGGCCCATTGACTTATTAGTCAGTAAATCCTAAAATAAAAAAGAAAAACAAAATAAGTGCACGGCCTGTTAGGAACTTGGACCACAACACGAGTTGGCCTCCTAACGTCTTTTGGACTTGGTGCTTATTTGGACCAGAGGCCTAAGCCTTGGCGTGGAGGGGACCGGCCCGGTGAGTTTGTCAAGGTCGAGGGTGCTGGCGTGCGACATATCGTGCTGGCCGGATCCGACAAGTGCAAAACCCACCCTTTTCTAAAGGGCCTCGACGGAGGCGATTAGGGTAGCGCGTCGCTTCAATCTTTCACGTGGTCTTCTCTGGCGAGATGCGAGAAGACAATGCCTGAAACGTAAGATCCGACCCTAATCCCCTTCTCTTAAATGTTAGTTTCTTATCCTTTTCATTTCAATTTGAATTCATTGATGTCTAAAATTGAATCATGATTTTGAATCTTAATTTTTGTTGACTCTTGTGAGACTTTATTCTGAACATGGATTGAAAACAAAACTGATTTTAATGAGTGGTTGAATGCTTAATGGATTTGAAATCCTTTTGCCTAATTTCTTAATTGGTGTAATTTGGATCCCTCTGATCCAAAACTTAACTGAATTCAAATCAAGAATTCAATTTGATTTTAAAATCTCAGTTCATGCTGCATAATTAACTTAATAAAAACAAACCCATTACTAGGATTAAGTATACTAGTTGGCTCTGATACCATTGTTACGAATCTTGAAATATTAGGAACATAATTAGCCACTTAATCCATTTTAGGTTGATAGTGAATAATCATGATCAAGATATAACACTTTTGTTCTTATCAAGAATTGGATATTGTTGTGGCCATCGAGCCTATGTCGTGATAGCAACGTAGGGAGACTTGCAATGAAGACGTGGGAGACATTTCCCCTCGCTTTCCCAATCCATGTGATCGGTCACTTAGTGTATATGGGTGTTTTGGATGCAACATCGTGTCTTCCAAAATTGAGTGCACCCTCACATATTTATACTTACCCATAGAACGCGAGAGGGGGTCTTCAAACCTTTGGAAATGGTCATGTCTCCCGATTAGGGACACGACCGTTCGCTGGGTTGTGTCTTTTTAATTAGATACATGCTAAATATGGTTTAATAAGTGTTCACATACTAACAATCCAGTCCATTGCCCAGCTGTTATCTGGGCTATTTGGCGTGAGAGGAATTCTCGATTCTTCCAAGGAAAGGAGAGCTCGGTTGAGGAGATAATGGTGGCGCTGAAGAATGAGCTTAGTGTCTGGTATGCAGCTGGAGGTAAGAACCTGGCAGCAACACTGGCAAACGCCCACGTTCTGTAATTTTTCCTATTCTATCTCTGCAGGTCCTTGACCTGCCTATGTACTAACTCTGCCTTCTTTTAATGATATTCTGGCAACTGTTTTCAAAAAAATATTGAATCAACACAACTCCATCTCCCACAAAATCATTCTCAGCCCCAATAAGTATCATACAATTTTTTTTCAAAAAAAAAAACCAGGTAAATACCCAGTGTTAATTTAAGTACAAAGAGTTTTACACAAAGCTATAAGGGTGGAAGCCGCCGATATCAGGGAACAATATTTTACAAGTGCTAGCTATTGGAAGCCGTGCCCGGCAATATCACCGCTAGTGATCTATTCCCTACCCGTACCCATTGCCTGATCTAGCCTTTGATTCCGCAGACAACTTCTTCCGCACCTGCTTCCTTCTGCTGAAAACTTCTTAAACTTCATTCTCGCCATATTGCCCAAATCACCACAATCACAACCGGCCGAATTCCTTCCTTTCGAGCTGGCGAGGCAGCAGCCGATAGGCACTGTGGAACCAGTCATCAAAGAGTAAGGACTGGTTCCAGCTTGCTGGTGTCAGTGGAAGTTCATGCACCCACTCGCTAATCTTGACCAGATGAGTTGCGCAACTGGACAATCTATAAATAGATGTCAAGTTGTTTCCAAATTACGAAAGCAAAGGGAGTAGAAGTAGTTGTTACCCAAACTCCGCTGCAAGAGTTTGTCGGCAGTCCAAATCCTATTCTGTAGAAGAAGACACAAGAAGACCTTGCATCTTGGAGGTACCCAGATCTTCCACAGTGTTGTCAGAAATGTAGAACGGATGCCTCCTTCGAATTATATGAGGTATGCAGATCGTGTGGAATACTCCTTGGTTCCTGAGCATGTCCACATGATTTGCAAGGCATCACACACTGATTTATTTTTTCCCGTACTGATGTTAAATAGCGGAGAGAATAAGGCCGCTGGTGCACAGCCGCCCATCCAACTCGAGCGTGGCGGTCTTGCCATTCCTCACAGTGACCTGCGTTGCCACCACAAACAGTGCTAGGTATGTGGACTCGATGGGCAGCTCTGCACCCATGCCAAGGCCTGCCAGGGTTTGTCCATGAGATCCACAACCATCCCTGCCTCAAGGCTCTGCTGTAGCTGGAGATGAACGAGGCCCCCGAAGATGAGTGGCCGGCAAACACACGACCATCTAACCTTACACTTTCCGCCCTGCAGCTGGCCAGTGCCCACCCATGAGAATCGTCTTCTGATCTTGTCCAAGGCCTTGATGAATTTCTTCGGTGGATTTAGCGCAGAGAGGAAGTACGTTGACATAGACTTAAGACTGTGTGGACTAGTTCCTTTCGCCAGACAAAGGACAGGAGCTTCTGTTGCCAACCAGCCAATCTTCCGGCTGCCTGATCCTGCACTCTTTGCAAGTGTATCATTCGAAGATGCCTTGGTGTCAGCAGCAAGCCAAGGTAGTTGATTGGCCAGTGTGCGCTCTAGCCATAGAACCCGGCCAAGACATCATCAAATTTGATCTGCTCACATCGAATTGGCACTGCTAGTGTCCTTGCCTAGTTAACTTTCAGCTTTGTGGACTCTCCAAAGGCGTTGAGAAGTTCCATTGTTGAGTCCACCTCCAATCGTGTCGGGTAGAAAAGTTCCATTGTTGAGTCCACCTCTGATCATGTCGGGTTCAGAAACAACGCGACGTCGTCCGCATACATCGAGACCCTCAGATGTCCATGTTGTACAGGGAGAGGAGCAAGGCAACCAAGCGATGTTGCCAAGCAAATGATGCTGTTCAGAGTGTCTATAGCCAGAATAAAGAGCTAGGATGACAGCATGTCAACTTGGCGCAGTCCTCTCTCGTGTTGGATCGCGGGGACTGATATTCCATTTAGGCGTACTGAGGATGTGGCTGTCATGAGCAGAGTAGTGAGCCAGTCGCGAGCTCAACATCCCAGCTGTGACAAACAACACAAAAATATGACAAAGAACTTAATCACACTTGGGATTCGCCTCCTCCACACGCAGTGCTAATAATGCAATTACTAGATCTAGCATGTGGTGTTATATTATGTTACGATTCTTATAGCTCTCATGTCAGTGTAATCCTTGTGTGTTACAAGTATCTAGTTAGTGGGTTCAGTGTGTGTTTTACTTGTAGTCGTGTGCTCGGTTCAGTGTTGCCGGTTTGAGCTCCAACGTGCACAAAGTGCGGTCGTGGGCGCGTCGTGTGTGGAACAGGATGGTAGGCGTTAGCAGACTAGTCGGGCACATCGGATGCCACATTCTAGGGAGTTTGTTTGCTTTATATTTAACCAAGTTTCAGTTAATGAAAACGTAGTTCCTCAGGCTGCAAAACCGGTGGACTCAGTTCCAACGCGTTTGTGTGCGCGCCATTGTCGGCAAGCTCGTCGTCCTCACGACTTCGAGTTTGATTCTGTCAATTGGCATCAGTGCCGGTGGCGAGGTGGGCGGCGATTGCAGTGAGGAATCAAGCCGAAGTCACAACATCACACATCGAGATGGGCAAGATTGGCAGGAAGGAGGAAGCCGAAGGGAAGGGCGATGACGAGACCAGAGAAGGCAGCAGCGGAGTCATCTAGAGGGTGGTTCGCGAAGTGAGCGGAGGGACTAGCTACACCGTTCTCAATAAGTCAAACTACTCCAATTAGCCGCTGCTGATGAAGATAGTGCTTAAGGCCAGGCTCCTCTGGGACGCCATCGAGACTGGCAAAGTGGAGCCACACGAAGACATGCAAGCTCTCGACGCACTCTGCAGCGCCGTGCCACAGGAGATGTGGCCGGTGATTGCCGACAAGGAAATTTCTAAAGAGGCATGGGAGGCCATCGCAACGATGAGAATTGGAGATGACTAGGTAAATAAGATGGATGCACAGAGTCTTTGGAAGCAATTTGACTCAGCGGCCTTCAAGGATGGTGAATCCGTTGAAGATTTTGCGCTCTGACTGAGCGGCATGGCATCGCAGCACACCACCCTTGGGAACAAATTCAGTGAGACCCAAGTGGTGGAAAAAATGATTCGAAGTGTCCCACAGCATTTTAGACAGGTGGTGATGGCGATTACTGTTATGAATATTGGATCTTGTATTATTGAGGAGGCCGGAGGCCTCTATAAATAGATGTACAAGGGATTACAAATATGCAAATAAGTCTCTAATACATCATCTGATATAATATTACTATTATATCTCTAACATCCCCCCTAAAACTCAAGGTGCGTCAAGAACATTGAGTTTGGAGAGATAAAAATCATGCTAAGAGCCACAAGGATGATCCAAAAGTTGGTCACTAAGCAGAACGTCGAAGTAGATGAAGCAGCAAAACTGAAACTGACAGAACTGGCAGGCGCAGCGGAAGAAAAATGAAGCCAGTCAAGCTTCCAAAGATGTTGTGAATCACGATGACGAGGGTCAGTACCAATACGATATCTTCCATGAGCAACTCCCAAAGTCGTAGACCACGCATATGTAGACACACATGAGGAACCCAGTCATGGTAATTGATGCAACAGAAAAGCACCACACACCGCACAACTGAAATTCCGGCCGAAGAAGAAAAGGTCATCATCACAAAGATGACCAAAAACAGCAAGAGCGCAAAATAAGCAGCAGCAGACGACGGGAAGAGCGCAAATAAAAGCGGCGCAAGCAGCACTCTTTTTTTTACGAGGCAGAGGCGAAGCTTCCGAATTAACGATGGATCAAAGATATCACGGGCAGCCAAAACGAAGAAACCCAAAAGAAGTCAATTCCACCCCAAATCAAAACAGATCTGTTCTCGCTGATATCCTGCTGACGTCATGCTGACATCAGCACTGACATCAACACCGCCAAAATAGATCACACTGCGCGTGCTGATGGATGACACGGAGGCAGCGGCAACGTGGGCCTTAGAGGTGGCCCCGCCCGATCGAACTGAGATCGTCCATGAAGATGAAGGTGACGGCATGCACGCGCATACCCTGTGTCTAGCTTGTTGCAGCAGCCAACGAGCGCAGGCCCGGCTTGGCGATCAGGTTGTTGTGCAGCCTCCGCGTCAGCAGCAGCCGAGCCATGCCGCGTCAGCAGTAGCAGCCGAGCCATGCCGAGGTGCTGGAGGCGGCAGATCAGATCTCGGGAGAAGTGGCCGCCCGGTGCTTTGAACACGCGTGCGCTGAGGGAAGCCTCACGCTGGAGGAGGCAGCCGGCATACTACGGGGACGAGCGAACGACGCAGCAGAGTTCCGGCGAGTACTGCAGATCGGGATGAAGCAGATCCAAACACGGCGTGACCTTCGGGCTGGGCGGCGGCGGCTGAATCAAGATCCCAAGAAAAGCCGCCACCGCCGTCGGAAAAAAATAACCTATCTCTTATACGATGTTATGAATATTGGACCTTGTATTATTGAGGAGGCCAGAGGCCTCTATAAATAGATGTACAAGGGATTACAAATATGCAAATAAGTCCCTAATACATCATCTAATATAATATTACTATTGTATCTCTAACAATTACCACCGTGTTGGATGTCTCATCGCTCACCGTCACGGATCTGACGGGCAGGCTCAAGGTGGCGGAGTCATTCGAAAAACCCCCATCGATGAAACATCACGAGGGGAAGCTATACTTGACTGAGGAGTGAGACACTCATCGGAAGAAGCGCGAGTCGGAGAATCAAGCGAAAGACGGAGCTGGTGGCTTGGGCAGCATTGGAGGAGGAAGAAGAGGTCGGGGGTGCGGTCGTGGTGGAGGAGAGCGGGGACCTTCTTCTAACGGGTCAGCAAATCAACCGAAATGACCCAGTGGAGATCAGTGTATAAAATGTGGGAAGCTCGGCCACTGGGCGCGCGATTGCGGCATTCAAATAAAAAAAAGAGCCCGCGAACATTGCCCAATAGGAGGAGGAGGCCTCGCTTCTGATAGTGAAATCCGTCGCCGGTGGTGACCACGATGACGGGATTCACGATCGGTGCAGCAGACCTTGATGGGCGGCGACTAGTGTGTGACTCACCTAGGTATGTCGAACCTCTGCAGAGACGGCAGCCCAAGTCCATGCGGCAGTGGCAACATCTGATGTGGAGAAGGCACTAGTGCGACGTGAGAAGGCGTGCTCTCGCACATCAGTGATGATAACCAAGAAGATGAGGAGGTGTTGGTCATGGACACAGGTGCCACAAATCATATGACTGGTCGTTGAGTAGATTTTGTTGATCTGGACACTGCAATCCTCGGGACAGTCCACTTTGGTGATGATTCAGTGGCAAGTATTGAAGGGTGCGGAAACATTAGGTTTCAGTGCAAGAATGGAGAGTACCGAATGTTCACTGGGGTTTACTACATTCCCAAGTTGACAAAAAAAATTTGTGAGTGTTGGGCAATTGGACGAAGCAGGATAAAAAGTGGACATCAGGGAGGGTGTTATGAGGATTCGTGAACCAGGAGGAAGACTTCTTGAAAAGGTGTTGAGAGGAAAGAACAGATTGTATGCACTTCGCATAAATCTAAGTCCACAGAAGTGTTTGTTGACGAAGGAGGATGTACATACCTGGATTTGGCATTCACGCTTGGGCCATGTCAACATGACGGCGCTCAGGAAGATGGCTCAGGAGGAGTTAGTTTGTGGAATGCCGAATGTCAGTTAGCTGGATCGACTGTTTGAAGCGTGTCTTGCAGGGAAGCAGAAGAGAACAACATTTCCTGAACAAGGTGGCTATCGGGCAGATCGCAATCTTGAGCTGGTACATAGTGACCTCTATGGCCCGACTCCTGCAACACCGAGAGGTAACAAGTATCTTTTGTTACTTGTGGATGACAGAAGTCGGTTCATGTGGATAGATCAAGTCTCTTAAAAGGATCAGACAGCCTAGGTGATCAAAATGATTAAAGCTCAGGCAGAGTCAGAGTCTGGACTGAAGCTCGGTGCACTACACACTGACCAGGATGGAGAATTTACCTCGCTCAAATTTGCTGATGAATACTCCACGTCTGAAGGAGTGCTAAGGCAATGCACGACTCCCTAATGTCCACAGCAGAACGGTGATGGTGAATGCCGTAATGGGACGGTCGTTGGGAAGGCAAGGAGTATGCTCAAGGCCAAGAGCTTGCCCGGATGGTTTTGGGGTGAGGTCGTCAAGACTGCCTTATACATATTGAATCACTGTATGAAGGAGAGCGCAGAAGGAAAGACTCCGTTCGAGGATTGGTATGGGAAGAAGCCAATTGTGCACCACTTAAGGGTGTTTTGATGCATTGTGTATGTCAGAAACACAATGTTGCACCTAAAGAAGCTGGATGACCGTGGCCAAAAAATGATATCCGTCGGCTATGATCAGTGGTCCAAGGCATACCGGGCATTTGATCCTTCCGCTGGGCGTGTGCATGTAACACCCGATGTTGTATTTGATGAAGAAGGGCAGTGGCAGTGGAACACTAATGAGCCAGAAAATAGAGAAGGAAATGATGAGATCTTCACTGTGGAGTATAGCCTTGGGTGCCAGCCATGTCAGGAGATTAATGAAGTAGTGGAGGAACCAGCTGGTGATCAGTCTGAAGAAGAGATGTAGACACCAGGGGTGGAGCACCATATTGGAGCAGCAAAACAGGATGAAGAAATTGAGTTTGACACACCTCGCAGCAACTACGAAGACCATCTTGATGCGGATCATGATGAGGAATGACCATTGCAATTCAGGAGCATTGATAGCATTGCTGGTCCGAGATCACGAGTAGGCTTTGTGCAGGGAGCCTTGATGATTAAGGGATATACACTGTCAGTTCAGATGAGCCAAGTTCTTTTGCAGAAGCTGATGCTCATCCAAGTTGTAAGAAGGCAATGAAGGAGGAAATGAAGGCCACAGAAGAGAACCCCACCTAGGCTCTTGTTGACCTCCCACATGGACGACAGGCAATCAGTCTAAAGTGGGTGTACAAGGTTAAAAGAGATGAAAAGGGGGCAATGGAAAAGTGCAAGGCCCGTCTGGTGGTCAAGGGGTATGCGCAAAAGCGAGCGCTTGATTACCATGAGGTGTTCTCTCTGGTTGCAAGTGTATGTTGAGCAGCCTGCAGGTTTTGGCAACCCTGGGGACGAGCACAAGGTGTACAAACTTAAGGTACTGTTTGGGATATAATAGTAATATTATATTAGATGATGTACTAGGGACTTATTTGCATATTTGTCATCCTTGTATATCTATTTATAGAGGCTTTCGGCCTCCTCAATAATAAAAGATCCAATACTCATAACATGATATACAGAGCTAGGTTTTAGTTTTACCTACCATACTAGTGAAGAATTTTCGGCGGCGGCAAGCGCCTTCGGCCGCCGTCGGAACTCTGCGGATTCGTGATTTATCTGGGGGGATTTGAGGCTGCTTGTTCCGGCGCTCTCATCGTCGCACGAAGGCCACGTCAACGGGGCTCCCGTGGATTGGAGGTGGCGTCAACGGGGCTCCCGTGGATCTGGATTTTTGCCGCTCTTCATTGCATTTTTTGCCGTCGTGCTCTACTACACCGGCGTCTGCACGGCTTCGACACCAACCTCTGCGTCTGGCCTTCGGCGGACGTTGGCAGGGGCTGGTTCCTCGAGGCCTTCATCCTGTGCCAAGAGGAGTTCCGCGTCATCGTGGCCCAGGAGCGCTGGGCACCCTCACGCCCGCCGAGGAGAAGCTGGTCGCCGAGTTCCACGACCGCGCCGTCAAGGCGCGCACCGGCCTCTTCCCGTTCATCGGCCCAGATGCGGTGCACATCTGCAGTGCTGTCGTCGTCTTCCGTTCGTCGTCTGACGTCTCCGTTCGTGCCCAGATCTGCAATGCTGATGTCAGCATGACATCAGCTTCACGTCATCTGCAGCTGTGCTGTTTTCACCAAGTTCCCAGGAGATCCATCGATGTCGCGGCTGGCAACCGACCTCACCTCGGCGGGCCTAAGGCGTCGTCCTCTTCAGGCCCGTTCGTCACGGCAAGCGCAAGTTCCGCACCCAGATCGCGGTCATCGGCAGCATCCACCACGTCAACCTCGTCCGACTCTGTGGTTTCTGCATGCGTCCGCGTCTTGTTGCGGCAGCGTGGCCGCGGCTCTTTGGGCTGGTGCATGTCGTTGTTGGTTGCAGTTCTTTCGCCGCCGCCGCTCCTCTCTGCAAGCTCCTCTCTCTGCAATACATGCAGCGCGGCCGCGTTCGTCTTGCATCTCAGGTCCGCTGACATCAGCATGACATCACCATGACGTCAGCATGGAGTCAGCCCGACATCAGTATGATGTCATCAACATCAGATCTGATCTGATTAAAAATAACTGACAGCATTAGCTCCTCTTCGGATCGGAGATGGAATTGAAGTCTTCTGAGTGCCTTCTTTTTGGCTTTCCATGACGTCTTGATCCATCATTGATTCGAGAGCTCCGTCTGCGCCTCGTAAAAAAAATGTTGTTTGCGCCTCTTTTATTTCCGCTCTCCCCATCCTCTGCCGCTGCTTATTTTGCGCTCTTGCCGTTTTTGGTCATCTTCGTCATTATGACTTTTTTTCTTCTTCGGTCAGAATTTATATTTTGCGGTGTCTGGTGCATTTCAATGGCATCGATTACCGCGACTGGTTCCTCGTACGCGTATGTGCGGTTACGACTTTCGGAGTTGCTCATGGAAGATATCTGGTTGGTATTGGCCGTCGTCGTCGTCATGATTCCAACTTGTTTGGTAGCTTGACTGGCTTTGTTTTTTTTTTTTGCTGCGCCTGCCAGTTTTGTCAGCTCCAGTTTTGCTGCTTCATCTACTTCGACGTTCTGCTCAGTGACACCAATGATCATCTTTGTGGCTTTAGCATGTTTTTATCTTCAAACTCAATGTTCTTGATGTACCTTGAGTTTGAGGGAGGGTATTAGGAATATAATAGTAATATTATATTAGATGATGTACTAGGGATTTATTTGCATATTTGTCATCCTTGTACATCTATTTATAGAGGCCTCCGGCCTCCTTAATAATAGAAGATTCAATATTCATAACAGATCAGGCCTTGCTCTCTTTCGGTTTCAGGAGGAGCACCTCAGAACCAGCAATTTACACTACGATGACAGTGGTGGTAGACTGGTTGTGGGGGTGTATGTCAATGATCTGTTAATTACAGGCTCAAACAGAGAGGGTATAAGGAGGTTTAAAGCAGAGATGGCTGACACATTCCGAATGACTGATCTTGGATTGCTTCGGTACTACCTGGGTATCAAAGTAAGACAGACAGTGCACAGCATCAAAATCTATCAAGAGGCATATGCAGAGAAGATCCTTGAAAGAAGTGGCATGAGGGGGTGCAATCCATGCCAAGTGCCAATGGCAACTGGACTGAAATTAAGCAAGCAGAGTGCAGCTTCATGAGTAAATGCAAAGAATTATAGGAGCATTGTGGGGAGCTTAAGGTACTTAGTAAATTCTCGCCCTGATCCTGCTTTCTCAGTTGGCTATGTGAGTCGCTTTCTGGAAGAGCCAAAGGAGGATCACCTGGCGGCGGTGAAGCACGTTTTGCGGTATGTCGCAGGAACCAAGAGCTGGGGCCTCAAATATGGAAGGAGGACAAATGAAGAGATCAAGCTAGCAGGGTTCTGTGACAGCGATTTTGGCAGTGATGTGGATTCCAGAAAAGGTACAATCGGGGTGATATTTTTCCTAACAAATAGTCCAGTCACTTGGCAATCGACAAAGCAGAAAGTGGTGGCGCAATCTAGCTGTGAGGCCGATTATATAGCAGCTGTGAATGCAGCCTGTCAAGGAGTTTGGCTACCGATTTCTTGCAGAGGTTTAGGGTGAAAAACAAGTTGTTCCAGAGTTAAGAGTGGACAACAAATCGTTGTAGGATTGAAGAACACGTGAAAAATCTACCAGAGGGTGGTGAATAGTAGATTAAAAAACTTTTAAGTGGAAGCTACAAAACCTCTCGGTAGAAAACTAATCTGATAAAGAAAATTGTGCGACTGTTTTCAATGTGTTCAACCATGACAAGTATAGATTGTAGAGAATCAAGTTGCAATGACACGACAACAAGAATCACGAGAAATTGTCGAGTAAAACTTAAGTTATGCCTAAAACTCTAATCAAAGGTCAATCTGTTCTACCCGAGTTAAAAACGAATTTTCTATGCTGTAAAAAAACTCGTGTAGATCAAAAACCACAAATCCAATGACTGTGACATTCTTATAAATGATAGAGAATTGAGTTGTGAAGACAACACAAAAATAATTATGGCAACCGGACTAGTAAAGCTCGAGTTACGATCGAAACACCAAGTCAACATTAGACTGTACAGAAACTCGATGAGAAAGACTTGACAAAAACAAGTCGGATGAAAAGGCACAAAAGCTCATCCGAACTACGAATTTATTCACCGAAAACACAAGAGGAACAGCCACAAGTCATGCTCTTCATGAGGCCTGGACCCCTGGCTCATATAACCAGCCCTTAGGCCAAAACAATCTAAACTAGGACTCCTACTCCTACTCAGTTTCAACCGAAACATTCCATAACTGCTCAAGACTATTCCGTAAGCATATAGAAGCAATCTTAAAATTTCCAAACACCATAGGAACGTCCCACACTATCAGTACCCTGCAGACTAGGTACCCCCACGTACCAGGAAAAGAAATACTGGTCCCGCCTTCTAGGAGAAGAGGCACCCAAAGGTCATGTGTCCTGCAGCTCCGGACCCGCCTCCCTACAGAGGATGGCTCCGGTGCTGCCACGTGTCCTGCAGCTCTGGACCTACCTCCCTGCCGAGGATGGCTTCGGTGCTGCCCCGTGTCCCGCAGCTCCGGACCTGCCTCCCTGCTGCAGATGGCTCCGATGTTGCCATGTGTCCTGAAGCTCTAGGGTCTTCTTTTCTATTAGGGCTGTCAACGAGCCGAGCTTAAGTGAGCTTACCCTCTAAAGCTCGAGCTCGTTATGAATTCGAGCCGAGCTCGAGCCGAGCCTAAAATCTGATCGATCCTGCAGTCAAGCTCGAGCTCGGTTCGATAAGGTTCGTTTACATAGTTAGGCTCGGTTGAAGCTCGTAAAAGATTGAGTTCGAGTTTGGTAAGCTCGTTTAAACAATAAAAATACATAATTTTTAGGAGAAAAATATTAAAAAATAATATTTATAATACATAATTTGTATAAATGAGCCTTATCGAGCTTAAGGAGCTCGAGCTCGTCAGGCTCGCGAGCTTGAGATGAAGCATGAGTTCGGCTCGTTTATCTATCAAGGTGAGCTTGAATCAAGCTTTTAACGAGCCGAACTCGAGTTGCTCACGAGCCTCGAGCTTCATTGATAGCCCTATTCTCCGTCGAGAAGGGCTCCAGAGTTTCCACATGTCTAAGATGACGTGGGCATTCAAGACCACAAATCGGCTCCTTCAAGATGAAGTTAATGCTCTGTTAACTCAACATTTATGACGCACCATCGGTGTGGTCTCAAGACATAGTAATGTCGCCATTAGTGCACGTTAATATGCAATTAAATCATAATTGAGTGCCTTAGATCATGTATAGGGCACTTAATAATCCGAGACGACCACCTGTTGGGCTTCGATGATGTTGTAAACTATCAAGCCTTAGCTTATAAAAGGACTGGGCAGTCGCATAGCAAAGGGAGGCAGAACCAGACTCTCGCACACACAAACACACGCAATACAACACACAGACTCTCGTGGATGTAGGGTGTTATGCTCCAGCGGCTCAAACCACGTAAATATCCTGTGTACACCTTGCTCTTAGTTCTTGAGTTTACGCTCCACCGAAAAAGAACCTCCACGGACTACTTCTTAGTAGTACCAAGGGAAGTGTCATTGCTACAGTTCAACACACATATTCCTAAACAAACTCAACTTTGTGACCAACAAGAAATCTAACCATACCCAACTCAAAACTTTCCATAAACGAACCATAACCGCCTCAGCCGCAGTCTCGGACATAATCCAGCCAGCTGGACTGTTTCGGCCAATTCTTCATGTTCATAACTCTTCATCACGCGTTGGAACCTGTTACCAAGTCCATGCACGACGTGCAAACACTTTCCAACGACATTCACGATACCTTCATATGCATTGTTCTTGACCCAAACATATTGCATGATCTCCCGATCAACTCGACCATAGTTCCTCCCGAACTTGGTTGTTGAACCTCATCTTCTCGACTAGTTCAATGGATCACCATCATTAACCATGTTTTGACCTAAAGCAACATCTGCACATGAACAAACAAGCAACTTCTCCAAGAACAAGTCCTCGACTTAACTCACATTAGTCCGGAAACCACAACACCTTATGTGAGTACCTCACATAAGCATGTTGCAAACATAGCAAGATCATATCCACCATGATCATCCACAACACATCAAAAACTTAGTAAATGAATACTAAGCAAACTTCACATAAGCCAAAAAGCAAGTTTGAACATAGTAGCCGCACAAATATTTCAGCAAAAGAAAGATCAAACAATCCAAAACAGCCGCTATGCATTATAAAAAGAAAAGTTCGGACACTCCGATGTGAAAATGCGTGCGGCTCAGTGTGTGACAAAGTTCGGTCAATTCAAAATGGGTGTCTCAATTATACTCAAAAATTTACATGTAAACTCTCACTTTTAGCCTATTTTCCAATGTGTTTAGCACAGAAGTCTCACAATCGGCCATAGCTCTGATCAAGAATCTTCTGCTCCATGGTCAAAGCAAGCATATAGAAGTGAAGTATCATTTGGTCAGGGAGTATGCTAAGAAAGGAGAGATCAGTGTGGAGTTCATAAGAAGTGTAGATCAGGCGAGTGACATTCTGACGAAGCCCCTTGGGAAGGTCAAATTTTCACGAGCTTCACACTAAGATCGGTGCGATTAACACTGAGACTGAACACAACAAGGCTTAGGAGGAGATTGTCAGTGTAATCCTTGTGTGTTACATGTATCTAGTTAGTGGGTTCAGTGTGTGTTTTACTTGTAGTT
Source organism: Tuctoria greenei (assembly GCA_036927565.1). Taxonomy (NCBI): domain Eukaryota; kingdom Viridiplantae; phylum Streptophyta; class Magnoliopsida; order Poales; family Poaceae; genus Tuctoria; species Tuctoria greenei. The sequence goes on along the minus strand of JAYESD010000001.1, from coordinate 131,451,176 downwards.
GTGTGCTCGGTTCAGTATTGCCGGTTTGAGCTCCGACGTGCACAGAGTGCGGTCGTGGGCGCGTCGTGTGTGAAACGAGATGGTGGGTGTTCGCTGACTAGTTGGACATGTCGCACACCACGTTACAGGGAGTCTCTTTGCTTTGTATTTAACCAAGTTTCAGTTAATAAAAACGCAGTTCCTCAGGCTGCAAAACCGGGAGACTCAGTTCCAACGCGTGTGTGTGTGCGCGCCATTGTTGGCGAACTCGTCGCCCTCACGACATCGAGTTTGATTCTGTCATCTCCAACATTACCCAATAAAATGACTCCAAAAAAACAGCGTTTCAGGAGGTCCCAAAAACTACGAGGAGCAAAAATCATTGTTTTTAACATCTTGCCACGTCACTTTATTTTGTTGGGCCCTCTGGCTTTTCTTTGTTGCCTACCGGCGACGATGGCAGGAACCCGAAACGGCGTTCATCTTCACGCATGCGCTAGTTAGAGATTGCTAGCGTTTCCTCCGCACGCGGGCAAGCCTCCAGTCCTCCTGGCTGCGCTTGTTGGAGGGTACCCAGATTGAATACAATTTAGTTCAAGCATATGTCAAGAATTTTTAGAGAGGCATATTCAGGGTAGATTCAGTTCAATGTGACATTAATTTCAGGATATTGTACCGCACATACTGCAGATTTCAGATAAAAGAATTTCAATTTCAGATAAAGTCAAATTCAAATTCAGACAAAAGCATATTCAGTGTACATTCAGTTCAATGTGACATCAAATTCAGGAATTTGAACTCTGCAAGCAGCATATGTCAGAGAAAACATTGTCTACAATTTTAAGCATTTGCACACTGCAATCGGCAGCTTCCTTTTTCAGTGCAGATCAACTAAACCGAAGCTCATAGTTAACGGTAGTTCAGAATCAGCCTCAGCTCGAATTGTCCACATCAAGATCAACCTCGAAGCTCAGTTAGGAGCATTACATACCGTTTTATACATTGGTACTGTACGGGTATGATGATAGGTAAGTGTTGGAACAGAGGGACACACAAGTACTAGAAATCTTGTTGCCGGTACACGAACTCCTGGCTGGCGAGGAATGCCAACTTTCTACTACTCAACTCACTGCTCTGCTCACTCATACCAGTAGTACAACGTGTCTTTTATAGGCCAAGCCACGCACCGAAAGCCACAATGACTTCCGAACTACTCGCTCACCATACGGCCACGTCTTCAGCGCTAACAACTTCCTTGTCTAAACTTTCGCCCACGAGCAGCTATGCTAACAAACTGAGAATCTTCTACGTGAGACACCAGACTGGGCAACGGCTTGCCGCGCTCTTCTCGTGCATGCACGCACGATCCCATCACCAGCACACATTGTGTCATTGTTTATTCCAATACACACACACTAAACTATGACATGGTAAAACAATCTTCATAGGAGTGCCAATGATTCATCGATCGGCGAGCAAGGCTTCTTCCTTCTTCTCAGAGCGGCAATCCCTCGCTAGATGTCCACACTTACTACAATTGAAACACCTCCTGCGGTCACAGCTCCTTCTACGTCTGCTTCCTCCAGAAATCCTGTTGTCACCGTCATCTTCGTAGTCTTCCTGACTGCGATCTCCGCTTCTTCCACCGCCATGACGTTCATCACCAGCTTGCGGCCGATTCTTGCTTTGCTGACATCGGTCTTTCCCGTGTTGATGTCGCCGAGTCTCCCACTGCTCCTCAGTGAGCATGAGTTGCCCGACATGGTTCGCTACTGCCTTGGCACTGATGCGATCTTTAGCAGTTCGAAGTCGGCCACCGAGTTCTTCCATCGTCATGTGATTGAGATCGATTAACATCTCAATAGAACATGCAATTTGATTGAACCTCGGCAGGAGCACACGCAGCACCTTCCGCACCAATCAATTTTCACTACCAATTCGCGCAAATTTCCTGCAATTGCAGAGATTCTCACCACAAAGTCATCGACGGATTCACCGTCAGCGAAGCCAATCGTCTTGAATTGCTTTATAAGCTGCTGGGCATTGGCTTCTTTCACATGCTCATCGCCCATGCGCATCCTCCTGATCACAACCCATGCCTCGAATGCGATCTTCTTCACAGCAATCGACGCTTTTAGCTCAGCGGGCAGTCCGCACAAAAACCGGGACAGTGCGAAGTGGTCTTGAAAGTTGCCTAGAGGGGGGTGAATAGGCTAATCGACCTGAAATGACTTAATAAAGCGAGATCAGTACTCAGTGGGCAGACTAGTCTGGTCCAGGGGTGGACTAGTCCGGTCCTCCTATAGGGAAAGCCTAAAAAGTGTTTCTAACAAGTTTTAGTTTGATCTTGTAATGCAAAGTATGTTGGAATGACTTAGTGAACCTTAACATGTTATGGAGAAAGTATGAGACTAAGGATCACAATGAAACAAGAGTGATGAACAAATACGGTAAAGCTAACCCTAGAAGCAATGTGCGATAAGTGAAAGCGAAGTACACAAGGGACACAATTATTTTATCCTGAGGTTCGATCCCACAAAGGAATCTACGTCCCCATTGAGGAGTCCATGAAGGACCGGGTTCAACAACCCTTCCCTCACCAAGTTTACCACATGGGCCTAACTTGGTTCTCCACTATCAGAGAGGGTGAATACAAGATTCGTTGGGGCTTCTCACAATCTGAGGCTCCCACCACAAATACGATTACAAATCACAAAGAATGACTCAAGTCACAGATCACAAAGATTCAACAAGTGCAAGAGATCAAACCGAGAGCCTAGAGTGATGTTCTTCCTCTTCTTCACCTCACCAAACCCTAATCCACACAAGAATTAGTTTTAGAGGGAAGGTAGGCAAGAAGGAGGTTTTTGGAGGCTCAAAGTTTGCTGTGGCGGCTCTAGGGTTTCAAAGTTCTCAAGGAATGGTTCAAATGAACCTAGGGGTCCTCTATTTATAGAGGTTCTGAGCCCATACTGCTGACTTCAGCAATTGGGCGGACTAGTTCGGCCTACGACCCGAACTTGTCCGGCCTTTTGGACCATTGACGTCCCTAAAAACTGTCGTACTGCGCGGCAATCGTCACGCTACCCACCAAACTTCAAATTCAAACAGTCACTTCAAAACGGACTAGTCCGGTGCAAACCGGACTAGTCCGATCTCACACAGAACCTTTTGTTCCATGTGAAAACGGACTAGTCTAGAGACCACGGACTAGTCCGGCCCCCAGGGCGGACTAGTCCGTGTAGGATCGAAGAGCATGTGAAAAGCTACCAGAGAGGGGGGTGAATGGTAGATTTAAAAATCTTACGCAGTGGAAACAATTAAACCCCAACCCCTTCGGCAGAAAAACGATCTATTAAAGAAATCATGTGTGAGACTAATCTAAACATGTTTCACCGTTACAAAAGTGATAGATATCAGAGAGAATCAAGTCACGAGAATAAAATAAGAAGAATCACTCAAATCCGTCGAGAAAAACTCAAGTTATGATCGAAAGATCAAACAAAGGTCAATCTGTCCTACCCGAGAAAAAACAGTTCTGGGACGCTACAAAGAAACTCGTGTAGATCAGAAACCACAAATCCAATGACCGTGAAATTTTGACATATTATAGATAATCAAGTTGTGAATACAACCCAAAAAGAATCACGTCAATTGGATTTTTAAAACTCGAGTTATGATAAAACCACCGACGAAAGGTAGTGCTGTCCAGAAACTCGACGAGTAAAACTTGTCTGGAACAAGTAGGACAAACAAGGCACAAAAGTTCCTTTAAACTACGAATTTTATTCAATAGAACACAATAGGAACAGTCCCAAAGTCGTCTACCGCGAGCTCTGAGCTCCCTTGCTTATATAACCAGCTCCAAAGCCAACTCAACTGAGATCAGGAACCTAATCCTACTCTGTTCACGAATCGTAACTTTCCATAACTGCTTAGGATTCTTCTATACGCAGATAGAAGCAATCTTAAGACTTCCAAACACCTTAGGAAGGTATCCAACAATCCTAGACAACTCAAATTCATGACCCACACGAAATCCTATCATAACCAACTCAAATCTTTCCATATTTGAGTCAAACCCGACTCAGCCGCAACCTGAGTCCATAACCTAGTCGGTTGGACCTTTCCGACCAACTCTTTATGTCCACATCTCTTCATCACGTCTCGGAACCATGTAGCCACCTCCATGCACTCCTTGCACACGTGCAAACATCTTCCAATGATGTCCATGATACCTTCACATGCATTGTTCTTGATTCAATCATGTTGCGCAACCTCCTCATCAGCTCAACAACAATTCCTCCTGAATTTGGTTGCTGGAACCTCATCTCCTCCTTGAGACTAGTCCAATGGATCCCATCACTAGACATATCTTGAACTCAAGCAACACCTGCACATGAATAAACAACCAATCCATACGAGCCCAAGTCCTCGACTTGACTCAAGTTAGTTCCGAACACAACAACTTACGTGAGAACCTCACATAAGCATGTTGCAAAACCACAGTAACATGATATCATCCATATCAACCAAAACGCACCAAAAACTTAGCAAATGAATACTAAGCAATCTTTCCAGAGATGTAAAGCAAGTACAAAACATTGCAAATGAAAAACAGAAGCATTGCGGTCAAGTTCCGGACCTTGCCAGAGCAACCCGGACCTTGAGCCGGAGCTAACAAAAGCTAGTATAACCTAGCGCCGGAGCTAGAGTCGGACCTTGATAAAACGGTATTTTGGTTATATTCAAAACTTTTATCGTCAAAGCAAGTGTATTCACTACAAGCCAACGTATTCAACACACATAGGTCTTACAATCTCCCCCTTGATGAATGCATTGGAAACACCATTTAAAATCCAAACATTGGCTTATTCACATAAAAGTTTTGAAGGCAATTTCTCCCCCTTTGTAAATCAAAAGTAAAATGAGAGAAGAAAATTATCCCATATTATCTCTCCCCCTTTATTATCTCTCCTTATGCACATATTCTCCTTCTCTTCATGTTTATCTCTCCCCCTTTGACAATGTATTCAGCAAGTCATGAGCATATACACAAATTATCTCTCCAACTTTAGTTGTTATGAGCATATTATAACATATACAAATAAACAAAGCTCATCCAAGTCATACTATCAGGTACCTTACATTATCACATCAATGAGATACATAAAGTAGTGTAAGCCATGCTAGAGATCAAATGTAATTTTCAATTTAAGTAAGTCATGATCTCACAAACTTAACTGTTTCAAACCCTGAAAGCATGACACTTGTTTCTGCATTTTATTATTTTTCAAAGCACAGATTTAAATCATATGATATTTGCAAGAGATTATATGCGCGTCTGCCTTATTCTAACCAACCAAGCCAAGCCTATGTCATTTGCAATCAGAAGCTTAAGGACATGGTTTTAGTCATACACAACTTCTTCCAAGTTCATATCTAAGTGCAATGATAAGCCATCTCAAAAAAAGAAGTGTGATGCATGCATATTCTCTCGATCTTTTCTCAATTTATATTTGTTCATAAAAACTCAACATGTGAGTTGATTACTTGATTAATTCTTAATGATTAAAAGCACTTGTGAACATGTAACAAGTTCAAAACAGCAAGAAAGTTCGACCATGACTAGTTTTAGTGTAAGTAATTATTCCAATTACTAGACATGGCAAAAACTACAAAATGTATAACACGAGTAATGTAGTAAGAACTTTCAGCATGTAAAAGGAATCACAAAGTCATATATGTATGAAATACTATGCTCATATTATTTTAATTTCAAATTCACATATAGACTTCCCAAGTTTCAAAACTCCCCCTCAATTTAAGCCATGAGGATGCATAACCCCTATTTCACTACGAGTGTAACAAAAATGAGTAAAATCCAAAGGTTTTGTAAAAATGTCAGCCAATTGTTGTTCGATATCTACATGGTGAAGCACAATGTTTCCTTTTTCAACATTATCTCGGAGAAAGTGATAACTAATGTCAATGTGCTTAGTTCTAGAATGTTGCACGGGGTTTTTAGCAATGCAAATGGTACTAGTGTTATCACAGAAGAGTGGAACACCATCTAGATCAACCCCATAGTCCTTAAGTGTTTGAACAATCCAAAGAATTTGTGAGCAAGCACTAGCAGCAGCTACATATTCAGATTCAGCTGTGGATTGTGCAACTGAATTTTGTTTTCTAGAGGACCAAGCAACAAGAGAATTACCAAGAAAATGATAAGCACCGGAAGTACTTTTCCTATCAATCCTACAACCCCCAAAATTAGCATCCGAAAAAGCTTTCAAAGTAACGGTTGAGGAAAAAGGAAGAAAAATTCCAAATTCTTGAGTTCCATGTAAGTACCCGAGAATCCTTTTGACGGCTTGACGATGTGAAACACGTGGGGAGGCTTAAAACCGTGCACAAAGACATACGCTGGATTGTATGTCTGGTCTTGATGCTTTGAGGTACAAAAGTGATCCGATCATGCTTCTATATTCTTTTTGATCCACGGGTTCACCATCTTCATCAAGTCCAAGTGTTGTTGCTGTTCCCATTGGTGTCCGAAGAGGCTTGCTTTTGTCCATGTTGAAGTGCCTTAGGAGATCTTTTGTACACCTCGTTTGATGCACAAAGGTACCCTCCTTGGTTTGCTTGATTTGCAGCCCCAAAAAGTAAGTGAGTTCACCCATCATACTCATTTCAAATTCGGAACTCATCATTGCTGAAAACTTGGACACAAGATCATGAGAAGCACAACCAAATATAATATCATCCACATACACCTGAATGAATAATGAGTCATTGCCATGCTTAAGCACAAAAAGAGTTTTATCAACCTTGCCCATGGTAAACCCTTTTTCAAGTAAGAATGTTTTTAACCTATCATACCATGCTCTAGGGGCTTGTTTGAGACCGTACAAGGCTTTGGACAGTTTGTAAACATGATCAGGAAAATATGGATTTTCAAAACCTGGTGGTTTTTTGACATAAACCTCCTCATCTATGTAGCCATTTAGAAAAGCACTTTTAACATCCATTTGATATAGCTTGAAGACTTTAGATGCAGCAAAGGCTAACAAAATTCTTATGGCTTCTAATCTAGCAACGGGAGCAAAAGTTTCATCAAAATCTAGACCTTCAACTTGAGTGAAACCTTGAGCAACCAACCTAGCCTTATTCCTAACCACAACCCCATCCTCACTTTGTTTATTTTTAAATACCCATTTAGTTCCAATTAAGGGGTGACCTTGAGGTGCAGGTACAAGTTTCCAAACATTATTTCTTTCAAAAATTTCTAACTCTTCTAGCATGGCAATAATCCAAGATTCATTAGTGAGTGCGTGTGATATATCTTCGGGTTCAAAAGAAGCAACAAAAGCAGAATGAGCATAAGAGTTTGGATCGCAAAACCTGGACCGTGTGACTCGTTCGTGCAAGCTTCCAATCATCTGTTGTGGGGGATGATCTTTGTAAAACCGTAGGGGAACAGATGTCTCACAAGCTTCTTCTTCATGTTCATCACAAATCGATGAGCTTGTGACTTGAGGATGATTTGAATCAGCATTGATGGTTGTCGGTGCTGGTTGAGAATTAACATCCGGAGCTGAACCAAAGTCTTTAGCTGCTGAATTTTCGGGCAGCAGCTCCAATTCTTCCTCATCTTCAACGAAAATGCTCCCCCCCTGCGGATATGGATCTGGCCTGCAATGTTTGAGCTAGTACCTGGGCTAGCTTCATTAAAAGACACATTTACCTCCGAAGGATTGAACACGTGAAGGTCCTACGATGTCAAGATGCAAAAGTTGACATGGTTCAGTTGTCATGATCATTGTGAGAGGAGTATGTGAACCTGCAACCATCTTAGCATGTCTACAAGAAGAGCACACAATTTCTTTGTCCCCTTTAAGCTTAGGCAGCCCACATATGCGATCAAGAGCACTAACACGCATTAGGTGATCAAAGCCTACGTGACCAAGTCTAATATGCCAAAAATATAGGTCCTTTGAATCATTAGCAACTAGACACCTATGCTTAGAGGAAGACATATCAAAATCATCTTTAAAAACTCTTCCAAACCGAGACATGTTAAAAATAAGCTCACTATTTGAACTTACAACTTTGCAGCAGTTTTTATTGAAAATAATTTCCAGATTTTCATCTAGCAATTATGAAACAGAAAGCAATTTGTATTTCAAATTTTTGACAAGTGCCACATCCTTCAAAGTGTAGTGATCATTTAATCTAACTGAACCCTTAGCAATTATAGGAGTTGAAGAATTATCGGCAAAAGTAACATTATCTACACATGACACAAAAGAGAGGGAGGAGAACCAATCTTTGTTACCGGTCATGGCGTGAGCAACCTGAATCCACAATCCAAATGTTCTCCTTCCTCAAACGTGTAACCTGCATAGAAGCACAATACGTCGATGACTCAATATTGGGGTTAGTCAAAAGGCATTTAGGAATCCAGTACTGAGTCACGCGACGTGCAGCAGGAAAAACACGCAAAAGCTGAGACAAAACAACAGGTTTATGAGTCAAAGTTTGAGATTTTTTATTCTTAACTACTGACCTATAAGGTGTTACTTGTTTAGCACAAAAATCAGTAGCTCCGGAGGCAAAAACAGAAGGTCCAGAGGTAAACTTTGAATGTTTTGATTCAAAACAGCAGGTTGTACATTCGGTTCAATATGTGCAGCAAATTTTGCATGAAAGTTATGAGATCTAGCAACCATTCTTTCCCTTTTCTGTTGTTTAGCTGGTCTATAACAAAAATCTATGACATGACCATCTCTACCACAGTAAGTACAATGAAATTTAACTTTGTGTTCATGTCTAGATGAGCAAAAAACATTTTTATTTGAAACCGAATGAGACAATACTCCTGCAGATTTGAAAACCACTTTTTTGTTTAGGAACTATTTGAATCAAACCACTTCCTAATGACTTTACAATTTTAGGTGGATGTGCCTTAGCATGAGCATGAGAATCAAAACCTAAACCAGTTTTATCTTTGCAGTACTTGGAAGAATTCAGCAGCAAGTTTAGGTTCTTATTCCCATTACAAAACCGATCTAATGTCCTATTCATGTCATCAAGTCTCTTAGACAAGTCTAGGCAGTTTGCACATGAAGTTTTTCGTTTTAGTTTGCAATTGGAGCAATATTTAACTTCATGAGAACGTAAAGCATTGTCCAATATAGAAATTTCATTCATAGCATCTTGCAGTTTTTTATCAATATCATCACAACTAGAACAATGCAAATCAATTGTAGAACAAGAAGCATCTTTTAAGTTTCCAATATTAAGTGCAGCAAGCTTTTTGTTCTTTTCAATTTCAAGTTCAAGTTTATCAAGTGTGGAGGTATGTGTACTTCTTAGGGAGGACAATTGTTCATACATTAAGTCACATGAGGAACAAGAATCATCACTAGGAATCTAGGATTTCAAACAATTAATTTCAGATTCTAGTGACTCAATTTTAACAGCATTGTACCTAAGCTTTTTGTCCTTTTTCTTAACAATAACAGCGGCACGAGAAATAGCATCACACATTTCTTTGCAAGTAGGACATACCTCTTCATTGTCGCTGTTGTGTTCTGCCTCCTCCATACTTGATCTTGACTTGCCCGCCATGAAGCACAAGTTTGCCGAATCATCTTCATCTTCATCACTTCCAACGTCCACGTCGCTTGAGCCAAGTTTCTGGAGTGCTGAGATAAAACTGTTCACCAGTTGGCGACCTGTAAAGCCCTTCTTTTTCTTCTTATCGTTTGTTGAGGAGTGCTTTATCCTTGATTGTTTTTCTTCACGGGAGGTAGGACCTGAAAGGTTAGGACAATCTGTACGAAAGTGTCCCGTCTTACCACATTCGAAACATCGTTGAGGTCCAGAGGTTCCTCTCCTTCTAGTTCTCACATTTTGCAATGCTTTTGAGAACCTCGTAGAGAGAAGTGCTAGCTCCTCCTCTGGAAACTCCTCAATCTGTTCAAGGGTTAGAGAGGACAACAAAGCAAGTGTACCACAAGATGATATTTGACCGGAACTAGGCATGTCACATTGAGAAACAAAAGCAATAAACTTGTTGGGGTTCTTACGTGAGATTATGTCAATTTCATGAGTTTTTAACTTGGAATATAGCACATCTAAAGTAAGTGAACTCATCACAGTAGATTCACGAATAGATGTGACTTTCATCTCCCAAATTGACATATCTAATGCACTTAGCAATTGCCTAGCATTTTCAGCATCTGAAAAATTAACATTGACACTACGCAAGTTGCTGAGAATCTTATTAAAGCGAGCAAAAAGGTCATCAATAGACTCACCGGGTTGCATCTCGAAGCGCATGTATTCTTTCTTGAACATGTCTTGCCTTACCTCTTTGATCGTGTTAGATCCTTCGTGGTAGTCACAAAGTGCTTTCCACACATCGTATGCAGATCGGAAGTGTGCAACACAGTCGAAGTCGCTTTGTGTTAATACTTGTATGATCAAGTTCCGAGCCTTATTGTTGTTGTCGACATATCTCAGATTTGTAGTTGTAACTTGATCGTTTGATGGCACTTCGTAAGGCTTGTATACCTTCTCCCATATTGCAAAGCCTTGTGCCTGGATGAAAGCCTCCATGCGTGCCTTCCAAACCTGAAAAGCAATACCAGCAAACACACAAGGTTTGGTGGAGTACTTCTCCATGATGATTAGTCAAAAACACGTGCAAATCACAAAGATTAGAGCACCGTGGCTCTGATACCAATTGTAGGATCGAAGAGCACATGAAAAGCTACCAGAGGGGGGTGAATGGTAGATTTAAAAATCTTACGCAGTAGAAACAATTAAACCCCAACTCCTTCGACAGAAAAACGATCTATTAAAGAAATCGTGTGTGAGACTAATCTAAACGTGTTTCACCGTGACAAAAGTGATAGATATCAGAGAGAATCAAGTCACGAAAACAACATAAGAAGAACCACTCAAATCCGTCAAGAAAAACTCAAGTTATGATCGAAAGATCACACAAAGGTCAATCTGCCCTACCCGAGAAAAAAAACAGTTCTGGAACGCTGCAAAGAAACTCGTGTAGATCAGAAACCACAAATCCAATGACCGTGAAATTTTGACAGATCATAGATAATCAAGTTGTGAAGACAACCCAAAAAGAATCACGTCAATTGGATCTTTAAAACTCGAGTTATGATAAAACCACCGATGAAAGGTAGTGCTGTCCAGAAACTCGACGAGTAAAACTTGTCTGGAACAAGTTGGACAAACAAGGCACAAAAGTTCCTTCAAACTACGAATTTTATTGAATAGAACACAATAGGAACAGCCCCAAAGTCGTCTACCACGAGCTCTGGGCTCCCTTGCATATATAACCAGCTCAAAAGCCAACTCAACTCAGATTAAGAACCTAATCCTACTCTGTTCACGAATCGTAACTTTTCATAACTGCTTAGGATTCTTCTATACGCAGATAGAAGCAATCTTAAGACTTCCAAATACCTTAAGAACGTATCCCACAATCCTAAACAACTCAAATTCATGACCCACACGAAATCCTATCATAACCAACTCAAATCTTTCCATATTTGAGTCAAACCCGACTCAGCCACAACCTGAGTCCATAACCTAGTCGGTTGGACCTTTCCGACCAACTCTTTATGTCCACATGTCTTCATCACGTCTCGGAACCATGTAGCCACGTTCATGCACTCCTTGCACACGTGCAAACATCTTCCAATGATGTCCATGATACCTTCTCATGCATTGTTCTTGATTCTATCATGCTGCGCAACCTCCTGGTCAGCTCAACCACAATTCCTCCTGAATTTGGTTGTTGGAACCTCATCTCCTCCTTGAGACTAGTCCAATGGATCCCATCACCAGCCATGTCTTGAACTCAAGCAACACCTACACATGAATAAATAACCAATCCATACGAGCCCAAGTCCTCGACTTGACTCAAGTAAGTTCTGAACACAACACCTTACGTGAGAACCTCACATAAGCATGTTGCAAAACCACAGTAACATGATATCATCTATATCAACCAAAACGCACCAAAAACATAGCAAATGAATACTAAGAAATCTTTACAAAGATGTAAAGCAAGTACAAAACATTGCAAATGAAAAACAGAAGCATTGAGGTCAAGTTCCGGACCTTGCCAGAGCAACCCGGACCTTGAGCCGGAGCTAACAAAAGCTAGTAGAACCTAGCGCCGGAGCTAGAGTCGGACCTTGATAAAAAGGTGTTTTGGTGATACTCAAAACTTTTATCGTCAAAGCAAGTGTATTCATTACAAGCCAATGTATTCAACACACATAGGTCTTAAAGTCCGGCCTCCCAGACTTCGTTGCTGAAGCACCAACTTTCTCACCAATCCGGGCTAGTCCGGCCCCCAGGGCGGACTAGTCCGATCTCAGTCAGGACCTTTTGGTGCGGACTAAAACGTACAAGTCCGTGGTTTTGGGACTTAGTCCTGAAAACCCACTCGATGACTACCCGGACTAGTCCGTCCCACTACGGACTAGTCCGAACTCAGTCAGACCCTTCTGGTCCGGCTGAAAACGGACTTGGCCGGCCAGGAGAGGACTAGTCCAGCCACCTGCACGGACTAGTCCGACCACTCCTACCAGACAACTTCCAACTCTCTTCTCTCAATAGGTTTTGATCTCTAAACCGCGTTGATCTCCCAACTTGATCTCAATGCACTTTGCGCACACATCCTCATACACATATGGCTAGTCTAAACTTGACACGCTAGAAAACCTAGTTTCTTCTTTTCGAGTCGACATCGACGTTTTCATCCTTTTCCTTTTTGAGGGTTTGTGTTTCCGCTTGAATCCACACCTGTGCTTAATATCACTGAGCTCATTAGATACTTAATTGTTGTCATCAATCATCCAAAACCCACTGGGATCCTAGATGCACTTTCAATCTCTCCCTTTTTGCTGATTGATGACAACACATTAAGTCTTCACATTTAAGAGTATATATTTTGGTTTTCATAACGTGCGGGTGTATGAGTAACTCCCCCTCAATGAATGCATCATAAGAAGAAGATTGAGGAAGTCCTTCATACACACACACATTATGGTGGGGTGCCTACGTGTTATGCTCAACATTTGTGACAAGACATATAAAATATGAGTATGATCGAAAGATGTACATTCAAAGCATCATATTGATATTAAACATTCAAAACATAGTCTTGCACAAATTTAAACATTCGAATGACATAAATATTACAATAAGAAGTGTAACATGTCCAAGGATCCAAAATAAGGGCTACTTTCCACACATCTAACTCTCCACAACTCTCCCCATCTACCTCTCCCCCTTTGGCATCAAGACACCAAAAAGGAAAAGAAGAGGGGAACAATGAGGCCTATCCACTAGTCATCATCCTCCACACTATCGCCGCCTCATCATCGAAGTCGCTCTCCATGGCCTCCGGGTCCTCGTGGTCCTCGTCGTCGTCGGAGACCCGTGCCAAGGGAGCCGCCCGGGAAGAGCTCCCGTCCTCTGGAAGCTGGGCGGGCTCGTCGGCGGTGAAGTCGGGGAACGGTGTGATCTCGCCATCGCTCTCCTCCGGAGGTGACATGGGGACCTCAAGCTTGTCACACGCCGCCTTGAGGTACTTCTCTTGGCGCTTGTGTGCCCATTGATTTCGGATTTCTTGCTTCCGGCAGGAGGTGAAGATAGCCTTGAAGCACTTGAAGAAAGCGCTCATTGACTGAGGCAGAGGCGGAGAAGGAGGTGCCATGGGGTGAGGTGTAGGCATTGCAGAGTGAGAGGGAGGCTCCGCATTCTTCCTGCGCAGAGGAGGCGACACTGAAGGAGGCGTCTGAGGACGAAGCGGGTGATGAGTCACATCCTTGACGAAGGTCAAGCCCGACACCTTCTCGATGAGATACATGATGTAGGGCGCATACCCACAAGCACTATTAGGGGTATGCGAGATGTTGAAGATGTCGTCGAAGATGTAGTCAACTAGGTTGAACTTCTCATCGCCATCAATAAGGAGCAGCAGGTGCCTTAGATTGCCTTGGATCACCCCTGCATCACCATCCTTGGGTGCTATTGTCCTCCTCAGAATCCTGTTCATGATGCTATAGAAAGGCTTGATGTTGCAAGCATGCCCGACATCATATTGAACATGACTGGGATACATGTAGGCCAGCTCATCTCTGTCTACGGCCTTGAGGTTAGAGATAATAATCTTAAGATCCAAATGAGCCTCAAGTCCGAGAATCTTGGCAAACTCTGCAAAGGTGACTAAGTATTGCTCCCCATGAGTCATCCAAATGATCCATCTATCACCTTGAGTGGTGAAGTAGATGGTGGAGTAGAACTGCAGGATGACCTCAACATTCCAGTTGTACTTGAATCCCATGATTCCCTTGAGCTCATGATGCTCAGCTGCCTCAATCACCGCATCAAAAGCAGAGTGTTTTTTCTAGGCCATATACCCCCAGTCTACCCATTTTGCTTCGATCACTAGCTTATTCATGTTCTAGTAGACCAGACGGTAATTGTCACAATGAAAGTCGCATCAAAACCGTGGGTCGACGGTGCTCCTTTCATACTTGTAGACTCTTTCTGTCCGATACTTCCTGGCCTTGTCCGCTCCTTTCCCATGGAAGATATTTGCAGCCAACTCATGCTGTCGATTAGGGTTCCTCTCTGGAGTGTGAACTTCTAGGGGACCAATGGGTTTGACCTGCCCCTTCTCCTTGATAACCACGCCGTTGGCCTTCTTAGTCAGAATGGAGGGCTTCTTTTTCTTGGGCTCGACAGGTGCCGGGGCCTTGCCCTTCTTCGGATCTCTCTCGATCCGGCGTTCGACAACTTCTTCTTGGGCTTGCTCCTTGCCCTTTTCTTTCTCTCCCATGGTCACAAGTCTCTTCCTTTTGGAGACTTGTGTTGCGGCAGCCTGAGAGTTGTGAGCCTTGTGCTCCTCTCGCTTCTACTTGCGGTGTTCCATGCGGGACTCCACAATGGCACGAGCCAAAGCTTCATCTTCATTGTAGGCCGTAGCAGCGGCCCTAGCTTGTTGTTTCTTGGCTGCCTTTGTTCGCTCTTGCTGCTCGAGAAGTTTCTTGGCAGCCTCAACCTCAGCCCGTGCCCTTTCATCGGCAAGGCGAAGTTGCTCCGCCTCCCACTCGGGGTTAGTGGGTGGGGAAGCAGATCGGCGATGAGCTGCCATCGCTGCTGAAACAGGAGGAAAACATGGAATAGAAGGTGGAGAAGGTGGAATATTGCGAAAGAAATCACGAGAAACAGCCAAAGTTAGGGTTTGGCCTGTGTACACCGGACTTGTCCGCCCCAGGGGCGGACTAGTCCGCCGGGCGGACTAGTCTGCGTGGCACCAGACTAGTCCGGGTTGCATAGGATAAACCCTAACTCTAACGGTTTTTTGAAGAATCTTGGAAACAAGTCGCAATACTCCTAGGTGATGTTCACAAGGATGCTAGGAGCAACTTTAATGAAGAGGGACCTATCAAAAACCCTATGAATCAAGAATGAGGTAGGTTTTTTAAAAGAGAGGGATACCTCTTCGATTCTTGACGAATCGACGAAATCGGGGATGGATCGCGTTAGGAATGATTGGGAAAAGTCTCCCACACCTCCGGGGCTTCCAATGCGTGGATTGGAAATGTTTTTGGTGGATGGAATCGGAAATCGCCCAAGGAGGGATGTTGTGAACGCGTGGGAGAGAGAAAAGCGTAAATGGAGAAGAGGAGGGGTCGGCCACCTCCTGGGGGGTTTAAGTCCCCAGGGGCCAGACTAGCTCGGTATTTGTACCAGACTAGTCCAGTCAGCGGACCAGACCCGAATCTGGAATTGTCCGGCCCTAGGGCGGACTAGTGTGGTCCTAAAAGACTGAAAACATATATATTTGAGTTTTAGCCACTATAGTGAATCCTTTTGGATATATTGCCACAACAAAACTTTATGAATATGGTCAGTGAGTAATCAACAATCAAACTATGACCATAACTCACAAAGTCAATAGTTTTTCAAATATTTTGGAGAAAATTGAGATCGAGATGAATTTCTCAAACACATGTGTTCTTTTGAATAAGGTGTAAAGAAAACATTCAGATGTGCATGTTTCAAGCCACATTTCGAGAATCTAAGATATTGAGCTCACTCCTAAGCTCACAAAAGCGCTTCTCATCTAGGGGCTTGGTGAATATATCGGCTAATTGGTTCTCGGTTCTCACATGGGAAATCAATATATCCCCCTTCAAGGAATGATCTCTCAAGAAGTGGTGTCTAATATCGATGTGCTTTGTCCTCAAATGATCAACTGGATTATGGGCTATTTTGATGGTGCTCTCATTGTCACATAGGAGTGGAATATGGCGCAAGTTTATACCACAATCCCTTAGAGTTTGCCGCATCCAAGGAAGTTGTGCACAACAACTTCCGGTTGCGACATACCCCGCTTCGGCTGTGGAAAGAGCAATGGAGTTTTGTTTCTTGGAGGACCAAGACACTAAGGATCTACCCAAGAATTTACATGTCCCGGATGTGCTCTTCCTATCAACTTTGCACCCCGCATAATCCGCATCGGAGTAGCCAATCAGGTTAAACATGGATCCTTTGGGGTACCAAAGTCCTAGGCTAGGTGTGTGAACTAAATATCTAAGAATTCTCTTAACGGCAGTCAAATGACACACCTTAGGTGCAACTTGAAAACGTGCACACATACACACACTAAGCATAATATCCGGTCTAGATGCACAAAGATATAACAAAGAACCAATCATGGAACGATATACCTTTTGGTCCACACTTGGACCATCTTCGTTGAGGTCTAGATGTCCATCAGTTGCCATTGGAGTCTTGATGGGTTTGGCCTTGTCCATATCAAACTTCTTTGATATGTCTTGAGTGTACTTTGTTTGACTTATGAATGTGCCTTATTTGAGTTGCTTGACTTGGAAACCTAAAAAGAACTTCAACTCCCCCATCATGGACATCTCAAATCTCTCTGTCATTATCTTAGAAAACTCATCACAAAACACTTTGTTAGTAGAACCAAAATACGATGTCATCGACATATATTTGGCACACAATAAGATCATCATTAAGTGCTTTGTAAAGAGAGTATAATCAGCTTTTCCTATCTTAAAACCATTTTGAATCAAAAATCCTCTAAGGCACTCATACCAAGCTCTAGGAGCTTGTTTGAGGCCATAGAGAGCCTTACGCAGTTTGAAGACATGGTTTGGGAAGTCTTGGTCTTCAAAGCCCGATGGTTGCTCCACATAGACTTCCTCCATGATTGGACCATTTAGGAACGCACCCTTGACGTCCATTTGGTAAAGCTTAAAATCATGGTGAGTAGCAAAGGCAAGTAATATACGAATTGACTCTAGCCTAGCTACGGGAGCAAAGGTTTCATCAAAATCCAAACCTTCGACTTGTGAGTACCCCTTGGCCACAAGTTGTGCTTTGTTCCTTGTCACAACGCCGTGCTCATCTTGCTTGTTGCGGAACACCCACTTGGTGTCCACAACATTTGCTTGTGGACGCTTGACAAGCTCCTAAACTTTGTTCCTCTCGAAGTTGTTGAGTTCCTCTTGCATGGCCACCACACAATTCGGGTCTCTCAATGTGTCTTCAACCTTATGGGGCTCCAAAGAAGAGACAAAGGAGTAATGTTCACAAAAGTTAGCAACACGAGAACAAGTGATTACCCCTTTTGTAATGTCTCCTAGAATATTGTCAACGGGGTGATCCCATTGAACACACACGAGGATGTGGAGGTTGAACTCTTGAGTCATCATCATCCTCTTCTTCTTCTTGGTCTCCCTCTTGATTTATGCTTCCCTCTTGACTTTTGTCTTCTTGATCATGTTGAGGTGCCACTTGTCCATCTTCAACTTGATCATGTGGGAGATGGCTTCCATCATCTTGTTGTTGGTCACTTGAGCTTTGAGGTTGTTCTTGTGGACGAATATCTCCAAGTGCCATCCTTCTAAGAGCTTCTTGTGGAGAGTCTTCTTGATCTAGCACACTTTGATCAACTTGCTCCACTTGGGAGCCATTAGTTTCATCAAACACCACGTCGCACGCTATTTCAACGATCCTGGAGGATTTGTTGAAGACACGGTAGGCGTGGGTGTTTGAATCATAACCAAGCAAGAAACCTTCATCGGACTTTGAAGTGGACTTCGAAGTCCTAGGCTACTTGTTGAGAATATAGCATTTGCTCCCAAAGATGCGAAAGTAAGAGACATTGGGTACTTACCAACTAGAAGCTCGTTGGGGGTCTTCTTGAGGAGGCGGTGGAGGTACTATCGGTTGACGACGTGGCAAGCGGTGTTAACCGCCTCTGCCCAAAGCCGGTCTGATGTCTTGTACTCATCAAGCATCATCCTTGATATCTCAATGAGTGTCCTTTTCTTTCATTCCGCCACCCCATTTTGTTGAGGGGGGTATGGGGCTGAAAATTCATGCTTGATGCCCTCCTCATCCAAGAATTCTTCCACTTGAGTATTCTTGAACTCGATGCCGTTGTCGCTTCTTATAGCCTTTATTCTTCAGGTGAAGTCATTTTGAGCTCTTCTCAAGAACCTCTTGAGGACACCGTGAGTTTCACCCTTATCATGCAAGAAGAACACCGAAGTAAAACGAGAAAAATCATCAACAATAAAAATACCATATTTGTTACCTCCAATGCTAATGTAGGTTACTGGCCCAAAAAGGTCCATGTGTAGCAGTTCCAAAGGTCTTGTCGTCGTCATGATGTTATTGGAGGGTGTTGAGCTCCCACTTGCTTCCCCGCTTGGCAAGCACTACATGGCCAATCCTTTTCAAATACAACATTCTTCAAGCCATAGATGTGCTCGTCCTTAAGAAGCTTTTGTAAGTTCCTCATCCCAACATGGGCTAGCCTTCTATGCCAAAGCCATCCCATGTTGGTTTTCGCCATTAATCATGTGTCAAGTTGAGCTTTATCCGAGGCAAAATCCACGAGATAAAGCTTTCCCTTGAGCACACCCTTAAAAGCGATTGAGTTATGACTTCTTCTAAGGACGCTCACACCCTCATTAGTAAAAACACAATTATAACCCTTGTCACATAGTTGTGATATGGACAAGAGATTATAGTCTAGAGAATCAATATGCAAAACGTGAGAAAGTGTATGTTGGGGAGAAATGACAATTTAACTGGAGCCAAGGATTCTCCCTCAGCTATTGTCACCAAAGAGGATCCCTTCATTTGGATCATCATGTTGCTTATACTCCACGAACATTCTCCTCTCTCTGGTCATGTGGTTGGTGCATCCACTATCGAGCACACATTTGGATCCACCGGAGGAGTACGCCTACAAAACAAGATTATGCCTTCCTTTTAGGTACCCAAGCGGAGTTGGGTCCTTTGACGTTAGTATTGAGACACTTGGGCACCCACACACAAGGCTTGGGGCTCTTGCGGAGTGGCCCAACATATCTAGCATATACTTTGCCATACTTGTTCCTCATTAAAATATAAGATGCATCAAAATCATGAAAGAGAGGATGCGGTTCAGATTTAGGCATGTTAGTGCTAGTTTAAGTATTCTTCCCAATTTTAGTTGGGGATGAGCTTCCCTTGACAAAGACAATGAAGTCTTTGCCATACTTGGAGGTTTTAGCATTTTGCTTTCCACCTCTAGTATAACCAAGACCATCCTTGACATAGGGAGGGCTTGTGTTGGTGTATGCACTTCGTGCATATGGCACCTTCTCTTTGTCAAAGATGTCACCCTTAGGTGCTTGTTTGCCTTGGGTCAATTTAAGCTCATCCTTTAATTTAAGGATCAAGTTAGAATATTTGCAAGTAGATATTGCTTCGGATGCAACCTTTGAGGAGGATGAGCTTTTGGAGGAAGAGGCTACATTAGTCTTGAGGGACTCAACTTGAGTCTCGATGATCTTGTTAACTTTTGCTAAGTTGCCAAGTTCTTCCTTGAGCTCAATGGTTGTCTCCTGAGCATGTTTTCTTGCTTAGAGCAAGTTCATGCTCTAATGCCTTGCTCTTCTCTCTCTCAAGCTCAAGGAGCTCAATGAGCTCTTTCCATCTCTCCTTTTCATGGATAAGCATGTCCTCTTGCTTATCTATGAGCTCCTCCTTCTCAAAAATTTCATCAGAGAGCAATTTCATTCTATGCAAAGTGCTCTTACTTATGTCCTTAAGCATGTGTTCATTTTCACTAGCACTATCAAAATCATCATGAGAAGATATGGAAGAGGATGAGTTAGAAGTAACCTTTCTCCTTCCTTGTTTTGCCATGAGGCAAGTTGGCTTGTGGTCGTAGAGGTTGGGGAAAAGCTTGCTTCCCTTGGAGCTCCCCCCAATGGCTATGGTTGCCACCTTCTCCTCATCTTCGGAGGAGGAATCATCATCACAGTCCCATTCCTTGCCTAAGTGAGCATGACCGGAGGGCCTCTTCTTCTTGTAGAACTTCTTTTCTTGAGGCTTTCCCTCCTTCTTCTTCTTGCCCTCTTCATGTGGGCAATCCACAATGAAGTGCCCGTACTCGCCACAATTGTAGCAAGCCCTCTTTGTTTTGGGCCTTGCTTTTTCTTTGCCCTTGCTCTCATGCTTGTATCCTTCTTTTCTTCTCCTCATCATCCTCTTGAAATTGTTGATGAAGAGGGCCTCTTCCTCATCGGTGTCAAGGCTCTCATCATCATCTTCGTTTTGCTCTTTTGAGGAGGATGTCACTTTGAGTGCAACATCCTTCATCTTCGAAGCGGTGAACCTTTGGAGGTCGTTGTAGAAGAGTGCCTCCTTCTCCATGATCTCGTGGTTGATGATCCTCCCTAGGACCTCCTCCGGGGTCATTTTGGCAAACCCCGAGCTTTCTTGTATCATGGAGCAAAGAGAGACGTTTCTAAGCATGAATGCCCGAATCATCCTCTTCACCACCTCGTGGTCCGTCCACTTGGTGCACTCATAAGATCTGCTCTTGTTGATGAGCAGCTTTAGGCGGTTGTACATCTCTCTGGGAGATTCACCATCCATAATGGCAAACCTCCCGAGCTCTCCTTCAATGAGCTCAATCTTTTCTTCCTTCACGACTCGATTGCCTTCATGAGCTGTCTTGAGGGTGTCCCAAATATCCTTGGCTACCTCAAGTCCATCTACTCGGTTGAATTCATCTCTTGAGAGAGATGAGATGATCACTCCGGCCGCTTGGGCATTGCGGTGAAGGAGCACGACTTGCTCCGGAGTAATGTCTTCTTCATTCTTCGGGATATGCACCCCGATCAACACAATTTGCCACAACGAGGGGTTGAGTGACACGAGATGGATCTTCATGTTGTGCTTCCACATCCTGTAGTCGATTCCATAAAGGTAGTGGTTGTTGGATACAAGGCGTTCTTAGTTGTAGCCTTGTTGGTTGTAGTTGGTCGTGTCACTCGTTGTAGAGGTCGAAGTGTCCACCTTTGGAATCTTCAACTTCTCTCAAAGTTTCGCCTTGAGCTGGCGAGTCTCTTCGTCATCCGTCGACTTGTCTTGGTAGACAAGCACCTCCTCTTGGGTTGCTTGGATCTCATTGGTAGAGACTTTGTCATACCCCACTCCGACTATCTTCTCTACGAGTTTTTAGACTCTTTGGGAGAGTCTCACTCTGATACCAATTGAAAGTTGCCTAGAGGGGGGAGTGAATAGGCTAATCGACCCGAAATGACTTAATAAAACGAGATCAGTACTCAGGGGGCGGACTAGTCTGGTCCTCCTGCAGGGAAAGCCTAA
This sequence comes from Tuctoria greenei, assembly GCA_036927565.1. Lineage (NCBI taxonomy): Eukaryota > Viridiplantae > Streptophyta > Magnoliopsida > Poales > Poaceae > Tuctoria > Tuctoria greenei. The sequence continues at coordinate 131,429,435 of JAYESD010000001.1, read as the reverse complement.
AAAGTGTTTCTAACAAGTTTTAGTTCGATTCTTGTATTGCAAATTATGTTGGAATGACTTAGTGAACCTTAACAAGTTATGGAGCAAGTATGAGACTAAGGATCACAATGAAACAAGAGTGATGAACAAATACGGTAAAGCTAACCCTAGAAGCAATGTGTGATAAGTGAAAGCGAAGTACACAAGGGACAAAAGGATTTTATCCCGAGGTTCGATTCCACAAAGGAATCTACGTCCCCGTTGAGGAGTCCACGAAGGATCGGGTTCAACAACCCTTCCCTCACCAAGTTTACCACACAGGCCTAACTTGGTTCTCCACTATCACAAAGGGTGAATACAAGATTCGTTGGGGCTTCTCACAATCTGAGGCTCTCACCACAAATATGATTACAAATCACAAAGAATGACTCAAGCCAAAGATCACAAAGATTCAACAAGTGCAGGAGAACAAACCGAGAGCCTAGAGCGATGTTCTTCCTCTTCTTCACCTCACCAAACCCTAATCCACACAAGAATTAGTTTTAGAGGGAAGGTAGGCAAGAAGGAGGCTTTTGGAGGATCAAAGTTTGATGTGGTGGCGCTAGGGTTTCAAAGTTCTCAAGGAATGGTTCAAATGAACCCAGGGGTCCTCTATTTATAGAGGTTCCCAGCCCATACTGCTGACTTCAGCAGTTGGGTGGACTAGTCCGGCCTTTGGGACCACTAACGTCCCTGACAACTGTCGCACTGCGTGGCAATCGTCACGCTACCCGCCAAACTTCAAATTCAAACGGTCACTTCAAAACGGACTAGTCCGTTCCAAACCGGACTAGTCCGATCTCACACAGAACCTTTTGTTCCGTGTGAAAACGGACTAGTCTGGAGACCACGGACTAGTCCGGCCCCCAGGGCGGACTAGTACGGCCTCCCAGACTTAGTCGCTGAAGCACCAACTTTCTCACCAATCCGGACTAGGCTAGCACCCAGGGCTGACTAGTCCGATCTCAGTCAGGACCTTTTGGTCCGGACTAAAATGGACAAGTCCGTGGTTTTGGGACTTAGTCCCGAAAACCCACTCCATGACTACCCGGACTAGTTCGTCCCACTACGGACTAGTCCGAACTCAGTCAGACCCTTCTGGTCCGGCTGAAAACAGACTTGGCCGGCCAGGAGCGGACTAGTCCGACCACCTGCACAGACTAGTCCGGCCACTCCTGCCAGACTAATTCCAACTCTCTTGAAAACGGACTTGGCCGGCCACCTGCACAGACTAGTCCGGCCACTCCTGCTAGACTACTTCCAACTCTCTTCTCTCAATAGGTTTTGATCTCTAAACCGCTTTGATCTCCCAACTTGATATGAATGCATTTTACGCACACATTCTCATACACATATGGCTAGTCTAAACTTGACACACTAGAAACCCTAGTTTCTTCTTTTCGATCAACATCGCCGTTTTCATCCTTTCCTTTTTGAGGGTTTGTGTTTCCGCTTGAATCCACACCTGTGCTTATCATCACTGAGCTCATTAGATACTTAATTGTCGTCATCAATCATCCAAAACCCACGGGGATCCTAGATGCACTTTTAGGTCTTTACATCGGTCGGTGGCGACCTTCTCGACGACATCCCACAGGCCAAGACCTCCAGGCTGACCCGCATTACCAATGACCATTCATGGTAATTGGTCTTCCATAGCATCAGCAATTCCACCGATGAGGAATTGGAGATGATACGCTCTACCGCGACGGATCCGCTGGTGCCCGGCATTGTTGGACAGCCTAGCTTCAAAGGCGGGGTCGTCATCTTCTCCTCCAACTATGATGTCATTGTTGGAACAAAGGTACACTCAAGTACTAGAAATATTGTTGTCGGTACACGAATTCCTGGCCGACAAGAAATGTGAAATTTCTACTACTCAACTCACTGCTCTGCTCACTCATACCAGTAGTACAACGTGCCTTTTATAGGCCAAGCCACACACCCAGAGCCACAATCACTTCCGAACTACTCGCTCACGATACGAACACGTCTTCAGTGCTAACAACTTCCTTGCCTAAACTTTCGCCCACGAGCAGCCAGTGTTATCCTAAACGATCTAAACGGTCTGTTTAAACGTGTTTAAACGCTAAACAGAGGGTAACTGCACAGTTTAGCCCCTAAACGGTGGATTAAACGGTTGACCCGTTTAAACGGGTCAACACCCGTTTAAACGGGCTAAACGGGCTAAACGAAACGGATTTTAAACGTGTTTAAACGTGTTTAGAACTGTTTAGGCAAAGTGAACTTACACTTCTAAGTCATATGCAAGTCTAAAATGAATATCACCAAATTGATTAAAATCAATATATTTTCTAAGCTTCACTTAAACACATCAGAAATAATATTACTAATGTTTCAAAAAATATAATAAACAATCAAAGTTTAAAATATTTGTTTAGGACACCATATGTACTTTTTTCAGTCTCAATATTATTATTTGGTGGTGTGGTATTGTGATCATCTCTTTAATTTTATAAGATGTCAAAGTTAAATTGATTCTAAATATGAGTTTGAACTTGATTTGAACATCTACAGTAGCGCAGGACAGTAAAAAATATTTTTTCTTACTGCTACAGTACACACCGTTTAATCCGTTTAAACACCGTTTAAACGCCGTCTAAACCTTCTAAACGGTAAACAGAGCTCCACCGACTGTCTACCGTTTATCGTTTAGGATAACACTGCGAGCAGCTATGGTAACAAACTGAGAATCTTCTACGTGAGATACCAAACTGGGCAACGGCTTGCCGCGCTCTTCTCGTGCATGCACACACGATCCCGTCACCAGACTGGGCAACGGCTTGTCGCGCTCTTCTCGTGGATGCACGCACGATCCCATCACCAGCACACATCGTGTCGTTGTTTTTTCCAACAGTAGGCAAGCTCTTTCCTAGAAGCTCAGTTGGATTCCTTCCCTAGACGAATGTACAACTTACGTGAAGACTGAGGACTCCTGTGTGAGGTTCCCATAAGGTTCTTCCATGACTTGGTTCCAGGTTGCTCCGATATAGGTCCTGCAGAAATCCTCGTTACATAAAAAAAAAGTTCAGGTTACACTGAGCCTTGCGACCCTTCAACTTCCAATTCCAACTAAGAAGTTTCCACAAGTAGGTATCCTTGATGCAAAATTGCGTCAGCATTTTCTCTCGACGTCTTATTTTTCAGAACTTTGAGGTAATGAATGTGACCATTCCACAAGAATTACGCGAGTGCATGTGCAAGACTTCTTGGAAATAAAAGCGCCTTTATATTACATCGCCGATGCTTTGCTGTTTTACTATTGCAGGTGCCATGGTTAGCGAACAAACAACCGAAAAAAAATAGCTTCTCAAAGTTCAGTTACGCTGCGTCCATGCACCTAACATGAATTCTTGATTCCACAAAAGTATCAAATACTAGGTGATCTGACTGAGTTGTTGTAATTCTCAGACTTACCATTTGTATCAGCTATATGGTGGTATGACACCCTGTAAATCAAAATTCAACATACCTCTGGTTCTTGTGTGGTGAAAATCTAAGAAGTTGTTCCTTCTTTAATGAAAAGCCAGAGCAACTGGTTTTGTTTTGTAACGCCACGTAGTGTTCATATTATAGAAATGACCAAACATCCGTTCCTTGGGAAAGACATCTTTCCTCCACAAATGCAGGAATCAGGAAATCCACTTGATCAAAGATTTCATGGAAACCCAAGGCACGAGAGAGAGAAAGAGGCTGCTGCTTGCTGAGATGCAGAGGATGCATCCATCCATGGTGTCTCGTGGAGATCCATACGAGTAGGACAGGAGACAGAGAAAAGGGTGGGGAAGTGGAATGAACTGCAGCCAAGGGATAAGAATGGGGAGAGCAGGTGGAAGTAGTAAAAATAAAAATAAAAACTCTTTTACAATCTGAATGAATGGTCAGTATTTTTAAAAGTGCTGACTAGTAGATTATCTGACAGTATAGCTCCTAAATATTGTTATTTAGATGCATTCACATTTCTGTTCATAAGTTTTCATTCATGCATTTCAAACACATTAAATTCTACATTCCCCCTTTTTCATTTCTATGGTTTTATGGCTTTTTTCAATTCCTGTCTTTTTCTATTTCTATATTTTTCTATTCTTCTGTTTTCACTCCTCTGTTCCAAGTAGCACAATGTTTCTTTTCTAAGAAAAATATTAGACATATAAAGTCAACTTTTTTTACTCCCCTGCACGATCCCAGATATACCTAAGGCGAAACGGGTTTAGCCTGGTGGTCAAGTACTCTGAGCATCACTACTCAGGTCCTGAGTTCGATTCCCGATGGAGCGAATTTCAGGCTAAATTTTGTAGTACTAAATGCAAGTACTCTACAGAGGAAGTTATGGGCGCTGTATCTGGAGTGCACTTACGGAAAAATGTGAAGAGATGAACATGCTATAATATTGGTTTACGAAGTCCGGTCTACAGTCGTGTGCTTAGCCTTCCAGATATCATCGACTTGTTCTATACAATAAGTTGTGAATGTCTGCATTTGTACTCGATTGCAATAAATTGACAATAACCTCCTTATAGAGAAAGGTCGGGACTTTACCCATCATCTAAGAAACCTAAGGTAGTCCCATAGTCATGGATGGCAAGATATATTTGATTACCTCTCACGATTCAAGGCTATTAATTATTTGCCTCACCTGGTTTCATGAGACCACATTATATAACTATAAATGATTCAAATAAAAATATTTGTCTTGTTTGATTTCAAAATAACCATGTTTTTACAGTAATTCCGAATACTCGTTTTACTCAAGCATGTAACAGGGGGTGTTCATTTGACGTCAAATAAGAGGTTCACCAAAAAAAAAACAGGTTGATGGATATTTTGACAATCCCATAATGTTGTGGTTGAACTTTATTATATAAGATTATCTCCAACAGTGTACTCAAATGAGAGCCCAAACTCATTTTGAATATTAAAAAGTAAAAAAAAACATTTTCCAACAAAAAGCTCATCCACAAACTCCATCTAAAGTAGTTTCTCCTCGTAGCCAAAACATAGAGGCGAACTGAAGGCTCCCCATCCCAACTGCCCCCTTTCACCCGTCAATATAACTCAATTATGTGAAGGAAATGTCATTTCTTGCACGCATCACCTTTCTATTTAACCTATTTCCACTTATCCATGGAGAAATAATGCATGCAGAGAATTATTGCAGGAAATGAGGTAAAAGAGGGAGAGCAATCCTATAAAATATCATCTCAGCCAATCAAGCGCCAACATGTGGCACCACATAGATCAAATAGCTCACAAACAGAAGTATTTGAGGCCATTCGACGGTGTAGCACACATATCAAGGAATGAGACCCACTGGCAGTGACGAGAAAGCACACGAGAAATAGTGCAGAGGCCAGGTCAGCCGACCCCCCCCCCCCCCCCCCCCCCTAGTCGGCCAACTTGGTCCTGGTGCCAAATTGGGTCAAACGCCACGTGTTAGCTCCTCCCGGCTTGAAGAAGTCAGTCGTGACTGATTCGTGCGCTTTTGGTTGCAGGAACTGACTCTTCTCCACCTATAAATAGGACCACCTACCCTCACTTCACACACATCACTTGAGTATTCATTCAATTATATCCACTATTCTTCATAGGTTTAGAGCAGTCAAGGCTGTAGAGAGGAGAGCCTTTAGTCTATAGTCCAAGTAGGAGAGGATTAGAAGAAGTCTCTTCCAAATTCTATTGGGAAAGGTATGGCTCTCATATTCCTAATTGTATTTGTGATTTTGCTCTTAATAAAGATGTTATTGTTAGTCTTCTATTGTTCATATATTTGGATGAAGTGTTTCTTGTTTGATTGTGGATTTCATATATGTGGTAGGAGTAATATTAATGATTATGCCATACCATTCTCTTTATATCATAATAAACACTACAAACCCCCCACTATAGTCTAATTAGCTATATATGACATCATTATTTAATATGAATCACTTATGCTATGTTTTAACATTGGTTCAATGGTGATTTAGATCATTGCTTTAGGATGGCTTGTGCCTAGGCTCTTAAGGTAATTACTTAATATGGTAGCATGGTGCTAAGGTAGATAAGTAGCGTTGAATGTCTCGTAGACCTACAGATTGAAGAGGTAGGCAGTAGGTGGTGATAGCCCTATCTGTCCAGTGTAATCCTCCACATTCGGTTATGCCACATGATCTTGGTGGGAGTCATCCTAGTGTTGCTAGGGGTAAACCTTTGCCCGATGTGTTAATCAACTTAACGTGAGAATTCATTATTGATATGATCATTAGTAACTAACTTAGGCTATCTACCTAACTCTTAGCCTAGTCTCTCTTTACCTCATTTATTCCCCTTAGGATAGAATGCTCTTGTGTGTGTCACACTACCGCCAATTATCATTCACCCATCCTTTCTAGAACATATCCTCTCCATTTGGTGATTGCTTTGCTTTCACCTAGCCTTCCTTTGGGAGAATATAAATGACACCTTTTGTGAATACTCTTTAAGGGGAAATGGTACATCGATAGCTTCCGTACGCTTTTGGAGAATATTTGTAACGTTAGTAGCCGTCAACAAGAATTTCTGGCGCTATTGCTAGAGATGATTTGTTAGTGTTACTTAGGAACTATCAACACCTCTCTTCTTCCCAACTCCCCGTTCCTTCTTTCATCACTGGTCTTCCTCTTCCTCAAGACTCGAGCGGCTCCTCCTACCACCAGGCAAGCCGTCCTCCATGCTATGTCCTCCTCCTAGCGCTCATTTCGCTCCACCTTACCGTTGCGTGCCGCCCTAACTGAGGCCTCACAGGCTTCCCTCGATGAGCCCCCGTGTGCTGCCCTCGACGAGCCCGTGCGCCTCCGCCACCTCCGTCTCCGCAGGCCGCCGTCGCACGCCATCTCGTCGCCCTCACCGAGCCCTTGTGTCTCGCCGTCACATCCATCCCCGCACGTCGCATCTGGCCCTGGCCTACTCCAGCACTGCCTATTGCCCCGCCCTCGCCCTTGGAGGCGTGCGCACCCTCACCGTCACTCAAATATAGGTGAGGGGCTGTGTTGATTACGGTACAAGGCTCGGCAATCCTGCCTCATCTCCAGCATTAGCCACCACCGGTGCCACGCGCCCTCCATCAATCGTCGACGCGGCGGTCGACGGGAGAGGAGGCCGAGAATCTTGCAAGGAGAGCTCGTTGATGCCTGGTCGTGAGGAGGAGATGTTCAACATGGCGTGCGTCTGTCCGAAGCTTGACATGGTGCACGTCCTGATTGGTCGTGGCACACTTGTCATGTTTGTCACCACGCCTCTCAACATGCTCTGCCTCGACCGCACCACAGCGACATCACGCTCCCCACCCGCCACCTTCTGCTCCGCTTCCCCTGCACCAAGGCAGGCCTCCCTGAGGTCTCCGAGAACATCAACGCTCCCCCGGGCCTTCGGACTCGTCAAACTGCACTCCGCAAGTAGGGCTGTCCTCCGAGCCGAGCTCGAGCGAGCTTGTCCACTGAGGCTCAATCTTTGTACGAATTCGAGCCGAGCTTGAGTCGAGTCTGAAATCTCGTCAATCCTGCAACCAGGCTTGAACTTGGCTCGATAAGGCTTGTTTAAATATTTAGGTTCGGTTGAAGCTCGTAAAAACTCGAGTTCGAACTCGGGAGGCTCGTTTAAATAATAAAAATAAATAATAATTTAGATAAAAAATTAATGATAATATTTATAAAATATAATTAATCTAAACGTGCTTTTTCGAGCTTAACAAGCTTGAGCACGTCATGCTCGCGAGCTTGACATAAAGCTCAAGTTCGGCTTGTTTATCAGCCGAGCCGAGCTTGAATAGAGCTTTTAAAGAGCTAAACTCGAGTAGCTCACGAGTATCGAGCTTCATTGACAGCCCTGTCCGCAGGTTCGTGGGAACAATCCGTGTCAGTTGGCAGTAGCCTAGATCGAGATGACTGCTGGAGATGTATAAAAAACCCTGTAATTTCCAGATTCAAGGAACCCTAAATATTAAAATAGGTCTCCCATTTTAGCTCTCCTTGTTGGAAATAGCCTAACTATCTAGACGCTCGGTGCATTTTTGTGGCTAGAATCAACGAGTCAAATATTACATTATTATCAATAAACCAACTATAGCTACTGTTTTATTATATTAGATGGCTGGAGCTATATTTGACATATCATTGTTATTTTTCGACCCATCACTATTATTTTTGCTTTATTGTTTAAATAACTGGAGTAACAAAATTTACAAACTTATATTTGGATATAGTTTACCAACTTCGTCAGCCATAGGCCTGAGAGGAGCAGAAAAGGCGGATCGGGGTGGAGGGGGTGGCCGCAACGCCCCCGGTGATGCTGCTGGCCCCAGTTCTACTACCATGGAACGCATGTCCTGCCGATGGGGAGCCCCGCTTCTCCAATGGTCATTGGTCGCAGCATGCTTCTAATATGATAGAAAAAAGATTTCGGGCGTCCGACCACCCGTGCCTCTACCGCTCCGACCACTGCAATGCTGGACCGGTGGATCTTGCAGATGGTGCCTTCCCTGGACCTATCTGGGGTGGGCTGATCCATCATATCATGGCCCTGCCATTGGTGTCACCCATCAACCGATCAAGATCGGGTGTGGCCACGTCGGGCTCTGCCGCGAGGTCACCGCTAGAGGATGGCTGGTTGCGGTATCAATGTACAATGCCGTGGATACAATTGGAATTTTGCTATTTCTAATAGTGGATTTTGCTAAAATACTACTGCCAACATGTGGCACATCAAAATACTATTATAATAGAGATGAGGTTGCACGTTTACCATCAACATGTTATTTCACAACTGAAGGGATTTTTTGACAGTAACACACGTGAATGGATGAGAATACCCTTCTGTTATGTATCGGCGATTGGTACCAAGCAGAGGTGTTTGGGAGAAAAGTATCAAGCTGGGAAAGAATTAGGTCAGGAAAAAACAAAAGAGATTGGTATGGAAACAGAATGGTATGTCCATTTGCGTGTCACTGACAAAGAATTTCACCAGTTGTGAACAACATCTCGATGGAAAATGAGCAAACTCAGCTCCATTATAATAATATTTTAGCGTGTTACATATTGACTGTAGTATTTTAACGAAGCCCACTATTAAGAATAGTAAACTTCACCAATTATCTCAATGACGTGGTTGGGGCCCTTGAATATCAAATGAGAGTAGCCCAAGAAGAAGATCGAGGTTTTTTAAGCACAGGAATAGCAGGGGACCTACTGTTATGATTATATTAAATAAATAAGTATAGGGTGAGATTGCAAAAGAAAAAATATAGCGCGAGGTACACTATGGAAGTACAGCAAGTCATGCAAGAAGGCTATGCTAGAGGGCCAAAGGCATGCGGAATGCTTGCAAGGAGCATTCGTCTTTAAAGAGGGTAAGCCACAGGGAACGGGAGGAGAAGATCTGCTGAAAAAATTTCCTATTACGAACTGCCCAAGTGGTCCAGCAAGCGATGAAAAGCACATCCATGAAGTATTCAAATTGAAATGTTGCCCCCACTTCAAACAGTATGTGAAAGAACTACGTGTTGTAGTTCCATTGAATACCAAGTTGATGCCAACAGAATTTACTGAAAGAGCATTTGAAGAATAAGTGCATTGCAGTCTTGCTGACATTTGCGGCAAAGGACACAACAATAATCATTATCGGTAACTTTAAATTATTTCGCATGAGGATACCCCGCATGTTAAGATGATTCACGAAGAGAAGCCATTGGAAGAATTTTAATTTGTTACTTGCTATCCCAAATATGACAATATACGTCAGGGCAAATTGATATGAATGGTAATGCATAGTATTTGTGTGAAGAATATATCTTTGAGCCCCAAAGATAGTGACAGGAATCCATTTGAGCTGCAGTCTGAGTAACTGTTTCCGACTGCTTGTCTAATTATTCCATAAGCTCCTCATATGCCTACTGGGATAATGGGTATGAATAAGACTCTATATGTCATCAGCGGTGAAGAAAGCCAGTACCAAGAGGGCCTCATTTCTGGCAAAAGAGAAGAGACAGGGAAATTGTGAGTGAAGATGAAAATTATTCCAGAAATCTAACCAAAAGAGAGTAGTGGAGCCATTGCCAATGGTACAGGATGCCATTCCTTTGAACTTAGCCAGAAGTCACACAACATGATGCCACCAGAAAGAACCTTTCACAACTTCTATATTCTCCTCGTGTAGTATAAGAGGCCAAAATCAAGTTGAGCCATAATTAAAATGTCAAGCCTGTTCATGAACTTGTGAAGATGGCCTTCATTCTGGTTCCTGAGATAGATAATGCCCAAACCACCTTTTCTCCAGGTCGAGTATATTTTATATAGATGATGGGTAAAGTCTCGACCTTTCTCTCCAAGGAGGTTATAACCAACTTATTATAATCGAATACAAATGCAGACACACACAACTAGTCTAGAACAAAGTGTTGATAACTGGATGGCTAAGCACACGATTGTAGACCGGACTTGATAGACCAACATGCCGGCATGTTCGTCCTCTCATATTTTTCATAGGTACATCCCAGATTTGGCATCTATGAATTCCTTGTAGAGTACATGCATTTAGTATTGTGAAATTCTAAGACGCTTCCACCGGGAATCGAACTTAGGAGCTGAATAGAGTACTTAACCAGTAGGCTAAGACCCCTTTCGCACTGTACATTTGTCCAAAGCAATTAGCACCTTTGACCGTGTATGCGCATCTGGTCCATTCCAGAGATAGTGTCATCACGCTTGATCAATATAGTTAAACATTGTAGCAGGAACTAGGAGAGTGCACATGGTGTATATGGGCAGGGTAGAGATGACAAAAATAACTACCTGGAGGCAGCCGGCATGGGACAGGTAATGAAAAGTTGTTGCTAAGCGTCCTCTATCTTAGTGAACAAAAGAGTGTAAGCACCCACACCCGGCTTGGTATGGCTCAATGGTAGGCTAAGATAAGTGATTGGGAATTCACTTAGGCCCCCTTTGGCAGAGCTCCACGAAGCTGATTCTTAGGCAGAATCAGGGAAGCTATAACAAACACTGTTTTTCAGAAGAAGTGATTCTTTGCTGATTCTGAAAAGTGATTCTCTAAAATGAACTAAGAGGCTGGGAGCTAAAAAAAGTAGCTTCTCCTGATTCTGTGAAGTGATTCTCTGTCCTGATTCTAAGAATTTATTCTACAGAATAATAGAGAATCATTTTCAACCAAAGAATCACTTTATCAGAGAATCAGAAGTAAATCTAGAGAATCAGCTTCGTAGAGTTGTGCCAAAGGGGGCGTTAGTTGACATCCAAATAAACCTGCCAACAGCTGTGCCTTGTCCAGTGAAACATTGATGGGTACTAGGCAGGATTCCTTGTAGTTGATTGTAAGGCCAGGGGAAGCAAGAAAGCTATGCACAGGATATTTTTGAGGCAAAATAGTTCCCATTGCGATGCTCGGAGAATTAATAAAGTATCATGGACATATTGTAATACATGGAAGTCGGGGCAGCACAACTCCTCTCAACGCGGGCTGAGAAGACTTTGAGTCATGGTAGCATTGAGAACCTATTACAATAGCACCCCTGCTAACACGAACAGGAGGGGAGATAGGGATCTCCCTGTCTAACACCTTGCTTACAGAGAAACGGACGACCCGGGACTCCATTGAGTAAAATAGATGAGGATCCGGAGCTACAAATATTTTAAACCCATGAAATCCATGCCGGACTAAAACCTAATAGGTATCATAATAGATCTCCAAACATTAAGAACAACCGTGAGAGATAAACATAATATATCTTTTATTAGATTCCCAAGCATATGCGCAATTCGCATGATTACATAATATGATCCCGTTGATCAGCTGACATAATTTTTTGTGTTGGTCATTTTGAAGGACAGAAGGGTCATCACGGTTTTGTCTATATAGTCTTCAATTAACACAGACACGTTATAGTTGTGAGACATGTGGACACGGTCCACAGCACTGACGACAAGCTCATGGTAAAACCCCTTGGGACTAACTTCTCGCCTGGCGCTCACCACCTTTTTGAACACCAGATGATCATTTGCCTTCCTGTTGTGGTGATCAACTGTCCAAGCACCAAGATCTTGGATGTTTGAGGCATTGGCGTCCTCAACTGACATCCGTCCATCGTTGGACGGTGTGGCCATGGCATAAACGGCCATACAAATAAGCACGAAGAAGCTGCAGGTCTTCATGGCTGTTGGATTTGTGTCAACTGAATGTCTTGTTAGGTAGCGCGAGGTACTTAAATTGTGGTGAGATAGCTCATATATAAGGTGGCACAGGTAGGCAGAAAATAACCCCGCAAAAAAAGGTAGGCAGAAAATAATGTAGGTGTATCCGTTTTACTTTATTTTTTAGCAGCGGATAACGTGCCATCCTAGGACTGCTAAACATTACCTTACGTTACTGAGAAATAAATATGTCCTAAAGAGAAACAGAAATTAATTAATAATGCCCAGCGGTCCCCACAATTAGTAGAAGCTGTTAAACATATGGATTCTGATTTTCTTTCCTTTTCCTTTAGACCTTCATTTATTTATCTCCTTGATTTTAAAGAACATCCGATTTGTTGCACATGCAAAATGTACATATGATTATGGATGAATGTATTTAGCTCTTTTAGCGTCGCATGTATACTCCCTGGAGCGTCATTTCGGAGATCTTCAGTGAAGATATTGTGGCTTTGTTCTCCAGTTTTTGTGACCCTCCATATGGTTGGAGGCTCGCGGTCGTTATATTGTGCCTCCAGTGGACCGCCTTTGTATTTCTCTTCATAATCAGATGAAGTAGGTGGACCAAACACTTAAGATGATGGAAGAACTCACCCTACAACACTGGATGCAAACAATATTTTGTACATATATTTGTGTACTAAATTCAACTCATTCTCTTTTGATTTTGGTTTATGTAATAAATTAAGTTGTGTGTGGGTTAGCTATTTGTGGGAACACAGTGGCTCGATGTATTTCCATTTTATAAAAAATTGTTTATGTCAGGTTTGTTGCAATGAAGATTGTGAGAATTCAAAAACCACGTGTAAGGGTACTTTAATTTCTTTAATAATGACATGGGTGGGTATTTTACAAACTTATATTCAAATATTTTTGGTTATTTTCATAATGGTAATTAGAATCAATGTTCATTAGTCGTCTAGTCGACCCTAGTCGCCTAAGGGCTGACTAGAGTGACTAGGTCGATTAGTCGTCAATAAGGGTGATTAGTCGATCCTAGTCGACCCCCTAGTCGTCCCTAGTCGTCCTGGATATTTTGGACGACATATCTAGTCGATACTATATATATGTCAACATATATATACATATTACATACACAAATATCAATTTTGCATAACATACATCACCTAACAATTTCTAGCACAATGTTGATACTTTGAGAAACACCATGAAGAACAGTATGCAGAGAAACTGACCAGTAATCCAGTATGAAGAACAGAAGAAGTGTAAAGTGTTTGGAGAACCTTATTTATGCAAAATGACCAGCCAGTTGCAAATCACCTTATTTCTACAATATTATTTGGAAAACTGTCATATAGTCCATTTCTGAAAATGAAATCTTACCATCTTCTGACGAACTCATGATTTCAGCCTTGTCCGGTGCGGTGAACGCACGGGAAGAGGAGGAAGACGAGCGCTGGAGGCACCGGAGAACGGCGGGCGGCTCCGGAGGCGGGGCGCAGAACGGCGGGCGGCTCCGAGGCGGAGCGGAGAACGGCGGGCGGCGGGGAGACAGAGCGTTTCGTCCAAAGGCGGAGTCGGGGGATTGGGGTCGGGGAGACGCCGGGCGGACAGGGGTTTAACCCTAATGGGCCACAGGTGAAAAGGCCCGTTCCAATTTTTCCCTCTGCTGAACAGCTAGTCGTCCAAGTTTTCTGATCGCTGATCGGCCGACTAGTCGCCCTGGTCGGACGACTAGTCGGACGACTAGATATCTGGTCGCTCTGATCGAGTCGTTCGGCCTAATCGTGCTGCAGGAACCGATAAGCTCGATTAATCGCGATTAATCGCGACTAATCGGACGACTAATGAACAATGATTAGAATGCAAACAACACTTCGTTGCAGTCGTGCAAACAACTTTCCTAAATCACACGATCTTTATCGTACCGTGATTGCATTTTTACTTAAACTCCTCCACCTAGCAACATATTTTAAAAAAAAAAATAGAATTGACACTGTTGTCGATGGGTGGAAGGGCTTAATTTGAAAAAAAAACAGTGATCATAGGAATGAACAACGTGTGTCGCAAGAAGTTGTTTGCACGATTGCACAAAATAGCTATTTGCATCCTAGTTGCCTCTAGTAATGGTGGGCAATTTCAAAACTTGTGGGACGTGTATTTTATAGTCCAATTTTTTTATAATGGTGGCTGTGAGTAATTTTTTTCTTTGTTTTATATGATAATTTCTACCCTTGAGAGGGAAAGTGGTGACTTCTTTTGTTCGTTATATATATATATATATATATATAGAACATATATATTATACCTGGCTACAAAATTGTTCATTCTGTGGCCATCTCTTTCAGCAGTACAGCCCAATTACACAGCCCAGTTACATAACTAAACCATGCTCAATTCTTTTTTTTTTTCATCATGCTGTTGTGTATCTCCCCATGATTCATCCCCATGACCCTTCACAACCCCACGACCGCCGCCGCCAGTGATTTAGTCGATCTCCTTGTGAATTTCAGCAACATGTGCGCCGCTGCAGCACTACAGGAATACCGGTCACTTACGTCGGCCAAAGCCGACGTAAGTTAGGCTTAAACCGACGTAATTAACTTAATTACGTCGGTTTTTGCTTAATTACGTCGGCTTTCAGCCGACGTAGGGTTTTGGACGTAATTAAGGTAACTTACGTCGGCCACCGACGTAAGTTACCTTAATTACGTCGGTCTGCAGGAGCCGACGTAAGTTCACCCTCGAGATGGGCCTTGGTCTGGGCCGGATGACTTACGTCGGCTTGGGCAGGCCGACGTAAGTTAAGTGCTGTAACTTATGTCGGCCAGGGCAAACCGACGTAAGTTAAGTGGTTTAACTTACGTCGGTCTGGCCATACCGACGTAAGTTAACCTGGGCAAACTTACGTCGGCATGCTCATAGCCGACGTAAGTTAAGTTTTCGAAATTTTTTAAAAACAGAAATTGTCTACCTCGCTCGATGGCGAGTCACAGAACAGTCAAAAAATATATACAGATATATACAGATATATACAGTCACAGAACAGTCAATATAAGTTCGCCCATGGTTCAAAACATCAACAAACACCACAATTTTCCAAATAAATTACACCGGGCTACACGCTAGCCCCTCCATTACCTCCAGGATCTTCCCGGCGCGTTCTGGATCCCTGCAAAACAAACATAATCACTAGTAAGCATCAATGTCAACTAAGTGATAACATAAGAGGCCAAGAACATCAGTGACAAAAGAAGGAAGCATGATGTAGTTTCAAATGAAGTAATGTACTATATCACTAGTTAAATGGAAGCACTAGCCCTTTGTTAACTCAATGAACATCAGTTTCGACATAAGAAGGTAACATCAGTGATAATCACTAGCTCTTTTGTTAAATGGAAGCACTAACAACTTATTCACTATATACTAATCATTTCTATCATGGTCAAAAACTACTAAAGCTTGATTAGATACACTTAAAGAAGCGGAAGCTCCAGCGGCTTCGGGGCCACAAGAAGGGTGCCGCCACCTGCTGCATCACATCCTCTGCGTGCCTGGGCCTCGTCGCGTCGTCTGGAGAGGTACACGCTTCTCTACTCGCTCTTGTCTTCCTCCAGTTTGTGCCGTATCATGGCGTCCCATCGTCCGTCTTCGGAGTTTGGCTGCCATTCATTGGCCTAGAACCCCTAGCGCATTTATCAAGTGGTTCTAGCGGGATAGTGTCTTTCGTTGAGTATACAGGTCCAACACCTCGTGAGCACCGGCTAGTGCTCCTTCGGCTACGGCCGCCGCTTATGCTTTCTACTGCTGCACCAGATGCTATCCCTTGTGGAAGTACGAACACAGATATGTGTCCCAGTGACCACTGCCTGCATGGAAGTATAACTGTTTGGGCAGCCCTTGAACCCTGTATTTCATCATGATATTTTTGGGCATTCAATTATCACGCTCCTTTTATCAAATGTTCCATTCTAAGTGCCAGTATGTGGAATCACATTTAGTCAAAAGTAACAATATGCACTTGGGTAATTAAAATTGTGCTTACCTTTCCTTGTGCTTGGCTTCTCTAAATTTTCCTCAGTCAATGTGATACCTATCCCATGGCCTGATAGTCATGTTTAGTGCTGCCACCTTACGATGGATGCCTTTGCTGGTTTGATCTCGGCACCAAAGATGTGATGCTGACTATTGAGGCAACAAATAAACCAATCTCTTCAATTTGTTTTAAACCAGGTCAGTATGCTCTCCAAATACAAACATATTCATAACTTCTTATTATATAATTTTTGACATATGCGAACATGACACATTTTTAAATTCCATTCTTTTGTGTAGGAAATGAAGATTTTGTGTATGTTTCTGCTGAAAATGAGATAGTTACCTTTCCACGTCCCCCCCCCCCCCCCCCCCCGCTCGAGTGCCGCTGCCACCACCCACGATATCGATGCATCCACCCGCACGACCTCCCACGACCGATCCATACACATGACCGCCGCCGCCACCGTTCCACCCCACGTCCTCGGTTCCTGCCATCGTTCGTCCACCCCGCGACTGCCTCCAGACTTGAGGTTTCTTCCTCTCTGATTTGGCGTTCGCGCACGCAAGCACGGCGGCCACCACCTATTTCTTATTTCTTTTTTACAAGAGGAGAAGACGACGAAGACGAACGATTCCTCCGCGCCCTCCCCGTCCCATCCCGTCCCCGCGCTGCCAGCCACCTTCGCCTTCCCCTGCTCGCCTCCGACGCTTCCGAACTGTGGGGACCGGGGTCCACACATCCGAGGATCTCATTGGGTGGTGTCGTGCGATGCGACACCCAACAGTTTACAAGAATAGAACCAGAATAATGTACAATACCAAGTCTTTTATTTACTACACAGCGGAAGTTTTCACAATACTAGCGGATGTAAAGAAATATATACATACCATAGCTACGCTCTCAGCACTAGCTATGCAAAAAGCAAAGTTTTCCATGCCAGGGATACTTTGCACTAGCAACACTCAAACTATGGCGGCGTGCAGGGTTCCCACTCGGCTGTACACCCTGGAGGGGGTGTTGCCTCAGCGTCAAACCCATTCTCAAAAGGGTAACCTGCAAAAACTCGTTAACTGCAAACGTGAGCTTAAGGCTCAGCAAGACTTAACCGTCTCACTAGACAGATGCATGGGGACACTAAACATAGGTAAGGAATAGCATAAATAACTCGCCTACAAGTGGATCCTTATAACCAAGTTTTAAGTAGCAAATGACATTCCCTGAGCACGGCACATCATGGGCTCCACAATCAAACAAGAAACGCTTTACCGATGATATGACATGCCCAAAGCACATAATGCTATTACAGCTAAAGTATGGGGAAATTGTAAATCTTTAGTTATACTATCTCTAAACCAAACAAAGTTGCAAAGTAAATATAATTCAATATCATCTGACTTTCCTGACTTCTTTAGTATTTACTACGTCACCGCTCAGTGAACAAGCGGTACTCTATTACTACGAGGGACAGTGATTGCAATCAAGACACACCCGGACAACACGACACATACGTCGTTCGGAAGTGTCAGCGAGCACACCTGTACCTACATAACACTTCAGTACTAGGCGTATATGGCCACCTTTCACAAGAAACTCAAATGCTGAGCCCGTCTCACCTCCGCAAACAGAAGGTCTCCGCACGGAACACCTCATGTGTCCGCCGACCGATTTACACCTTACTGTCCTCAACCCACCCCTATCGATGGTGAGTTAATGGGTCTCAACATCCCAGTTATCAAGTTACATCAGTTTATTGGATTCCATATGTCCATTATATTGCCGGTACAATTCAAGCTTGTCCGAAGGGGCCGCACACGACGCGGGCCTTAATCGACACAGGCAGAGCTATGCGACCGAGACTCACTTCTCGCCGCTTCCTAGCCATTCCCTGCCCGGTCTCAATTTCATTATATTAAGCCATTTTCCATTCAACCAATCCTGTGAGATACATCTCTCGCGAGTAGATTCCAACTACTCGACTTCTACCGGATCTCCTATGCATTAGCAAAGCAGTTACTACAGGTCAAACTGTAACTCGTGCCAAATAAACCCCTGGGATTTTTGGTCATGCAAGTGGAGTATCATTCACCCTAGACGTAATGCACAATTCATATACTACTCATCATAGTGATAAAGCAAAAGTTTATAAACGACTTAAATGCAAACCGGGGCTTGCCTTGTTGCAGGTCAGGTTCTGAGTTAAAAATTGGAAGGTTCTCTTCCAAGGCTTCTGGCTCCTCCTCGACTTCGGTCACTATACGATATGCAGATAACATGGATATATAAATGACTTCGAAATTTATTTATTTTAAGACCATAAATTAATTCATGGTGATCACTATATGACAGGGATCTTGATTGGTTTTGGAACTTCGATGGTAGATACTAGGGAATATGATCAAAGCTCTTGCAAAGAACAGGAGATGATCATAGCAGATTGTGGTCTCCGAAAGTATGGCAAGCAGATCAACTTCCAAAAATTTCCGAGAGGAAACTGTAGCTTGAACCTAGCTAACAGTTGATAATCAAGATGGAGGGAGTGGTTCTGGTCTTAGCAAAATTTGCTTCAAAATTTTCTAAGCTGTGGGGAAGGAGTTATTGTATTTCTAATTCGGCAAGAATTTCTGAACTTACTTTATAATTGAGTTTCTAGATATTAATTCAATATTTAGTTTGTAACTGATTTAGGACTGGCATAGTAGGTTAATTAAATCTAAGACTTTAACAGGGGCTAGGGTATGACTAAAGGAAGACTCAGTAAAATTTTGGGATCTACTAAAGCAACCTAATAGCTGTGAAAATTTAATAGCTGAAAAAGGAAACTGAATTATACAGAGAGTTAAACAGGTGCTATGGCTCCCAAATTTTGCCTGATAATCAAGAATAGGATAATAAATTTTATGTGAATTTTGGGGATTTTTCCTGTGGATATCTTGTCTGGAAAAATTTCATTTGCATTAGGAAAGATTATTTTCTACAGAATTTAACTCTGAGTTTCACAGAACCTAATTGGTATTGACAGCAACTAGAGATCGAGAGCTTTCGAACAAAATTTGTTTGAAGAATTTTGGAGTATTCTACAGAAAGTTATGGATTTTCTAAGTTGGAGCCTATTCTGGAATAATTTCCTAATTTGATTTAACTCGTGGGCCCCACTGTTTTAAAATGAACCAATAGTATTTAAACCACACGGGGGCCACAGATTCCCACCACGTAGCCACAGCAAATCCCGTGGCCACACCTGATCCGACGGGATTTACCGCCGCTGACACGCGGGACCCGCCGCGTCGTCTTCTACCTCCCGACGCGGGCGGCGCGCGGGGTTCCCGCGGCGGTGCTCTCCGGCGAGCCTCGCCGCCGGCCAATCCAACGCACCAGAATCGCGGAAACTTGCCGCCTGGGGGTTTTTGGGGTCGCTGAGCACGGTGGTGAGGTCAGTGGGTCTTGAAACTCGCCGGAAAAGGTCGTGCGACGGCGGTGGCGGCGATGAGCGCTCGGGCAACCTAGAGCTCTCTATAGAGTAGCTCAAATCACTCGGGAATTGCTCCAAAACCTTTCTGGGATGATGGAGTTCATGGATATGGGCGCAGAAGGGGAGTGAGTTGCCGGGAATCATGAGTTCGACGGTGAACCGAGGTTTTCTCACCGGCGGCGAGCAAAACTCGAAATTCAGAGCCGTTGCTTGACGATCCTTAAAGGTTTTTGCTCAGACAGGATCGCTAGGGCCTATAGAAACTATCTCTAAGTAATTGCAAAGGATGATTGCTTGCCGAAAAGGAATTTGACATGAAATCATAGCTAGCTATCTACCCTCGGCCGTAGAGGAAACGAACAATATCTTGCTCAGGCTTCAACGATAAGGGAAATGGTTTGTACCACGAGCTAGAGTTTGATCAGGCGCACCTTTTTGCTCTTTGGAGCTAGGCTTGAAACGGCGTGGAACGGCGGCACGCCGCGGAGCAGTGGCGAGCGGCGGCGATGGCGCGCGGCGGAAGAAAAATGGCGAGGCAGTGGAGCTGTGATCGGGGATGAGGATTAAAGGGGGCTTCGGCCGGCCTTTTATAGAGCCGCGGCGAGCAGGCAGGCAGCTCGCTGGAGCTGCATGCGCGCGCGGTGTCGAGCGGGGGCGCGGCGGTGCAGAGGTGTCGGGGTTGAGCTGATCCGTTTAAAAGGGGAGCTGACATGTGGGGCCCACTGTCCAGTGATTCTCCCCACAGCTCAGTTACTAATTCATTTAAAAATAGAAGATCAACTCCAAAAATCATGAAATTTTGTGGAGATGGCAAATGAATTATTCTGAACACAATGGTGAATTCAATTCTTATGTTTAAAGAAGTTGGAGAAGAATTAAAAATTCAGATTTGAATTTGATTCAAATTTGCTATGCACCTCAATAAAAATAGTAGATGAGTTTCTAAAATTTTGAAACTTTGTAAGCATGCTATTTGAGGAATTTGGGAGTTCATGGAAAAATTTAGAGCCCTTAATTTGAATATTTGGTTTAGAGCTTATTAGGGCTTCATTGTGCATTGCTTACTAATCCTTATCTAAAAATTCTTATTCTTAAAAGGTGAATAGAATATAATTTGGATTCATGGTGAAGTCCAATACCTATGATAAAAGAATCTAACAAAGAGTGCAAGATAAGTTTTGGATGGCATAGTTCATGTGTACCATTATATTGGAGATCCAAAATAGTTGATCACAAAACCCATATGAACTTAACATGCCATAAAAGTGGGGTTTTACATTCCTCCCCCCTTAAAAGAATCTCGTCCCGAGATTACAAAAGAAGGCAAAGGAAAAAGGATCTATCGAACATATGCCGCTAATAAGTCCGGATAGTTCGTTCTAAGATACTCCTCGCTTTCCCACGTGGCTTCTTCCGCACTGTGGTTGCTCCACAAAACCTTATAGAAATGCAAGGTGCGGCTTCTTGTGGTGCGAGTCTTTTCATCGATGATCTGAATTGGATGCTCGGAATAGGTGAGATCTGGTTGGAGAGCTTCCAAATCCTCTATGCGGACATCAGCGGGAGTTTTAAGACACTTTCGTAACTGAGAAACGTGGAACACATTGTGAACCCCTGAAAGTGACGGTGGTAACTCTAATTGATATGCCACAGGTCCGCATTGTGCTAGGATTGCGAATGGCCCAATAAAACGTGGGGCTAGCTTCCCTTTCATTCCGAATCGATGGATACCTTTCATAGGGGATACCCGAAGATAAACTTGATCTCCAATTTTGAAGTGAAGAGGTCGACGTCGTTTGTCCGCGTAGCTCTTCTGACGAGACTGAGCAGCTTTGAGATTCGCCTGAATAGTGCGAACTCGATCCTCGGCGTCATTTACTAAGTCGATGCCGTACACTGCCCGTTCACCTGATTCGTACCAGTTCAAGGGTGTGCGACACTTTCGGCCATAGAGAGCTTCATAGGGCGCCATCTGGATGCTAGCTTGGTAACCGTTGTTGTATGAAAACTCCGCCAAAGGTAGATGATCATCCCAGTTCTTGCCCTGGTGGATGGCACAGGCACGAAGCATGTCTTCTAGCACTTGATTCACCCGTTCGGTCTGACCATCGGTCTGAGGATGATAGGCCGAGCTCCGAATTAACTTGGTTCCCAGTGCAGCGTGGAGATGCTCCCAGAATCGCGAAACAAATACAGCTCCACGATCTGAGATGATGGTACAGGGTACACCATGTAGACATATTATTCTGGAGATATAAATTTCCGCATATCGCCTCGCATCGTATGCCACGCGGACCGGTATGAAATGAGCCGATTTGGTCAATCGGTCAACGATCACCCAAATGGAGTCGTGTTTATGGAGAGTGGGAGGCAACCCAACAATGAAATCCATACTGATATCCTCCCATTTCCAAGTCGGTATGCTTAAAGGTTGAAGCTGTCCAGCTGCCTTGATATGGTCGGCCTTTACTCGCCGGCACGTATCACACTCGGACACGTATTTAGCTACTTCTCTCTTCATCCGAGTCCACCAGAATTTCTTCTTCAAATCTTGGTACATCTTGTTGCTTCCCGGATGAATGGAATACTTGGACAAATGAGCTTCGTCCAGTATCTTCTTTCTAAGTTCCATGTTTCGGGGTACCACTATACGGTCGTTAAACCAGATGGTACCCTCTTTGTCACTATGGAAACATTTCATTTCCCCCTTTATCATTCTTTGTCGAATATGCGACATCCCCTTGTCTTCCTTTTGAGCTGCTACAATATCCTCCCTGATGGTAGGAATGAGAGCTAGGTTGTAGAGTGCTGCATATGGAACCAAGTAAAGACTCTGTCCTTCTTTACCTTCCATTGTGGTGAGGGAAAGATTGTTGACATGGGACTTGCGGCTCAGTGCATCGGCGACTACATTCGCCTTGCCTGGATGGTAGTGGATCTCAATCTCATAATCCTTGATCAATTCTAACCATCGCCTTTGTCGCATATTCAAATCCTTCTGGGTGAAGATGTATTTCAAGCTTTTGTGATCAGTGTAGAGGTGTACTAAATTACCCAGTAGATAATGCCTCCACATCTTCAATGCTAGCACCACAGCAGCCAGCTCAAGATCATGAGTCGGGTAGTGCTGCTCGTGGTTCCGAAGCTGTCGCGATCCATACGCGATCACTCTTCGCTCTTGCATTAATACACAACCTAAACCAATCCCAGATGCGTCGCAAAAGACCTCAAATGCTTTGGTTGTGTCTGGTTGGGCTAAAACTGGTGCCGTTGTAAGGTGTTTCACCAATGCTTTGAAACCTGCCTCACATGCCTCAGTCCATACATACTTTTGTCCTTTCTTCAGAAGTTCTGTCATTGGTTTAGCTATTTTGGAGAAACTGGGTATAAACCTCCGGTAATATCCTGCTAAACCCAGGAAACTTCGGACTTCATGTACAGACTTTGGAGACTCCCATTTGAGGACTTGCTTGATCTTGCTTGGATCAACTGCAATACCTTCTGCTGAAATGATGTGCCCTAAAAATGGCACCTGGTTGATCCAGAATTCACACTTGCTGAACTTAGCATACAACTGATGGTCCCGTAATCGCTGAAGCACAATATGCAAGTGTTGAGCATGTTCTTCTTCGGATTTGGAATACACAAGTATATCGTCAATGAAGACCACGACGAACTTGTCCAATTCCGGCATGAACACTGAGTTCATGAGATACATGAAATGAGCCGGGGTGTTGGTTAACCCGAAGGACATAACCAGGTACTCATACAGTCCATACCTTGTTGAGAATGCTGTCTTGGATATATCTTCTGGTCGGATTCTAATTTGATGATAACCAGAACGAAGATCCATCTTCGAAAACACTTTAGCACCCACTAATTGATCGAAAAGAATATCAATGCGCGGTAGTGGGTACTTGTTCTTGATGGTGACAGCATTAAGTGGACGATAGTCTACACACAGCCTCAAGGTCTTATCTTTCTTTTCTACAAACAGTGCAGAACAACCCCATGGTGATGAACTTGGACGAATAAAACCTTTGCTTTCAAGTTCAGTTAATTGTTCCTTCAGTTCTGCAAGTTCCTTAGGTGCCATCTTGTAGGGTGGCCTTGAAATTGGCACTGTTCCTGGTGCAAGTTCAATCTTGAACTCTATATCTCTCTCTGGGGGCATACCAGGAAGATCTTCAGGAAATACGTCGGGGTATTCACATACTACCGGAATATCCTTAAGTTCCATAACCTCGGTGTTGTGAGTGGATGGGTCTAATGGAATGATGTTCTCAAGAGTGAGAACCTGGGGCTGATGGAGTGGAGAGTTTAGATAAATTTTTCGAGGAACGATATCAAGGATAGCACCATGGTATTGCAACCATGCCATTCCTAAGATGATATCTAGCTTTTGATGTTCTAATATCAGAAATGAAGTAAGATATATGGTTCCATCTAGGTTAAGTGGGATTCCAGGAACCAATTTATTTGTTACCGTTTTCCCGGCTGGAGTGCTAATCACATATGGGGTTTTTGTGGAGATAACAGGCAATTGACTTTTAACGACAAAAGATTTACTAATGACATTGTGTGAAGCTCCGGAGTCAAAGAGTATGACTACGGGTTGATTGAAGATAGAGAACGTACCCGTGAGCACGGGTGCGCCTTCTGGAACGTCCTCGATAGCGAGGTGGTGGATGTTGCCGGGTCTGGTGGCTAGCTTCTTGGGCTGGTTGCGGGGTTGGTTGGCCCCCTGGTAAGATGATTGCCCTCCGCTTTGTCGATTCTGCGGACAATCCTTGGCGAAGTGCCCCGTACGTCCACACGTGAAACACGTGTACGGGGTTTGGCCAATGCGAAGGGGAGGACGGAATCCCGGTGCACGTGGTGGAGGTGGAAGTGCACGTGGAACCATCCCCTGTTGTTGCTGCGGCCGAAATCCGCCGTTGTTGAACTGACGACCACGGAACATTGGTGGTCGCGATGGCGGCTGCCACCTTTGGCCGGATGGTGATCGATACACCATACGGTACTTCTGAGGAGCACCACCTCCGCTGCTCTGTGGAGCACCCCTCTTCTTTTTATCGGAGGACAGCTCGCGCGTAGCGTCCTCCTGCATGATAGCGGCATTGACTATGTCGTTGAAGTTGCCGCGGTTGAACAGAGCAAGCTTGTCCTTCAACTTGGGGTTCAAACCCCGGTAGAAACATTCCCGCTTCCGATCTTCGGTATTCACTTGGTCCTGAGCATATTGGGCCAAGTGGTTGAATGATTTGGAATATTCGTATGCACTCCTTCCTCCTTGCCTTAGCTCCAAGAACTCTTGAAGCTTCCTCCTCATAATCCCGGGAGGGATGTGGTAGGCGCGAAATGCCTCCCGGAATTCGGTCCAGCTTACGACATGACCTGCGGGGCGTGCGGCAAGGTAATTGGCCCACCACGCACCGGCAGACCCCTGCAGTTGTTGCGCTGCAAACAATGTCTTCTGTTGTTCGGTTACCGCGAGTAAACCGAACTTTCCTTCAATGGTGCGGAGCCAGTTATCCGCGTCCAACGGTTCATCGGCTTCTCTGAATACCGGTGGGTGTGTCGATGAGAAATCATAGTAGGAACTCTGAAATTGCTGACGCGGTCCATCATCCTGTCGTCCCCCTTGACGGGACGAGTGCTGCACCAACGTCCGCAGTAACTCGGTTTGCTCGTCACGCGAGCCGAGCACTGCAGCGAGAACCTCCGCGAGACTCCTAGGGAGTGTGGTTGGAGGTGGTGGAGGTGGTTGCGTCTGAGGCGTATTCTGCCCCGGGGGTGGTGTGTCATCCCCCTGTCCTCCACTAGATCCTCCTACCTCTGAGGCTGTACGAGTACGCACCATACTGCAATATAATGAATAACACGGTAAGTCCCATTGCCTCAAGTTTATCCTCCCTTAGAAATGCGGTAGACAATAATAGACGATGCATAACATTTACATATATTGATAAAGCACAAACTTTATACAAAATATATCATCTCAAGACCAAGTTTACAGTAGTAAACCCAAAATGATGGACCCCCTTTATGGAAATGCATCTCTACCATACTTGGCCTTCCTGACATGTCATACTCATCTAATTAGCTAGACACCACAACCATTACTCTTAATATGACACAAACATGGTCACAAAAGAGAAACACTAGCAACCATTTAACTATATGCCGCCCGGTGTTGGCGGAAGTGCTACCACATCTAACTTCAATGCGCTCTACTCGACGTATTCAAGTTCCTCTGGGTCTTCCTCTTCTTCTTCATCTTCAGGGCTAGGCACCTCTGATACGGGTGCTGGAGTAGAAGCTGATACATCGTTCAACATCAACGTCTTCTTGGCAGCCATAGGTGCCAATCTGTCTGTATCATAAACATCCCCCAGGCCTCATTCTCTTGCTGAGCCTGTTCACAGCTGGTCTTCCAGCTCTGAGCTTCTACTCTGGACTGATCCCTGTCTGCAGTCACCACGTTCAACTGTGTGTCCCGTTGGTGCCCATAAAGTAGGCTTGCCTCCAGATCAATATCTCTCTCTAGAGTCTCCTGGCGAGACGCGGCCAAATCCATAACAGCGTCATGCCATTGATTCTCCCTAAGGTTCAAACGATGATTAAGAGGAGCCATCATATCCCTAAGCCCGTCATTTGCCCACTCAAAGTGATTTGCTCGCTTCATGGCTTGCTTCAGATTGTTTGTCAATTCTTTTATGCATGTCCGCTGATAACCCTTTTCGCGATGTGAGGCTGCTGCATACATCGCTAAGGCTGTTGCGGATGTTTCGCCATGCTCTCCCACCTCCGCAAGCAAGCGGGTTGCCCAGGCCTCAGAAGCTCTGCCGTTGACTGGAAAGAACTCATACGGGGTACCCACCAGATGACGGTAATGGAGTTTGCAAAACCTCCCTATGGCAACACTTGCGGCGTAGCTCCATGTTTCTTCTAATATCAATCCTTTGATCTTGATGGAGTATGGAGCCCATCCGAGGTGCGGTGGACCGGCAGGCACATCGACGTAGATGGTGCAACTCCACATACCGCCCTCCTGGAACTTCTTGCCCCAATAGCTAGGTAACACCAAATAGCCAAACTGGCCGAGCAACCGTGCAAACACGTCCGGAAAACCGGCGTGCCCGGTGCATGTTGAGAACACCCATCCATTAGGCAACTGAATTCTTGGTGCTGCCATCTATGGACAAATATACCCGAATGTCAATACACCGTTTAAGTATTCGACCCAATCATTGGTGATGTGGGACAAAAAGAAATATCCATAATCAATTGGTTCAGTCAAAGCTGCAATCTGGAAATGAGTACAGTTCTGGTTTATCTGACCTATCTGCAGTAACCCGTAAGTTTCATACAGAAGAAGTCCGAACTAAACTTTATGTTGAATACAAAAATTGTAGTACACTTCAAAACCTTTCCAGATTGTACTCATACAGCCACTGTTGAACTAGTATGAACAATCTATACCAGTTTTAAGTTGACTCAAGGGTTCTGAAAATTTTGACAGAACCTCCCCTGTATATGGGCTTATCTCCACATTCTATACAGGTTCATCATGATAAGATATTGAGGTAGTGTCAAAATAAACATTGAGTAACGTCGTGTTAACAATCCAGAACTAAAGAAGTTCCACCACGACAACCTTGTCATGAAGGTATTATGCATTAATTCACAATTATGTGCAAACTGTTCCAAGTTCTGGACTGCAGGAACCAAATTTGCGACAAATGGAATTAGGCATAGCTACACCTAGATTTAGGTCAGGAGTGATAAATAAAGTTGATAGATGACTTCCTAAGCTTTCCAGAAAGGTATATGCGTAACCATATCACTGTTCTGGATTAGGGGTTATAATTATCCAAACTCAACAGTAAAGCTGACTGGTTTGCATCAGCAGTCATGCAGTTTACTGTGCTGTCTTCCCAATTTGGTTAAACTCCAATTAAAATCAGGAAGGACTCCCCAAAACAAACTCGTGAATCTCCACCTACCCTTCTCAAACATATACCCCAATAAGGTAGGGGATTTTTCTACAGTGAGTTATGGCAAGAATACAGAAACGGTACAAAGGTGGGTTCATATGGAGTAATTACAGTAAACCCCAGTTTTCAACAGATTAACAAGCTTTTCTGTCTTTATGGTCAACGGAAAAGTTGGAGAGACCTTCACGAGCTTTCCATCCATGTAGGATACTCTCATGATATCTAAGTGCTAACCAAGATTACAACCTGGCGAAGTTGAGCTACTTCTGCCAGAAAACAAGAATCTTGGTTCTATCCACCTTATCAAGTCGAGCCCGAAATTATCAGTATCTGATAGTCGGACTTTCTCAAAACACAATGCAACCATTCTGTCGGTGGGGAGGGTCTAGTATCATGTTTGATACTGACGGTACTACGTGCCTCACGAAAGGAAATTCTATCCGGTACATCCGGTTACGTCTATAGGTGGTTCCTATATCGTTCCCTCGCAAACGGCTTCTACACGGGTTGCTACCGGGGTTAGGTTACCTGCAGAAGACAAACAATCCCCTTTCACACCTTCGCACTTCAAGGGCGGCACGGGAAAACATGGCAGGCAGTCACAATAATATATAACTAAAGGTAAATGCATACGACTCTGGCGTGAGTCGTCCTCGAGCGAGGCCATGTCTCGAGGTACATGGCTGTAAATACGTCTGTACAGCAAAGACTCCCGTACGATCCGGCTTATACACGCTCGGGCATACGTGTTCGCATGTTCTCATAGATATGAGAACACACTATCGGGTTACATACCACCAGACGGGGTTTCCCTCTAACTTTGTGTCACGCTGGGGTACCGCGTGTCATATGTTCTTTAGAAACATGGAAAGTTTCAAAGACTCATATTGACTTTCCGTGCCAAGCCACGGAAATTTCACATACCACCTCTCGTATGCTGAGCTTACCGAGATTGATCCGCTCTCGGTGGCGTACCTTACCTCTTACCTGATGTCGGAGCGTCGTTACAGAATATAATAACACATAGTTAGTTTACCACCTTTATATCTTATACTAATAATACTCCTTATAACGGCATATAACTAATTCCTCACTCAAGTTCCTAATTTTTGAAAATAAGTTCTTTTCCGGTACACTGTTCCCAACGAAGCTCTGATACCATGTCTGTGGGGACCGGGGTCCACACATCCGAGGATCTCATTGGGTGGTGTCGTGCGATGCGACACCCAACAGTTTACAAGAATAGAACCAGAATAATGTACAATACCAAGTCTTTTATTTACTACACAGCGGAAGTTTTCACAATACTAGCGGATGTAAAGAAATATATACATACCATAGCTACGCTCTCAGCACTAGCTATGCAAAAAGCAAAGTTTTCCATGCCAGGGATACTTTGCACTAGCAACACTCAAACTATGGCGGCGTGCAGGGTTCCCACTCGGCTGTACACCCTGGAGGGGGTGTTGCCTCATCGTCAAACCCATTCTCAAAAGGGTAACCTGCAAAAACTCGTTAACTGCAAACGTGAGCTTAAGGCTCAGCAAGACTTAACCGTCTCACTAGACAGATGCATGGGGACACTAAACATAGGTAAGGAATAGCATAAATAACTCGCCTACAAGTGGATCCTTATAACCAAGTTTTAAGTAGCAAATGACATTCCCTGAGCACGGCACATCATGGGCTCCACAATCAAATAAGAAACGCTTTACCGATGATATGACATGCCCAAAGCACATAATGCTATTACAGCTAAAGTATGGGGAAATTGTAAATCTTTAGTTATACTATCTCTAAACCAAACAAAGTTGCAAAGTAAATATAATTCAATATCATCTGACTTTCCTGACTTCTTTAGTATTTACTACGTCACCGCTCAGTGAACAAGCGGTACTCTATTACTGCGAGGGACAGTGATTGCAATCAAGACACACCCGGACAACACGACACATACGTCGTTCGGAAGTGTCAGCGAGCACACCTGTACCTACATAACACTTCAGTACTAGGCGTATATGGCCACCTTTCACAAGAAACTCAAATGCTGAGCCCGTCTCACCTCCGCAAACAGAAGGTCTCCGCACGGAACACCTCATGTGTCCGCCGACCGATTTACACCTTACTGTCCTCAACCCACCCCTATCGATGGTGAGTTAATGGGTCTCAACATCCCAGTTATCAAGTTACATCAGTTTATTGGATTCCATATGTCCATTATATTGCCGGTACAATTCAAGCTTGTCCGAAGGGGCCACACACGACGCGGGCCTTAATCGACACAGGCAGAGCTATGCGACCGAGACTCACTTCTCGCCGCTTCCTAGCCATTCCCTGCCCGGTCTCAATTTCATTATATTAAGCCATTTTCCATTCAACCAATCCTGTGAGATACATCTCTCGCGAGTAGATTCCAACTACTCGACTTCTACCGGATCTCCTATGCATTAGCAAAGCAGTTACTATAGGTCAAACTGTAACTCGTGCCAAATAAACCCCTGGGATTTTTGGTCATGCAAGTGGAGTATCATTCACCCTAGACGTAATGCACAATTCATATACTACTCATCATAGTGATAAAGCAAAAGTTTATAAACGACTTAAATGCAAACCGGGGCTTGCCTTGTTGCAGGTCAGGTTCTGAGTTAAAAATTGGAAGGTTCTCTTCCAAGGCTTCTGGCTCCTCCTCGACTTCGGTCACTATACGATATGCAGATAACATGGATATATAAATGACTTTGAAATTTATTTATTTTAAGACCATAAATTAATTCATGGTGATCACTATATGACAGGGATCTTGATTGGCTTTGGAACTTCGATGGTAGATACTAGGGAATATGATCAAAGCTCTTGCAAAGAACAGGAGATGATCATAGCAGATTGTGGTCTCCGAAAGTATGGCAAGCAGATCAACTTCCAAAAATTTCCGAGAGGAAACTGTAGCTTGAACCTAGCTAACAGTTGATAATCAAGATGGAGGGAGTGGTTCTGGTCTTAGCAAAATTTGCTTCAAAATTTTCTAAGCTGTGGGGAAGGAGTTATTGTATTTCTAATTCGGCAAGAATTTCTGAACTTACTTTATAATTGAGTTTCTAGATATTAATTCAATATTTAGTTTGTAACTGATTTAGGACTGGCATAGTAGGTTAATTAAATCTAAGACTTTAACAGGGGCTAGGGTATGACTAAAGGAAGACTCAGTAAAATTTTGGGATCTACTAAAGCAACCTAATAGCTGTGAAAATTTAATAGCTGAAAAAGGAAATTGAATTATACAGAGAGTTAAACAGGTTCTATGGCTCCCAAATTTTGCCTGATAATCAAGAATAGGATAATAAATTTTATGTGAATTTTGGGGATTTTTCCTGTGGATATCTTGTCTGGAAAAATTTCATTTGCATTAGGAAAGATTATTTTCTACAGAATTTAACTCTGAGTTTCACAGAACCTAATTGGTATTGACAGAAACTAGAGCTCGAGAGCTTTCGAACAAAATTTGTTTGAAGAATTTTGGAGTATTCTACAGAAAGTTATGGATTTTCTAAGTTGGAGCCTATTCTGGAATAATTTCCTAATTTGATTTAACTCGTGGGCCCCACTGTTTTAAAATGAACCAATAGTATTTAAACCACACGGGGGCCACAGATTCCCACCGCGTAGCCACAGCAAATCCCGTGGCCACACCTGATCCGACGGGATTTACCGCCGCTGACACGCGGGACCCGCCGCGTCGTCTTCTACCTCCCGACGCGGGCGGCGCGCGGGGTTCCCGCGGCGGTGCTCTCCGGCGAGCCTCGCCGCCGGCCAATCCAACGCACCAGAATCGCGGAAACTTGCCGCCTGGGGGTTTTTGGGGTCGCTGAGCACGGTGGTGAGGTCAGTGGGTCTTGAAACTCGCCGGAAAAGGTCGTGCGACGGCGGTGGCGGCGATGAGCGCTCGGGCAACCTAGAGCTCTCTATAGAGTAGCTCAAATCACTCGGGAATTGCTCCAAAACCTTTCTGGGATGATGGAGTTCATGGATATGGGCGCAGAAGGGGAGTGAGTTGCCGGGAATCATGAGTTCGACGGTGAACCGAGGTTTTCTCACCGGCGGCGAGCAAAACTCGAAATTCAGAGCCGTTGCTTGACGATCCTTAAAGGTTTTTGCTCAGACAGGATCGCTAGGGCCTATAGAAACTATCTCTAAGTAATTGCAAAGGATGATTGCTTGCCGAAAAGGAATTTGACATGAAATCATAGCTAGCTATCTACCCTCAGCCGTAGAGGAAACGAACAATATCTTGCTCAGGCTTCAACGATAAGGGAAATGGTTTGTACCACGAGCTAGAGTTTGATCAGGCGCACCTTTTTGCTCTTTGGAGCTAGGCTTGAAACGGCGTGGAACGGCGGCACGCCGCGGAGCAGTGGCGAGCGGCGGCGATGGCGCGCGGCGGAAGAAAAATGGCGAGGCAGTGGAGCTGTGATCGGGGATGAGGATTAAAGGGGGCTTCGGCCGGCCTTTTATAGAGCCGCGGCGAGCAGGCAGGCAGCTCGCTGGAGCTGCATGCGCGCGCGGTGTCGAGCGGGGGCGCGGCGGTGCAGAGGTGTCGGGGTTGAGCTGATCCGTTTAAAAGGGGAGCTGACATGTGGGGCCCACTGTCCAGTGATTCTCCCCACAGCTCAGTTACTAATTCATTTAAAAATAGAAGATCAACTCCAAAAATCATGAAATTTTGTGGAGATGGCAAATGAATTATTCTGAACACAATGGTGAATTCAATTCTTATGTTTAAAGAAGTTGGAGAAGAATTAAAAATTCAGATTTGAATTTGATTCAAATTTGCTACGCACCTCAATAAAAATAGTAGATGAGTTTCTAAAATTTTGAAACTTTGTAAGCATGCTATTTGAGGAATTTGGGAGTTCATGGAAAAATTTAGAGCCCTTAATTTGAATATTTGGTTTAGAGCTTATTAGGGCTTCATTGTGCATTGCTTACTAATCCTTATCTAAAAATTCTTATTCTTAAAAGGTGAATAGAATATAATTTGGATTCATGGTGAAGTCCAATACCTATGATAAAAGAATCTAACAAAGAGTGCAAGATAAGTTTTGGATGGCATAGTTCATGTGTACCATTATATTGGAGATCCAAAATAGTTGATCACAAAACCCATATGAACTTAACATGCCATAAAAGTGGGGTTTTACACGAACCCTGGAAAGGCAAAACCCTCAGCGCTCGTCCCGGTCAAACCCTAGCACGTTGAGCCATTGAGGGCGATTGCTACACAGGCACCCCCTTCTGTTCCCCGTAAGTTGTTGTTGGGTTCACCTAATGTTTAAAGAGAAGTGTGCAACCTGCTGTGATGGACTTATATTTCCGTTGTTCTTTTGTATTTTAGAGAACTCAAGTGGGGAGAAGACGAAGATTGGCATCAACGGTGAGCCCTTTATTTACATCTGTGCTGGACCAAAAAATATTGTAACCTCATCTATAAATCAACCTTAGCCTATGATGGTTGATGCATTTTGTCTTGGCCAGTCTTTTCACTAATATATATGATACATTGTTTACAGGGCGTTGCGAAGATTTGTTTTTCAACTGAGCATTTGATATACTAGCTAACCTTTAGCAACTAAATAACACTTGGCTTGCTCATTTAATATTCTGTTTGGTATCACAAGTAAAAACTAGCCAAGGTCATTTTATATCCATTTTTCTTTACCAATGTTTCTTGATCTTGTAGGGTTTGGACGTATTGGCAGGTTCGTCCTGCGAATTGCAATCAGCAGAGACGATATTGAAGTTGTCGCTGCGAATGATCCTTTCATCGATGCTAAGTACATGGTAAGGAAGCACTGTGTAACGATTCAATTATCATAAATCATATTTTGGAGTTCAAACATTTCATATATGAGCCATGAACAATTTGTTTTTCAAAATTTTGTGGCGTTAGCGTTTCACCTAAATCTTCCTTCTGGTCCCCTGAGGGCCGTCAGCCGTGACACCCTTGGCAATGCACAATTACAACTGAGAATCAAGATTTATTATTAATCAATCATCCTATATAATTTGATGCTAACCTGTATTTCCTGTTAGCTCATTGGTGATGTGCTTCATGTGTGTTCACATAATTTTCTTCTATCTAAAATATGCATTTGATGGTTTTACAACACAATTAGTCATTTAGACTTGCATGGTATTTTGTGTAGGCATACCTTCCACTTGTCCATGAGGAATTTGGCATTGTTGAGGATCTCATGACAACTTTTCGTGCAACAACAGGTTGGTTACTTGTTCATCAGCCTGTTTATCTGTTATCTTTAGGTTTAGATTAGGTCTCAAATAAAGTGCATGCAAATTTCGTGCTGTAAGGTTAGAAAAAACCTAATTTTATATTTATCCTACCATGTCTACCGAGTTCTATAATTATTGCTAAACAACTTCAAGCTACATGAATCATTTTAAATGCCCTACCTCTTATTGATTATCATTTTGGTTTTAAAACTCCTGTAAAGTAAGGTGCTAACTATATTTTCCATTATTTAAACTTTTCCAACTGTGGCTACAATAAAATTTTAATAAATAAAATAATTAAAAGTATGAGAACCTCACTTAAAACTGTTTTAGCATTTATAATCTGCAGTGAGTTTCACAATTGTTTTTGATCAACTTTAAGCTGCAGGAATCAGGTTTAAAATGTTTTACCTCATATGCGATTTATTTTATATGGTTTTCTCCTTAAATTCCATCGCAGTAGGAAGTTAAATAAATTTTCCTTTACATGTACTATGGAACCAGTGGCTGCACTAAACTATTTGAGTATTATTTTTTTGTTAAATTTATTATGCATAATTTTTACTAGTCGAGTATTATTTTTCAATTGCTTATTAAAAATATGCCTTACTTCAGTTCATATTGTTTAAATGAGTTTCATTTTTGTATGTACGAAGCTGTAAATTATTATCACGTCTTTGTAAATGATCTAATAGTAACTCTCTCTAAATGTAGTCCCTACTGAAAATGTAGATCAATGTACTACATCATGTTGACTTCACGAAGTAATCTAATCATATTTGATATTACAGGCAAAAATGGCTGAATTGAGGTCCGAGATGTTGTATTACATGTTGTACAACTCAGTTAATCTAGTGAAGCAACTACCTTATGGATTAGATGAATACAAGCCGTCTCAGTGAATGCATCCTGCGGACTGATTTTTATATTATATGATGTTTTAGCCTTTTTTGTTGAGACCATGAATCTATGTCACTTTATTTATATCTTCATTATCACCGTTCGATTGATTGTTCTTGTTGATCTACTTTGTTCAGTACCAGCATTTTTTTATTTCAGGATCATGTAGTTAACCATTGACATCTAACTCGACTTCAGAACCTGTATCTTATTTCTAGTTCGGCTTTGTAAGTTAAGAACCTTGTGTCTCTGTCCGCTGTACATGTATGCAGCCTTCATACCTGAATGTCAATTTTTGTGATCAGCTAGCTTCATGCTCTGATGCGCAATTTTTTGTTAACACTTGTTTTGGTATAACTACTCCAGTTTTTTCTGTCTTCCTCCACTGCAGTCCGTCTTGGTCACCGAGGCCATCTGTTTTTGTTTGCGTATTGAACTACTCCCTCCTCTCGAAAAGGTTGTCGCTTTGTAGTTCAAAAATAAACTACAAAGCGACATACTTTCCGGGATGGAAGGAGTACATTTTTTTTAGAATATAAAGTTTCTCAGGTGGCAACATATTTTTTATTTTGATCCAAGAGATTGCTCAGCTAGGTGTGTCATACGGATAAATTATTATACGTGTTTGTTTCAACGTCAATTTTAGACAAATTATATTCATCGTATATAGGAATACTCTCAGTATGTGGGATGAAGCCTTCCCTCTCAAAATTAATTGAATGCATGCAATCATCTTTACTAAGATTTATTATTTAAACGTCTTCGATATTTTTTATGTCGTTTTAATAATGAGCATGCTACTAAAATATAATTTTTTAATTTGCTAATTAGTGAACTACTTTACGTGTAGTTCATATTTAAATAATGCACTTTAGTTATTAACCATCTGTGTCACGATATAAAATATCACCTAACTAATGTATTAGTACAATATGGGGTTCCCAACACTGCAACGCACATTTGACTAATTAGCAACCACAGGTATGGAGCACTCCAGCGGAAAAGGCAGTTGCTCCAGCGGGAAAGGCGCGCTATATAAGAGCTATCCAAACATTAAGAACAACCGTGAGAGAAAAACATAATCTACTTTTTTATTAGATTCTAAGCATATGCAATTCGCATGATTACATAGTATGATCCCGTTGATCAGCTGTTACATAATTTTTTGTGTTGGTGATATTGAAGGAGAGAAGGATCATCACGGTTTTGTCTATTTAGTCTTCAATTAACACGGACACGTTATAGTTGTGAGGCATGTGGACACGGTCCACAGCACTAACGACAAGCTCATGGTAAAACCCCTTGGGACTAACTTCTTTCCTAGTGCTCACCACCTTTTTGAACACCAGATGATCATTTACCTTCCTGTTGCGGTGATCAACTGTCCAAGCACCAATATCTTCGATGTTTGAGGCATTGGCTTCCTCAACTGTTTTCCGTCCATCATTGAAGGGTGTGGCCACGACATTACCGGCCATACAAATAAGAAGGAGGAGGCTGCAGGTCTCCAAGGCTGTTGGATTTGTGTCAACTGAATGTCTTATTAGGTAGCACGCGGTACTTAAATACTGGTGAGATGGCTCATATGAGTGTTGAAAGGAATACTCCATCAACATCTAGATTGTCACGTCAACACGAGGAGTAATTTGAGACATAACTGCAAACACACGTTACTGTGCATAATGCCTCATAATTGTTCCTATTAGTTGCACGTTGAGATGTTTTAGGGGCAGTTTCCTTAAATTATGGAAGATTAAATCTGAGGCGATTGACAGGCACAAGTAGAAGGAGACGTCTTGTATACTGGAGATGACACACGCATAAACTCACCTCTTGAACCACCGGCTTTTGCATCACCGTTTTCCACCTTGTCGTCCCTTCGTCCGCCGCGCAGTGGATCTAGGGAGAGCAGTGTTTCTGCGCTGACGCCGATGATCTGACTACATGCACAGGTGCTAGCAATCAGGTTTCTGAGAAGTGCACTCGCACGACTGCTCGCAACACTTCCTTCTTCCTCGACATCTTCATGAAGTTCGTCGTTTCAACCTCTATTTCACAGCAGGATGATTTATAAGTGCATCTCTGGATCTATGGTGATTTTGATGTTTCGGTTACACGATCCATCATTTTATGTCACACCTGATCATTCATGTTGTCTAATTAATCTTTGCTTGGTGCTAGCACTAGTTCTGGCAACTGCTATTGGATTTATTCTTGTTTATTTTCTGTTTGGTTCATCAAATTAATTGCATGTCGCGTGAATTTTCCAACAATCCAGAATCCTGATAGAATTAGCATGGCTAGACTTACTAATGTGTTAAAACCCGATTGATTTGCCAGAGGCGACAACTTTAGGAGATGGCAGGCACAAGTCAAGTTTTGGCTCATGTTGATGAAGATCTCATGGGTGATTTCCCCATATCTTCCTCTCACTGAGGAGAAGAACCGTGACTATGGTCTAAATACGTCCACTTGTCTTGTTTGTCTGTTGTCACTTCTGTCAGATCAACCCTGTGATATTTACATGAACCACACCTCGGCTAAGGAGTTATGGGAGGCCCTAGACCGCAAGTATGCGGAGTCAGGTGCTGGACGTGAAATCTATGTTAATGACAAGTACCACGAATACAGAATGGTTGATGATCGATATATCGTGGAACACTCATAAGCTCCAACTTCTGGTGGGGGAACTTGCACATTTTGATATTGTCTTCCCTAACAAATTTGTGGTAGGTGGAATTATTTCCAAACTACCTCCATATTGGAGAAGTTTTTACATGAGCCTTAAACACAAGAAAGAGGTTATGATTGTTGAAGCTCTGATCTCAACTCTTGATATTGAGGAGAAGATGAGATCCAACAATGTGCCTTGTTCTATTCCCTGGGAAGGGATTCTCTCTAACATCAATGTAGTTGAAGGTAAATCTGGTGATGGCAATAAGAACAACAAGAACTGGAAAGGAAAATCCAGACAAGACACTAGCTCTAAGAAGAATAGGAAGGAAAACATGTCTTTCTTTGTGTGCGATGAGCTTGGCCACATAGCCATGAAATGTTGCAATAGAAAAGGCAAGAAAGGAAGTGGTTAGAAATATGTAAATGTCACTATTGGTGAGGCCGGAAGAGCATCTAGATTAGGGTATGTTCCATAAGTTCTTATAGCATTTCATTCCATGGATTGGTGGTTATAGACAAAAGCTAATGTGGATCTCTGTTCTTCTCCTTATCAAGCTATCGAAGTTATTCTGTCTTGATGGGCAATGGATCTATTACTCCTGTACATGGAATTAGAAGAGTTGATATGAAGTTGACCTCCAGAAAGAATCTATCTTTGAAGAATGCAGCATGTCCCTGGAATAAATAGGAACCTAATTAGTGGTTTCCTTTTTTGTCGTGATGAATTTAAGGTATTGTTTGACCCAAACAAATTTTTTCAAAATTAAGTTTACTTTTCTGAAATGGCTATTATAGTGGAGGTCTCTTTCGCTTTTCGGTTGCTGAAGATTGTAATAATCTTGTGAACTCAGTTACTTGTTCTACTGGATGCAATGGAAGAGAGGCTACTATTTGACACTCTCATCTTTGTCACATTAATTTTGATAGTATCATTCAATTGTTTAAACTTAATTCGATTCCAGAAATTTCTGTTGAGAGGAGATCTAAGTTTTATACGTGTGTGCAAGCTAAACAACCACGTAAACCTTTTAAATGCGTAGATGAGAAAAGTTTGTCACTACTAGATCTTATTCTCTCATATTTGTGTGAAATTAATGGAATTTTGACTAGAGCAGAGAATAGTTATTTTATATCTTTATTGATGACACTACAAGATATTACCAACTCTGTCTTATTAGAACGAAAGATGAGGCACTAGATTACTTTAAAATCTATAAGATAGAGGTAGAAAATCAACTAGAAAGGAAAATCAAACGTGTTAGGTCCAATAGAGGAGGAGAGTATATTTCTAATTATTTTTGCGAATATTGTGCAGAGCATGGAATTATCCATGAGACAACGGCTCCCTACCGATCCTAATCTAGTGGGATGGCAGGGCAAAAAAACCGAATACTTACAGACTTAATTAATGCTATGTTGGACAGTTTGGTTTTATCAAACTCATCGAGGGGGGTTGGGGGGACTGTTCGGTTTTATCCAACTCATCGAGTTCCACCATCCAGAGGTGAAATTGTAAAATCGCAAGATTTTCCTGTTCAAATCAATTCATTTAGTGAGACAAAATTAAATCTTACATTTGAAATTAAATTCAAATCAAAGCATGTGAGTTCAAAGTCAACTTAATATTCAATTGTAACTTAGCGAAATGTAAGATTGAAACCATTAGTGTGTCCATTGCAATGAATTAAAGTCCCTAGAGATTTAGCAAAATAAGAAAGAATTATAGATCAATTGTTTAAATGGTGAAATCCCAAACTAACTTTTAATTTCAAAAATCAACTTGCTCAAATCACAATCTAAATTCATAGTTTGCTCCATCATAATCTATTTGACCAGTCTGCCAAGTTCTGGGATTTTTGAAGCTTGTTTGCTAAGTTAAATGAAAAAAAAAAGAGGATAAGGGAGGGGAGTGTAGTGGGCCCCACATGAAAGTTCAATGCATGGTGCTCTGTTTCTGTTGTGTTCCTGCGCGCCTGACACGCACTGAGCTTCCCTCCATGCAGCTACTTTCTTGACAACGGCTAGTATTTCTCTGGGTCTCTGGCTCATCTCCGCACAGAAAGGCGCTGCTTCATTCCTCTATTCGTCGCCGCCGGAAGTCTTCATTGCCCAGAGCGCCTGCTGCCTCCCTGCCCTGGCCGAAGCCAACAACCGATGCGCTCGCTCCCTCTCTGTCTCCCTGAGTCAAGATGACTGCGTCTTCTTCATCTCTTGCTGAGCTGAGCCGTGGTCTTCCTATCTATCTGACATCGATCAAGCCACGTCGGTTCATGTTGCGTGGCCTCCTCGAGCCATCTCCACTCGTACAAAATGGTTGCAAGGTTCGTGTGAAACTCCACCGCGTGTCCATGTTTACCCTTGGGTTTCCTACAGCCCCGCTTGTTTAATTTGAGTTTTTCTCTGTCGACGTTCATGCAAAATGTGCTCATTCATCTTAGCACTTCTCTTCACATGTTGTTTTCCATACCATTCCGTTGAGACCCTAGATACTGTACTCCCTAACAATCATTTTGGGTCAAACCATTTGAAGAATGACTGAGTATTGGTGTCGGGAAATCAAATCTTGTAGCCGCCGGTTAGGGAACACCTTCCCTCATGAGTGTGCCTCCATTTAGGTCATCTCCAGCGCTAACCGATATCGTTCTAGCATTCTCGTCCTCGCTACAAGTCTCCCGAAGAAACGGTAACGAGTTTCATGCCTTATCCGCTGAGAAATACCTCGCCGAAGTTGCACCTCCGCCATGACTCGCTGTCGGCACTATACTGGCGATTTCCGCCCCCCCCCCCCCCCCCCCCGACCCCATCGAGCTCGCCACCCTCCAAAACCGCATGTAGGGGCCCTTGCGACAAAGCTCGGCCATAGAAGGGCCAAACCTTAGAGCACCAACGAAGCTCCGGTGAGCTCTCTGTGCTGAGGCGCAAGGGAGGGGATGACTGGTGGGTGGGCCCCTTCATTCAAGGCTGCTGATCGACTTTTCCCATTTTCTGTTCAAAGAAAAATGTATAAAATACAAGGAACTTGGAAAAATCATTGAGACCATTAGAAAATTCGAAAAATTCTCAAAAATTTTTGGACTCCTCTGAACCAGTACTTTGCAATGTTGCAAAATATTTGGTATGAAAACCCCTGTTAATTTCTAGATAATTCCTTTTATACTTTCCCTTTGGTGATTAATTCCAGGAGTTTGACTCATTGTAAAATTATCAAATTTTGCCAGAATAATCTTAATATTATCCTTGGATGCCAGTAAAAATGTCAGCCTCTTTAACCTTGATTAATGGGTTAATTCCTGAGATCGATCTCAGGTTATTTAGAAAAATCAATATAAGTTCAGAAACATTTTCAGAAAATGGCAAGGCATTGTAAAATCCATATATCCTTGTAGAAAGCTTCACAAAATGTGATACCAATTTTATGGGGTTCATATTGACCTATACCATCTTTTTGTACCATTTATTATTATGATAAAACCCTAAGTCTTATCTTTAAATTCATAAATGGGAAAACAGTCAAGGATTGATTGAGACCATAACCTTGCCGATAAAAACCTGAAAATTTTATCCCAAGTCACCTAGGTCGTCCCTGATCGACTGTAAAAATTTCATTATTTTTAGTAACTACCTTCGTATAGAATTGACTCTGTTATAGTCCATTGTACATGAATCACCATATTAATTCCTATCTTGAATTTCTTCGTATCTCGATTAGACGAAGGTGTCCATGAGGATCTAAAGATCACTGACTTTGAATCCTCTTGAAAAAATATTATTGCAGGACAACAACGAGACAAACCCCGGTTTTGCATTTAAGTGATTTTATAAAGTTTTGCTTTATATACACTTATTGAATACACTTGTTATGTGCATTAAGTCTTAGTTGGATGAAATAAAATTGCATGGTCAAATATGTACAGAGGGTTAGCTTAGTGCAGTGACCTCAGTATCGAGATGCTTGGCTTAATTATATAATGGAAGGTTCGGTAGAAGATGAGTAGTTGGAATCTACTTGCGAGATGGTCACCATTTATCGAGAAAAAGTAGAGATGCGCAAATCTAATACAAAAAAAAGAATCTTTTTCTTTTCTCTTTCTAGACCGGCCGCTCCTTTCTTAGAAAAAGAACTCTTTTCAGCGCCAGCTTTTGAGATCTTGACTGCCGCTACCGGTGCCAGTTGCCTTGGCCAGCGTGAATTCTACTCGCGAGAGGAAGTCGAGTAGCAAAGTCTACTCGCGAGATATTGGATTGTAGCTCACTCTTTAATTAAGATGTGAACGGGGAGTTTTGTTTCTATAGGTGGGAGCGCGTAAGGTTGTCTAGACCTGCACGGTGGGACAATGCTTGTGACTACATTGGGCCTAGGTCGGTTATGGCAAGGCAGATGTTCGTGGGTCAAAATGGAGCCCCGTGTATGTCGGTTAAGGACCGCGCTGTATGTGTCCTTGCTGGACAAGTATTGAGATGTATTGGTTGCATAATGGATTTATGGGGTCCATTAAACCGATGCAACTTGTTAACCTTAGTGTCGAGACTTGTTCGAACGCCTCAAGCTGTCGTCCGACTCTACAGTAGAGGTAAACCCGCTCATGAACTTTTTCACTTCGAACTGATGCACCGTGAGAGAGGCTATGTTTGGGGTGATTGGACCGATTCAGCATGTAGGTGTCTTGTGAAAGGTTGCCACCTACGACGAGTATTGAAGATGATGACACAACTCTCTAGAAAGTGCGTATGTGTCATGCAAGTCAGATTTTGAATTATTCGAGTGACCGTCCCTTGCGGATATGAGTACCGCTTTCACTGAGTCATGACATAGTAATAAAGAGTAGTTGGAACCTATGGTATATGCTTATATGATTAATCTATTGTATTGCAACATTTAATGTATTAGAGGTAGTACAAACAAAATTTATGATTCTTGAACCATTAACTTGATGCTTAAAATTGAAAACTAAGGACTCACGTGTAGGCAAGTTTATTTATGCAAATTCAGCTTTCCTATTATAAAGTCTCCTGCATGTAGAGTTTTCAAGTATATGTGAGATGATTAAATCTATGTGAGACGATTAAGTCTTGCTAAGCCTTCGTGCTTATGGTTGCAAAGTTGTTATTTATGCAGATATGAATATGAAGGGTTTCCAAGTGTGGCAATGCCTCTTCGGGTATATGGTCGAGTGGAAATCATGTACGCCGCTCTTATTATCTTTGTACTGCCAGTGAAAAGCATCTGCAAGCATGGAGGACTTCTCTTTTGCTTAGTTAGGCTTGAGAGTATGTGTTATGTATATTCTGCTGTTTGTGTACATTATATTGTAAAAGAGAACCATATTGTGAAATAAATCTTCGTATATGTATTTTGAGTATTCTTTTCGTGTGTCTATTGGGTGTCGCATCGTACAACACCATCCAATTGTGGTTCCTTGAATGTCGGGACTCCGGTCCCCACAGGTTGGTATCAGAGCTGCATTGGAAATAGCATGCGTGAAAAGGGCCAATTTTAAAAAACTTAGAGGTATACAGTGAGGATTAGTAACTAAGCCCACATAAGGTATATATTAGCATAGTTATTAAGGTGACAAAGCTAAAATACTTGTTATTATATTTTGTAATGAAGCACCTATGCTTAGATAAGCAAGGTAAGGTACGCCACCAAAAGCGGATTGATTTCGGTTAGCTCACCATATGAGGAAAGAGGTATGTGATTTACCCCCGTGGCTTGGCACAGGAGTCAGTATTAGCCTCTGAAACTCTTCATCTTTCTGAGAACATATGAAGCGTTGGTCCCTGACGTGCTTTAGTCAAGAAAGTGGAAACCCAACCGTGTGGTTGATAACATAGTATGCAACTTTTGGACTTCTCATCTTCAATAAGACATACGCAGTGCTTGCCATCAGCGTGCCTCTCTGAGGCAATAGATGGTATCCGCCGACTGATAAAATTTTTGATCACGTTTACTCATACGCAGCTTATTCGAGTTCCCAGTCATGTGGTGTGAAACTAGATCGTGTTTCTCGAGATGTGTGCTCCTCGAGGACAACCTGTATATAATGATACATGGTGTCAGTTTTGATGACCAAGATATTATATTGTGATTGCCTGAAATGCTACCTATGTGGCCTCGCCCTTGTGGTGTTATAATCTGCGAATTGTGATTGTGTGTCTTCTGCAAGTACACTAACAGCATTATACGTAGTTCGAGTACAACACGTGTGCAAGTGACCATTCTTAGTGCAACCGTCGATACGTATATGCTAGAATACCGATTAGGATTTTCTTTGGTGAGGAACGTAGTACCAACATTGCATTTGAGTTACGTCGGACACGTCAATTACGATATCCGTGCTAGAGGTGTGACTCGTAAAACAAGTAAATTTGTGAACATAGGATTAAGTTGGAACTTTTAGTATAAGTTTTGGGGTGTATGAACAGATTGCAAATGAATCGTGTACAAAAGCATCTATTCAAAACCCTTTGAGTGTTCTAGCAAAAAATTTTGCCGGACTTTGCCGGGAGTAACTTTGGGTATATGTGATCACTACGGTTGCCAGGTACATGGTTGGAAACTTGGAGAAGTTCTCTACAAGTTTCATTTTAAACTCAAGGACAGATCTCCACATTTAAAATATATATATTGCATTTGAACATAATCTGCCAAGTTCAAATTCAAAACTGTGACTCTGGCAGAAAATTTCCTAACTTTGACAAAACATATCTCCCAGTAGATTTCAATAATAAAGTTGTGGTATACATGGTTGGAAAGATATAAGATACCTATAAAACATTTATGTTCACTACCAAAACAAAATTCCCCGGAACATAGTCAAAATTTTAAATTTCCAAAAACTATCAAAGTGGACTGTGGAATATGTTTCTGTACTCTTCACTAATTCGACCATAACTCTCTGTAGGAAAACCAATAAGGGTCATATAATAAATTTATGGAAACCTTACGAGATATGTGACAATGTTGTAATTTAAAATTCTATGAAATTTTGAATATATCTGTATGAAAATCTCTGCTCAAATCAGCCATATACAAAGGAGGCACCGTCAAAATTTCTCAAAAAATCTGTCAACTATACAAAGTCACATTTCTTAAACAAAAGCTGATCTTTGGGC
Organism: Tuctoria greenei; assembly: GCA_036927565.1. Taxonomy (NCBI): domain Eukaryota; kingdom Viridiplantae; phylum Streptophyta; class Magnoliopsida; order Poales; family Poaceae; genus Tuctoria; species Tuctoria greenei. The sequence continues at coordinate 131,384,735 of JAYESD010000001.1, read as the reverse complement.
AAATAAATACTTTATGGAATAGCATTGAAGTTAACTACAACTTTGTTATTCAACTCCAGTCATGATTTTGCACCTAACTAGATCAAAATGATTGAGTCCAGACTGATCACTTTTTGACACAAATTTTATCGGTTCAAAAGAATTTGGATTTGTTGTGAATTTGGTTATCGATTTTGCTTCCATGAGTTTCATAACAGTCCATTTGTTGTGAATCGACATGTTACCACTGTATATGAGATTCGACTCAACCAAATCTCATTTCTGTCGATCGCCATGTTTGTATCATATTGAAAGATTAGTGGGTGTGTATGAATGATAACGCACATGACATCTCGTTGTGACCAACGATAGTTGAAATGAACTGCCATCCATAGAGTCCATTATTTTGGAACTCACTATTGTGAAGTTGGTTTTCGGATAATGTATCTTGTATAAGATTTACACTTTATCAATATATGTTATGTTATATGAGTTTGTTATCTTTATTGACACTAGTGTTTTTTATGTGATCTTGCAACATCAAGTCTCATGGTGGATTCATGGTTGTGGTGTGAGGATCGGAGTCCCGACATTCCAAGAAGCACAATGGGTGGTGCCGTGCAATGCGACACCCAACAGCACACACAAAAAGACAATATAAATATACAAAGTTTTCATTTCATAATAAGATATTATTTACAACATAGTGTACAACAGCAGTACAACTGCAGCGGAAAGTATATACTCACACTCTCAACCTATCTATGCACAAGAGAAGTCATCCATGCACGCGGACGCTTCTCATAGCAACATGGCAACCATATTGCAGCTGCTTGGTATCACGTGAGAGATACTTCTCGACAACTCAAGATCTCATGAACAATCCTTAACAACAACAGTATAAGAAAACCTGCAAAACCACAAATAAATCGATCGTGAGCATGATGGCTCAGCAAGACTTAACCGTCTTAACTAAATATAGAACTCTACATGCTTGAGACATATAATATTGTAAAGCTGAATTGCATAAAGTACTCGCCTAATAGTAAATCCCTATTTCCATTTTAAAGTGGTCTATGAAATTTTATGGGCATGGCACATCATGAATGTAAAATCCCACTACGAGGTATTCAAGTCAAGAGTAGACATTTGGAATTCAGAAAATTCACTTCCTTGACTAGAATGTAAATCGACTTATGGAACTTCAATCCCAACCTTATATTCAATTTAAAAATATAATCTAGGCCAAAAGTCTAATTGCCAGCCACTAAAGTATTATTAATACTTGATCAAATGTACTTGCAAAAAACTTTACCAACTTTGATGCAATGTGAATTACGTAAAACTACAATTCAAAGTCAGAACCTAGATTCAAACCCAAAAGATCAGTTCAGCTTGGATTAAGCAAGATTAGGATTTATTTAAGGTGCAAAAAATTATATTTTGACTTCATATTAATGTTGAAATTGGGAGCAGTAAAATTGCAGAATGATTCGAATCACCGTCGCCCGCGGAAGGGAGCATGTTTGTTCACTGTGCTGTGACGTAGTAACAACTGAAACTATGTGGAACCTGTTGTACGATTAAGAACCTTGGTTGAAGTAGCTGATAGGAGAATTGAAGTTATGATTTTAAGCAATTAACTTGATATAGTCTGTGTAACCTTGGGCCCTGCAACATCGTGGATAAAGTGTTTCTTGTTTGATTGTGAAGTTCATGATGTTGCCATGCTCAAGGCCTTCACATGCTATTATATACCTAAAACAAAGATCTACTGATAGTGAACATTTATTTACTGCAGTTTAAATTCAAGTCTTACATTCCTAGCATGTTGAGTTTCATGTTCTTAGGAAAGACGGTTAAGTCTTGATGAGCCTTGTGCTTACTGTTGCATTTATACGAGTTTTGCAGATATATATCTACGACGGGTTTCTAGTGTTGGTGATGTGCCCAAGAGGCAATCATAACAATTCGGGTTCAGGCCTATTGGATATTTGATCCATAAGCAATTAGGGTACTAATGGGCCTGCGACCTAAAAGCCCATTAGTACGCCTATAAATATGAGAGGTAGGGTTAGGGGCTAATCATCCCACCACGTGACAGCCCTAGCCGCCACCCCTCGCAGGCCTCACGCCGAGACCCTTACCGCGCACGCGGTGCTAGCACACCAGTGCACGGCGTTCCTCTCCGTACGTGTGGACTCCGTGGAGGCGTTGCTGCTACTGCTGCGCTGATCGGCTACGACGATCGTGATCGTCTACCTGCTGCTGTGACGAGGACGAGGAGAAGACGAATGAGATCGTCTACTTCCCTTACACCAACGCGCATCAACGTTCCACTGCACTGCGCGTCTAGTGGTAACGATCCATGACCTCTGTACTCGCATGTTTCCTGGGTGATGCGGTAGAGTTGCTAGAGTAGCTTACCGCTTATTCCCTAACATCTAGGCATTACCCTCCTCGGGGTATATAGCCAAATGGAAGCTCTGGATGCCACTGCTTGCTTCTGTGATGCTAGAGTAGAGTATCTGCGGGCTAGATACAACCGCTACTGCTATAGTATAGGATCGAGATAGTATTGTGAAGACTTCTGCTGATGTAAGCACTTTTATATAAAACTTTGTAAATAATGTAAGTTGCTCACTTATGTTATGAGTTCTTTGTTCTTTTCCATGTTGTGCTATTGAGTGTCTCATCGCACGACACTACTCAATGTGATTCATGGTTGTCGGGACCCTGATCGTCATAGTATAGTATCAGAGAGATATTGGGAATAGCGCATCTGAAAGGAACGTATTGTGTAAACTATAGACTTCCGAGTCAGGATTCGTTATTAGGCCCACATAAGGACTGATATTAGCATAATTACTTAAGGTGGTGAGTTAACATACTTGTTATTATATTCAGTAACGACGTTTCGACGTCAGGTAATGTGAAATCCCACTTCTTGTGCAATCAAATCAACGATCTTTGTTCAAATATATCCTTGTTGTTCAGATCAGTGCCATAATTGATCAAGCATGTTTCTACAATCTAATCAAACTGATCACTTGATTTCAAATTTTGTCATCACAAAAAGGTGATCCAAACTGCTGTTGCAAATTTCAACTTTTGATCTGTCAATTTAAAAATGTGAGTCCACCATTGGACTCCCCATCATGCAAATTGTACCCCTGCCAAGTTTCATAATTTTCAGAGGCCAATTACTTTTTAATTTAATAGGTGCAGTGAAACCCAATTGAATTCAAGTTAAAATTTGAATTCGAATGTAATTTGGCAAAATAAGGATTTAAACTGCCAAATCAAATTCCACATATTTGAATTAGCGTTCCAGTGAAATATTTAGGTTGTTGGACACAAGCTGGTAGAGGAATTAAACAACAGAGAAGAGAAGAAAACTTTGTCTTGGTGGGACCCACCTGGCAGTAGCACAAAAACCTCAACCGACTCTGTTTCCACCCTGTCTGCAGCAGCTCACGGCTTACCACCAAGACAAGCTGCATGTGCCATCTACCGAGCACCCAACCTGGACAAAAGCACGCCCAAGGCTCCTCCTGATCCTCCTCTATGCACCAAAGTCGAGCACTATGCCTTTGCCTCACTCCCTTCGCACAGAACCTTGCCTCCCAGCGAGTTCTTCTCCCAACTGAAATCCAGTGAGAACATCTGGGTTGAATACTTCCTTTGAGCTTTACCCATCCTCATAGTCTTGCGCAGCTCGCTGGTCAGTTTCGTGCGCAGCTCGAGCCTCCCCGATGCCAACTGAAGTGAAACAGTGGCTGCCGCCGTACGGCACCATAATGAGTGTTAAGTAAATTGCGAGTCTTATGCAGATACACTAATTGCGTTATTGTATTGTTCTTAGATAACGTTTGCGAGTTTATAGTGCTACCGATTTAGACGTATATGCCGGTATAACCGGTTGGGATTTTCACTTTTGTGAGGTACGTAGTACCGACATGTATCCCATCGATGCATTAATGAATTTGCTGTAAAATGGAACCAAGAAGATGTAAGAATTCATATATTAGCTATTGAGCTCTGATTTTGAACTATGTTTTGAAGATTGGAGTAGGTTTTGAACTCACAAGATTCAAAAATAGAGTGTCCTATTCTGTCAGAAAAAGACTTGACTTTAAAAAGCCATAGCTCGCAGTAGAAAACTCTAATGAAGATGTATCTTACATGGATGGAAAGTTTACGAAGTCCCAACTATTATGTTCAATGCCAGATCTGAATTCCCCTCTAATATGTTCAAAATTTCAAAGTTCTAATATCTGGCAAACTGGACAGAAACTGGAACCCTCTCTGGACTCCTTACTGTTTTGACCATATCTCACTCTAGAAAAATTGAACAGCGTAATGCAAGACATTTCTGGAATCCTTGTATTATGTGTTACAACTTTGTAATCTGTGGCTTTTGTAAATTTTGATGTTTGTATATCTGGAAATTGTGGACAAAAACAGCCATAAACAAAGGAGGTGCTGTCAAAATTTCCAGAAAAACTGTCAGGTTTGCAAAGCCATATATCCTCAACCAGAAATGATCTGGAAGCATACCAATACTTTTTGGAAAGGTGTTGAAGTGTGCTTCAACTTTGATGTTCACCTCAAGGTCTGAGTCATCCATTTACTGGGTCAAATTCGAGTTTTAGTTCAAACTGGTCAGATTTCAACAGAAACTTAATCGGGTTGACCTATTGTGGTTCTGTTATAAATCTGGTCCTCGATTTTGCTCCGAGAAGCGTTATAACAGACCAGATGTTGATATTCACCCATTTACCAGTGGAAATGGGGCTTTGACCCAATCAAACCTCATTTCCTTTGATGGCCATATTTGTCTCTTATTGAAGAAAAGTGTGAGGGTACTAACGATAATGTGCATAACGTCCCGTTGTGACCAACGGTAGTCGAAATGAACTTCGATCCATGGAGTTCATTATTTTGGAACTCGCTATTGTAATACTGGTCCAGGGATGATATATTTGGTATAAAGTTTACACTTTATCAATATATGACCGTTATGCAAGTTTGGTTATCAATACACACACTATTGTTTTCCTCCTATTGTGATCTTGTAATACCACGTCTCATGTTGGATTCATGGCTGTGGCTGCAGAATGGTGCGCAGTCGCACAACATACGAGGTCCATAGTTCAACTCAGGGAGGGGATGACTCCCGAGAGCCGGAACCGCCGGCGCAACAGCCACCTCCATCTCCGCTTACATTGGCGGATGATATCGCAGCCATGGTGGGTTCACGTGACCAGCGGGCCGAGCTGCTGCGAACCCTCATGCAGATTATGTCCCGTCAGGGGAGACGTCAAGCCAGAGGAAATCGTCAACCTAAACAAGCAACATATCCGGAATTCTTGGAGACTGCACCACCCAGGTTCAGTGGTGATGCTGAACCTCTGGATGCAGTTCATTGGCTCCGCACCATTGAGTCTATGTTCAGACTGCTACAGTGCAGCGACCATATGACGGTATTATATGCAGCACAACAGCTACATGGCATCGCAGGTGCTTGGTGGGCAAACCACATCGCCTCCTTGGTCGCCGGACAACAAGTCACTTGGACCGAGTTTCGGGAGGCATTTCACGTCTATCATATTCCTCCTGCCACTATAAGAAGGAAGTTTCAGTAATTTCTTGATTTGAAGCAAAGAGAAAGGAGTGCTCAAGAATACTCCAAAGTCTTTATTAGTCTAGTGCAATATGCTTCAGTGTATGTGAGTACGGAGGATCAGAAGCGAGAGTACTTCTATCGGGGTCTAAGTCCCATGTTGAAAGACAAGCGTGCATTGTTCAATCACGACTCGTTCAACGTGATGCTTAATGCCGTGATTACGCAAGAGGATGCCACACGTGAGCAGATCGCTGAGTCAAAGAAGAGACTTACCGTGCAGGATAGCACACATAATGTTCCTCAAACGAACTGTGTGGTATACCGATCATCGTCCGGTCAGATATGGCAGCCGGCTGCACAACCGAGTTCGTATCAAGACATCCGTTTGAAGTATCAGGTTTCCGACCAGCAGTACAGCAGCAGCGGGAACAGTCCCAATTTGTTCAATGAGCATTTGTCTCACCGCAAGATGCAGATCAGACCTCAAGTCAGCGGGACATCGAATCAGTATAAGTGTTTCACATGTGATCGTATTGGGCACTATACCAAGGATTGCCTAGAGAAATTGTTGAGCAGCGGACAAATACTAGTACAACGGTGTATTCAGCCCCGTGTTCAACCTGTGAGGACAACACTGCAAACTGGAAGTGTTCAGCGTATAGCGATTGAGGGTGTTCCGGAGGGAGCACCGGTGTTAGCGAGCATGTTTACTATCAAAGACATACCCATCCTCATACTCTTTGATTCTGGTGCTATTCACAATTTCATCAGAAAATCATGTGTGAATTAGCACCAATTATCTACCAATACACCCAAGAATAGTTATCTTATAAGTTCACCAGGAGGAAATATCTCTGCCAGTCAGAATGTTCCCCGAGCAGCTCTATGTGGGAGGAAAAATATATCCAACGCCGCTGATTATGTTGGATGGGAAGAATATTGACGTAATATTGGGAATTTCATGGTTAAACCATCACGGTGCCATTCATAATATTGGTACCCGGACTGTTCAAAATGACTCACTAATTCATGGACATCACACACTAGTTTTAAACAGCATGGAGTAGGATAGTGCAACTGCATATAACACGGAAGCAACTAAACTTGAAGATATTCCGATGGTCTGTGAGTATCCCTATGTATTTTCCGATGACTTACTGGGCATGCCGCCCAAACATGACGTCGAGTTCAAGATTGAACTTGTACCAAGAACCACATCGATCTCTCGAAGACCGTATCGAATGGTGTCTAATGAGCTAGCTGAATTAAAGGAGCATTTGAAGGACCATTTGGACAAGGGTTTTATTCGCCCAAACTCGTCACCTTGGGGCTGCTCCGCGTTGTTTGTAAATAAAAAGGATGAGACTTTGAGCTTATGCATGGATTATCGACCGCTCAATGCCGTGACTATAAAGAACAAGTACCTGCTGCCCCACATCGACATTCTATTCAATCAACTTGCGGGTGCGAGGGTATTCTCAAAGATGGATCTTCGGTCCGGATATCTTCAAATCAAAATCCGACCGAAGGACATACTGAAGACGACATTCTCAACGAGATACTGACTATATGAGTACCTCATCATGTCGTTTGGATTGACCAATGCTCCAACAACCTTTATGTATCTCATGAACTCGGTATTCAAGCTGGAGTTGGACAAGTTCATCGTGGTCTTATCGATGACATATTGGTCTATTCCAAGTCAGAGGAAGAGCATGCTGAACATTTGCATATTGTGCTGCAACAGTTGAGAGACCATAAGCTCTATGCAAAATTCAGCAAGTGTGAATTTTGGATCAGCCAAGTGCCATTCTTGGTGCACATTATTTTAGCTGAGGGCATCGCTGTGGACCCAAGTAAAATTGTCCAAGTGCTGAAATAGGAATCCCTTAAATCTGTCCACGAGGTCCGAAGTTTCCTTAGTTTAGTGGGATATTATCGGAGGTTCATCCCGAGCTTCTCTAAAATCTCTAAACCAATGACGGAGCTGCTAAAAAGGACACCAAATATATTTGGAGTTCAGCTTGCGAAGAAGCGTTCAAGACATTAGTGCATCACCTTACACCAGCCCCGGTTCTCATTCAGCCGGACGCGACAAAACCATTCGGCATTTATTGCGATGCATCCGGCATCAGACTTGGATGTGTTCTTATGCAAGAAGGACATGTGGTTGCATATGGATCTCAAAAACTCCGAAACCAATAGCAGCACTCTCCGACTCACGACCTTGAGCTTGCTGTTGTGGTATTGACATTAAATATGTGGAGGCATTACTTGCTTGGAAATCTTGTACACCTCTACACAGACCACAAGAGTTTGAAATATATCTTCACGCAGAAGAGCTGAATATGAGACAACAAAGGTAGTAAGAGCTGATCAAAGATTAGAAAATTGAAATTCACTACCACCCCGGTAAAGCAAATGTGGTTGCAGACGCGCTTAGTCAGAAAGCTCATGTCCACAACATCACCATGGCTGAAATGGAAGATGAGGAACCAAGTTTATATGTAATTCCATATGGGGCTCTCAATAATCTTGTTCTCGTTCCCACCATCCAAGAGGAAATTATTGAAGCCCAAAGAAGGACAACGGCATGTCACACATACGGGAAAGAGTGGACAGCGGGGAAGTAAAATGTTTCCGTAAAGATAATCATGGTACATTATGGTTCAAGGACCGAATAGTTGTACCCGGTGATATGAAGCTCTGAAAGAAAATATTAGATGAAGCTCATATGCCAAAATTTTCTATTCATCCGGGCAGCAATTAAATTTTTCAAGATTTGAAGACCAAGTTTTGGTGGACACAGATGAAGTGGGGAATAGTGAAGTATGTATCCGAGTGTGATACGTGTCAGCGAGTGAAGGTTGATCATATGAGAAAGCAGGACTGCTGCAACCGTTGAATATTCCGGCATGGAAATGGGAGGATGTGAGTATGGACTTCATCGTCGGAATACCACTCATATTTCAGAAGCATGATTCGATTTGGGTGATAGTCGACCTACTAACCAAATCAGCAAATTTCATCCCCATAAATGTTGGATCCAATGCCATGAAGTATGTGGAGTTATACATATCAATAATCGTGTGTCTACACGGCATTCCTCTCACTATTATTCCAGATTGAGGCTCGCTGTTTGTTGCTCGTTTCTGGGAGCAGCTGCACGCCTCGTTGGGTACTAAGCTACTTAGAAGCTCCGCATATCACCCACAGACCAATGGACAAACTGAGCAGAAGAACCAAGTCCTTGAAAATATGTTGTGTGCATGTGCTATCCACCACGGTAAAAATTGGGATGATCATTCACTGTTGGCAGAATTCTCATACAACAATGACTATCAAGCAAGTATCAAGACGGCACCATACGAAGATCTCTACGGTCGGAAGTGCCGCACACCGCTGAATTGGTGTGAGTCCGGTGAGAGGGTGACATTCGAAATTGATCTAGTCAATGAAGCCGAGGAACAAGTTCGGGTCATTCAAACAAATCTGAGAGTGGCTCAATCTCGACAAAAGAATTATGCGGACAAGCAGCGTTGCCTGCTGCATTTCGACGTTAGTGATCACATATACCTCTGTGCGATGAAAGGAATTCATCGGTTTGGAGTAAAAGGAAAGATCGCTCCCCAATTTATCGGTCCATTTGAAATCACAGAGAAGTGCAGACTCGTGGCCTATAGGCTTAAGCTACTGGAGTCATTATCATAAATTCATGATGTATTCCACATATCTCAGTTGAGGACATGTCTAAAAGCTCCATCAGAAGTCCTCACTGGGAGCATCGAAGAATTGAAGCCAGATCTCACCTATGTGGAATATCCAACCGAGATCATTGATGAGAAGACTCGCGATACAAGAAAAAGTTTGTTGCGGTTCTTCAAAGTGATTTGGGATAATCATACCATCGACGCAGCAACGTGGGAAAGCGATGACTTTCTAAATTCCAATTATCGAGAACTGTTATCTTCGTATCTTGTGTAATTACTCTTCCCATTGCATTCTCATTTGTAATCTCGGGAAAACATTCTTGTAAAGGGGAGGAATGTAAATCCCACTTCTTGCAATTAAATCAATGACCCCTTTTCAAATATATCCTTGCTGTTCAGATCAGTGCCACAATTGATCAAGCATGTTTCTACAATCAAATCAAATTGATCACTTGATTTCAAATTTTGTCATCACAAAAGGTGATCCAAACTGCTGTTGCAAATTTCAACTTTTGATCTGTCAATTTAAAAATGTGAGTCCATCATTGGATTCCCCATCATGCAAATTGTACCCCTGCCAAGTTTCATAATTTTCGGAGGGCGATTACTATTTAATTCAAAAGGTGCAGTGAAACCCAATTGAATTCAAGTTAAAATTTGAATTTGAATGTAATTTGGCCAAGTAAGGATTTAAACTGCCAAATCAAATTCCACATATTCGAATTATCATTCCAGTGAAATATTTAGGTGTTTGGACATAAGCTGGTAGAGGAATTAAACAACAGAGAAGCGAAGAAAACTTTGCCTTGGTGGGACCCACCTGGCAGTAGCACAAAAACCTCAACCGACTCTGGTTCCACCCTGTCTGCAGCAGCTCACGGCTTACCACCAAGACAAGCTGCACGTGCCATCTACCGAGCACCCAGCCAGGACAAAAGCACGTCCAAGGCTCCTCCTTATCCTCCTCTAAGCACCAAAGTCGAGCACTTTGACTTTGCCTCACTCCCTTCACACAGAACCTTGCCTCCCAGCGAGTTCTTCTCCCAACTGAAATCCACTGAGAACATATAGGTTTGATAAATTTCCTTCGATCTTTACCCATCATCATAATCTTTGGCAGCTCGCTGGTCAGTTTCGTGCGCAGCTCGAGCCTCCCCGATGCCAACCGAAGTGAAACAGTGGCCGCTGGTGCTCTGTTTCTCCCTGCCTCTCCTCTGTTCACCGTCAACCCGGCGATACAAGCCGTTTCTCATCCCCGACCGTGAAGGAAAAAGGTGTGCAATAGCACCTAGAATATGATCGTAAATTTTCATCCCTTGCCATGCCTCCTAGCCGACTTTTTTTACATGTTTCCCAATGAGCTTTTCATATGAAAAATGCTAGGTCATTAGCTAAATTCGTTTTCGACATTTGATTTTTCCTTGAGCCAGTTAGATTTTATCTTCACCATGGCCAGGTTCACGTCCTCGAAGAAACACCATTGATTTTCTTCGAGAAACTTTGCCGGAATCATGATTTTTTTCCAGCTGCCAGCGTGGAGCCGTCGGTTCACCAACAAAGCATTGGTTCCAAAGCCTTTCACGGTGCTTTGACATCTCTCCCACCTTCTCCAGGATCTCAAAAACCTTTTGGAGTTATTCCCATCTGAAATAGGGCACTAGAGGGCCCGGCCGACATGGTCGGAACCCCAGCCGGCGCTGCTGCCGTTGAATCCTCTCCTCCGACCACCTATCACCGTCGCAGTGAGCTCCATCATCTGCCCCATGTGGAAATAGGTGGGGGTGGCTAACCCCGAGGGCCGCTGTGCCCTGGCATGGACGCCGGCGAGCTTCAGTGCCGTGCGCCACCATGCGTGGCCCCTGGCGCGACCCTGCCGGGAGGTAGAAGAAGGCCGTGTGGGCCCCGACCGTCAGCCACAAGGAACCAAGCTCGGATCTGGTGTGGGTCTCGGATCTAATGGGGCTGGAGCTTAGAACTGAGTGGCCCCGTGTGGCAGCAAGCCCATTGGCTGGTTTAAGTCCCGTGGGCCCAGTTAAATAATTCAAACTTTCCTATTAGAATTTAATTCCAGATTTTGATCCAACTTTGAAAATTCATATCTCCATTATTCTTTGGCCAAAAATTCTGAAATAAATTTATTTAGAACCTGGATGATATTTACTTTACATTGGTGCACTTGAATCAATATGAAAGTCCAGAAATGTCCCTCAATAATTCCATGAAGCAAGATGTCTTTGGAATTATTTCTGATGATCTATTCATTGGAAGATTCTCATTGTTGGTCAGATTGTTATTCCTAAATCTACTGATCTTAAGTAAAAATCTGAGAATCATTGGACTTGATTTATTGGGTATAGTTGTATTCCAAATGCCTATGTCTCTGAAAAATAGGAAAACAACAGAAACTAATTCAAGCTTTTATCCAAACTTGTAAATTAAATATCTCTCTGTAGGAAGCTCCAAAAATCATGACACCAGTTTATTTAGATTCACAATATTCTTAAATTAATAAAAGTTAAGTTTGAAGTATGACAAAATGTCACGCCCGGTCATCGTAAAGATGAACAGACGCTAATCACATGTACGCCAGGATCAGTTGAATCGTACATGCGTTGACGAAAGTGAAATACCATTACATTGCCATGTTCGATTACATAGATAGTCTTACAGAACGACCCGAAGGTCTACAAATACACTCCACACATATTCACAACACTAAACAGTTCAACACTAATGAAAGCAAGATAGATAAGCGGGCTTCGTCTCCACAGGCAGCCGTTGCGCGTGAGGTCGCCAGCCTAGACCAAGTCCTCCGGGTTGACGTAGAAGTCCTCCGGTGCAGCTTCTTCTTCTTCATACTCTAAAGGAGAATTAAACGCTTGAGTACATAGAGTACTCAGCAAGTGCGGGAAGAGAATGACATGATTGGCTAGAGCAAGGAAAGGCCAAATATGGCTTAGCACTATGCTTAGAACCTATCCTTAGCTTTCAATTATCAATATCATAATTCAATAAATAATTAACACATGATTAATGATAATGAAAGTACTTGAATCATAATGAGCCATCATTTCCCAACCGTAGTCTAATTATGAACTGGCCCCAAGCCGCTCTTGTCCGTGAGCACGGCTGTCATGACAGTTTTACCAAATCTCTGCAGAGAGTGTACCCTTTCCCCACAAGCAGTGATTTCATCCCCTGTTGCCAGGTGGACTAAGTGAACCTCCCTGATTGCCCGTGGTATCTAACCACATTACACACTTCCTTTGGTGTGAGGCCAGGAGATCACAACATGGTCTTTACAAAGGTACTCCCGATTAGTGCTAGCCCTCTAAGGTTTCCACCACTGAGGATTCTCGGAGTAACCCTCCGCCCCAGAGCCCCCTCTTGAGCCTTGCGGTTCCAAGAGCGGATCACCCGACTCCTTCCCCGCACCATCCAACCACTAGCAGTTCATCGGGAGGAACCTAATTAATTGACCAAGCTGCCCCATCTCAGTCTCGTGGTGGTACTATAAAGCTTAGTGGCTTCCTCCATAAACCGGTCCTTAGAATCCGGTGGTAACAAACCCCAATCCCGGGTCTCGTGCAAAAAGCACCATACCAAAGCTAACCAACCACCAGATTCCTATCCACTAACATTATGTATATTCACCACCAAATTAGAGTAACCATAAAGTTAAGCATAGAACATTTGTATGAATTCCCAATCCCAACATCTAAGCATGGCTAAGCATAAATAAAGCCTATCTACTTCCCAACCCATTTCAGGTAACAAGGAATGGTAAGGAACAGGGCATGTAAACATGAAGTAGGACATCAAATTAATTAGCATGCAACTAGCTAAATTCCTAAAATAGGCACAAGATGGTCAAGGGCACTTGCCTTCGTTGGAGACTTGAGAATTGACGAAGTCTTGGTCTTGGAAGTTGAGGTTAGGGTCGTAGAACGACTCTAGATATATGCCCAAGCAATGGCAAGAATAGAATAAAGCTAAATAAGTAAAGGCACGCAAAACAATGCATTCACACATACACAAAAGCACAAAATCCTACACTAATGCGTCCCTACGAGGTATTTATCATTTGACATGGCCAAAGTATGCATTTTAGATTTATCCCACAATTTTGGGATTTTATTATAACCTAAAACCATTTTTATTGAATTTTCTATAGCAAAAATGTATTTTAAAACATTTATAATGATTAATCCAGGGGCCAAATATATTTTATCTGAACACTACAATTAATTTACAGCATAAAATAGTTTAAAATAATTTTTCATAGCATTCCTACACTTAATTACCATTTTTACCTAATTTCTACACCTCAAAATACAATTAAAAACCCTATTCAGTAATTAAATAAAAGTACAGGGGCTAAATAAATAGTTTTCTACACTGTACAGGGCCTAAATACAACATTCTACAAAATTACAGGGGTTAGAATGCTTAATTAAATGATTAAAACCAATTTTTAGGGTTCCAGGGGCTAGTCTGTGATTTCTGGGGGCTAGACTTCAATTCTGGAGAAGTCCAGGGGGTAGCTAGTGATATTCCAGGGGCTCCGGTGCAAATGCACAGGCGGGAAATGCGATTTAAACTTGGGCCGTTGGATCTCAAATGGATGGCTCGGATTTTATTAGGCGAACCGGTATGCACGATATAATCGCAGCCGTTGGGGTGAAACCGATGGCCTGGATTGGGCCACGTCGCCCCTAATCGGCGCGCGCGCGCGGCGCGGCGGCGCCCGACGGTTGCCGGCGGTGATCTCGCCGGAGATCACCCAAACGGCGAATTCCACGCTAAAACTATGTGCCGAGTACATGGATCGAGAGAGGAGGAGTAGGGGAACTCACCTAGGGGAGTGTTGGGGCGTGAAATCGGCTGGAGATGAGTCGGCGACGAGGGAGGGCGGCGGTTGGCGTCGGACCTCGTCGGACTTGGTGATTTCCCGGCGATCTCCTTGCGCAACCTTGTCCGGCGGGTTCCTGGGTTCACGGTGAAGAGGTCAGCGCGTGGGGGAGGGCAAGGCGGCCGTCGGTTAGCCGGAATTAAGTGCGACGGACCTTGGCGACGTGCGGTTAGGTTTGAGCGCGGGGAGGAGAAAAGAGAGGGGGAGAGGGGGAGTTTATAGCGGGATGGGGCGTGGGGGTTGTCGGCGCGTGCGAGGGAGGTTTTCCCGGGGGTGATTCGTGCGTGGGCGAGGCAGTTGGTGGGGGGGGGGGGGTTTCGACATGGCGCGGCACGACGCGGGAGGGAAGAGGGGTGGCGGTTACCGGGGGTTGGGGATGACAGGTGGGGTCCGCTTGGCAGTGGGAGAGAGAGGAGGAGGGGGCGTGGGTTTCGGCTGGGCCGCCGGAGGGGAAACGGGGAAATGGGCCGGGGAAGGGAAATCGGCCCAGGGGGTTTTATTTCCTTTTTCTTTTTCTTTTTCCATTCATTTCTTTTGATTTTGAATTCAAATTCAATTTGAACCGTTTGCTACTCGTTTAAACACCAAAAATTCACAAGAAAATGCATGCTACAATGATCAAGGTTTGAGCAAATTTTTGTACATGAAATATGGGTGTTACAACTCTACCCCCCTTAAAAGGAATCTCGCCCTCGAGATTCGGACGTTCTAAGAGAATAGATGAGGAAAATCCTCCTTGAGAGCTTCTTCTCTTTCCCATGTTGCTTCTGCCTCAGAGTGATGCTTCCATTGTACTTTACACATGCGAATGACTTTGTTCCTCGTGACTTTTTCTAGTGTCTCAAGTATTTTGACAGGCTGCTCTACATAAGACAAGTCTTCATGTACATCCACGGCTTCCATGGGCAATTGCTCTTCAGGCACTCTTAAGCACTTCTTAAGCTGCGATACATGAAACACATTATGCACATCTGACAAGTGTGGCGGAAGCTCAAGTTGATAAGCCACTTCACCACGTCGTTCCAATATCTTGAACGGACCAATGTATCGGGGTGACAACTTGCCTCTTACTTTGAACCTTCTCAATCCTCTCATAGGTGACACCTTCAAGTATACATAGTCACCAACTTCAAATGTGAGATCGCGTCTTCGTGTATCCGCATGACTCTTCTGTCTTGTTTGAGCTGCCTTTAGATTCTTCCGAATTTCTTGTACTTGTCTTTCAGCCTCTTGTAATACGTCAGGCCCAAAGACTTGACTTTCCCCAGTTTGATTCCAAAACAACGGTGTCCTACATTTTCGCCCATACAATGCTTCAAAAGGGGACATCTTCAAGCTGGCTTGATAACTGTTGTTGTAAGAGAATTCGGCATATGGCAGATTCTTGTCCCAACTCTTGCTATTCTTTAGAGCACACGCTCTCAACATATCTTCTAATATCTGGTTGGTACGTTCTGTCTGGCCATCAGTTTGAGGATGATACGCCGAACTGAAATTTAGACGGGTATCCATTGATTCATGCAACTTCTGCCAGAATCTTGAGGTGAATTGAGTGCCTCTGTCCGAGATGATCTTCTTAGGAACTCCATGTAAGCATACAATCCTGGAGATGTACAGTTCCGCCAACTTGGGGCCGTTGTAGGTCTCTTTCACAGGAATAAAGTGAGCCACTTTAGTTAGACGGTCCACAATAACCCATATAGAATCATATCCAGACTGTGTTCTTGGTAGTCCCACAATGAAGTCCATACTAATTTCTTCCCACTTCCATTCTGGCACTTTGATTGGTTGCAATAGCCCTGCTGGTCTTTGATGTTCCGCCTTAATCAATTGACATGTATCACATATGGCCACATATTCGGCTACATCCCGTTTCATTCCATGCCACCAATATCGATCTTTAAGGTCTTGATACATCTTTGTGCTTCCGGGGTGAATGGAGTATGATGAGTCATGAGCTTCTCTTAATATCAACTCTTTAATCTCCTTGATATCTGGGACACAAATCCTCTTTCCAAGCCATAAGGTTCCTTGTTCATCCTCTCTAAAGTTCGGAGCTTTCCCTTTCTTCATCAACTGTTTGATCTCCTTGACCTTCTCATCATTCTTCTGCCCTTCTCGTATATCACGCTCGAGGGTTGAGTCCACTTCCATAGCAACTGCTTCAGTGCTAGACACTAGACATAGATTTAACCTTGCAAACTCTTCATATAGCTGGGGTTGAAGAGCCTGTACTGACAAGTTATTGCTTTGTCCCTTCCTGCTTAGAGCATCAGCGACCACATTTGCCTTGCCTGGATGGTAGTTGATTCCCACATCAAAATCGTTGATTAACTCCAGCCAGCGGCGTTGCCTGAGATTAAGATCCGGCTGTGTAAATATGTACTTCAAGCTCTTGTGATCTGTATATATCTCCGTCCTTTTTCCCATTAAGTAATGTCTCCATATCTTCAAAGCATGAACAACAGCTGCCAATTCTAAGTCATGCGTTGGATAGTTCCTCTCATGTTTCCGAAGTTGTCTTGAAGCATAGGGCACAACATGTCCTCCTTGCATTAAGACACATCCTAAACCATGACCAGATGCATCGCAATAGACCACAAACTCCTTTTGCATATCAGGCATCACCAACACCGGTGCACTAGTCAACCTCTTCTTCAATTCGGCGAAGCTTACTTCACACTCGGGGGTCCACTTGAAAGCAACTCCTTTCTCAAGCAACTTGGTTAGTGGTCGAGAGATCTTTGAAAATCCCTCGATGAATCGACGGTAATAACCTGCCATACCTAAGAATCTTCTTATATCATGTACACTCTCAGGTGTTTCCCACTTAAGGACATCGGCCACTTTGCCTGGATCCACTGCTATACCTCCTTCGGATATAACATGTCCCAAAAATGATACCTCCTTTAGCCAAAACTCACACTTGCTAAGTTTGGCATACAGTTGATGTTGGCGAAGCTTCTGTAGGGCCATCCTGAGGTGCTCCTCATGCTCTTCTTCCGTCTTGGAGTAGATAAGTATGTCATCGATGAATACTACTACGAACTTGTCCAAGTACTCCATGAAAACCTTGTTCATAAGATACATAAAGTACGCCGGAGCATTGGTCAATCCAAATGACATGACTGTATACTCATACAATCCATACCGAGAGACAAATGCTGTCTTGGGAATATCCGACGGTCTAATCTTCAGTTGATGGTAGCCCGAACGAAGATCAATCTTGGAAAACACACAGGCTCCCCTTAACTGATCAAATAAATCTTCAATCCTTGGTAGTGGATATTTATTCTTGATTGTCACCTCATTTAAAGCACGGTAGTCCACACACAACCTTTGAGTTCCATCTTTCTTAGGTACAAATATGACTGGTGCTCCCCAAGGCGATGAGCTAGGGCGAATATATCCTTTTGCCAATAATTCCTCAATATGATCCTTTAGTTCAGCTAATTGTTTAGCATCCATTCTATATGGCCTCTTATATATTGGGGCCGTTCCAGGTACTAGTTCAATGATAAATTCAATCTCTCGATCAGGGGGCATACCTGGCAAGTCATCTGGGAATACATCCGGAAATTCTTTCACAACCCTGATGTCTTTGGTACTCTCAAGGTGATTGAGTTGTACTATTGCTTCTTGTGTCTGATCTGGCTTGAATTCCACTGTGGTGCCATCCGGGTGTGTTAAGCAGACTGTTCTAGTTGCACAATGAATTACTCCTTGATTCTTTGTCAACCAGTCCATTCCCAGGATGATATCTAATCCTTGTGAGTCCAACACTATTAGGTTGGCCCAAAAGACTACCCCCCTTATGTTTATACTCACTTTTCGGCATAGATGCCTTGCCACCATCTCTCCTCCAGGAGAGTTTATCAATAATGGCCCATTCAAGAATGTAACTACCATGTCATGCTTCTTTATGAAATCCTTGGATATGAATGAATGTGTAGCACCCGAATCAAACAATATGGTGGCGGGGTGGGAGTTGACAGAGAACGTACCGATCACCACATCAGGTGCTTCCTGCGCTTGCTCCAGAGTCACATGGTTGACACGGCCAGTTGGGTTTTGCTGCTTCTTTGGACAACTGCTGGCATAGTGTCCCCATTCTCCGCACTTGTAGCATTGTACTCCCGCAGCATTATTTGGGCCCTTGTTGCCTCCTGACTGGTTTCTTGGGGGTTGGCCACTCGGACGGTTAGCGGGGGCTGAAGGGCGGGGTGGCTGCATCTGCTGGCGTGGGGGTTGCATTGGCTGGCGTGGTGGCTGCTGCTGCTGGCGCATTGGCTGGTTGTAGGGAGTGGGTGGCCTGTAGTTGGAGATGGGAAACCTCTGTCCCGAGTAGTTCATGGGACGAGTCATATGGGTTGTAGGCTGAGGGTGAAGACGGGGGCGTACATTGCTGCTGGAGGCATGTGCTGCTAAAGTCAACTTCCTCTTTCTTTCGTCATCTTCCAGTTCCTTCTTAGTCCTTTCCACTTCAAAAGCTTTGTCCACTAACTTCTGGAAGTCGCCGTAGTCGCTGGAAGACATAGCAAACTTTAACTCTTTGTCCAGCCCGTTCTTGAAGCGGAATTGCTTCTTGGCGTCGGTATCCACGTCTGTTGGGGCATAGCGGGATAGCTGGGTGAAGGCATTCAGATAGGCCCTCACAGTCATACGGCCTTGCTTTAGCATCAGGAATTCTTCACGCCTGGCTTGTATCTCTCCTTCAGGTACGAAGTGATTGCGGAAGTTGGTTCGGAATTCTTCCCATGTAATATTTTCCGGGTCCTGGTGGGCTTCGGTGAAGGCGGTCCACCAGTCAGCTGCTGGTCCTTGGAGTTGATGGGAGGCTAGTAGCACTTTCTCCCTTCCCTCACAGTGGATGAGCCTCAGTTTGCTATCAATGGTACGGAGCCAATCATCGGCGTCCATGGGTTCGGTAACGGTGGCAAAAGTGGGTGGATGGGTGTTCAGGAAGTCCCTAAGGAAGGACCTCGGTGGAAAAGGTGGTGGTGGCGGAAGGTTGTAGTTTGGTGGTGGTGGGGGTGGGGCTTGTTGCAGGTTGGTGACAATCTGGGTGAGGTTGTTGAGTAGTTGAGTCTGAAGAGCCATCATCTGTTGCATCTGTTGAGAGGCTGGGGCTCCTCGAGCACCCCTTGCATTCCATCCAGGGACACCTCCAAGTCCTTCATCCAGAGGTGGGTTACCACGACCACGGCCTCTACCTCTACCTCGTCCAGCCATCTCTGTGATAGAGAAGTTTATTGAGGTCTTAGAATAATAGATGAGATAAGAAAGGATATGCTAGGGTAACACGGTCCCAACTACATGCATCAAGGGTAATAGATATAAAGCAAGTTCATTAATCAACTAGTGTGGAGGTGGACAAGATGCCTAAGCATTCCACCACTCACACGACACACAAACACGACTAAAGACATGGATGTGGACAGGATGCCGAAGCATTCCACAACTCATGTCGCAACCGACACACACAACATAAAGCAAACTACTAGCATAACAACATAAAAGGCACAACTCAAGACTAAGGAGGGCGTAGCTACACGCTCCTACAAACTAAGGATAACTGTCCTGAGTCGACCAGCGGGGAAACGAGTCCACTCCTACTCGTCGGAGTCCTCCTCAACCTCCATCTCCGGGTCTTCTTCTTCTGAGTCTTCTCTTGAGTTCTCGGGGGAGTTCATGCGGCGATCCGGAGAGTTCGGGTCCCAAGGCTCCACGTCTGAAGCGTACCGCGGAGAGTTAGGATCAACTCCAGTGATCCTCGTGTAGCGTCGTCGAAGTCGCTCGTAGCGGTCGACCAGGTCCCTGCTGTCCTGCAGCTCCTGCTGACAACGCTGGAGTCGCGAAGACAACTCCACAACGTCGTCCACCAGCCTCTCGCACTGGGGGTGAGTCAAGCGTCCCTCGACGTCACGTCCAGTGAAGGTGGCTGTGCCACTAGGGCGCTGAGGGGTGTACGCGTGCTCCGTGCACCCAAGAAGGAACCTGTGGGCGTGGCTCCAGTAGGTGGTCGCCTCCCACGTGGCGTCCTCCTCAGCTGCACGCTGGGAGCTCCTCCAGGCCGGAGAGAAGTGCGAGTGCAGCAACTCCGAGTCGTAGTAGACGGCCAGCTGAGAAGTCCACTCCAGCTCACCAGTATAGGGTGCAAAGACCCTAGTGGTGTGGTAGACTAAGCGGACACGGTACTCACGGTACCCCGCAGCTCGAAGAAGAGAACGAAGACGGACGCGCATCCTCGAAGCAGCACTCCCGTTGGAGAGCAGTGTCGTCTCCCTCCGGGGTGTGTAAGGTGCGGAGCGACTGGCTAGGGCGTGCTGAGGAACACGACCTCCAGTCGACTTACGGGCCGTCTGCTTGGTCCGCGCCATCTACAAACATTTGAAAAGAAGAGAGTGAGATTAATATTTAATAAATCAAGTTAGAATAAAAATAATAAGCAAAGCAAGGTAAGAAGCACAAGGGTTGAGATGAAGAGCACAAAGTTTTGGAAATACTATTTCATATGAAAATAGTATAGTCCTTAATTTTCGGCCATTTCTAACTAGGCTTGCGTCCTACGGGCAACACGGCTCTGATACCACTTTGTCACGCCCGGTCATCGTAAAGATGAACAGACGCTAATCACATGTACGCCAGGATCAGTTGAATCATACATGCGTTGACGAAAGTGAAATACCATTACATTGCCATGTTCGATTACATAGATAGTCTTACAGAACGACCCGAAGGTCTACAAATACACTCCACACATATTCACAACACTACACAGTTCAACACTAATGAAAGCAAGATAGATAAGCGGGCTTCGTCTCCACAGGCAGCCGTTGCGCGTGAGGTCGCCAGCCTAGACCAAGTCCTCCGGGTTGACGTAGAAGTCCTCCGGTGCAGCTTCTTCTTCTTCATACTCTAAAGGAGAATTAAACGCTTGAGTACATAGAGTACTCAGCAAGTGCGGGAAGAGAATGACATGATTGGCTAGAGCAAGGAAAGGCCAAATATGGCTTAGCACTATGCTTAGAACCTATCCTTAGCTTTCAATTATCAATATCATAATTCAATAAATAATTAACACATGATTAATGATAATGAAAGTACTTGAATCATAATGAGCCATCATTTCCCAACCGTAGTCTAATTATGAACTAGCCCCAAGCCGCTCTTGTCCGTGAGCACGGCTGTCATGACAGTTTTACCAAATCTCTGCAGAGAGTGTACCCTTTCCCCACAAGCAGTGATTTCATCCCCTATTGCCAGGTGGACTAAGTGAACCTCCCTGATTGCCCGTGGTAGCTAACCACATTACACACTTCCTTTGGTGTGAGGCCAGGAGATCACAACATGGTCTTTACAAAGGTACTCCCGATTAGTGCTAGCCCTCTAAGGTTTCCACCACTGAGGATTCTCGGAGTAACCCTCCGCCCCAGAGCCCCCTCTTGAGCCTTGCGGTTCCAAGAGCGGATCACCCGACTCCTTCCCCGCACCATCCAACCACTAGCAGTTCATCGGGAGGAACCTAATTAATTGACCAAGCTGCCCCATCTCAGTCTCGTGGTGGTACTATAAAGCTTAGTGGCTTCCTCCATAAACCGGTCCTTAGAATCCGGTGGTAACAAACCCCAATCCCGGGTCTCGTGCAAAAAGCACCATACCAAAGCTAACCAACCACCAGATTCCTATCCACTAACATTATGTATATTCACCACCAAATTAGAGTAACCATAAAGTTAAGCATAGAACATTTGTATGAATTCCCAATCCCAACATCTAAGCATGGCTAAGCATAAATAAAGCCTATCTACTTCCCAACCCATTTCAGGTAACAAGGAATGGTAAGGAACAGGGCATGTAAACATGAAGTAGGACATCAAATTAATTAGCATGCAACTAGCTAAATTCCTAAAATAGGCACAAGATGGTCAAGGGCACTTGCCTTCGTTGGAGACTTGAGAATTGACGAAGTCTTGGTCTTGGAAGTTGAGGTTAGGGTCGTAGAACGACTCTAGATATATGCCCAAGCAATGGCAAGAATAGAATAAAGCTAAATAAGTAAAGGCACGCAAAACAATGCATTCACACATACACAAAAGCACAAAATCCTACACTAATGCGTCCCTACGAGGTATTTATCATTTGACATGGCCAAAGTATGCATTTTAGATTTATCCCACAATTTTGGGATTTTATTATAACCTAAAACCATTTTTATTGAATTTTCTATAGCAAAAATGTATTTTAAAACATTTATAATGATTAATCCAGGGGCCAAATATATTTTATCTGAACACTACAATTAATTTACAGCATAAAATAGTTTAAAATAATTTTTCATAGCATTCCTACACTTAATTACCATTTTTACCTAATTTCTACACCTCAAAATACAATTAAAAACCCTATTCAGTAATTAAATAAAAGTACAGGGGCTAAATAAATAGTTTTCTACACTGTACAGGGCCTAAATACAACATTCTACAAAATTACAGGGGTTAGAATGCTTAATTAAATGATTAAAACCAATTTTTAGGGTTCCAGGGGCTAGTCTGTGATTTCTGGGGGCTAGACTTCAATTCTGGAGAAGTCCAGGGGGTAGCTAGTGATATTCCAGGGGCTCCGGTGCAAATGCACAGGCGGGAAATGCGATTTAAACTTGGGCCGTTGGATCTCAAATGGATGGCTCGGATTTTATTAGGCGAACCGGTATGCACGATATAATCGCAGCCGTTGGGGTGAAACCGATGGCCTGGATTGGGCCACGTCGCCCCTAATCGGCGCGCGCGCGCGGCGCGGCGGCGCCCGACGGTTGCCGGCGGTGATCTCGCCGGAGATCACCCAAACGGCGAATTCCACGCTAAAACTATGTGCCGAGTACATGGATCGAGAGAGGAGGAGTAGGGGAACTCACCTAGGGGAGTGTTGGGGCGTGAAATCGGCCGGAGATGAGTCGGCGACGAGGGAGGGCGGCGGTTGGCGTCGGACCTCGTCGGACTTGGTGATTTCCCGGCGATCTCCTTGCGCAACCTTGTCCGGCGGGTTCCTGGGTTCACGGTGAAGAGGTCAGCGCGTGGGGGAGGGCAAGGCGGCCGTCGGTTAGCCGGAATTAAGTGCGACGGACCTTGGCGACGTGCGGTTAGGTTTGAGCGCGGGGAGGAGAAAAGAGAGGGGGAGAGGGGGAGTTTATAGCGGGATGGAGCGTGGGGGTTGTCGGCGCGTGCGAGGGAGGTTTTCCCGGGGGTGATTCGTGCGTGGGCGAGGCAGTTGGTGGGGGGGGGGGGGGGGGTTTCGACGTGGCGCGGCACGGCGCGGGAGGGAAGAGGGGTGGCGGTTACCGGGGGTTGGGGATGACAGGTGGGGTCCGCTTGGCAGTGGGAGAGAGAGGAGGAGGGGGCGCGGGTTTCGGCTGGGCCGCCGGAGGGGAAACGGGGAAATGGGCCGGGGAAGGGAAATCGGCCCAGGGGGTTTTATTTCCTTTTTCTTTTTCTTTTTCCATTCATTTCTTTTGATTTTGAATTCAAATTCAATTTGAACCGTTTGCTACTCGTTTAAACACCAAAAATTCACAAGAAAATGCATGCTACAATGATCAAGGTTTGAGCAAATTTTTGTACATGAAATATGGGTGTTACACAAAACCTCATGAATTTCTTAGTAATTCAGATAAGCCAAAATACTTATGGAATTCTTTAGAACACATCTCCCATCAACTTCCTCTGACATTTTGCATGCTGAGTCTCTGCATAATATAGAAATTTCTATAACATTCTGAGAATCATTGGAGTTGATCTTATTCAGATTTCTTCCAAATCATTCCAACTTCACCATATGTTTAGAGTGTGGACTATTTCTTTTCTTCCAAAAACATTTCTTTGATCAAATTGCTGTTCCTCTATGATTCTTTCACACAACAGAGACCCACACTTCTGTACTACTCAGTATTGACCACTCTTGAGTCATAACACTGCTTGGTTCTTAAATTAATCACTTACATTATACAATTGTGCATTTTCATGTCGATAGTGTACACGACAAAGGAGTTCGACGAAGAACCTCATTTGGAGAAGCAGGAGGTTGATTGGATTGTCCAGATGTGATCCATCAAGCTTCTAACATTTTCTGATAGCAGCAAGTCAAGGCCTGGTTTGCATTTGAGCACTATTACAAAGTTTTAATTTGTATCACTATGTCTAGGGTGAGTTATGTGCATTAGGTCTAAGGTCATTGATGATCCACTTGCATGACCAGATCACCCCATGGAGTACTTGGTTAGTTGTTAAGTCATCGTTTAGATTATGCTATGCTAAATGTTGTATATGATTCGGTAGAAGTTGAGTAGTTGTAATCTACTCGCATGGCTAGGACTTTTTCACACGGGATTGGTTCAAGAAATGGAGTAGTAATCTGAATATGAGACCGGGCAGGGGCGTAGGATGCAGCTAGACATGGTCTTGCGTGCGTAGCGCTGCTCGTGTCAATTAAGGACCGATCTGTATGCCGCCCTACTGAGCAACTTTGAACTGTACCAGAGTCATACTGGATATATAGGGTCTAGGAAACCGATGTACCTTGGGACGCCGTTGTTGGGACACCGCCCGGTGATTCCGCCACTGATTCAAAATCCGGCAAGGAAATTCCCGGCCATAATGGCTCTGTCGCTTTCCATCGCCGTGGATCGCCTTCCATACTTCGCCGCCCCCCTCTCCCCCTATAAAACTCGACCGGCACCCCCATTTTCCCCTTCCCCGAAGCTCCAAACCCTAGCCACCGCACCAAGGTAATGGCGCCGCCGTTCTCGTCGCTCTAGCCGATGCCCCTCCTCGATTTCTTGCTCACATTGTTCGCTGTGTCGCTAGGAGCTCGCCGGACACCTTCTTTCGGGGAATTGGTTGTCGCTTCATCAATTCCGACGAGCGCCGCCAGAGTCTGCTGCCTCTCACCGACGCCGACACGCCTCCGCTCCGATCCGAGCCCTGCGACCACCCTAGGTGAGTATGCGTCGTCCCCCTCCTTCGTTTTGTGTAGGGAGCGCCCGAGTTAGGCGCCGATTTGGTCGTTCCGGCCAACTCCGACGACCCCCGCCGCCGTGCGCCACTGGGACCGGCACGCGCGCCGCCTCTGTCGCCCACGGGGCGACGTGGCCCATCCTCAGCTGTCGATCTGAGGCCGACGGCCGAGATTAGAAGGGGCGTACCCCTTCGCGCGTTTTAAATCTGGGCCGCACGCGGTTGATCCAACGGCCCAGATTCAAATATGTTTAACCGTTGCCAGTTTTACACATAGCCCCCTGCGAAAATTTGAATTAATTACACTAAGGTCCTGTACTTTATGAACTAGCCCCTGGACTTTAATTAAATTATGTCAGCACTGTTAAAATGATTAAACATAGCATTTTAGCCCCTGTTTTCACCATAAATTATATTTTTAGCCTCTGCAAATTATGATTAACCCCCTGGTCATGTTATAAAATATTTCTAGGCCCCTGTTCATGTCTGTTTTGCATAAAAACCCCTGTATTAATTGTAAATTACATAAAATCACATGAGAACTCTCTCTTTTTGCACAAATCACTTAGGGTATTATTTTATTATAATTTACTAATCTCTTTAGGATAAAATAATGCATTTAAATTGTTGATTGTGCTGAATTCATAATAAACCCATGTAGGCACTAAAATCCAAACTTCCACCCACACCACTAAATAAAGTCTTACTAAGGACATAGTGTTAGCGACGTAATTGCATAGGTTTTCTTTTGTGCTTACTTATTTGTGGTGTGCATTTATTCTCTCGTTCTTATTGTGTGCTGCTACTTTCCGTTCCGCATGCCATGATGTATTTAGAGTCGGTTCCCGGGCCGACCTACAATCTTCAGGACTACCACTTCACCGACCCACACTCCGAAGAAGGCAAGTTCCTTGACCATTTTGCACCTGTTTTATTAAGTTTTAGTTAGCTGCATGCTTAATAAATTGAATCCTATTTATTGCACCCTTCCATATAATTCCTTGTCCCTAGGTTGGTTTGGGTAGATGTTACTATTACTTTTACGCTTACCCATGCTTAGTTTTGGGAGGGAAATTTCTCTACATACATGTTATATTATTAATTGATGTGATTTATTTATTGAGATATGGTGAATTTAATTGTAGTGGATAGGAGTCTGGCGGGTTGGTTTGTTTGGGATGGTGCAGTACGCACGAGACCCGGGTTTTGTGGTATGAACCTTGCCGGATTCTAAGGACCAATTTATGGAGAAAGCCACTAAGCCTTATAGTATCGCCACAAGACTGAGTATGTGGCAGCTTGGTCCATTAATTAGGCCTCTCCCGGCGTACTATTAGTGATTGGATAGTGCGGGGAATTGGTTCAGGGTGTACTGCCTTGGGATCCGCATGGCTCAAGAGGGGGCAACTGGGGTGTTGAGTCGTGGTGTAACGGCTCACACTTTTGTACAGGGGTGAAACCTCAGAGGGCTAGTACGCGTCAAGAGAATCCTTTGTAAAGACCTCGTAGTGATCTCCTGGCCTCACACCAAAGGAAGTGTGCAATGTGGTTCGCGACCACGGGCATCAGGGAGGTTTCCTTAGTCCACCTGGCAACAGCGGATGAAATCACGGCTTGTGGGTAAAGGGTACATTCTCTGCAGAGATTTAGAAACTGTCATGACAGCCGTGCTCACGGACAAGAGCGGCTTGGTGTCCAATTCATAATTAGTCAATGATTGGGAATGGTGGTTTGGTTGGTTGGGACTCGAATTACAAATGGGTTATGGTTGGGTTCATACACTTAGAAGTAGGTGCTAATGAAAGCTAAGGATAGGATGTAATGCTATAGTGCTTAACCCAAATGTGGCCTTCCTTTCTAAACACCCTCATGTCATCTCTTTCCCACTTGCTGAGTACCGTTGGTACTCAAAATTGCTTGTTGCTTCTCTTTCCTTAGTCTACAATGGAGAAGAGGTGGAGAATGAAGACTTCTTCGCTGATCTGGAGGAGACGTTCTAGGCGGGCGCAACCCCCAGGCAACGCCTGTGCATGGAGCCACACTAGTTTACTGTTACCGCTGTTTTGCT
Source organism: Tuctoria greenei (assembly GCA_036927565.1). Lineage (NCBI taxonomy): Eukaryota > Viridiplantae > Streptophyta > Magnoliopsida > Poales > Poaceae > Tuctoria > Tuctoria greenei. The sequence goes on along the minus strand of JAYESD010000001.1, from coordinate 131,357,428 downwards.
CTGTAATCTTATTTTAGACCTACGGGTTATTATTGTAAGACAATTATGTTCTCGAACATGGCTTGTAATAAATGATATTACACTTTCGTCTACACATGTATGATGAGAATCGATCCTGGCATACATGTGGAAGCCATCCGATTGTCTTGTTGGGACCTGGTGTGACAAAGTGGTATCAGAGCTGTGTTGCCCGTAGGACGCAAGCCTAGTTAGAAAGAGATGACTTAAGGACCCTATTATATTCTAAAAAGTAATTTATAAAATTGCTTTGTATTTCCTACCTTGTCTACTTGTTTTATTTACTCCTTTATTTATATGTTTTGTTACTGACACTCTCCTGTTTTCAAATTTTGTAGATGACCCGCACCAAGACGACCCCCCGTAAGTCGACCGGTGGACTTGTGCCCCCGCGTAGGTTGGCCAGTCGCTCTCCAGCCGTCGACCCCCGTCACCCCGTGGTGATCCGTTCTGACGGCAGGGCCGCAGGACGACTGCGACTTCGTCTCCGGGCCCTACTCCGCGAGGCTGGCTACTGTCACCACACCCTCTCGCTCTTCTACCACACCACTGGAGTGCAGCGCCCCGGCAGGAAGGAGTGGAGCTGCAAGATCTACATCTACTATGGTGATGAGTTGGTGAAGACCCACAGCAGTCCTGCCTGGAGGAGCTCCCGCTGATATGCGGAGCAGGATGCTAGCTGGGAAGCAGCCACCTTTTGGAGTCACGCCTGCCGTTTCCGTCTGGAGTACACGGTGCACGCCTTCGTACCGCAGCATCGCAGTGGCACTACAGGCTTCATCTCCAGGCACGTGGAGGGACCCCTGGCCCTCCCGCAGTCTCGTCAGACTGTTGACGACGTGGCCCAGCTTAGTGCCTGACTTCAGAGGGCGTAGCAGGAGATTCAGGATGGACGTGACGTCGCCCTGCGCCACGAGGCGGTGATCAGGAGGTATCGCCAGATCACCGACGAGGACCCTGACAACTACGCGTCTGACACCTCGACATGGACCCCAGACTCTCCAGACCGCCATGCCAGCCAGCGTGAGTCATCTTCTAAGGAGTCCCTTGACGAGGAGCCTTCCAGTGTGGTGTCTGCCGCACCACCACCGCCTGCTGCCTCACCACCACAGGACCCCGAGGACCCCAAGGACCCCGACGATGACGACGACGACGACGAGGACCCGGAGGAGTTCCCGCTTGACGACAAGTAGTCCTCGACCTATGCCACGACTCAAGGATAGGCACACCCCCATTAGTTAAATAAGAGCGACGTAGATGTACTTGTGTGACCTTGAGTTGTGTTACTTTTATGATTTTCAGCTTGGTGTGTTGTGTGAGTTGTGGAACGCTTTGGCGACTTGTCCACAACCGCACCTTTTTGATACTTCTTTAATTAGTGAACTATTAATAAAGAATTTTCATTTATACGCATGTTTGCTGTGATTTTTGCATACAGTAAGGGTATCGTATAGTAGACTTCCACTCGTTATAGTAGTATCTAAGACTCTATTCTCTTGGTACTCAGATGGCAGGCAGGGGAAGAGGTCGTTGACGTGGCCGTGGTATGCCCCTTGGTAATGATGAAGCTGGATTCCAGCTACCGCAATGGAATGGGAGAGGTGCCCGTGGATCACCTGCAATGAATCATATGCAGCAGATGATGGCCATGCAGATGTAGATGATGCAAAATTTAACACAAGTGGTGGCCAACATGCAGCAAGCCCCTCCACCTCCACCAAATCAGCCCCACCCACAGCCAGCACCAGGACCCCGATCCTGCATGAGAGACTTTCTCAACACCCATCCACCCACCTTTGCCACTGCTAGTGAGCCAATGGAGGTTGACGATTGGCTGAGAACAGTTGAGAGCAAGCTCAGAATTGTCCAATGTGAAGGATGAGAGAAGGTACTTTTAGCCTCGCACCAACTTCAGGGACCTGTAGCCGACTGGTGGACTGCTTTCACCGAAGCCCATCAGGACCCGGATAATATCACATGGGATGACTTCAAGAATTACTTTCGCAGTCATTTCGTGCCCGAAGGAGAGGTCCAGGCGAGACGTGAAGAATTTCTCATGCTGAAGCAAGGCCGTATGAGTGTGCGAGAGTACTTGAACAAATTCACACAATTGTCTCGCTATGCACCATAAGATGTGGACACGGACTCAAAGAAACAATTTCGTTTTAAGAAGGGGCTTGACAAGGAGCTGAAGTTCGCTATGGTTTCCAGTGACTACAGCAGTTTCCATAAGTTGGTGGACAAGGATTTTGAAGTGGAAAGAACCAAGAAAGAGTTGGATGATGATGACAGGAAGAGGAAGTTGGCTCAAGCACACAGTTCTGGGAATAATGTGCGCCCTCGCTATGCCCCACAGCCTGCGGCACCTATGGCTCATCCTATGAACTCTCACACGGGACAAAGGTACCCGAACTCCTCCTACAGGCCACCCACACCATACAACCAGCAGATGCGCCAACCACCACAGCCTCCATGCCAACCAATGCAACCCCCTTGCCCAGCAGCTTCAGCACCCCGCCCTAACAGCCAGCCGCAACAGAACCCTGAAGGAGGTAATAGATCCCAAGGTAACAACGCGGCTGTGCAGTGTTATAACTGTGGTGAGATGGGACATTTCGCCAATCGTTGCCCGAAGAAGCCGCTGCAGCAACCTACACGTGGAAGAGTTAACCACGTGGCACTTGAGGAGGCACACAATGCACCAGATGTGGTTGTTGGTACGTTTCATGCCGACTCTCAACTAGCTACAGTGTTGTTTGATTCTGGTGCTACGCATTCATTCATATCTAAGGAATTCATGAGGAGGCATGACATGGTAGTGCATTTAATGACTCACCAACTTATAGTTCACTCCCTGGGGGAGAAATGATAACCCGACAAGTATGCCCTAATGTAAGGCTAGACATAAGGGGGGTAGTTTTCCCAGCAAACCTGATTGTTTTGGAATCTCAAGGGCTAGATATTATCCTGGGGATGGACTGGTTGACTAAGTACCATGGGGTGATCCACTGCGCCACAAGAACAGTCTCCTTGACCAACCCTGATGGTACCAAGGTAGAGTTCTCTCCAGATCAAGCTCCAACACAGAGGATCAGGCTAAATCAAACTGAGGTCACCGAAGAGATCCATGTTGTTAGTGAATTCCCAGACGTGTTCCCTGAGGAGTTACCGGGTATGCCCCCTGACCGTGAAATTGAATTCATCATTGACCTAGTGCCTGGAACGGCCCCGATATATAAGAGGCCATATAGAATGGACGCTAATCAGTTAGCCGAGCTAAAGGATCACATCAAAGAGTTGTTGGAGAAAGGATACATCCGCCCTAGTTCATCGCCCTGGGGTGCTCCTGTCATATTCGTGCCTAAAAAGGATGGCACTCAAAGGTTGTGTGTGGATTATCGTGCTTTGAATGCAGTGACCATCAAGAATAAGTACCCATTGCCAAGGATTGAAGATTTGTTTGACCAGCTGCGAGGAGCATGTGTGTTCTCTAAGATTGATCTTTGTTCGGGTTATCACCAGTTGAAGATTCGACCATCGGACATTCCCAAGACTGCATTTCGTCTCTCGATATGGTCTTTATGAGTATACCGTTATGTCTTTCGGGTTGACTAATGCTCCAGCTTACTTCATGTACCTCATGAACAAAGTATTTATGGAGTACTTGGATAAATTTGTGGTCGTATTCATCGACGACATCCTGATATTCTCCAAGAGTGAAGAAGAGCATGAGGAACACCTGAGGTTGGCACTAAAGAAACTTAGAGAACACCAATTGTATGCTAAATTCAGTAAGTGTGAGTTTTGGTTGAAGCAGGTATCATTCTTGGGACATGTCATATCAGAAGGAGGAATATCAGTGGATCCGGGTAAAGTGGCAGATGTTCTCAAGTGGGAGACGCCGGAAAATGTGGGATACATCAGAAGCTTTTTGGGAATGGCTGGTTATTATCGACGATTTATTGAGGGATTTTCAAAGATCTCTCGGCCACTAACCAAGCTACTCGAGAAGGGAGCAACAGTCAAGTGGACACCGGAATGTGAAGCAAGCTTTGCCGAAATGAAGAAGAGGTTGACCACGGCCCCAGTGCTGGTCATGCTGGATATGCAAAAGGAGTTCTCAGTCTATTGTGATGCTTCCGGACAGGGATTCAGATGTGTGTTGATGCGAGCATGACATGTGGTGGCTTAAGCCTCGATACAACTCAAGAAGCATGAGAAGAATTATCCGACCCATGATTTGGAATTAGCAGTTGTGGTTCACGCACTGAAGATATGGAGACACTACCTGATCGGAAAAAGGACAGAGATCTACACCGACCACAAAAGCTTGAAGTACATATTCACTCAGCCAGACCTTAACCTTCACCAACGAAGGTGGTTAGAGCTCATTAATGACTTCGATGTTGGGATTAACTATCACCCTGGAAAGGCGAACGTGGTCGCAGATGCTTTGAGTAGGAAAACCCAATGCAACAGCATAATGATCCAGGCTTATCAACCGCAGCTATGTGAAGAGTTTGCAAGATTAAACCTGTGCATAGTGTCTAGTGCAGATGCAGTAGTTATGGAAGTGGACTCCACATTGGAACAAGACATTAGAGAAGGCCAAAAAGAGGATAAGAAGATCCAAAAACTTAAGAAGCTGATGAAGGCTGGCAAAGCTCCAGATTTCAGGGAAGATGAACATGGAACCCTGTGGTTAGGAAAGAGGATATGCGTGCCGAATGTTAAGGGGATCCGAGAGTTGATATTGAGAGAAGCCCACGACTCGTACTACTCTATCCATCCTGGGAGTACCAAGATGTACCAAGACCTTAAGGATAGACACTAGTGGCTCGGTATGAAGCGTGATGTGGCCGAATACATGGCTTTGTGCGACACATGTCAGTTAGTTAAGGCGGAACATTAGAGACCTGCTGGACTACTTCAACCACTCAAGATACCCGAGTGGAAATGGGAAGAGATAAGTATGGACTTTATTGTGGGATTGCCAAGGACCCAATCAGGATACGAATCCATATGGGTTGTCGTGGACCAGTTGACTAAGGTTGCTCATTTCATTCTGGTCAAGGAAAGCTACAATGGTTCGCGATTGGCAGAATTATACATGGCAAGAATTGTGTGTTTGCACGGTGTTCCAAAGAAGATAGTGTCTGATCGGGGTACCCAGTTCACCTCAAGATTCTGGCAGAAGCTGCATGAGTCAATGGACACTCGTCTGAATTTCAGCTCAGCGTATCACCCGCAAACAGATGGTCAGACAGAACGCACCAATCAAATATTGGAGGATATGTTGCGAGCATGTGCCTTGAAGAATAGTAAGAGTTGGGACAAAAACTTGCCTTATGCGGAGTTCTCTTATAACAACAGCTACCAAGCTAGTCTCAAGATGTCCCCGTTTGAGGCACTTTATGGGCGAAAGTGCAGAACACCCTTATTTTGGAATCGGACTGGGGAAGGTCAAGTGTTTGGACTGGAGATACTCAGAGAGGCCGAACGACAGGTACAAGAGATCTGGAGTAATCTGAAAACGACGCAGTCACGGTAGAAGAGTTACGCAGATGCTCGACATCGTGATCTAACCTTTGAGGTCGGAGACTTTGTGTATCTCAAGGTATCACCAATAAGAGGTCTAAGACGGTTCAAGGTGAAGGGAAAACTAGCACCCCGTTACATTGGTCCGTTCAAGATATTGGAGAGAAGAGGAGAAGTAGCTTACCGTCTCGAGCTACCTTCTCAACTGTCAGATGTGCATGATGTGTTTCACGTGTCGCAACTAAACAAATGCTTAAGAGTACCAGAGGAACAGTTACCCATGGAAGCTTTGGATTTGCAAGAGGATCTGTCCTACGCAGAACGGCCAGTCAGGATCCTAGAGTTGTCAGAACGTGTCATGAGAAACAAGACGATTCGCATGTGCAAAGTGCAGTGGAAACATCACTCTGAGGCAGAAGCAACATGGGAGAGAGAAGAAGACCTCAAGGCCGAGTTTCCCGATGTTTTCTCTTAGGACGTCCGAATCTCGGGGGCGAGATTCCTTTTAAGGGGGGTAGAGTTGTAACACCCAAAAATTTTCAAATTTTGAAAACAAGGGCAATGTACTAGGAATGCATAATGTATGTTTGCATTTGAGTGAAAATTTAATTTCAAAATGCACTAGAACTCATTTGAAATTTGAAAGGAATTCAAATTGTAAAAAAAAATGAAAAAGAAAAGAGAAAGCAAAAAGAAAAAGAAAAACCCACCCCTTGGGCCTTAACCCCGCCCCGGCCCACTTCTTCCCCCCTTCCCCCTTTTTCCCTCCCGCCGGCCCAATCCCGCAGCGGCCCAAGGCCACCCGCGCCTCCCTCTCCCTCTTCCTGTCTCTGCGCGTGGACCCCGCCGGTCAGCCCTTTCCCCTTCCTCCCGTCGTGCGCGCCCGACACCGCCCGGTGATTCCGCCACCGATTCAAAATCCGGCAAGGAAATTCCCGGCCATAATGGCCTTGTCGCTTTCCATCGCCGAGGATCGCCTTCCATACTTCACCGCCCCCCTCTCCCCCTATAAAACCCGGCCGGCACCCCCATTTTCCCCTTCCCCGAAGCTCCAAACCCTAGCCGCCGCACCAAGGTAATGGCGCCACCGTTCTCGTTGCTCTAGCCGATGCCCCTCCTCGATTTCTTGCTCACATTGTTCGCCGTGTCGCTAGGAGCTCGCCGGACACCTTCTTTCGGGGCATTGGTCGTCGCTTCATCAATTCCGATGAGTGCCGCCGGAGTCCGCCGCCTCTCACCGACGCCGACACGCCTTCGCTCCGATCCGAGCCCTGCGACCACCCTAGGTGAGTATGCGTCGTCCCCCACCTCCGTTTGGTGTAGGGAGCGCCCGAGTTAGGCGCCGATTTGGCCGTTCTGGCCAACTCCGGCGACCCCCGCCGCCGTGCGCTGCAGGGACTGGCGCGCTCGCCGCCTCTGGCCCCCACGGGGCGACGTGGCCCATCCTCGGCCGTCGATCTGAGGCCAACGACCGAGATTAGAAGGGGCGTACCCCTTCGCGCGTTTTAAATCTGGGCCGCACACGGTTGATCCAACGGCCCAAATTCAAATATGTTTAACCGTTGCCAGTTTTACGCATAGCCCCCTGCGCAAATTTGAATTAATTACACTGAGATCCTATACTTTATGAACTAGCCCCTGGACTTTAATTAAATTATGTCAGCACTGTTAAAATGATTAAACATAGCATTTTAGCCCCTGTTTTCACCATAAATTATACTTTTAGCCTCTGTAAATTATGATTAACCCCCTGGTCATGTTATAAAATATTTCTAGGCCCCTGTTCATGTCTGTTTTGCATAATAACCCCTGTATTAATTGTAAATTACATAAAATCACATGAGAACTCTCTCATTTTGCACAAATCACTTAGGGTATTATTTTATTATTATTTCCTAATATCTTTAGGATAAAATAATGCATTTAAATTGCTGATTGTGCTGAATTCATAATAAACCCATGTAGGCACTAAAATCCAAACCTCCACCCACACCACTAAATAAAGTCTTACTAAGGACATAGTGTTAGCGACGTAATTGCGTAGGTTTTCTTTTGTGCTTACTTATTTGTGGTGTGCATTTATTCTCTCGTTCTTATTGTGTGCTGCTACTTTCCGTTCCGCATGCGATAATATATTTAGAGTCGGTTCCCGAGCCGACCTACAATCTTCAGGACTACCACTTCACTGACCCACACTCTGAAGAAGGCAAGTTCCTTGACCATTTTGCACCTGTTTTATTAAGTTTTAGTTAGCTGCATGCTTAATAAATTGAATCCTATTTATTGCACCCTTCCATATAATTCCTTGTCCCCAGGTTGGTTTTGGTAGATGTTACTATTACTTTTACGCTTAGCCATGCTTAGTTTTGGGAGGGAAATTTCTCTACATACATGTTATATTATTAATTGATGTGATTTATTTATTGAGATATGGTGAATTTAATTGTAGTGGATAGGAATCTGGCGGGTTGGATTGTTTGGGATGGTGCAGTACGCACGAGACCCGGGTTTTGGGGTATGAACCTTGCCGGATTCTAAGGACCGGTTTATGGAGAAAGCCACTAAGCCTTATAGTATCGCCACAAGACTGAGTATGGGGCAGCTTGGTCCATTAATTAGGCCTCTCCCGGCGTAGTATTAGTGATTGGATAGTGCGGGGAATTGGTTTAGGGTGTACTGCCTTGGGATCCACATGGCTTAAGAGGGGTCAACTGGGGTGTTGAGTCGTGGTGTAACGGCTCACACTTTTGTACAGGGGTGAAACTTCAAAGGGCTAGTACGCGTCGGGAGAATCCTTTGTAAAGACCTCGTAGTGATCTCCTGGCCTCACACCAAAGGAAGTGTGCAATGTGGTTCGCGACCACGGGCATCAAGGAGGTTTCCTTAGTCCACCTGGCAACAGGGGATGAAATCACGACTTGTGGGTAAAGGGTACATTCTCTGCAGAGATTTAGAAACTGTCATGACAGCCGTGCTCACGGACAAGAGCGGCTTGGTGTCCAATTCATAATTAGTCAATGATTGGGAATGGTGGTTTGGTTGGTTGGGACTCGGATTACAAATGGGTTATGGTTGGGTTCATACACTTAGAAGTAGGTGCTAATGAAAGCTAAGGATAGTATGTAATGCTATAGTGCTTAACCCAAATGTGGCCTTCCTTTCTAAACACCCTCATGTCATCTCTTTCCCACTTGCTAAGTACCATTGGTACTCAAACTTGCTTGTTGCTTCTCTTTCCTCAGTCTACAATGGAGAAGAGGTGGAGAATGAAGACTTCTTCGCTAATCCAGAGGAGACGTTCTAGGCGGGCGCAACCCCCGGGCAGCGCCTGTGCATGGAGCCACACTAGTTTACTGTTACCGCTGTTTTGCTCTGTAATCTTATTTTAGACCTACGGGTCATTATTGTAAGACAACTATGTTCTCGAACATGGCTTGTAATAAATGGTATTACACTTTCATCTACACATGTATGATGATAATCGATCCTAGCATACATGTGGAAGCCATCCGGTTGTCTTGTTGGGACCGGGTGTGACATATGTGGCTTCCAGTATGGGCGTACGTGTCATGTATTTCGGGTATCTTTGATTTGAATCATCGTCCCTCACAATTATGAGTGCCACCTTTCACTGAGTTGTGACATAGTTAACACTTGGTGTTGAGATGAGAATTAATTACTGCTATTATGAACATTATATTATCATTGTATTGCTATGTTGTATGTATTAGTATAGTGCTCACTAAATTTATTTCCACCTTGGGCATGCAGCATCATGATGAAGCATTTCTTGTTTGATTGTGGAGTTACGATGTTGCCCCACACAAGGTTTAAGCTGTTGCTAATAATTCTGTAATTAAGGACCCACATTTAGACGAGTCCATTATGCAAATCTGCCATCATATATTTATGTTGTTACCCTCATGTGGAGTTTCATGTTTAGGTGACATGGTTAAGTCTTGGTGAGCCTTTATTCTCATTGTTGCTATATTAGTTGTTTTGCAGGTACTAACCTCTATACTTATTATTATGGTTGTCCAATGAGACTCGGAACTCTCCGAGAGGTATACTCGTGGGGAACCATACCGCTGCCATTCGATCTTCGTGGCTAGTGAGCAGCATCCGTGGGCTGGACGGCTTCTCTTCTGCATGTTAGACTTGAGTACGAGAGTTGTAAGCTTATCTTATTCTGTAGTTTATTTTATGAAAAATATTTGTAAACTGAACAACTTCATAAATTTTAGCAAGTGATTTATGTAATACGTGTTCCTTTACATGTGTGTTGTTGGGTGCCGCATCGCACGACACCACCCAATGCGATTCCCGGAAAGTGGGGACCCCGGTCCTCACAGGTAAGAGGTATGGTACGCCATCACAAGCGGATCAATTGCGGTAAGCTTCCCCGTACGAGAGGTAGTACGATGATTGTCCCTTGTGGCTTGACACGGGAGTTAATATGAGTCTCTGAACGTTCTCATGATCATGGGAACATATGGAAGCGCTGCTCCTTGACGTGCTTCAGGCAAAAGTGAGGATACACCATCATGTGGTCAAAAACACGATAGTATGCAACTCTTGGACAATTCCTGTTCAATGAGCCATACGCAGCGCTCGCCTTCGGCGTGCCTCTGTGAGGTAGGGGCAGTAGGTGGTATCCATTGGGTTGATAAAATTCACACAGTGATGACTCGTTCATGCTTTACTCGGGTCCCCCGTGGTGTGGTGTTGAAACGCGACTACGTTTATCGATACGTGTTCTCCTCGAGGAAGGCCTGTATGGAATGATACAAAGCGTTAGATTGGAACAGATATATTATTGTGACTGCTTGAAATGATCGCCCGTGCGGGCTGTGCCGTACGACACCATAATGAGTGTTCTGTAATTGTGTGTCTTATGTAGGTACACTAACTACGTGAATGTATTGTGAGTGTTCGATTTTTAGTGCCACCTATAAGACGTATATGCCGGATGTAATCCTGTTAGGATTTTCTATTTAGTAAGGAACATAGTACCGACATGAATTACGTGATGCATCGACATTGATATCGACCGGAATAATCATAGTAGTATACAAATCAGTGGTTTAAATTGATTCCCTCAAATTTGAATTCAAATCAACTTAAGCGAGGAAATATGGAGTGACTTGTTTTTTGCAGCTGCGCTGCTGAAACTTTCTCGGGGCATAACTCCATGAGTTTTCTGATAACAAAGGTGTGTGATGCAGTTTTGTAAATATGAAGAAGTCTTCTAAAACTTTTCTATTGCACTCCAGAAATGAGTTCCCACATTAAAAATGGTGAAAAGTTCACTAATGCCTAAAGTGTCGTATGCAATTCCTCCTGTATAATTCTGGCAGAAATTTCAATCAAATCTGGAAGTACATATCTCTTAGTAGATTTGGCCATTTTAGTTGTAGTATAAATATATGGAAAGATGAAGCAGTCCTCTACAGATGTTCTATTGACCTCTAGACCAGAAAACCAATGTAAGAAGATGAAAATGCACCATTACTAAAACTGCTACAATTCTGAAGCTTTATGAACCAGTCTCTGTAATTTTACCATATCTCTTCATAGAAACATCCTCTAGGATATTTTGATACGTTTATGGAATGGGCAGAAGATGTGCTACAACTTTGTAATTCAATGTTGTCTCGGATTCGGCCCAGTAAGATTTCAAATTGCGAGTTCAAAATGGTACATATGTGAAGGTACTTCCAAAATCAGCCAGAAATATATATATATATATATATATATATATATATATATATATATATATATATATATATATATACATTTGAAAATCTTAAGAAGTCCTATATCAAGTCTCTATTCAACACTAAGGCTAAAACTCGCAGTAACAGGGCATAACTCCAGTTATCGTCAAACATATCGTTGTTGTCCAGAATCTGGACATTGTGTGCAAATTTTGGAAATCGTCGAGCAGCCACATATATGAAAGCTAGTAAGGTTGAATGGATCCATTTCTGGGAAGCTAATGTGATGTTATGCAATGTTGAAATGTAAAGTTTATACATATTGTGAATATTTGTGACTGTTTAAACTGTGGCCAAAATCTCTACTTTTATGGGAGGTTCTGTCAAAATGGCCTCAAAAAACTGTCAGCTACAAGCAACCATAACTCTCACACCCTTGAGGCGACTGAGTCATATGGGTAACCATTGGAAAGTACTGAGAGTCAGATACAGATTTGTTAATTGGATCATGTCGTGAAAATGTCATTTGCATAGTCAAAATCTAGTTTGAGTTAATGAAGGTCTGGCTGGAGCAGTTGCAAGCAGCAGTAGGGAAAAGGTGAGAATGATGTTGCAACTTGGTTTGATCTGCTATGCACTTTATATTGATACATTTCTAATGTTGGAATTGAACACTTGACTTAATTCAGGTCTATATCCAAAGATGGATCTTCCCTTCCTACAGATGGAGAATAAATGGAATTGCTCGACAGCGATGAACCATCCAGTTTTCGCATACTTGTTGTCATCGCTGCTCCAAGAAAGTGGTTATACCAAGTAGGCGGTGTATAGGATCAAGGAAAGAGAAGAAAGCGAGATGAACCTTGTGATCAAACAGAGAGCTTTGAGCTGAACCGGATTCAAGCGGTCAACAACTAGCATGACCTTCAGACTTTCACCTCACTAGGATGATAAGATACTGGCTGCAGATATACATTGGTCTATGGAGCACAAGTGGGTCCCGAGCCAGAAGTAAAGGGGGAGATTTCGACTCGAAGCATCTTGGAAGTTTGAGTAAGTGAGACACCTCCAATGTTGCCTTATCGCTAAGGTTGTTGGAGCTATCATTGACTTCAGAAGAAAGTAACTTTTGAACGCAGTGTTGACCAAAGCTTTGGTATGTAATCAACAAAAGTTGATGGAAGATGCTAGGCTGGCACTTAAGGGGGAAGGAGTGCACCCTAGTACCCACATGTTACATCCACCAAAGTATCATGCCTAGTTTACATCAACACCACACCAACAAGTGGAAAATTGATCTGCAAGTGAGCAATAACGATACGATACTGACTCACTGGCCACAGAGAATCGGGAATGTAGGATGAAAAGCACGTGAAAAGATACCAGAGGGGGTGAATCGTAAATTAAAAACATTTTATACGGAGGCAACAAAAAAACCCCGACAGAAAACCAATCTGATAAGAAAGTCGTGTGTGTGGTTGTTTTCAGTGTGATCAACCATGACAAAACCAGTATAGATTTAGAGAATCAAGTTACGAAACTAATGCAAAAAGAATCACATGAAAACAATAAGTAGAACTCGAGTTATGATCAAAAGATCAATCTAAGGTGAATCTGTTCTACCTGATGTGAAAACAGATTTGCTACGCTTCAAAGAAACTCGTGTAGATCAAAAATCACAAATACAATGACTATGAACTTTTCATAGATGATAGATAATCAAGTTGTGAAGAAAATTCAAAAAAATAACATCAATTGGATCAGTAGAACGCGAGTTATGATGAAAATACCGAAAAGCAACATCAGTCTGTCCAGACACTCGCCGAGAAAAACTTGTCTGAAACAAATCGGATGAACAAGGCACCAAAGCTCCTCTAAAACTACGATTTTTATTCAATGGAACACAAGAGGAACAGCCAAAAGTCATGCTCCACGAGCTCTGGCCTTTCTTGCTTATATAACCAGCTATAAGGCCAACCCAATCCTAACTAGAACTTTTACTCCTACTCAGTTTCCACCAAAGCATTCTATAACTGCTCAAGACTCTTCCATACGCAGATAAAATCAATCATAAGACTTCCAAATACCTTTGAACATCTTAAAAATTCCTAAAATAACTCTACTTAATGCCTAACACGAAATCCTATCATAACCAACTCAAATCATTCCATATTTGAGCCATAACCACCTCAGTTGCAGCCTGACAGCAAAATCCATCCGGTTAGACCTTTCCAACCATATCTTCACTTCCATATATTTTCACCACGCCTTGGAACAATTTATCCACGTCCATGCACTCCTTGCACATGTGCAAACATCTTCTAACGATATTCACGATACCTTCATATGCATTGTTCTTGACCAAAACATGCTGCATGGCCTTTCAATCAACTCAACCACAATTCCTTCAAACTTGGTTGTTGAATCTCATCTTCTCCATAAGACTAGTTCAATGGATCCCATCACCAGCCATGTCCTGACCTCAAGCAACACCCGCACATGAATGAACAACCAATCTATGCGAGTCCAAGTCCTCGACTTGACTCTTGTTAGTCTAAAAACCACAACACCTTATTACGTGAGCACCCCACATAAGCATGTTGCAAACCATAGAAAAATAATACCAGCCATAATTAGCAATAATACATAAAAAACTTAGTAAGAGAATACTAAGCAAACATTACATAAGCCAAAAAAACAAGTTTGAAACATTACAAATTAAAAATAGAGCAGCCGCACAGTTATTGTAGCAAATAAAATTATCGAATAGACCAAAAGCAGCGCTACAATGTAAAGGCAAAAGATCAGACATTCCAATATGAAACTCACGTGCAAATCACGTGACCAAAAGTTTGGACAGTCCTAATCAAGTAAAGAGTAAATGTTACTCCTAAAAATCACATTTGTAAAGATAAACCGTGTCGACTCACGTGCAGCTCATGTGAGAAAAAGTTCAAAATCCGAATCGAGAAACCCGTGCGAGTCATGTGATGAAAAGTACGGACAATCCCAGACCATCAAGGATAACATTACTCCTCAAAAACACATCAAAAAGTTCAGACAGTCTAAAACTGTCGAAGGTAACCTTACTCCCAGAATGCACTGACAAGTTCGAACACTATGTATCGGGGTGTATCTGTGTAAGCTTCAAAACTTTGAATGTAAACTTTCACTTTTATTCTAATTGCAAATGTATTCAGCAAACATAGGTCTCACGAGGAATGAAGAACTGTTACCCGGGACAACTCTAGTAGCTTTGAATCCCAATGCTTAGTGATACTCAACCATTGAGTTAAGAAAAATAATTCATTTTTCATGCTGAATAGCTCCAATGCTTCAGCTCCTGCAACAAGGAACCATGGACAATGCATATGCATTTTAACACGGTGGAGCTTGACTGAAAAAGGAGGTCAAATAAGAGGATTGCTTTTTACTGTATGGTCTTTGTGGATGTTTGCACGAAGATCTTGGAGAGACCAGTTAGGAGTGTGAGCTATCCTAATAAGAAAGACTACATATCCATCAACTATTCTCCGACTGATTGTTTGGCCAACTTTAAGTGTGGTATGACCTTGAGGTCCTTTCATAATGGCACATGTCATTAACTATGACCATTGATCAAACACAGTTCCTTGTCAACCATATGTTGCAACCTACTGAAGTGAATGTTAAATACTTGTTTTTCGAAGGTTAATTTTCTTGCTACTCCGGAAGGCAAAACCACCTCACCTACTAGAAGGTAGACATAGTAAGTTAAGAATGCTGCAATATAAGAAACCTAACTCTTCGCTAAGAAACCACAACGCTATATATAAGTTGTGATTAGCAGGTTTCAGGGAACTTCACATCTATAATAGGTTCAATCACTCCATTCCATCGTGTACACTTTGATACTTTGAGGTGAATCTCACCATTCCTTACTAACGCTTTTCCCTTGAAATCATCGAACTTGGTCAAGACATGAAAGGAGCATCCTTTGTTCAGCACCTTTCATGACCAAGTTATTGTTATCTGTTGAAACTTGAGATATTTCTGATCGTGTTTGAATGATTTACCTGTTCTTGCTCAAACAAAAATATTTCACCATACCTCATGCATCAGTACCTCAAAGGCACCACTTTGCATATACATAACATTATCCAACTTCAGATGCATCATGAAGCATGATTCATTTGAGCTTGAGCACGAGTAAGTGTATCCATTCAAAAACTTAAGTAGTATCTACTATTATTGGGCTATGAACAACTTTATCGTTCATAATGCCATTTGCTTAATTCATTATCTTGATTACTACAGGGCCTATTATTTAACACTCTTGTAATAAAATCACCATGAGTCGTTATCCTTGACTTGTTGAGACTCAATCACCTTGGTTGTTGGAGATGAACTGTTTCTAGTTTCCTAGGAGTTTCCTTATGACTTCTCAACCTCGTGAGAACCTTGCATTCTCTCTACTCGCGAGACTATCGCTTGATTTCCAAGCTGATGACCTCCTTGACTTATAATGCATGGTGACATCGTTTTGTCCAACAACCTTGTAGTCACCATTTATTGAATGTCTTTATATGTTGAGGACATAAAAGAAACCGAACATTTAATTCTCTTATGTCAGAACAAAGTGTTTCATCCTTTGATTCATTTATTTAGATCACAATTCCTTGCGATTTGATCATTCCTTGTTTGGATCTCAATACACCTTGATTCTTATTTCAGAAAGACAAAGTTAAATCTTTAAGGACACAACCAAAGCAAAGTAAGCCACAAGATTAGCTACGTCTTATATTGTAAGACATCATTGTGATCAAGATCAGAAAGCAAATATTAGATATTGGAAACAAGATTTGGATAGTCACATCTTCAAAGGAGAAAACTAATTACTGATGCCAAAGAATGTAGAGTTGAATGCATCTTCCTTATGGAAACATGGTACATCAATTTGACTAAAGAAGAACACTTCTGAACACCGTCAGCGATGTACAGAGAAAAGACATAGACTCTACGGTTCAACCTTGCTACATCAAGTAGCTGAAATCAGATCACTCGGAAGGAGACTCATATCAGAAGGAAATCTGATTTATCTTTACATGGATCACAAGACCCTTAAGTAAATCTTTAATCGTAAGGAGTTGGATTTGAGACAGTAAAGATGGTTTGAGTTTATCTAGGGCTTGGAACTCCAAACTCAATATCGTCCGAGCATTTTCATAACGTGACCCTCATATCGATGGAAAAGGAAGAACAAAGTATACGCTTGGTTCCCTATTGATCATTTTTTTAGTTTACTCTCATACCTATGACTTGAGGAAGGATTGTAGAAGTTCACAAGAAAGACAAGCCAATGTCTATTGCTGGAATAGAAGTTAAGGAAAAGGAAAGTGTTATACTTCTCAAAAGTGGAATAAGGAACTAGACGTTGTGCTTTTACAAAGTGTTATGAGGTAACCACACCTTTGACTGAATCACATAGGAAGATGATGAGTTGCATTGGAAAATGAAGGATATCTTCTAACCAGTAATCGGACAGGTCATCATCATACTTACGATAACATTCTCTACCACTGTATTGCTTCATTTATAATTTTGAGGCGAGATTCTTTTAAGGGGGGAAGGATTGTAAAATCCCACTACGACGTATTCAAGTCAAGAGCGGACATTTGGAATTCAGAAAAATTCACTTTCTCGACTAGAGTGTAAATCAACGTATGGAACTTCAATCCCAATGTAATATTCAATTTACAAATATAATGTAGGCTAAAATCAAATTTGCAGCCACTAAAGTATTATTAATAATTAATCAAATGTACTTGCAAAAAGCTTATCGAAGTGTTAATGCGACACTTCCCCCGGATCTGCTAAGGAGCAGCCCGCGGAGGTTCTTGTTCGGCGGGGCTTAGGCCTCAATCAAGTGTACACGCGTATGAGAGTATATGAGACGATGGCTTTTATGTGGTTCGGGCCGCAAGGAGCATAACACCCTACTCCAGGGTGAATTGTATTACTAGTGGGTGTGTATGCATGTGTGTATTGGGGATTTGATGTTGGGTCCTTTGTAACGGTGGCGGTCCGGTCCTTTTATAGCTAAGGCACCTTACAAGTGGGCTCCAGGGCCCGACAGGTGGTCCTAGAGCGATCTTATCCTAATGATCTATGCTTCTCGCATAATCTTCCTCTGACTATGGCAGTGAAGACTCGCCGTCATGCCGCCTCTCTCTCAGTAGCCCACACACCGTTGCTAATGATGGTAGAAGGTGTCCCATCAGCCCATTTTGTTGCCGCAAGCTACCCACTTGGTTGAGTGGGATAGGCCTGCAGCGCCCTCACTGTGATGCAATTGGCCATAGCTGTCTCTGACCGTTGGCGTGCTCTGTGTTGTGCATTGGAGATGGGTGCGCATCTTCAATGTATGACTTGGGCAGGGCGCACGATCCATTAACTCCCGCATCTTACCGTCCAGGGCAAGTTGCGGGACATGTGGCAGCGTCTAGGCTGACCTCTGCTTGGGAGGCCAGCCCCGGTCCTTTGTGACGCGTGGCAGCTTTGGGGCTCTCGGGTGGACGTGGCAGCTCCGGGCCCTTCTCCTCAGGGTGTGCTAGACCTGACGCTCCATGCCACGTGGCTGCACCGGAGTTCTCCCCCAAGGTTGGGTGAGGTCCCGTCCCTACACGTGGCGTCTCGAGAGCCCGCCTCACCAGAGGGGCCGAGTCCCATCTTCAAGGCTCACGTGGCAGTGCTGGAGCTCGATCTTGAGGGAGGCAGAGGTCTTGGCACCCTGGGGACACGTGGCACCACCAGACGTGCCTTGGTGTCTTCATTCTGTGTGTGAGGTACCCCGTCTGCAGGGTACTGAAAGTGGCTGCTGCGTCCACCTTGGGTCAGGTGAAGAGCCCAAGGTGGAGCCCTTTCCATGTTTTTTTGCACTGCGCTTTGAATTCTGTCTTGGATAGACGAAGAGGTGGGTGCTTCTGCCAACGTCACCACACGTCCTCATCTTGTTGCGGGACTACGGCGATGGGATATTTGCTTGCTGCAATATCTCTGTCTTCTCCGACGCTTTTAACCGCAACGGTTCCTGATGCAGCTACAACACTTTCATTCGCTTCGCCTTTATGGGAGCCGCTTCAGCTGTTTTCTCAAGCGACTGACCGCCTGGGCCAGTGCTTCAATGCGGGGGCGTAGGGCCCATTGTCATGGGTGCCGTGCATTGAGTGGTGTGGGCTGAACCATTGCGATACACATGAAGTGCTCATGCGTCGTGGGGCTGATGAAGAAGGAAACCTTTGTTAGAGGGATCAGTTCCTTCCTTACTTGCACCCACTACTTGAGCTTTTGACTTCTTCGTCGAACAATTAAGCCTTCATCCCTCAGCCAAAGCTCTCACTTTCGCCTAGTCCGATGGCCTCTCCATTGCCACCTTCTCACTTCCGGTCGGCCCAAGATATGGTCCCGATGAGGCGACTTCTCGGCTGGGCGGCTTCAGAGTGTGAATGTATGATCCACTGCGGGTCTCCTGATCTTCAAGATCTTCGCGAAGATGAGTCTGTTCTCTTCATCGCCTACACCACTACTGGGCTTGCACTACCATTGTCAAGGTTCTTCCTTGCAGTGCTGGGGGAATATGGGCTGCAGCTTCACCACTTGTCGCCGAACACCATCGACTTGGACGTTGTGTTCGTCCACCTATGTGAAGCGTTTGTGGGCTGCCCGCCCACAGTGGAGCTGTTCTGGTACTTCTTCATGATGAAGACAACTATAAGGAGTGCGACGACCCAAGTGGAGGCCTACTACCTCCATCATCAGGACAAGATCTCCCGAGACTATATTGCCTCGTTCAAAGGGGGCAAATGGAGCGACTGGAGGGAAGACTAGGCAATCGTGCGGACCGAGACTCATGCTTCATTGAAGATGCCATCCGAAGGTCCAGCCTCTGAGCCTACCACCTGGGAAGCATTCTAGGGGCTGGCAAAGGAGTGCAAGCCCGCGTTGAGGAGGATCCGGTTCTTGGCTGACAAGGACCTGACCTCCCTGATGGTGTTGGCAGATATCTTGCTCCACCGTGTGGCCCCCCTTCAGCAGTGTCTGCACAGGGCCTGGGTCTACATTGGCAAGTGCGACCAATGCCAGGTGGATCTGAATAGCCCAACTACCAAGATGCTGGAGGAGTTGTTGAAGGCAGTGACCTCTGACATTGTTGATGATGAGCATGTCTCTATCCCGGACGACTGCCAGCCGCTCCACATGACCACCGGTTTGAGGGCCAAACTGTGGAGCTTGATGCCGAAGGTCAGGAAGTTCGGCCTACACCGTTTGCACCCCGAAGATATGGCTGGGGCCTCGGCGGTCCTAGATTAGTGTCATGCTACGATGCAACCAAGGTTGGGGTCTGCGTCGTGTCCTTTATCAAGAGCAAAGGCAGGGCCCTCAAGAGCTTCCGACAGGGAGGGGGTCAGCAAGTTGACACCAGCTCCGGAGCTGAGAAAGCATTCCCATTCGTTGGCCCGGGCTCTACCACCTCTGTGCCGAAGAGGCGAAAGCTAACTCGAGTGGATGGTACTCCCGTCTCCCATCGTGAGGGAGCCGGAGGGGCTGAAGCTTTTGTCATTGACTTGTTCTCCGATTCTAGCGGTAGCTCTGGTTCCGGACAAGGCGCAAAAGGGTCTGTGCAGGTGGTCATGCTGACACTGGTCGACCAAGAGCCGGTGCGGTGCCGCTGGCCTTGTCGTCGAGTCCTGGCAGCCTCAACCAACCGCGTGGGGCAGGAGGCCGGGATCACTCGAGCAGTCCAACCCACCGGTAATCCACAACTTCTTCCTATGCTATTTCACTTCTTTTCTTGTTTTTTGCTCTAACAAAGTTTTATCTTTGGCTTTAGGGCGTCTTCAGCCGACTTTGTGCCCTTGGTGCTTCCAGGGGTGGTCTTGGTAGCCCCTACTTCTCCCAGAGCTGGAACGGGGTCTGCTGCACCGCATCCTGCGCCTGAAGGTGCACTGGCCTCCAGTGAAATCGATGCTTCTGCGCCCCCATCCGTCGAGGCAGATAGGGCAGAGGTGGTGCCAGGCGAGGTGGTGCCGGGCGAGGAGGTGCCAGGTGAGGAGGCGGCTACCATGCTCGTGGCGACTTCTATTGGCAGAGCTGGCCCGCCCGTTGTTGACGCGGTGCCAGCGCCTGATGTCATTGGCACGCAAGATGGTGACTCACCAATGGTGGCCAGCGATGCTATTGCAACGGAGGAGGGGACTTCAGCGCCGGGTAGGGATGCGGTGGTTCCTGGAGCTTCAGCCGGGGAGCCATCTGGTCCCCAGGTGCTGGCGTCTACCGTGGAGTCAGCAGAAGGAACGGAGAGGCAGCCGTCCATTGTGACGATCATGCCGATCCCTCTTGCTGATGCTGTTGCCCAGTCCATCTTGTGCCAGACGCGGGCTGCTTTCGCCCGAGAGTGGGATCATCTTGCGGAGGAGCAGCGCTTGGTGAAGCTGGTCAATGCCAAGAACAAGGAGCTCGAGGTGAAGGCCTTAAAGGCCCATGCCGTCGCCGATGCAGCTGTGCGAGGACCAGCGGGTCACTACAAGGATTCCGACCTGTTCCAACGATTGTACTGCAACAAATACTAAATCGTTGCAGTAAGCTTGGCTTTTTGCCACGATTCACTAGTTCGTGGCACTTGGATCTATCTCTACAGAACACAATCCTTGCATTAGGATCTGTTGCCATGAATCACTAGTTCGTGGCGTCAGGATGCTAATGCAACGGACCACAATCGTTGCATTAGGATCTATTGCCACGAATCACCAGTTCTTGGCGTCAGGATGCTAATGCCACGGAACACAGTTGTTGCATTAGAATCTGTTGCCACGAATTACTGGTTCGTGGTGTTACAGGATCTATCGCCATAGACCACAATTGTTGCATTAGGATCTGTTGCCACGAATTACTGGTTATGGCGTTACAGGATCTATCGCCACAGACCACAATCGTTGCATTAGGATCTGTTGCCACGAATTACTGGTTCGTGGTGTTACAACTTTATTGCTACAGAACACAATCGTTGCATTAGGATCTGTTGCCACAAATTACTGGTTCGTGGCGTTACAACTTTATTGCCACAGAACACAATCGTTGCATTAGGATCTGTTGCCACGAATCAGCAAACAGTTGCATTTGGACCGTAACACAACGAAACGGAATCGTTGCATTAGGATGTGTTGCCACGATACTCTGGTTCGTGGCGTTAGTATCAATGGCCACGGACCCCAATCGTAGCAATTAGGATGTGTGGCCACGATTCACTTTTTCGTGGCGTCAGGATACTAATGCAATGAAATACAATCGTTGCATTAGGATGTCTTGCTACAATTCACTGGTTCGTGGCGTCAGGATGCTAATGCAACAGACCACAATTGTTGCATTAGGATCTGTTGCCACGAATTACTGGTTCATGGCATTACATGATCTATCGCCACGGAACACAATCGTTGCATTAGGATGTGTTGCCACAATACTCTGGTTCGTGGCGTTAGTATCAATGGCCACGAACCCCAATCGTAG
Source organism: Tuctoria greenei (assembly GCA_036927565.1). Classification (NCBI taxonomy): domain Eukaryota; kingdom Viridiplantae; phylum Streptophyta; class Magnoliopsida; order Poales; family Poaceae; genus Tuctoria; species Tuctoria greenei. The sequence continues at coordinate 131,335,613 of JAYESD010000001.1, read as the reverse complement.
CAATTAGGATGTGTGGCCACGATTCACTTTTTTCGTGGCGTCAGGATACTAATGCGACGAAACACAATCATTGCATTAGGATGTCTTGCCACAGTTAACTGGTTCTTGGCGTTAGGATCTATCGCCACGGGACCACAATCATTGCATTAGGATGGAGCTACATGAATTTGCATCGGAGGACACGGCTTGTATACTCCCATTCAGTGCTTCCATGTGTGCTCCTACTTAAGTGTCATGATTTTATTGGCCCTTTCATTTACCTAACATAATGTCTGATTTAACTTCAACCAATTAGATGATGACACATAAGCGCGGAGTACGCATGGAAGCACAAACGGGAGCACCAAAGTTGCATCCCAGATGGTTGCCACGTATGTTCACGCTCCAAATCTTACAGCCAAGGGCGCACTGCACGGTTCTCGCGACTGTACCACCCTGCCCTGATGATTGCCGCGTACGCGAGCGCACCAAATATTGCAGGGCGCATGGGCACACACGAACCCCACGTCCGAACTTTGCTCAGCGGTCCGAATAACTCGGCGCTCGGCATGCACGATCGATCATCATGCGCACGAATAATATTATGAAATTATCAACTTTAATGATTAAATAATCTCAATCAAGTTTCATCCAACCTACCAACAAAAAATTGGATCGTCCAGTCCATCCAACCAAACGTTAATTTGGATGATCCAAGACATAAAGAAAAGGATGATCTATCTCCAATCAAACTTCGAAGTCAAACCAAACGCAATTGATGACTGAGCACTTTGTCACATGTCACTAGAGTGTACGCACAAATGACAAATACACGGCCTCAACACTGGTTTTAGGGTGCATCGTGGACTAACCACATGACCCGACCAAACACTCATGTAATAACCATACACCTGCAAGAGCAACCATCTGGCCGCATCCACCAACGCATCCCGACCCTGTGAAAGGATGACGAGCAGCGGCAGGTGAACACATTGCAGCGGCGGTGCAATGGGAAATGTTGGCAGCGGACGGTGATGTACCTGGATGTTGGCGTAGTCGACCTCGCACATCTTTCGTGAGTCGTTCACCTTCCGCGGCAAGCTGAACCACACTGGCAGGAACTCCTCGGTTTCGCAGTCGAAGCATGACTTGGAGAAATGGGCCACCAACGCATCCCAACCCTGCGAAAGGATGATGAGCAGTGGCAGGTGAACACCATGCAGCGGCGGCGCAATGGAAAATGGTGGCAGTGGACGACGACGTACCCGGATGTTGGCGTAGTCGACCTCGCACATCTTCTGTGAGTCGTTCACCTTCGAACGGAAGCCATGCAGGTGCCTCGTCCACAGCCAGAACACCGCATCTGGCGATGTGACATTGACAAAGCAGTAGCGCTTGTTGGCCTCGGATCTTGGCAAATGCAACAAACGAGGTTAAGTATCAATCAGTAAAAGACCGGAGCTTGATTAGTATAATCATATATTTCAAAGCATATGCGTGGTACTTGAAGTCAAATGGAACGTGAATAAAATCGTAAAACCGACTTGACGCGGCCAACTGCAATTTTTGCGTTCTCCTCGGTGCAGTGCTGATCAATGATGTTCATTACTTTTTGCCTCCTGACAACTCAGTGCTGGACTAACGACGCTGATGAACCGAAACATACTCAATGATGTAAAACATCAGGTATTAACGCATCAACAATGGCTAGCAGCAAGCAGATTTAAAAGTATGTTGCGGATCATCAGTGTCCTCAGTCCAGAAGCAGGGTAGAAGCGGCGCCATGGATGCCGCGAACTTGAGAACGGATGAGGAGAAGGCTCATCGCCAACAGATCGAGGGGACAGAAGCTACACGACTGCTATGGGCGATGAGCCTTCCCCTCCATCCGTTCTCGAGTCAGGGCCGGGCCGGCGATGGGGGCGCAGGGGCGGCGGGCCGGCGGCGGAGCCGGGGGCACGGCGGCGGGGGCGCGGTAGGCGATGTTGTGCGGCAGGGCCGGAGAAAATTTATTTCCGCCCACCTAGGCCCAGAGCCGGGCCTGCCTTTAAGACCATCCGCAGTGGTTCACGGTAAAGCGGTGATGGGACGCGGAGCGGTTCCAATTGAATTCAAAGATGCACATGCGGGATGCATAACCTCTGCAGTACTGCAGGTGCAGTAACAGTCACTGACATGTGGGCCCCACGGCTAGCCGGACCCACATGTCAGTGACTGTTACTGCACCTGCAGTACCGCAGGTGATTTCAACGCATGCGCTGCGCGCGTCTAAGGCGCCTCTGTGACTGGCGCGCACGTAAGCTCGGTGCACCCGGTCGCATCAGCCGCCTGTACAAATGGCTACAGCTTGAATGAAGGACGAAACCTTATGCGGCAAACAGCAATGTATAATACTTCCTCCGCCCCAACTCAACTCTATTTCAGTTTTGGTCGAGCTAATTACCTTTGACAAATGATTTATATGGAATTTATTAACTTCAATAACATGTAGTACTAGATTGTATATTATGGAAATATTTTCATGGTGAATCTAAAAGTACAATTCTTGTATTGTTAAAACAGATCAAAATTGCATAAATCTGAAAGATAGATTTGACGAAACCTAAGACTTCCCTTTGAAAAAGTTTTATACTTTACATTAGTTTTACATATGTAATATGCACATAGGATATATCACTAAATAGTTTTGCAAAAAAAAAACATGCAGGAAAAATATGTATATCCCATATATATGCTACTACTATGTAAATTAGGGGTGGGCAAATAAACCGAGACTGAAAAACCGAAACCAATAAAACCGAGACCAGAACTGAAAAGACCGAAATATCGGGTATCGGGTACTTTTCGGGTAGCAAATATAAATAACTGAAAAATAAATGTCGGGTTCGGACGGATGAATTGATTGTGGATCTACATGTCACGTACTTAATTATACTAAAAATCATCATCTTCGTTGTCGTCCCCCCACAATGGAGCTACATGACCATCATTGGTATATGTATCGTCATCGTCGTTGTCGTCTTCATTTTCTGATGCAACTCCATCTACCTCAAACCAATCACATGACGTTGTCATTATAAAAGTGGAAGCATCGCCGCTGGCTCCCTCAATGTCATTCCTAGCCCATGCGGTCGTATCCTCATTATTGATATCATCAGTAAGCAGATCATCATGAAATGTCTCAGCCTCCATCGTCACAGTCACATTATTTTCACTGTCTCCAGGGGGCATGGCAAAAAGGTTCCGTGGCTTCGTTTTAACAACTGTAGCCCATTTAGGATGCTTCACACTTGGAACATAAAAAACTTGTTCTACTTGGGTGGCTAGAATGTAAGGCTCATACTGGAATCTAGACAGAGTAGTGTCAACATCTATCATTCCGTATTGATCCTTTTTGTAGCCTGTGCTTTGGTTCTGACTGCTTCCAAAAGGCCGATCAAACCATTCACACTGAAATAACAGAACCTCTTGATTTTTTCAAAATCAACAACAATAATTTTCTTGATTACTCCAAACCAATCATGATCAGTGCCCCGAACAACAATACCACTGTTTTGGGCCCGTAAATCTTTTTCCACATCTGCAGTTCGAAAGAAGAAGCCATTGATGAATAACTGACTAAAAAACATGCTCGACGATCAGGTCCTCTAGATAATGCATACAGATAATCGGTTGCTTTGCCTTCTTTGTGTAATGTCGTAATCTGTACACATTAGTATAACAGGGGTTATCGACGACAAACCAATTTCAGAACACATATTTGTTCAATATTTCATCAAAGTGCAAACTTGCAAGTACTTACTCATTTCTAAAACCAATCAACAAACTCATCTCTATGGCATTTATCAACATACGAGAATGAATCATTTTCAGTTCTTCAATATGCTCACTGAAAAGGGTACAAAATTAAATTAGCCATCTACAATAAGCCATATATATAGTATACAACATCTGAGTTATACGTTATTACTTGATCCATGGAGCGACCTCTTCAACGTTAGTAATAAGATAATGCCTGATGTTATGTAGTTCCACCATAGTAAGTTGGTCCCATTTATACACTTTTTTAGAATTATCAACTTCTGTAAATATGTTAGAATTATCAACAGAAGGTTCATTTGTAGCTGCAGCTTCATGACGTTCTGGCCTATTACGCTTGGTGCTGATGTTATCCAAAAACTAACTACTAAAAGTCATACACTCTTGGGCAATATATCCCTTAGCTATAGAACCCTCCGGGTGAGCTTTGTTACGTACATACCTCTTCAATGTACCAAGGTACCTCTCAACTGGATACATCCGTCTGTAAGAACAGGTCCACCCAACCGTGCTTCTTTGGCAAGATGGGTTGGAAGATGTACCATGATATCAAAGAAAGCGAGAGGAAATAACATCTAAAGCTTACAAATTGTTTCAAGAATTTGTTTGCTCATCTTGTCCAAATCTGGTTCCGCCAATTCTTTAGAACAAATTCCAAAAAAAAATGTGCTAAACTCAATTAAAGGTGCAACAACCTTTTCAGGCAATATGTTACGTATTGCAATAGGAAGGAGCTTTTGAAATATAATATAGCAGTCATGAGTTTTTAGACCCGATACCTTACATGCTTTTATGTCCACACATCTCTTGATGTTTGAGGCATAACCATCGGGCACCTTCGCATTCCCCAAAAACTCGCACAAGGTGGTCTTCTCATCTTTGCCCAAAGTATATAATGCTGGTGGAAATGTGTACTTGCTCTTTATGAAATTCGGATGTTGATCTGGCCGTATACCCATATCCTTCATATCAAGACGAGGTTGTAGACTATCTTTTGTTTTACTATCTATAGCAAGCAATGTCCCCAATATGCTATCACAAATGTTTTTCTCAATGTGCATGACATCCAAGTTATGCCTTATTAGCAATGTCTTTCAATAAGGGAGGTCGAAAAATATACTTTTCTTTTTCCAATTGTGCCATCTATTGTCCTCGGTGTGCTTTCTCTTATTATTAGTCGGTCCAAAACTCACTTGATCAAAACACTCGTATTGTTGGAGTACTTCGTCACCAGAGAGTGCTGTTGGAGCCTCTCTATTCTCTGCCTTGTTATTGAAAGAACCTTTGTTTCGACGCCATCTGTGATCCTGAGGTAGGAAACGACGATGACCCATGTAACAATGCTTTCGTCCATATTTCAACCAGAAGGCATTAGTGTTTATATGGCAGTATGGACATGCTAGCTTCCCTTTTGTGCTCCATCCACATAGCATTGCATATGCTGGAAAATCATTTATTTTCCACAATAAAGAAGCTCGCATGACAAATGTCTCTTTGTTTAAACTGTCATATGTTTCAACACCAGCAGACCATAATTTCAGTAGCTCATCAATCAAAGGCTGCATATACACATCAATGTTGTTTCCAGGTGACTTTGGCCCATGAATTATCATTGACATCACCCAATAAGACTGCTTCATACACAACCAAGGTGGTAGATTATAAGGATTAGAATTACAGGCCATGTACTGTAAGAAACATTCATTACTCCAAAAGGATTGAAACCATTAGATGCTAGCCCAAGTCTTATGTTGCGAGGATCAGATGAGAAATTTGGGTGAATGCTATCAAATGCTTCCATGCTTTCGAATCGGTGGGATGGCGTAATATTCCATCATCAGCACTACCTTCTTTGTGCCAGCGCATGTTTGATGCCATTGATTCTCCCATATAAAACCTTTGTAGACGGGGAATAAGAGGGAAGTAACGTAGAATCTTGCGTTCTACAAGCTTCTTGGATTTTCCACAAGGTAAAGCATCTCTTGCATCCCCAGCAGTACTATTTTTCCATCTTAATTCACCATGTTTTGGGCAACTATTCAGCAGAGAATAGTCCTTCTGGAATAACACACAGTCATTGACACATGCATCAATCTTTTGGTAGTCCAGCCCGAGGTGACGAACAACCTTCTGAAGTTTATCAAGTGTATTAGGAATGCAGTGGCCCTTTGGAAGCGCAAATGAGAATAGTTCAAGTAACACCTTACAAGCTACTTTGCTCATACCAGTTAAACACTTTATCTGGTAGAACCTAACAATGTAGGATAATTGGGTCAGCTGCGAACAACCTGGATACAACTCCTTTTTGGCATTAGTTAATAAGTCATAGAATTTCTTTGCATCCCCAGCTGGCTCCTGCTGGTTTATCGCATTTTCTTGATCATGAACATTTGCTGAAGTACCACCATGATCAGTGCCTCTAAGTATACTGGACAACATATTTTGCATAGCACCATCATCAGAAATTATCTCCTCATTATTTGCTGATTCCGCAGCAATATTTTCCTGAACTCGTATTTCTCCATGGTGTATCCAACAAGTATAATCCAGTAACATCCCATTTCTGAGCAGGTGTAAATGAATTCCCTTGCGTGTCTTGTGGCAAATATTACAACATCTCATGCAAGGACAAGGCATAGTTCCTCCTTCACGAGTGCCCTGAAATGCAAAATTTAAAAATGACTTCATTCCATCCTGCCACTCCCTCGTATGCCTGTCTTTTCCCATCCATGTCTTATCTTCTGACATCGCTTCCTACAATTCAATCAGCCATCAGCCTATCCGTAATAGGATAGATGTACAAGAACACATTATGTGAGCAATTTACCTAGCTGTTGTTACTCCACGCGCTTCGGCCGGTAGATTCTCCTACAAGCGTGGCGGCCGACGGATGCTCCTCCAAGCGTGGCGGCCGGCGGTTGGTCCTCCAAGCTTGGTGGCCGGCGGATGCTCCTACATGAGTGGCGGCCGGCGGATGCTCCTACAAGCGTGGCGGCGGGCGGATGCTCCTCCAAGCTTGGCGGCCAGCGGATGATCCTCCAAGCGTAGCGGCCGGCGAATGCTCCTCCAAGCGTGGCGGCCGGCGGATGCTCCTCCAAGCGTGGTGGCCGGCAAATGCTCCTCCAAGTGTGGCGACCCGCGGATGCTCGTACAAGCGTGGCGGCCGACGGATGCTCCTACAATCGTGGTGGCCGGCGGATGCTCCTACAAGCGCGTTGTGGAGAGGGGGCCGACGTTGTGGGTCGAAGGGTACTGTAATAAAATATTATTTTCATTTCTTATTTTCCTTCTTCATTCGGCGTGATAGAAATTTCCCGCCGCAGGCAGGCAGGCAGGACGAAAAAGTTGGGCTGCTTGTTATTTGTGGGCTGAAACTGCGCTGATTCACTTTATATTCAAGTTGGGCCTTCGCACATTCATGACGCTTGCACAGAGCCGAAGGCCTCGAAAGGTTCGGTCCTGTCACCGGATTTTCGTGAGATCCTCAAGGGACGCTGCTTCCAATGTTTGGCCTCTTCATCTTCACCTTCTTAAACCCCCCCCCCCCCCCCCTATTGCTTCCAGGCTCAAGTTCCCGACTGATTCCCATCCATGCTCCCGTGTGTTGCCTGAGAAGTCCTTTGCCTCTGTTGTCGCGGCACCATGCCTCGCAACCATGTTAGACGCAAGCTGGTACCTGCAGGCTCACCGTCCCTGCGCCCTCGTGAGGGGAAATGCACAGTGGTCAACAACCGCCTCATGACGACGGAGTTTATCCGTTTGCACCGCCAAGCAGCTGTTCTGGGACCCAGAGGAGGTCGCAGCGAGGCGACGCCCATGGAGATCACCCTGGCCATCCATCACCAACTTGAAATCCCACATTGGGCTTTCACCGTGTCCACGTTTGGGGATGGTGAGTTCCTGGTGTGGTTCACCCGTGATGACTATTGGGAGCTCACCATCGAGACAGCAATCATCTCCATGTCGGATGATAACCACTACTTCCGGCCATGGATCTTTGGCGTTGATGTGCTGATCGTCGGGTGGTTCTTCCAGGTGCAGGTTGTCATTGAGAACCTCCTTCTGCACGTCTGGTCTTCGAAGGGCATCAGACAGGTTCTGGGTGACGTCTTCCTCTTTGAATCACTTCAATGCTTCCACTTACCACCGGGAGCATGCTGACCTGTGCACGGTCGTTGGGTGGATGAAAGACCCAAGCCTCCTGCCTCGGGCCAAAATGGCCACCTTCTCTGCAGGAAGTGATGGTCAGACTAGGAGTGATGGCGGGCCGCCAGCGGAACCTTTCAACCATGTCGTAGTGGTCCGGCCTGGCGGCCTCACGACGGAGCTCATCATCCACCTGGATCACTACCTCGACTATACGCTGCCGATCCACCCCAACTCCCCATCCTCCTCGTCATCAGGCGACTCTTTTGACGGACACTCCTCGGTGTCCTCGAACTCTTCGGGGGACACCTTCCCGCGGCCGAAGAGATTCTACTGGCGGCGTTGGGAAGTGGATGAGGCGGATAAGCAGCTATTTTAGTATGGCTACCAAAGTTTCCTAGCTCATGTGTTACGTTTCCTATGGAAACTAAAAATCCTTTACAAATCCTATCCATCAAAGGGAGCCTATGTTTGAGAGGCTTACGACTGGATTAATTTCCGTGAAAAGATTTCATGTTTAACATTTCGTTTGTCCTTCCTTTTTTCAAACATTTTCTTCCTTGTATTGTCTTCACTTTTTTCTTTCCAGTCCTAGCTACCGGCCTGTTGCATTTTCTTGTTACTACTACTTTACAGGCCTCTTTGCGTGCCCCGCTGCGGGCGATCTCCTAGCAACTCCACCGGTTTGGGGACAAAGAGGGTTTGGCGATCGTAAAATTTGAACTAATTTTGCACAGATATTACATCCATGAACAAGAACACCAAGTACATTTAACTTAAAAACATTACTCCCTCCGTCCCAAAATACTTGTCCCTTTCGATGGAGGGAGTATCTCCGTCCCAAAATACTTGTTGCTTTGGATGGAGGGAGTATATTACAAACACAAGAAAAGATAAACTACAACTAAAACCATGAAACGAAAAACTACAACTAAAAACATGAAACGAAAAACTACAACTAAAAAAATGAAAAAAAAACTCCTAAATACTACTCTACACAGCCTCCACCTCCTCCTCCTCGGGTGGGTCCTCGGGCTCCTGACCCTCCTCTAGCGCCTCGGGCTCCAGCGGCGGAAGGTGACCCAGTCTCAAGGCCGCCGCCACAACGAGGTTGCGACGACCCGCAACGCCGAGCTCGGCCGCCATCGTCTCCCAGAGGGAGTCAAGAAGAGAGGCCACGTGCGAGAGGCCGAAGACGTAGTGGCTTGTTGTGTCCATTCTAGTACTTTGTGGAAGGGTACCGAGCCCAAGGCGTTCCATGGAGTGAGATGTATCCGTAAATTCATCTCGGTCCATGTTGAACAGGAGGGTAACCTTCACGCGCAGCGGCGAGGGGGGGGGGGGGGTCCAGCCGCGGCCGCTTACTGGCGGCTGGGTCCCTCGGCGGGCTCGGTGGCGGAGGGTTGCTCGAGCTCAAAAGCTTTTGCTGTATACTAGCCGCGGCTAGATTTTGTGGAGAGAAGAGAGGATGTTGGAACGGTTGTGCGGAAAAGACGATGGCGCGGGTGACCATCTTATACTCCCTCCGTCCCAAGTGAACTCTATTTTTAGGATTCACACCGCACATTAGTCAACACATAAAATTACCCTAACACCCTTCATCAATACATATCCTCCAACTTTCCATTCAATGCTAGCAAGTTGCTACGGCAACAAAGGACAGTAGCTGAAAATGTGCAGAGCACACAACTGAAATGACCATATAGTGAAAGTAAAGTTGAGCTGGGACAAAAAAAAATTGGCTGGAAATAACTGCCCACACACCACCATCCCTCTTCTCCGCGCGTACTAAAAATCACCGGGCGTCTCATCGTCTTCTCTGCGCGTACTAATAAAGAGTAGTAAGACGACACACCATCCTCTACTCCGCCACACACACCATCCTCTATTCCACGCGTACTCTTCCTCTCCGTTGCGCGCGCCGTCATTGGTTCCCTGCGAAGCCCATGGAGTTCCCTTTGCCGCATGATATTGCGGTCCTGATCGCGGGGTGGGTCACCACAACCTCCACCCAGCCCATGGACGACCTCTCCAGTCTGCGCGCCACCTGCAAGGCCATGCACGCGGCATGCCGTGATCCCGCCGTGGGCAGGCGCGTGGCGCTGGAGCGGGAGAGCAGCTGGGAGTGGTTCCAACGGCACAGGAACAGGAGCTACGACACCCTCGTGGAGCTCCTGGCCAACGTGGGCAACCCTCATGCGTGCTACGTCACCGGGTTCGACCTCTTCTTCAACTACGGCCACGCGCAGGCGCAGCGGGGCACCCAGTTCCTAGCCCGAGCGGCCGCGAACGGCCACAAGGTGGCGGCCTACATGCTCGCCATCCTCCTCTACGATGCTGACCGCGGGGACCGCGACGCCCTCGAGTATATCCAGCAGGTCGAAGGCGAGGCCCACGTCGGCGACAACGTGGCAGGGTCCGTCGCGATGAAGAGGACCAACACGGAGTGCTACCAGTGTCAGAATCAAGCCATGCAGAGGCTCAACGTTTTTGTGAGCTGGAGGTTACTGCGTAGGCCTCCTCCGGGACCGCCGCCGGTGGCGCAACCCGACATTGACGATGACGTTTGCCACTGCCCAACAGGGGGGAACCAGGGGCCTGCCCGCTGCGGCCGGCGAGGGTGGTACGAGTGGACCATCTTCTGTACTGAGAACTGTAGGATTGAGCGCGAGTATGACCTGTTCTTCCATAACGTGTTGTACTCTATGGGTTATATTCCCTCCATTCCCTTTTGGATGCGCTACCCCTAGTTCTCCCAACACCAATGAAAAGTGAACAAAGGGAGTATATAAAATAGACTTGTATAAGGCAAGTTGATGTGTTTCTCCTATATATGCATGCTTGTCTCTGTTGAATGTTGCACTTGTTGTGTTTCCCCTATGTGCGCTCGTCTTTTGTTTAGCCCCGTTTGCATCAAAGGAAACTCACGGGGCAGTTTAAAGGAATGGATTCCTCCGGAAGTGACACATGTGCTTTAAAAAATCTAGGTTCTATAAATTTTTGCTTCACTAATAATAAAGTTGTATAAATTGATACTTCTATACAGGTTCGTAATTAAGTACTACTAGATATAAACACAGTGATATAAACAAGGATTCAAATAAAGCATACGCATAAAATCTCTTCAACCAGCAACACAGTGATATAAACAAGGATTAAATACTAGATATAAACATCGACGGAACCAAACAATAGTTTTCAACGTACCATTCCAGGCAACAAACTAATTAATTTGACAGTACTAGCTCTTACGTAATCAAAAAGCACAAAATAAACTAATCGGCACATCTAGTCCGCACCACATCTCTTCAAGCAGCACCTTCAGTCCGTCAGCTAGCTCCATGCATCGTCCTGCACCACCACCTTGCTTGGGTCTACCTCCATGCATCCTACATCACGACAACCTTGCTTGGAGCACCATCATTGTTTTCAGCAGCGATTAGTTTATGGCATCATCAAATCTGGAGTAATTTTTCTAGATCATTTGGGGCCGAAAAAATAGTTAACACGCTATATATGAGGAGAAAGATTAGGATATTATATGCTACCTGCGCCGTGGACAACATATCCGACGCTTCATTATTCTGGTCGCCAGGATCATTCTGCCCCAAGTCATCTGGGGCAGCAGGCGGAGGACCTTGATCATCAGGATAAGGACCAATTAAGACTGGTCTGTGGTAAGGGTGGGGGTTTCCATTGAAAGGCGGAGGGTCCTCCTCATCAACCGGAAGGTGGTCCACAAAATCAAGACCTAGGACGTAAACTGGTACAGTCCATGAACGTCCTTCCCCGCTGACTTCGTTGCCTCTCCTGAGAACAAGGCTTCGAGGGATGTCATGTGGATTATCCACCATCACCAGCAGAATGACCCTAGTCGGGTTTGGATCATTTTCATCCCAATGAAGCAACTGGCCAAAACTGGAGCAGGTTTGTTCAATAAACCTTCGCTCCTTTAGATCCAGAGGTTAATCAAGTAGCAAAATCCAACACCTTCTAGTAAACTGAGCACAACGCATATTAAGACTTGCCTCATCATGTTTTTCAAATCTAAACTCCTGATTCCCAACCACTTTGGGATTTGCTAGGACCAAAGCATCTCTCTCCAGTTTATTTCTTAACTTGTAGTACATGCCAATCCCATGGGGATGTGCACCGTAAGTAACTACGTGCATTCTTGTCTGATCTTGGATGTACACTGCTATCTGGTCCATAAATTTATTACGCTGGGCAGGTGTTAGTACCTCATTTGTGACTGCAACCGCATATTCCTTATTTTTCTTCGCGATTTCGCCAGATATGTGGCACACACTTCTGGTCCTTCTCAGAGGACCACCATCTTCTGGGATCATCAGCCACGGACAAAACCGATGGGGGTCGATGGAGAAGTTTGCCATTAATGAGCAACGAGCGGCGAAGAAACAAATCTGCCTGGGAGAAACAAAGGGTGTACTACTAGTATTTGGATGTTGCAGTTTCTTGGAAGTCTCCAGAGTACTCCTATATTATAAAGCAAAACAACATGGAACCACCGCACATCCCCTGCAGTACCGCAGGTGCAGTAGCAGGGGCTGACATGTGGGTCCTATGGACATTGTAATGATGACATCGCGTATAGGGGTAACTTCCGGCCTGTTCCAGTCGGTGCAATAATAACATCGCAAGTCTCACGACTGTTCATATTTTTGCAGGAGAACAACTTGACAAAACATGAAAAGAAAAAATACCAAAAAAAAACAAGAGAAACATAACATCACGACTGGAGATGTTTTTCGATTCACGCACGAAGTGGCTTAAAGGTTAAAACTTGGCGTCGTTAAAGGAGATGTTTTTTGATAAAAGGAGAATTTTTTGATAATACATCAGACACATTGTTCATGAACATAAAAGACATATTACATTAACATACTACCAACACATATATTACAAACAAGAGTAATGAAAATATGGACGAAAAACACATAGAAACAAGAATAAAACTACTCCTAATCCTATTCTACTTGGAGGCCTCGTCCACCTCCGCCGCCGTGCGCGCCGCGACTGACGCATCCTCCGGCGGCTCCGCCTCCGCCTCCAACGGCGGTGGAGACTCCTCTTCCGTCTCCACACCGAGCTTACAGGCGACGCTATGCAAAATCTTCCAGTGGCCCTGTACCCCAGCAACCTCTGCGATCGTCTCGTGGAGGGCGTCGAGACGAGCGGCCACAAAGCTTAACCGAACAAGTAGTAGCCGGCGGAGTCCATGCTGGGGAGCTGGGGAAGCCTCCCAAGACCCAGACGGCGACAGATGAGAGATGTATTGTTAAAAACATCCCGCGACATTGTGTCCAGCGCTCTTGCATGTTCGACGGTGGAGGACACGTCGTCTTCGACATCTTTAATTCGGCGCGTTAATTCGTCGATGCGGGTGGTAAAGAGGCAGACAGTCTCCTGTAACCAGTCGGGCTGAGGAGATGCGGGCGCCGCCATTAGTTCCACCGGCATTGCCCGTGGCGATGGAAACGGAGAAGGAGGTTCGGAGGACGTAGATGGCCCAGAGCGCTTCAGCGCGGGGCTACCCGTTTGTGTGGCGACGGAGGTGCAGAGAAAGAGCGAGAGGTGGTCGATGGTGGCGGGGGGAGAAGTTTGGAGGCTAGGATCTAAGGAGCGATGCAGCGGAGAAGCAAGAGAACGGTGAGCCTTTATAGCGGGTCGTCGTCTAATAGCGGGCGTGTGCTGAGGGGTCCCCGTCTCCAGGCGTCGGTTTTTCACAGGCGGTTTTTAACTTTATCTCAGGCGGGTTTTACTTACCAACCGCCTGATAAGATATTTAATCAAGAATATTAATTAAGGAGAAGTAAATATCTTCACAGGCAGTTGGTACTTAATAACCGCCTGAGAAGATGTTTATCTCAGACGGGTATTACTTACCAACCATCTGAGATAATGCCCGATATTGTTCTTCAGTTTCCTTATCATTTGCTTCTTTTTTATTTAGATTCCAATATAAATACACAAACATGTTTAGATTCTACAAATTGTGTCCAAATTTGATGATTCTTTCTTCTACATTTGTATAAAATTAACATCTACCACCTGAACAAAATATTTTAAAACTTGTATAGCTGACATTGTAATGTTTTGGTAAATATCAAATAATTTCTACTCACATATTATTCACATTTGTGTATCTCGTAAAAAAAAGATCCTTCACTCAAATTTGTTTGTATAAACATATTTGTATCATTTATACATGTATGAATTTTGTTAATTTTTTTAAAGGCATTCCAACATGTCAAACTTCAAATTATCCATCATTCTAACTAAATGCTCATATACATATGAGGCATTCATCAAATTATGAACACACACTGATTCAAAAAAATTTAAAAAAATCTGAAAAAATTCATAGAGGTTGGTATGATGAGTAAAAATGTCCACTGAAAAAATAAATGAAAAAGGAATTATATTCATCAAGATAGAAAAATGAAAAATAGCATTTGTTGTATGTATTTTATGTTCTGACCAATTTCAAAAGACTTATGAAGTGAAATTTAATGGTAACCTTTACTTATCAATAATATTACAAGAAAGTGGAATTTTGCCTTTTTAAAGGACCCACATTTAATCAAAAATATTAATTTAGAAGAAGTAAATATCTTCACAGGCGGTTGGTATTTAATAACCGCCTGAGAAGATGTTTATCTCAGGCGGGTATTACTTACCAACCGTGTGAGATAATGCCCGATACTGTTCTTCAGTTTCCTTATCCCTTGCTTCTTTTTTATTTAGATTCCAATATAAATACTCAAACATGTTTATATTATGCAAATTGTGGTCAAATTCGATGATTCTTTCTTCTACATTTGTATAAAATTAACATCTACCACCTGAACAAAATATTTTAAAACTTGTATAGCTGACATTGTAATGTTTTGGTTAATATCAAATTAATTTCTACTCACATATTATTCACATTTGTGTATCTCATAAAAAAAGATCCTTCACTCAAATTTATTTGTATGAACATATTTGTATCATTTATACATGTATGAATTTTGTTAATTTTTTTTAAAAAGCATTCCAACATGTCAAACTTCAAATTATCCATCATTCTAACTAAATTCTCCTATACATATGAGGTAATAATCAAATTATGAACACACATTGATTAATTTTTTTTTAAAAATCTGAAAAAATTCATAGAGGTTGGTATGATGAGTAAAAATGTCCACTGAAAAAATAAATGAAAAAGGCATTATATTCATCAAGATAGAAAAATGAAAAATAGCATTTGTTGTATGTTTTTTATGTTGTGACCAATTTCAAAAAATTTATGAAGTGAAATTTAATGGTAATCTTTACTTATCAATAATATTACAAGAAAGTGGAATTTTGCCTTTTCAAAGGACCCACATTTAATCAAGAATATTAATTAAGAAGAAGTAAATATCTTCACAGGCGGTTGGTATTTAATAACCAACTGAGAAGATGTTTATCTCAGGCGGGTATTACTTACCAACTCTCCGAGATAATGCCCGATACTATTCTTCAGCTTCCTTATCCCTTGCTTATTTTTTATTTAGATTCCAATATAAATACCCAAACATGTTTAGATTCTGCAAATTATGTCCAAATTTGATGATTCTTTCTTCTACATTTGTATAAAATTAACATCTACCACCAGAACAAAATATTTTAAAACTTGTATAGCTGACATTGTAATGTTTTGGTAAATATCAAATTAATTTCTACTCACATATTATTCACATTTGTGTATCTCATAAAAAAAAAGATCCTTCACTCAAATTTGTTTGTATGAACATATTTGTATCATTTATACTTGTATGAATTTTGTTAATTTTTTTTAAAAGCATTCCAACATGTCAAACTTCAAATTATCCATCATTCTAACTAAATGCTCCTATACATATGAGGCATTCATCAAATTATGAACACACATTGCTTTAGTTAAACCAGGAGTTCCAATATACAAGCTTGACGATGTTCCTCCTGAATTTGAGAATGGGAAGCCATTCATGACATCTGTACAACTTAGCAAACAACCTGTCCATCTCAGAAGAATGCATGAGTGGTACATCCTTGGCAGCACAAAATATGGTCTTAATTACGTCACATTTCGTATTCCAAAAGAAGCATTCTGGAGCACTAGAGTGGATACACGAGTTATTTTATTTGAAGAGCTGCGTGCCCTTTTCCATCGGGGCATGCTCGAAATCAACTTGCTGCTCGTCTAGTGCTTGTAAGTGCTCTAATATTTTGTATTTGCTTTTCTTACTACACGCATACGCATTTCATGAGATTATAATAATTCTGGACTTCTTCAATAGGATGCAATACATGGATAATGAAAAGTTGGAGCGCAAGACAGGTATCCTTGACCCTACTAGGATTGCAAAGGTGTTATTCAACGTCCAAGCGGATTGAGACTCAACACTGTTCAAACAATGAAAAAAAATAGATCTTGAAAAAGCAATCGCAAAACTTAAGAAGGATAAAAGGACAGAAGTTGCAGCTTACATAGGACATGCGATGTTTAACTTTGTCAGAGACGGCAAGGACCTCGTAAAGGCTCCGTACCACTTCGAGTAAGTTTGACACATGACATTGAAATAGCAATTATTGGTAATTGTTAACACGTGTGTTTGTATGTTGCAGTAATCACTACATAATGATCTTCATCAAGCCAACGCAGGGAATGGCAACAGTCTTGGACTCGGCCGATTTCTCACTAGATCATTACAAAGATTTCCTTTCCATTTTGAATTGTACATTTATTCAATAATTTTAATTTACTCACATTTAGAATGTGTTAACAAGTTTTATATGACATTTCTTGTATTACAGCGCTTGGCGGTTTTACGCGGAACGTCTTGGCAGTGAGAGACCTTACAATACGAATGCATTGGACATTAAAACGCATTATTCTTGTCCGAAGCAGCCTGCTGGGAGTGTCTTATGCGGGTATTATGTATGCGAGCATCTTCGCACCGCCGGCCTATATAGAGTGAACCGTGAGGATGTAAGTTATCCTTAATGTCGATACCTTATTTTCTTACTTTTGTGTTTCATTTTCATTATAACTAGCATAGTTTAATACTTATATTCTCTACTGTTCAATATTACCAGAAACATTATTTTCATATTTTGATTCCAACTTCAAAATTCAATTGCTCATAGTACAACTGCTCCAAAAATACCAAATAAATTCCTGTATACTCTCACTTTGATCTATACTTTGAGATTGTTCAAACCAATACATTCTAAACCTTGTTATGTGTTATATTGCAGCACACGAAGAATCTGAACGAAGAATGGCCGGTTTGTAGAAGTATTCCTAGTGGAGGAGCCGACAGTACTGCTGTTGAACTATGTTAATTCATTCGTCATGAAATTTTGCACAAAAGAGGGGAATTCTTTGATGAGGATGGTGCAGCAGCTGATGTGCCAGAACTTTGTGACTATGCCAATAGAAACAGTTTTTAGTGAAAACTTGTAAACTTTGAGATGAATTGTATCTGTAACTTGTACATATGTATATTGTTTTAGTGAAATTGACTTCTGTAATGATAATATTGTTGACTTTTGTTCTGTAATGATATTATTGATTTTTGTTCTGTGATTATATTGAATTGACCTGGAAATTAGAAATAATAACAGTAGTACTGCATAGGTTATACCTTACCACAGGCGGTTATTAACAACCGGCTAGGCATGTCTGTGAAAAACAATTATCACAGACGGCTAGATACAAGTAAAGAACCATCTGTGATAACCTAATTATCTCATGCGGTTACTGTTATGGTAGAAACCGGCTACGGTAAAAGGTCTTCACAGGCGGCTTGATGTAGGTAAACATCCGTCTGTCATAACACCATTATCACAAGCGGTTAGTTATGCTGCAAGACCAGTCTCTGATAAGATAATTATCACAGGCGGATATATATGCTGCACGGTCCCAACGGCTCGACGCGTCCCATCGGCATAAGAGAAAATTAACATGTGTACGCCACACGTCCGACTATCCGAGCATTAATGCTTTGTCGTGATCATGTATGATGGCCGGACTTGCATGCATGCTTTTGAAAGAGAGCCAGCGAGGTCTCTATCATGTTTCATGCATGATTGATCACTTGTTGATGAGGATTTTGATGTTGATTTTCTTGTTTCATGATGACATTTCTCTTGTTTTGTAATGTTCTATGTTACTGAACTCAATGTTGTTCTTCTATTCCATATGTTATTTTTTTCTCTGTCCGTTGTCTAATGAACTACGTACTCCGTATTTGTGTTCTATGTGTAACATGCATTTGCAATACCTCGATCCACGATCATGTTAAATTGATGGTGTTATACAAGTGTTTTCTCTTTTTGTTGAAAAACAATCGTCATATTTATTATTTGTATATTATTAATATACATTAGTAAAATAAAGAATTAATATATAAATAAATATTATCTATGAAATATCAACATGGATGGTCCAATACAACCTACGAAACAAAAACTTTTGATCGTCGTACATCCAATGAAACATCAACTAGCATGGATCGGGATCCAATATACAAAAACATGGATGATCCTATCGAATCCAACTTTGACAACAAAAAAAATGCACGTACGCGACAGTCGTTCATTAAGAGAGAATACAAATATATAGAACCTATAGTTCATTAAATAACAGAAAGAAAACAAAATAACAGATGGAACAGAGGAACAGTAACATTGAGTTCATTAACATAAAACAATAGTACTACAAAACAAGAAAAACAACATCACGAAACAAGAAAACCAACATCACAGACCCTTTCTTCCTCCTCGCACCGAGGGCGCGCGCGCGGTGCCGCTGTGGCGGGGCTCGCTGGAGATCTCGCCGCTGGCCTTTCCAGTGCGCCAAGTAACTAACGTGCCGCACGAGGTATGCGGAGAAGTTAAGAAGCCGTGGTGCAGGGACGCGTGCGCGATGTTCCACATGGATATAAGAGAGACGGAAGGATCTCTGAAGATCATCTTCCACAGTGGTTTAATTGCGCTACACGAGGTCCGCAAAGAGTTCAATGCATGGGAAACGAACCACTCCCTCGTCTACTCCGCACAGACCATATATAAGGCGCGTCGTCGGTTATGTACAAGCACAGAACTTTTGCGCTCCTTTCTTCTTATTCCATCGTTCCACCTCCTAGCCCGGTGCCGATGAACCACCATAGCCATGGCCAACCTTCCGCCTCCTAGCCCGCCGAGGCAGCCACCCTGCAAGAGGATATGCTGCAGTTCCCCCGAGAGGGTGAACGACGACCAGCCCTCATTATGGCGTGAGAGGCGTACAACAGTACGTCTCGGGCCTTGGACGCCTTGGGTCTTGGTACCCTTCTTGAGTTTCTGGGAATGGATACCACCGACCGCTACCTCTACGCCCTCACGGGTGTGGCCGATCGCCTGGACATCTTGTCTGGGACGATGGCCCAGGAGCTCGGCGCCGAGGGCCGTAGTGCCCTGGTGGCGGCGACGGAGAGGAACTTCTGTCGCGGCGGGGTTCCACCACCAGTGCAGCTGTAGCCACCGGTGCAGCCGGGGCCATCGGCTCAGCCGGAGCAGCCGACCCACTCTCCTGCTGCATCGTCGCCGAAAGGAGGAGGAGGAGGAGGAGGAGGAGGAGGAGGAGGATGACGACGACAATGATGATTACGACAACAATGACGATGGCGACGACGACGGCGACCACCACCACCACGACGACGACGATGACGACGACGAGGAGGAGGAGGAGGACCGCTTGACGTGGTTTGAGAAGTTGGGGGAGAGGGCGGAGGAGGCGAGGCCGGCAGAGTAGTTTTAGGAGTTCTTGTACATATTTATTTTGTAGTTTTATGAGTTCTTGTACATGTTTAGCTTCAATTCTGTTCTTGTACATATTTCTTGTGTTTTGTAATATATATTTGTTCATTCGTGTCAATGAATACTGGTGTGTTTGAATTTCTGGATTTCAATCAAGTGAATGTGCTCTAAGTTTAGTGATGTGTTAATCTATCACAAGTGAACCGAGCAAATTGGACAAAAACAAAAGATCTTAGGGTTTGAAGCTTGTCTCGATTTGTAATTGCAAAGCTAAAGGAGACAAACAATGACTTTAAGCGCGTCTCGCATCACTTTGTGATCAATGGACATCCGATCTGTCGCCCATCGTTGTCTCCTATTTGGGTTTCTTACGTAGTGTAATTGGTTGATCATGTTTGCGGTCCGTGCATGTTAGACATAGCTGGAATTAAGACACCTCGGTCATGTTTAACAACACTAACATGCATGCATATATATATATATATATATATATATATATATATATATATATATATATATATATATATATATATATATATATATATATATATATATATATATATATATATACCTTAAACAGTACATGACGATCTTTCAACAGAAAGAGAAAACACGCGTATAACATCATGAAACATGATCGTGGATCGAGGTCGCACATGCATGTTGAACATAGAACATAAATAGTATTAGACAACAGACAGAGAAGAAAAGAACATATGGAACAGGTGCGAAGGATTAGTCCCACCACGGAAAGTTAAGGTCGGTGCACCGATGTTATAAGGCATGGCACACAGTTGCAGTTAAAAATCCGAATGAAAGTAATGCGTGCAGGACTAGGCCCATGTTCGCTGCAAGGCGTCTGCTGGCACGGACGCGCGGTCACGAAGTTGACTTAGGCGTATACGGACAGATTTTTTTGTATACCGAAAAAATTGTTTTTCCCCACGTGTAAATTTGCTCCTAATGGGATGCGTCGAGCCGTTGGGACCGAGAGCATGCAAACCGCAGTTTCGAGGAAACCGGGGCCACCGACCGGTTCATAATTAAGCGCGGTTTCCTCTAGCGCCCGATCATCTCGACATGCCCGCTTAGACGACAACCCGCTATAAAGGCTCATCGTCCTCTTGCTTCTCCGCCGCACCACTCCTTAGATCCTAGCCTCTAAACTTCTCCCCCCGCCACCATCGACCACCTCTCGCTCTTTCTCTGCACATCCGTCGCTACACAAATGATTAGCGCCGCGCCGAAGCGCTCTAGGCCATCGATGTCCTCCGAACCTCCTTCTCCGTTTCCATCGCTGCCGGCAATGCCGGTGGAACTGATGGCGGCGCCCGCATCTTCGCCAGCGGCGCCTGCACTTCCTCATCCCGATTGAGTTCAATAGACTCTTAGACTCCTCACCGACCACATCGACGAACTCGATCGGCACCTTAAGGTGGCCACCGACGCCAAGTCCGTCGCAACTCATAAAGCACTAGCGCTCTACGCAGTGGCGCGGAAGGTCTTTTCCGACACAGATCGCTCGTGTCGCCATCTGGGTCTTGGGACCCTTCCCCTCCACGTGAGCATGGACACATCGGGCCACTACTGCTACGGGTTGATGACTGTGGCCGGTGGCCTCGACGCCCTCCACGAGACGATCGCGGAGGTTGCTGGGGTAGAGGGCCTCCTGAAGATTAAGCACCGCGTCGCCGGGAAGCTTCGGACTGTGACGGAGGTTGAGGAGTATGAGACGGCTCGGGCAGCGGCGGCAGCGGAGGAGGCGGAGCAGGAGGCGTCTCTTGAGGCGGAGGTGGACACGGCTATGGAGGCGACTGCAGCGGTGGAGGAGGAGCAGGAGGAGGCGGCAGCGGCGGCGAAGGCGGAGGCGGCAGCAGCGGCGGCAGAGGCGGAGAAGGAGGAGGAGGAGGCGGCACCGGCGGCGGAGGCGGAGGAGGCGGCATCGGCGGAGGAGGAGTACGTGGTTTTCTCCCAGTAGAGTAGTATTATGAGTAGTTTATCTATTTCGTGATCTCTGAGTAGAGTAGTATTAGGTGTAGTTTATCTTGTTCTTGCTGTCTACTACGTGTTTTCCTATTACTTGTTTGTTAATGAAATATGTCTTTATGTTCATGAACAATGTGTTCTATATATGCAATATCGAAAAACTTCTTTTATCGAAAACATCTCCTATATGTTTGTAACTTGGGACCGTCTATATTTCTTGTGGCTGAATGAAATCCGGTAAACATTATCCTTACAAGTAATAGAACTAACAACAGACATGATGCATAATTAACTTGATTAGGAAATTACGTCATCTAAATTGCTAACTAGTCCATCTCCTGATGCAACAGGTGCATGAAAAGTACTTTATCCATTGTAACTAATATCCGATGACATTGTTGATATATATATCGTATGTACCTGTGATACTCGTATCACAGACGACATTGGATCGACGGCCTGAAGATTAGACATCACAGGGGAAAATGTTTTTTTGTAGTAGTAGTATATACTCTGTATATGTTATCATTTCATTGCGACAAATGCTATATATAAAATGCTGATTGTTTACTTTTTACTAGACCATGGATTTGCTGTCCTCCTTTCGTGGACTTGGGTGTTCTGTATTTGCATGTCGTTTGCATTAGCACAATGGTACATTTGGCAATTCATATTTTTGTTCGTATTTTTTTGGAATGTCCCACTACCACATGACTGCTTTTACATCTCCATGAAAACAAAGATGAACGGCAGGTAGCGGTCCCTCGAAAATTTTTTCGTTCTTCTTGGCGCGCACAATTGAGATTTTCACAACTGAAACTTCACTCTGTGTGCCCAAAATTCCAGTCCCGCCCATTTGTAGCTAGCCACGATGAATATAAATGTGCGTCTCCCTCTAATCCCGGAGTGGCTTCCGTTCCCGGCACACATGTTCTCCTCTTAGTGATGTGTTCCAAACTTGCATTCCTAAGAAATTCCCGTGTGAGTGGTGGTGGTGATTGTGGGTACAACGTCGAGCGACCAAGTTTGACGGGTTATATCGAACCTCTTCGTCGCCGACCCCGCCCTGCGACATCCCGGACTCCAGTTTTGTGCTACGTAAATTCTACACGATCCATGCTGTCTTTTTATAGAGCTACTACCTCCTTATCGCTTTAGTTTTCGTCCCAACAGCTGCAGCCAGTTCATTCCTAGTTGTCGTCCAACCTCCTTATATGCTCTTATGTTTCATGAATGTCTAGTATAAAATCTGATTAATGGTGCAATCGTGCAATCAACTATCCTCAATCGTTAGATCTACATCCTACTGTCGATTCATCTTTTTATTTGACCCTAGCATCTGATTGCATTCTACTTGTTTCCATATGTAAAATACACTACACATCTGCCCCGAAATAAATGTCGCTCCGACAGTTTATGGTAGTGTATTTCTAGTAAATTTCCATGTCAGGAAAGATAACTATTAAAAACCGCATGTACTATGTAATTTCTTGATTTAGAAGTAAATGACGCCAGGGTTATCTTATAAACCACTCCCAATGTTGTACTCTCATTCCTGTGTTCCAAACTTGTATTCCTAAGATTCTCAGTTCCCACGGTTTATACACGTTTTTCTTGTTTTTCTTTCTCGGATTAAACGGTTTTTTTCCTACTCCTTCATTTCTAATTCCTCCGTTCAAAACAAACATTTTAAGTTCATAGCAACCACACCGCCCAATCTAAAATACACATCCTCATGTAATCTGACGTTATCACTGTTACTCACTATATATACTCTTTACTTTAGGAACAAGACACCAAACTGTCATGTCGTCTACAAGTAATCGTGATGGGCAACAAGCACCTGGTATAACTATAAATTGTTTACTATCAGAATACACATATTTATAACACGTTAATTCCTTTGCATCGTATGCAGAGAATATTGCAGCACCTGATCCTCAGGAACCCCGAGATTTGTCATCCCATGTTGGTACTACGAGTATAATTATGTACCGGGCTCTACTAAATATTTTAGCATTGCGATTGTAGTTTCCTAGTCCCAGTTAACAGTTAATCAGTATATGTGATGGCGTGATTTATTGAAGCCTACACACGCACGATCGGCTCTCTCGTCGCCGGCCACTCCGGCACCGGCGACCACACCCTGCTGCTGCTCACTTCAGTGTCCTCCCCGACGCGTCTCCCTCCACCATCGCCACGTCCCAACCTTCGTGTGTCCTGATGACCCCGCCACCCATAAACCCTGTCGCCGCCGGTCATTCCGGCACCGGCCGGCGCCCACGCCCTGCTGGTGAGAATATGTGATGGCGTGATTTATTGATGCCTACACGCGCACACTGGGCTCTCTCGCTACTGCCACTCCGGCACCGGCGACCACGCCCTGCTGCTGCTCACTTCAGTGTCCTCAGAAACACGTCTCCCTCGACCATCGCCACGTCTCATCCTTAGCATGTCATGATGAACCTGCCGCCCGCAAACCCATGTCACCGCCGGTCACTCCGGCACCGGTCGGCGCCCATGCCCTACTGGTGGTCACTTCACTATCCTCCCCGACGTGTCTCCCTCCATCTCCACGTCCCATCGTTCACGTGCCATGATGACCCCACCGCCTGCAAACCCCTGGCCATTACGGCGTACCTACATGCTATGCCCCATATGACATGGCATACCCTGGAAAAAATAGTCAAATATCATTAACCCCTGTCCACTAAGAAATGTTAGTATCATATAGTTTAGAGATGCATGTACATGAGGGTTCATTGCTGCTTATATGATCTCAATTCCGTTTTTTACATTGCCAAATGCATTGCTGATGTCTGGTAATTAACGCAAGATTATATTCATGTATCCGTTCTAGCACTTTAGGGCGAGATGCTAACATGCAGAGCAAAATATCAGTATGCAATCCACCTAAATTGAATTCCTAGATCCGCCACACTGTCCTCCTAGCCTCGAGACTTGCTCCGGGGTGATATCAATGGACGCAGATCACCTGACTTATACGTTTTTACTGCACGCGATGCAGTAAAGGTCCAATGGAATCACACCGTTGGATCTTTACTGCATTGTCTGCAGTAAAAACGTAAGTCACGTGAGATCACCGGTGTGATCTGGACGTCGATCCTCTGACTTAAATGTGGTCACTGCACTGTCAGACCGAACCCTAGCTTTGTTAAATGTCGCAAGCTGCCCGCCTCATCTATCTTGCATCCTCTACCTGCTAATACCGCTGACGTCCATGACTCGCCCTGCCACCAATTCGCCTCGAGACGCGCTCCTGCTGATGTCAGTCAGACCGAACCGACAGTACTGCAGAGGATAAGCACCCGGCGAACCCTCTCTTTCTCTAGCATCGCCAGCTACTGTCTTGCCCGCTTCGCAGATGGACTAAAAATCCCTGCAGTACTACGGGTGCTGTAGCGCCACTGACTACTGCTTGACGCCTGATTGTAGGGTATGAACAGCAACAAAGAAGTCAACAAGTCGATGCATTGCTCAATATGGAGCAAAATGCTATTGCGACTCGGTGTTCCCACGCTCATATTTGCCGCACTCGTCCTGAAGATGGTAAAACATCAGACTTCTTCTTCTTTCACACTATTTGTACATGATACTAGGCCTGGTCAGTTGCTAAGTTGCTTTAAACGTTTACTGTTTAAATGACACTAACAGAAGGAAAGAAGTTTGGAAGAGGGGTGGCTAAAGGACTTAAGGTTGCAAAATTTCGCTATCTAGCATCTGCAAATAGAACGAATGATCAGAATTGAAAGCTACAAATTCAGTGGTCCGATAGGTTGGGTGCTGCAGTTGGTCCTAATCAGCGGCACTTTGTCGATGATGTGGTTATTACAACAACAAAAATGCACCCCACGCTGGTGTAAGGAAGTGGGCAGAGGTTGGCGATACTTCGAAGAGCGATATAGTGAGAGACATTCTGGTTAGTGTTGTGACACCCCACATAAGTATTTTTTTCTAGCGACCTCCATCTTGTACGTTTATAACAGTGTGATATACAATGTACAGAATGCCTGGGACTTGAAGGACACAGATGATACCAGAAGAAAAATATTGAAGATTGCTGGTGAGCGCTACAAGGGGTGGCGATCAACATTGCATGCCACCTATAAGAAGTATTCGACCGATGAGGAACGTATACAAAACAAGCCTGTTGATGTAGCAAATTCCGATTGGTTGGCGCTTATGGACTATTTTGGGTCCGAGCGATTCAAGGTCAGCTAGCTTTCTAATACCTTCATATCCTACAAAAACTATTTGATAACACCCATTCGTGAAATTAATTCTTAAAATTGCAGTCAATACGCAGAACCAATTCACGAAATCGAAGTACTCAAAAGACAAAACACTTGCTTGGCTTGAAATCCTACGCCCAACTTAGTTACGAGAAGGTATGAAAACTAAATCATGCTTTTACTTTGCACTGCAATCATTCAATCAAATTTTACTTGTATTTGATGTAGCGAGACCCAGAGACCGGAAAAGAACCCGATGACATAGAACTGCGGGAGGCAAGTCATGTGAAGAACGGTCAATGGGCAAACGAGCAGGCAGAAGCTGTACATGTGAGAAACACTTCAAACAGTCCCCATTTAAATAAATATTTGCAATCATGTGACTTTTCTTTTTGTATATAGACCCAGGCACGTGCCCAAATCAACGTCAAGGAAGATGAGCCGGGAGTCCCAATACCATATGAGGAAAGAAACAACATCTTCCAGCTTACTTATATATCCGCAACTGGTTCTGGAGGATCATAGTTTTGGGGGCGTGGTTATATGGCTAAATCTAATGTTTTTGAAAGACTGCGTATCCAGATGTATGACCAGCTCGGCCAGCAAGTTCGATCCTTGCAAAATAGAAATGAAGACCTCAACTCTTAGGTGCAAGAGTTGGAAGGAAGAAATGATAATATGACCTCCCAGATGGATGGCTTCGTCAAGGCAAATGAACAGCTCAACCAGGAAGTCCGGGCTTTACATGATCAGATGGCAGCCAATTCTGCACAGCTAGAAAAGGAGCTAGCAGACATGCGCAGAATGATGGAGAGCTTGCAAAATCAACAATGTCTAGCAGCAACTCCACAAAAGGCTCCTGCTCACACCAAGTCGAAGCTGGATGTTCAAGAAACTATTCCTAGTACTACAACTCGTCGCGGTGCTATTTTAATGGGTGCAATGTTGCAAACTGAAAAAACTGTAAATAACATTGTCTCGCAACGACGCAAGGGTCCTTGAGCATTGCATCAATTGCTGGATGTTTGTTGTTAAGTCCACAGACGTATCGTGTGCGAATAAATTGATTCTGTTGCCACTAATTTTCAAACCTAGTGCATTAGGATTCTAGTGCTGCTAATTATAAAACGTGGCATTAACAGATTATTGCGACAAAAATAAACTATTGCAATAGGAAGCTAGCTATTGCCACAAATTATAAAACGTTGCACTACAATCATTTGGCTACGACCAAAAAAGCGTTGCACTAGACTTCTACTGCCACCACCCAGAGAACGTCGCATTACGACCCTGTTGCAACAGATTTGAATATGTTGCATTATGAACCTATTGCCACACATCAGCGTTGCAGTACAATACTGTTGCCATGGTTTTGAAATCGTTGCAATACCGTACTATTCGCCATGAACGTGAAATCATTGCAATACCGTATTACTGGCCACGGCTGTGAAATCGTCGCGATACCATATTATTCACCACGAGTGTGAAATCGTCGCGATACTGTACTATTCGCCACGGAAGTGAAATCGTTGCATCATCGTAGTATTCGCCACGAATGTGAAAACGTCGCGATACGATATTATTTGCCATGAGTGTGAAATTGTCGCGATACCGTACTATTCGCCGCTGATGTGAAAACTTCGCGATACCATATTATTCGCCACGAGTGTGAAATCGTCGTGATACTGTACTATTCGCCACGGATGTGAAATCGTTGCAACACCATACTATTTGCCACGAATGTAAAAACGTTGCCATACCGTACTATTCGCTACGGATGTAAAATCGTTGCAACACCGTACTATTCGCCGCGAATGTGAAAATGTCGCGATACCATACTATTCACCACGAGTATGAAATCGTCACGATATCGTACTTATCGCCACAGATGTGAAATCGTCGCAAATAACGTACTATTCGTTGAAATACATTAAATCATCGCAATACGTTAAACCGTTGCAATACCATACTATTTGCCACGAACATGGAGTCGTTGCAATACCATACTTTTTGCCACGAATGTGGCATCGTTGCAACACCATTATTTTCGTCGCAATACGTTAAATCGTCGCAATACATTAAACCGTTGCAATACCATACTAATTCCCACGAACGTGGAGTCGTTGCAATACCATACTTTTTGCCACGAACGTGGCATCGTTGCAACACTGTTATTTTCGTTGCAATATGTTAAATCGTCGCAATACCTTAAACCGTTGCAATACCATACTATTTGCCACGAACGTGGAGTCGTTGCAATACCATACTTTTTGCCATGAACGTGGCATCGTTGCAACACCGTTATTTTTGTTGCAATACATTAAATCATTGCAATACATTAAACCGTTGCAATACCATACTATTTGCCACGAATGTGGAGTCGTTGAAATACCATACTTTTTGCCACGAATGTGACATCATTGCAACACCGATATTTTCATCACAATACGTTAAATCATCGCAATACGTTAAACCGTTGCAATACCATACTATTTGCAACGAACGTGTAGTCGTCGCAATACCATACTATTTGCCACGGATGTCAAGTCATCACAATAACCTATTGCCACGGCTATTATTGCCACAAGTCAGAAAAACTATCGCGACGTTCTATTTCGTTGCGACAACAACCTACCGCAACGAATTTCAATCTATTGCAACGATTTTTTTCGTTGCAATAAACCGGAATCCTGGTAGTGGGTGGAGCTGGTCCGCCACAAAGTTGCTATTGCTGAAGCGGAACGAGACTTGGTGGTGAAGGAGGAGGAGGTCTCCCGGAGCCTCGGTGTGCTGGAGAAGTGTCGGGCTATGCAGGACTCAAAGCTCGCAATCAAGCACCGGGAGGATGATCTCGAGCGTCGTGCCCAGGAGCTCTTCGACAAGGAGGAAGTTGTGCGGTGAGAGGCGGAGAGCCTCCAAACCTCCTGCGTGATCGAGGCCCATGGGATCCAGGACTTTTTGGCCCGTGCTGGGGCGGTGTTGGAACCCCTCGGCCTTGGTCCCGTTCTGCGCGGGGAGCCGTCTCATGGGATGGCTGAGCTTCTCCCAGCTCTGGACTCCCTCTGCTCGACATTGGAGTCGGTGAGCATCGTCCTTGCGAGGCGACTGGAGGTTAAAGGAAGGGAGCTAGCTAAGCTGGTGGCCTCCCATGTCTTGTTATGCTTCCGAAGTTGGTACCCGACAATCCTGCTGGAGCTAGTGGAGAAAGGCCCCCTTGATGAGCGAGAGGACGAGGCGAGAGCCGAAGTCCAGGACCTTGCAAAGCAGGTGTCCTCTTCGTTCCAACGGAGTTGAGACCGGCGGTACCCAAGCGGAGTGCTTTTTGTATCTGAGGATGACCCTTCGTATAAATAACTTGTTTAATGAATTTGAATACATTTTGTTGTGCTTGTTGGCTTTTCTTGTGCTTCTCAAATTGTCGCCCCAATTCCTTCTTTCTTGTACGGTCTTGAAGAGCTTTTTGATGATGTCGTTTGCTTTTGAGGAACCACCGCTTGCACAGTTGACACGACTGATTTGTCGCTAGTTGACATGCTTCCTATGGAACCCCCTTAGAGGACTCCTGGTAGGCGTGGCCACGTTGTCGGGTACGCCTACCACTCGAGCGCAGGATGTCTTTGACCGGTCCCCCAGCAAAGTGGGGGAGCATGAGTGGTTGGCCTCGGTGTGACCCTTCCTGGAGCGTCGGGCTTTGTCTGAGCATTGACTTTGATGGTACGCCCTCTGGGTGATGCCATAGCTGGATGCTCTGGCGTTGCCCACCATCTACGTAGATGCTTTGACGGCAGGCCCCCTGGGAGGTGCCGGAGCTGGCTACTCTGGCGTCTCCCTTCATCATCGTAAAGTCATCGACGGCAGGCCCTCTGAGAGGTGTCGAGGCTGGATGCTTCGACGTGGCCCTCCAACATCATAAATGCATCGTCGATAGTCCCCTGGTGTACAGGATACTACAAGAGAACCTTGTTAACAACAAGAGTAGGGCAGGAGAGTGTACTCACTTATCCGCGCTTGTTGTTGTTGTCAACATACTGGGACGTCGACGGCAGGACTCCTGGAAGGTGCCTGGGCTGGATGCTCCGGCGTCGTCCACCATCTTCATAGGGGCATCGACGGCAGGCCCCTTGGGAGGTGCCAGAGCTGGCTGCTCCGGCGTCGCCCACCATCATCGTAGGGACGTCGACGGCGGGCCCCTTGGGAGGTTGTTGACGTCTCATAAGTTATACTAACAAATCATCCCCGGCAACAGTGCCAGAAATGCTTGTTGGTATTACTTACGCACCATTAACTAAACATCTCCAACTGATGTGTCAGAAATGCTTGTTAATAGTTCTAGTGGATCACAGAGTGAATTCCGCAAGCGCACGGAGGTATCATTGTAGCATATCCCCTTAAGAGTATTCCCAAGGGTGTCATTTATTTGATCCCAAAGGAAGGTAGGGAAGAGATATAACAACCATCAAGTGAAAAGGGTAGAAAGGTCTAGGTAAGAATCTAGTAAAATGAATAAAATAATAGTGGAGGTAGTGTGACACACACAAAAGCTTTCAAGTCTAAGGGGGGTAAGAGGATCCTAGAGGTTAGTTAGGGTTGAGAGTTATGGAGGTACTCCTACTATGTTCTATTATACATATACATAGTCTAAACTAATCATTCATAAGCTAGATTAATAGTGAATACTTATGCTATGTGGTTCAACACATTGGGCATGGGCTTACCCCTAGCAATACTAGGGCGACTCCCGCCAAGAGCCTATGACATAGCCGAACGTGGAGGATTACAAAGGACAGAAAGGACTGTCACCACCTACTGCCTACCTCTTCAATCCGTGGGTCTACGAGACATCCAATGATACTTAGCTATCCTAGCACCATGCTAGAATATTAAGTAATTACCTTAAGAGCCTAAGCACAATCCATCCTAATGAATTAAATCATCATTGAACCAATGTTGATACACAACATAATTATCCAAACTCACCTAGTTATGTTATAATTAACTAGACTATAGTGGTGGTCTATAGGTTCTATGATAATGAGATATGTTCATGATAAAATAGTCATAGAAGCTATACCTTCCATATACATGGACTCCACAATCAAACAAGAAACGCTTTGCCCAAGTATATGTATAAGTAGAGACTAAAGATACTATCTTTATTATGCATAAAGTCACAATTACAAGAAAGAATACATGAGCCATACCTTTCCCAATGTAGGATTGGGAAGAGAGAGACTCCTTACTCCTTTCCCAATTTGGACATGGGACTAGAGACTCTCCTCTCTACAACCTAACTCCTCTAAGACGATGGATGATAGTGTATAAAATAGAGATGTAGCTCAAGTGGTGTGTGTTGGAGTGAGGGGTAGGGGGTCCTATTTATACTAGTGTTGAGGTTGGTTCCTGCCACCAAAAGCGTGCGAATAAGTCACCATTGACTCCAGGGAACCGAGAGGAGTTTGATCGAGTTTTGTGCTAGGAAGAGGGCGGCCAAACCCCTGGTTCGGCCGACCTGGTCAAGGCACCAATTCTCGTGTGCTTTCTCTAGGTGGCTGCCAGGTGGGTCCCCTTGATGTATATGGGTGGAAAACCGTTGGATCTCCTCGGATACTTCTGTTTGTGGGCCATTTGATCCATAGGATGCCACATGTCATTGCCTGATTGGCTGGGATGATATTTTATAGGATTGGTCCATCTACATTTCCTCATTTCCTGCATAAAATGCTGCATAAACATATTTCTCCAAGTCCAAGTGGGATTGGGTTAGATAGAAAGGTGTTGTGTGCAAGAAATGACAAATCCTTCACATAATTGAGTTAAATTGACGAATGAAATTGGTATATAACAGCCGTCAACAGAGGTGCTGGAGCTGGCTGCTTCGACGTCGGCCACCATCATCGTAGAGTCATCGACGGCAGGCCCCTTGGGAGGTGCCGGAGCTGGCTGCTCTGGTTTCACCACCCATCATTATAGAGACATCGACGGCGAGCCACTTGGGAGGCACCGGAGTTGGCTGCTCTGGCGTCGCCCACCATCGTCGTAGAGACGTCGACGACAGTCCCCTTGGGAGGTGCTAGAGCTGGTTGCTCTGGCGTCGCCCACCATCGTCGTAGCAACATCGACGGCAGGCACCCTGGGAGGTGCCAGGACTTAATGCACGGGCGTTGCCTGCCACCATCGTAGATGCATCGATGACAAGCCCGTGGTTTACAGGATACCACAAGAGAACCTTATTAGACACGAGAGCGGGACAGGAGAGTGTACTCACTTATCAGCGCTTGTTGCTATCGTCAAGATGTTGGAACATTGACGGCAGGCCTCCTAGGTGATGCCGAAGCTGGACACTCTGGTGTCTCCAACCATCGTCTTAGTTGCATCGACGGTAGGCCCCCTGGGCGATGCCGGGGCTGGATGCTCCGATGTTGCCCACCATCGTCGTAGATGCATCAACGGCATGCTCCCTCGGAAGTGCTGGAGTTGGATGCTCCAACGTTGCTCATCATAGTAACCTGCTCTTTATGTCCTACACACATAAAATGGGTGCATATTTTTCGCTCGTTGGTGATCTTTTCCTATTCTTTTTAGTTTTTTCATGTCTTTCAGTTCTGGGGTGGTATGTGGAGTTTGGGTAATTCAATGCGTTAGCACCCAGGACCTGCCTCCCACCTTATTCAGGGTGTGAGCGTCCTGACCCTCAGTACTTAGACATAGCACTGGGAGGTAAAGCGCGCATGCTTAGGGTACAAGACCAGGCTAAGCAGGTTGCACGCTCTGTACCTCCAGCTCGGTGTAGGCCTTTCTTGGGGGACCATTTGGCACCACAGGTCCCTAAGTAAGAGGGCACCCACGATGTTACAGAACACCTTGCAGGTACCTCAAACAAGTCCGCCTTCAGTAGGGTTGCATAACTCTACTAGGGGTGATATAGAAAAATTTTCACCAGGTATATGAAGATAATATACGAAAGAACGAGACTAGTCTGATTGATCACAAAATTAACAGGTAATTATGTGAACATTAGAGAAACCACATGGTAAGACAGTAATTTTTTCAAATTGGCATTCATAGGAGGGGACTAGCTTGACAATAAGGCAACGACCCACTCCGGTTGGCAAGGGAGGCAGAGTATTCATGCTTAGGGTACATGACCAAGCTAAACGGCTGAACACTCTAGACATGTCCCCCCAGAGCTTGGTTTTCCTATGTGTCATTCCTTGGCACCATAACACCCTACACTGTCCTACTATTTATGCTTAGGGATAGAACTTATGGAGGTGCTTATGTTCCAAAGGTTAGGGAGGGGCTCTCCTTCTTCTGTGGCCAGACAGACACACCCGGGGCGGGATACTTGCGTCACTCAGAAGGGGCCCTCCCAATAGGGGGACAGTTTGTGCGACCCTTCTCCAGAAAGTATACGCTGCAGCACCAGGTCACCGTCTGGAGTTCTCTACTCCGCATGAACCGCTCCTGGTAGCGCCTGAGCGCCTGCCGGTAACGTGCATTTCGGATGGTGGCATGCCACCTTGCTTCGTCAACGAGGTCGACATCTTCTCGTCAGAGCTGCTCCTGTGAGGCTTCATGAAATGCTCGGACTTGGAACGAGCCCATCGCGATCTTTGGAGGAGTATGGCCTCGGCCCCATACACCAGGAAGAAATGTGTTTCTCTAGTGGCACAGTTGGGTGATGTCCGTCTTGCCCATAGTGCACAGAAAGTTTGTCAGCCCACTTGGCACCATGCTTATCCAAGATGTTATATGTGCATGTCTTGAGGTCCCTAAAGATCTCAGTGTTGGCCCTTTCAACATGACTGTGGCTCTTTGTATGAGCCACGAATGCATAACAAACTTGGACACCGAGGTCTTCGCAGCAGCCGTGGAACGCTGCACTGGAGAACTTGGTCCTGTTGTCGGTGATGATCATGTTCGGGACCCCAAACCTACAGACAATCGACTTTATGAACTTGACTGCGGACTCCTTGTTGATGTTGATCACTAGGGCTGCCTCCAGCCACTTGCTGCACTTGTCTATAGAGACGTAGAGGAACCGGTACCCTCCGACTGCCCTGGGGATGGGTCCCAGGATATCTAGACCTAGGACCACGGAATACCAAGAGGGCGGAATCATCTGCAGTGCATGTGCCGGAGTGTGAATTTTCTTGGCGTGGAACTGTCATGCCTTGCATCTCTTGACCCGCTTGATGGCGTCTTGTAATGTTGTTGACCAGTAGAAGCCACGCCGGAAGGCTTTTCCAACCAGCGTGCAGGAAGCAACGTGATTCCTACACTCTCCTTTGTGGATCTCTATGAGCAAGTCGCAGCCTCCTCCCGAGTTATGCACCGTAGAAGCATGACGTTGGCGCTGTGCCGACAGAGGTCACCTTCTACCAGCATGTAGCATTTCACCATCATTACAATCCTCTCAGCGGATACTAGATCCTCTGGGAGGATGTCGTCCTTCATATAGTCCCGGATCTCCGTGATCTCCACGCATTAGGACTCTCCTAAGCTTTTGGATCTTGGGCGTCGGGTAGTTTGGGGTCGTCAGTGCACACAAGAACCTCGGCGGGCCCCATGGTTGCAGGGTTGTCGTGATCGCCGGCTCTATGTTGCTGGGCTCGCCTTCTTCATTAGGCCTGGCAGGCCTAGAGGTTGGCCGCACCAACCTCCTGCCAAAGACCCCTTCAGGAACCGAGGCTCCCATGGACGCCATGGTTGACAAGGCGTCAACGATGGAGTTATCAGCGTGCGGCACATGTCAGAGGTCCAAGGCCTCGAAACTAGCTTCCAGCATCTTGACGTGTAGCAGGTATGCCGTGAGCTAAGGGTCGTTATAGTAGCACTCTCCCCGGACCTGCTTGATGGTCAGCTGGGAGTCTCCTTTGACTAGCATCTGCTAGACGCCAAAACCATACACAGCTGTCGGTACCCTATGATACCGCAAAAAGAGTAAGAAAGTTCCACCCGTCAAAGTTGAAGGCCCTTGCTAGTCCCACATGTCACGTTGCACCGGACCCGCTCCCCTCGTATGACTGGCTCCCGGGTTAACACGTGTAAAATAAGCCCGAAACAGAACTCCCAACCAAGGGAAGCTCCGGCGACTACACGTGTACAACGACCTCAGACCTAGCCCCCGTCAGCAGAGGAGCTCCGATACTGACATGTGTATAGCAAACCCGGACCTGCTCTCCCACAAGGGAAAGCTCCGGGTCCGACACGTGTGGAGCCTCCAGACCTCCGTCACCAACGGAAATACAGGCCGGACAAGACCTTTAAAGACATTCAAGGATGGTTAAAGTGGCAGTTACAAGGTTTGATATTGTGTCATTAATGCCATATTAATGACACACGATCAGTGTACAGTTAATAGTGGTAACGCTGCCATGAAGGCACATTACCACACAATTAACTGTACTTAATACTCTTTAGACGGTGTATTAAGACATTAAGCACGCCAGAGCCACATGTCGAGCCAGGACAGCTTTGTAACGGTCAGTCCTTAGAACTATAAAAGGGCTGCACCGCACAAATATCAGGACATTCGAATCCAGGCGATTGCAACCTGACCTTAGCAAACTAACTCACTCAATACAATCACACAAACCCCGTGGAGTAGGGTGTTACGCTCAGGCGGCCCGAACCACGTAAATCTCTGAGGTCACCATCTTGATATTGATCTTGAGCTCCCCAACCACAAAAGAACCTCTGCGGACTGTTTCTCAACGGGTCCGGGGGAAGTGTCGTATTCCACACTTCGACATTTGGCGTGCCAGGAAGGGGCAGTTTTGATCCTGAGATCACAAGATGGAGAATTTAGCTGCTGGATCATCCAATGATAATCATGCTAAACAACCTGTTGGAGGCAACCCCACCAACATTCAGCAACCAATAGGTGCCAACGCTCCAGCAGGCACTGCAGCACCATCTGTTCCAGCAAACAATGCTGGTCAACGAGATGGGGCATCTGCGTCGATCACTGCATCGGCAAACAACAAGCCCGAGAACGCGCTCATTGTTGTGCGAGCTCTTCTGCAACATCCACCACTTCCAACTGCACCCCAGGGTGCTATGGAGCAGTGGAGGGCTGATGTTGACCATCTGGTCGCAGCTGCGGCTGCAGGCATTAGTAACCAAGGTCCTCCTCCTTCAGGAAGGGCACCTTCACAATGACGGACCTTGTCCGGTCGTCTTGGTCCACAAGCCTCTCAACAAAGGTGGCATGCCACCTCCCAAAAGGTGACTTCGCTGCCCCCCGGGGCATGACGCACCCATACCATCACCAGAATTCCGACCCATGACCTTCAGTCAGAACTGGATCGCGGAGCTCTTCAGCCTAGCTGACAAATGCGCTAGGGCTGCGGAGGGCCGTGAAATGCACTCCAAGACAGCTCCGGAGGCCAACCAAAAGTCCTCAAAAATTGAAGCTGCTACCTCCGATAGTGGAAAGTGGAAGAAGAAGCCCAACGACAAAAGAAGTCGTCGGCTGGCGCTCCGGCTACTGCTACTGCAGCTCCTGGAAACCGGGGGCCACGCCCCGAGAAGCGACCTTGTCCTTCATCAGAGGATGGCAACAGTTCTAAAGCTTGGTATCCGATTCACAAGACGAATCGACACAGCTTGGAAGAGTGTCGCGAGGTCCAGAACCTTGCCGAGTGCTATAACAAGCACCGGGAGGAAGCTCCTTTCCGTCAAAGGGAAGGAAAACAAAAAGTCGACGAAGCTCCGGTTGATGAAGAGCTAGGGTTCCAGGACCCTAAAAAGGTCTTGAAAGCCGTCTACAACACTGTCGATGATGATTTCAATGCCTTCGACAACGAACATCGAAAAACCCTGAACACCATCTATGGTGGTTCTTGGGACATCTCTTCTCGTCGCATCGTCAAGACAATGTGGCGAGACATGGCCATGGTAGCTCCTGCTGCTAAGGCAGAACCACATTGGAAGTGGATGGGCACACCCATCATTTTCGATGCTTCGGACCGCCCTCAAAACATGATCAGGGCTGGTCAACTCCCGTTGATGGTGCCACCCACCATTAACAATATCCAAATCCACCACGTGATGGTGGATGGAGGTTCCGGGCTTAACCTCATAAGCTTCGAAGCTTTTGTTAAGCTTCAGCTTAGGCCTTTAGACCTCTGTCCATCCCAGCCTTTCTCCAGAGTAGGTCCGGGAACCATCACTCCTCTTGGTTCTATTACACTCCTGGTGACCTTCAGGACCCAGAAAAATTATAGAACCGAGAAGTTGATCTTCGATGTTGCGCAGATCAGTCTGCCTTTCAATGCCATTTTAGGCAGGCCAGCTTTATACAAGTTTATGGCTGCTGCCATTATGGTTATTTAGTTTTGAAGATGCCAACACCTACGGGCGTTCTCCGGATACAAGGAGATCGTACCGCAGGAGTTACTGCTCTGGAAGAATTCTATGCGCTTACCACAGCGCAAGAGGAAGCATATGGAAAAGAGCCAGCTGTGAATCCTCCAAGCATTCGCCACAAAGGCTCTACATCCGCACCTCGTGTGCAACCAACCGGCGACGCTGACGTTCCCATCAAAGTCGTCCAAATCGATTCCGATGCTGCTCAGACTACCCATATATCGGGAGTTCTAAACAACAAATAGGAACTCACACTCATCACTTTCCTCTGGGCTAATGTCGAGGTGTTTGTCTGGCAACCATCACAAATGTCTGGGATCCCTAGGGAGGTGAATGAGCACAATCTAAAGATTTACCCACACGCCCGACCTGTACACCAGAAGCCCCGGAAACAATCAATCGAGCGACAAAACTTCATCCGACAAGAAATCAAGAAGTTGCTCGAAGCTGGATTTATCCGCGAATTCTTCCATCCAAAATGGCTGGCAAACCCAGTTTTTGTACCCAAGGCCGGTGGGAAGCTTCAGATGTGTATCGACTACACCACCTTAAATAAGGCATGTCCGAAAGATCCATTTACACTACCTAGAAGAGATCAGATAGTGGATTCCACCTCCGGGTGCGAACTACTGTGCTTCTTAGATGCATATTATGGATATCATCAAATTTAAATGTCTAAGGAAGATGAAGATCATAATGCCTTCATAACAGTAGATAGATTGTATTGTTATATTACTATACCATTTGGTCTTAAAAATGCTGCTTCAACATTTGTGCGAGCTATGTACAAAACATTTGGAGAGCTAATTAGAGACATGGTGGAGGTGTATTAATGACATCGTCGTGAAGATTAAAAACAAGGAGTCACTCCTTGACAACTTACAAGCCGTCTTCGACAAGTTGCGTACTACCAGCACCAAGCTGAACCCAGACAAGTGCGTCTTTGGGGTTAGTTCCGGGAAGCTTTTGGGTTTCTTGGTGACTCATCGAGGAATCGAAGCAAATCCGTCGATGATCAAGGCTATAGAAGAGATGCGACCCCAAGCTCGCATCAAAGATGCCCAAAAGTTGACTGAATGTCTGGCTGCGCTCAGTCGGTTGATATCAAGACTGGCAAAACAGGCGCTACCCTTCTTCAAACTCTTGAAGAAGTCTGGACCGTTTCATTGGTCTGAGGAAGCAGAAAAGGTGTTTTAAAAGCTGAAGCAGCTCCTCACCACACTACCAATTTTGGTAGCTCCGAACCCTGGTGAGCCTTTACTGCTTTACATTTTCGCAACTATAGAGGTTGTCTCTATGGTCCTGGTCACGGAAAGACCGGAGCCATCCCCAAATCAGGACTCTAGACCCCTCCGGGAGGGCCCAGAACTACCTGAAGGCGAGTCTGGGGACAAGCCTCCAGACACAGATCCTCAAGGTGAGATGCTGGAGGATCAACCTCCTTCAAACGAAGGAGTAACTGTTGCTAAACAAGAAGGCCCGGACCCCTCCGGGAGGGTCCAGGTTGATGAAGAGGAAGCTCCAGGCCACTCCGGGAGGGTCCGGACAGTCCAGCGCCCAGTGTACTTCATCAGTGAAGTACTCCACGACGCCAAGACAAGAAACATTGGGGTGCATAAACTGCTTTACGAAGTTCTCATTGCCTCAAGAGAGCTTCGTCATTACTTCCAAGCCCATAAAATATCAGTGGTAACTTCTTTTCCACTACGTGCAATTTTGCATAACCCTAATTCTACTGGGAATATTGAAAAGTGGGCAGCGGAGCTGGCAGAATTCGATCTAGAATTCATGTCAAGATAAGCAAATAAAAGTCAAGCCTTGGCTGACATTGTGGCGGAGTGGACTCCCTCTCCATCAAATCCCGGGGCCACAGTGCGCAGAAACCAGAGCTCAAAATTCTGGTATTCACTGAGTCTCACTTGACCCTTTACTTCGATGGCTCCATGCAGAAGCAGGGGGCCAGAGCTGGAGTCCTTCTCCTAGCTCCGACCGCAGAAAAGGTCAAGTATATGGTACACCTTGATTTCAAGGCAACCAACAATATGACGGAGTATGAAGCCCTCATCTATGGACTCAAGGTGGCACTATCTTATGGTGTCAAACAGCTATTGGTGAAGGGAGATTCACAACTCATCATCAAGCAAGTGAAAGGTGAATGCTCCTGTAACAATTTTCAATTA
This sequence comes from Tuctoria greenei, assembly GCA_036927565.1. Lineage (NCBI taxonomy): Eukaryota > Viridiplantae > Streptophyta > Magnoliopsida > Poales > Poaceae > Tuctoria > Tuctoria greenei. The sequence continues at coordinate 131,296,045 of JAYESD010000001.1, read as the reverse complement.
GCTGCTTATCTCCTTGAAGTCCAGAGGCTTTAGAAGAACTTCGAAGTCCTGGATCTCCATCATGTTCAGCGCCTTCATAACTCCGAAGCCGATGAACCCTCGACGAAAGCCTCAACCGGAGCTCCAGCTCCCGACGGAATCTTCGTCCGGAGATTATAAAAACCAACAGCTTAACCTGCCTAACTAAGAGAAGGGGGCGAGACCAGCACCTCAAAGATGGCGGTCCCGGTGGCCCTGTTACCATGACGTTTACCAAGGGTCGTAAGTGCTGTTGGAAGCTCTGAGCAACCCAGCACGCAAGGCTCACAAGCTCAAGTTAGCTCCAATGCATGGATGTCGGAGATCCGAAGCTACTTGAAAGACAATATCCTTCCTGAAGACAGTGTATCCGCTGACCGGATTGTCAGATCTCTACTGACGCAGTGCCAATGGAATCCTAATGTTGTGCATTGCCAGGGAAGAAGGTCGCGATCTTCTTACATCCATGGAGGCGAGTGCAGGAACCACACATCTTCTCGCACGCTGGTCGGTAAAGCCTTCCAACATAGTTTTTACTGGCCTACAACACTCCAGGATGTGGTTGAGCTGGTGAAAAAAATGTGAAGCATGTCAATTCCATGCAAAACAGATTCACACACCGGCGCAATCACTACAGATGATACCTCCTACAGACCATTCACTGTGTGGGGCATGGACATCTTGGGACCTTTCCCAAAAGTTGTCGGAGGTTACATGTTCTTATATGTCGCCATCGACAAGTTCATCAAGTGGCCGGAAGCAACTCCAGTAGTAACAATCAACAAACAATCAGCAATCAAGTTCTTGAGGTCCATTATATGCAGATTTGGAGTTCCAAACAAAGTCATAACTGACAACGGAACTAAATTTACAAGTGCTGCATTCCAAGAATATTGCGAAGACCTCAGCATAATTAAGCTATGTTCGAGTAGCTCATGCAGCAAGCAATGGCCAAGCCAAGAGAGCAAATGCAGAAATCTTAAAAGGACTCAAGACACGCACATATGAGCGCTTGAAAAAGCATGGAGCTAACTGGATTGAAGAGCTTCCATCCACACTTTGGGCGAATAGGACAACACCTAATTAGTCAACTGGGGAGACTCCATTTTTCCTAGTGTACGGAGCCGAAGCAGTCCTTCCTCCGGAGATCACCTTGGGGTCCCTCTGGGTTCGGACCTTCGACGAAGCCACGCAGGACCAGCTCCAGCGTGAAGACCTTGACCTCGTCGACGAGGGAAGGTGCCGAGCAGCTGTTCGAAATGCACGTTATCGCCAAGCGCTTTGGCGCTACCATCAAAGGCACGTATGTAACCGACAGCTCGAAGAAGGTGACCTGGTGCTCCGGAAGATACTAACTCATGAAGGGATGAACAAACTTTCCCCCAGCTGGGAGGGTCCTTTCTGAGTCATTAAAGTATCCCGACCAGGCTGCATTCGCTTGGCAACTGAGGATGGGATCCCACTCCCTAATCCTTGGAACATCGAGCACCTCCATAAGTTTTATGCTTAGAATCACGGAGGTGAGTCTGTAATTACACACAATGCATGTTATAGAGTCATTATACAAAGTCAAGCAAGTCCTCTGGGAGAACATCCGGACCCCTCCGGGAGGGTCGGGAGAGTTCAAGTAACACTTGACACAGTCATAGTACTAAAAGTGTAACTACTTGCTCTGGGTTAGCACAAGATGTATAGCACATTTATCTTGGTCCAGCACCCTAAGTGTGTCCTTGTCTCCCCAGTAATCTGGACCTATAATGAAAAGCATTGTTGTGTGAAGGCAGACTCCACGTGCATTTACATTTTGTACAAGGCTCAATATGATAAATTATTTGTACCCTGCTTGTCTATAATGAAGTTGTGCAAATCTTCTTGAATTTTGTTCCAAGTAACTCACATGCATTACAAGCCTTATTGATAGTCTTTTTGGATCATAACAGCGCCACATAGTCTACCTGCCTGAATGCCAAGCCAACCTAGGTCCGGAGTGCGCTATCGACTTAGCCTGGTCTAGCACCCTAAGTACGCCGCTCTGCCTACACCCCGGCAGGCCTTAGTAGGGTGAGTACTAAAAAGGCACATACATCCAAAAATATTATATAAAAATGCTTGTTATCGTGCTGAGTTTCTTCGGGCTCAGAGTTCAAATAAGAACAGTAAGCCACAACCAATTTATAGACAAGAGGACATATTTTACTTTCTTTCTAGCCTTTAATGTGTAGGAAAAGAAAAAAATCATAGTGATGATGGATAACACCGACATCCCCCAAGATAGGTTTGCCGTCGATGTCCAATATGTTGACACCAGAGCTACCAAGCTCCGACCATTCTAGGGGGCCTGTCTTCGACGCTTCAAAATTGAAGACTTCAACATACTGTCATAAACTTTGGTACATGTACACACCTCAATTGTACACATGTACTAGGGGGCCAACAAGACACGACATAGCATATTGAAGACAAAAGTGAAATTCAAGGCAAAAAGGAGGATTTTATATAATCAGAAGAACTGGATTACAAAATTGAGATTACAAGGGACAAAAGGAGAAAAGTCCAAGCTACTGTAAGATCCAAGACCTGCGGAAGAACGAAGCTACTTTTTGGACAACCTCTTGGACACTGGCTTTGGCGGCGTCTTCCTCTTCAGCAACGGGACCATCGAGCACCGGGTCCAGTGGGAATTGGGGATCTCGGCTTACATAACACGTCAGCACATACTCTGCGACGTTTGTAGCCAGAGTTTTCCCCTCTGTCTCCATCTGATCCACGATGACGTCGCCCATTGCATCATGTTTGCCGCCAGCACCGTTGAGGGCCACCAGCGCTCGATCCAGATCCAGCTCCGGGTTGTCCGGACGTACTGGACTGAAACCCAGCGGCGTCAACGCGTCATTCGCCCGTTTGAGGAAGTCCCACACTTGAATAGCCTCGATCTCCTTTAGGCTCCGCATCTCCTCTAATGACCTCCGGACGGCTGCAAGCTCCGAGCTTTCACAAGCAAGTCGCTCAGCAATCTTAGCATGTTGCTGCTTGACTTCAGCAACCTGCTTCTCCTGGTCGGCCAGCTCCGTCTCCCGGAGGTGGATGCGTTTCTGCCTCTCAACAAGGTCTTTCTCTCTGCCCTTGACTCTCTCCTCCCTAGTGGCAATATCAGACTCTCTTTTCAAGAGCTCTTGCCCCACCTTCCAGCTCTTCTTCCTCTCTTCCTCCTTCCATTGATCCAACTTTTTGCTACAATCCGCCAAATTTTTCTCACCCAGAGTCAACTTCTGGGTGATCTCCGCTTCCCTCCTCACTACATCCTCCTATTACCCCAAGAGTTCCCCCCCCCCCCCCCCCCGCCTCTAGGTCCACTCGATGCTTCATGAGAGTTTCATTCAACTCTGCAAGCTTTTTGTAATGCTTGTCAGCAGTGTCACGTCTCTCTTTAGCTTGCTCCAGGATTTCCCTGGAGTAAGCATTGAGCGCCATGATGGCGGCCTCCTTCTCCTCCATAAACTTGTCCCAGTACTCTAAGCGGGCCTTCTCCCCCTTGATCCATTCCTTCTGGTCAGTTAGCCTCATTTAAGCAAGCTTGGTTTCAAAATGGAGTCTGCTGCGCCAACGCCTCAAGGTGTTGCGCTCCTCCTCCAAAGCTTTGCTCTCATGGTCGAAGGCAAGTTGGACCTGCCTGAGGCTTGAGTAGGCGTTGTCTATGGACAATGCCAGTGGGATAGGTTCCGGGTATGCTGGGACCATTTCCGCAAGCTCAAGCGGGTTCTCTGTAACAAAAATTGGGTCCCACTCTACAATAGTGGTCCCCGATACTCCTGCGGCACTAGGACCGCTCTCCTGGAGCCCTTTAGTGGCAGCAGAAGAACCCACGGGGGGGGGGGGGGGGGGGGGGGACTTCCGCCTTTGGGGCAGGTGAAGGCACTACCTTTGGGTCTTCAGTCGACGGATCCGATATTGAAGGGCCTGTCGCTGGTCCTGTGAGCTGCTCTGGTTTCGGCGCTGGTACCTCCGGAACCACCACTTCTGGAGCAGCAGCAGGAGCTTCAACTGGGGCCTCGACCTCCACTCGTTCAGAACCCGGTATGGCGACTACCTCTGGCATAGCCGCCGCACCTTCAACCAACTCCGGCATAATTGTCGGACCTCCAACCTCCTCCAGCTCAGCAGCTGGACCCTCTACAACTTCCGGCTCTACTGCCGGGTCTTCAACCGTTCCTGGCACAAGGGCCAGAGCCTTGACGATCTCTGGCTCAACAACCGGGGCTTCAACTACCTCTGGCTCAATAGCCAGGGCTTCGGCAACTTCTGGTTTGGAAGCCGGAACTTCTGGCGTTGTTAGTGTTGGAGCATTAGCCTTGTAAAACCCCACTTTTATGGCATGTTAAGTTCATATGGGTTTTGTGATCAACTATTTTGGATCTCCAATATAATGGTACACATGAACTATGCCATCCAAAACTTATCTTGCACTCTTTGTTAGATTCTTTTATCATAGGTATTGGACTTCACCATGAATCCAAATTATATTCTATTCACCTTTTAAGAATAAGAATTTTTGGATAAGGATTAGTAAGCAATGCACAATGAAGCCCTAATAAGCTCTAAACCAAATATCCAAATTAAGGGCTCTAAATTTTTCCATGAGCTCCTAAATTCCTCAATAGCATGCTTACAAAGTTTCAAAATTTTAGAAACTCATCTACTATTTTTATTGAGGTGCTTAGCAAATTTGAATCAAATTCAAATCTGAATTTTTAATTCTTCTCCAACTTCTTTAAACATAAGAATTGAATTCACCATTGTGTTCAGAATAATTCATTTGCCATCTCCACAAAATTTCATGATTTTTGGAGTTGATCTTCTATTTTTAAATGAATTAGTAACTGAGCTGTGGGGAGAATCACTGGACAGTGGGCCCCACATGTCAGCTCCCCTTTTAAACGGATCAGCTCAACCCCGAGACCTCTGCACCGCCGCGCCCCCGCTCGACACCGCGCGCGCATGCAGCTCCAGCGAGCTGCCTGCCTGCTCGCCGCGGCTCTATAAAAGGCCGGCCGAAGCTCCTTTTAATCCTCATCCCCGATCACAGCTCCACTGCCTCGCCATTTTTCTTCCGCCGCGCGCCATCGCCGCCGCTCGCCACTGCTCCGCGGCGTGCCGCCGTTCCACGCCGTTTCAAGCCTAGCTCCAAAGAGCAAAAAGGTGCGCCTGATCAAACTCTAGCTCATGGTACAAACCGTTTCCCTTATCGTTGAAGCCTGAGCAAGATATTGTTCGTTTCCTCTACGGCCGAGGGTAGATAGCTAGCTATGATTTCATGTCAAATTCCTTTTCGGCAAGCAATCATCCTTTTCAATTACTTAGAGATAGTTTCTATAGGCCCTAGCGATCCTGTCTGAGCAAAAACCTTTAAGGATCGTCAAGCAACGGCTCTGAATTTCGAGTTTTGCTCGCCGCCGGTAGAAAACCTCGGTTCACCGTCGAACTCATGATTCCCGGCAACTCACTCCCCTTCTGCGCCCATATCCTTGAACTCCATCATCCCAGAAAGGTTTTGGATGCAATTCCCAAGTGATTTGAGCTACTCTATAGAGAGTTCTATGATGCCCGAGCGCTCATCGCCGCCACCGCCGTCGCACGACCTTTTCCGGCGAGTTTCAAGACCCACTGACCTCACCATCGTGCTCAGCGACCCCAAAAACCCCCAGGCGGCAAGTTTCCGCGATTCTGGTGCGTTGGATTGGCCGGCGGCGAGGCTCGCCGGAGAGCACCGCCGCGGGAACCCCGCGCGCCGCCCGCGTCGGGAGGTAGAAGACGACGCGGCGGGTCCCGCGTGTCAGCGGCGGTAAATCCCGTCGGATCAGGTGTGGCCACAGGATTTGCTGTGGCTACGCGGTGGGAATCTGTGGCCCCCGTGTGGTTTAAATACTATTGGTTCATTTTAAAACAGTGGGGCCCACGAGTTAAATCAAATTAGGAAATTATTCCAGATTAGGCTCCAACTTAGAAAATCCATAACTTTCTGTAGGATACTCCAAAATTCTTCAAACAAATTTTGTTCGAAAGCTCTTGAGCTCTAGTTTCTGTCAATGCCAATTAGGTTCTGTGAAACCCAGAGTTAAATTCTGTAGAAAATAATCTTTCCTAATGCAAGTGCAATTTTTCCAGACAAGATAACCACGAGAAAAATCCCCAAAATTCACATAAAATTTATTGTCCTATTCTCGATTATCAGGCAAAATTTGGGAGCCATAGCACCTGTTCAACTCTCTGTATAATTCAATTTCCTTTTTCAGTTACTGAATTTTCACAGCTATTAGGTTGCTTTATTAGGTCCCAAAATTTTACTGAGTCTTCCTTTAGTCATACCCTAGCTCCTGTTAAAGTCTTGGATTTAATTAACCTACTATACTAGTCCTCAATCAGTTACAAACTAAATATTGATTTAATGTCTAGAAACTCAAATATAAAGTAAATTCAGAAATTCTTGCCGAATCATAAATACAATAACTCCTTCACCACAGCTTAGAAAATTATGAAAACTAATTTTGCTAAGACCAGAACCACTCCCTCCATCTTGATTATCAACTGTTAGCTAGGTTCAAGCTACAGTTTCCTCTCGGAAATTTTTGGAAGTTGATCTGCTTGCCATACTTTCGGAGACCACAATCTGCTATGATCATCTCCTGTTCTTTGCAAGAGCTTTGATCATATTCCCTAGTATCTACCATCGAAGTTCCAAAGCCAATCAAAATCCCTGTCATATAGTGATCACCATGAATTAATTTATGGTCTTAAAATAAATAAATTTCAAAGTCATTTATATATCCATGTTATCTGCATATCGTATAGTGACCGAAGTCGAGGAGGAGCCAGAAGCCTTGGAAGAGAACCTTCCAATTTTTAACTCAGAACCTGACCTGCAACAAGGCAAGCCTCGGTTTGCATTTAAGTCGTTTATGAGCTTTTGCTTTATCACTATGATGAGTAGTATATGAATTGTGCATTACGTCTAGGGTGAATGATACTCCACTTGCATGACCAAAAATCCCAGGGGTTTATTTGGCACGAGTTACAGTTTGACCTGTAGTAACTGCTTTGCTAATGCATAGGAAATCCGGTAGAAGTCGAGTAGTTGGAATCTACTCGCAAGAGATGTATCTCACAGGATTGGTTGGATAGAAAATGGCTTAATATAATGAAATTGAGACCGGGCAGGGAATGGCTAGGAAGCGGCGAGAAGTGAGTCTCGGTCGCATAGCTCTGCCTGTGTCGATTAAGGCCCGCGTCGTGTGCGGCCCCTTCGGACAAGCTTGAATTGTACCGGCAATATAATGGACATATGGAATCCAATAAACTGATGTAACTTGATAACTGGGATGTTGAGACCCATTAACTCACCATCGATAGGGGTGGGTTGAGGACAGTAAGGTGTAAATCGGTCGGCGGACACATGAGGTGTTCCGTGCGGAGACCTTCTGTTTGCGGAGGTGAGACGGGCTCAGCATTTGAGTTTCTTGTGAAAGGTGGCCATATACGCCTAGTACTGAAGTGTTATGTAGGTACAGGTGTGCTCGCTGACACTTCCGAACGACGTATGTGTCGTGTTGTCCGGGTGTGTCTTGATTGCAATCACTGTCCCTCGCAGTAATAGAGTACCACTTGTTCACTGAGCGGTGACGTAGTAAATACTAAAGAAGTCAGGAAAGTCATATGATATTGAATTATAATTACTTTGCAACTTTGTTTGATCTAGAGATAGTATAACTAACGATTTACAATTTCCCCATACTTTAGCTGTAATAGCATTATGTGCTTTGGGCATGTCATATCATCGGTGAAGCGTTTCTTGTTTGATTGTGGAGCCCATGATGTGCCGTGCTCAGAGAATGTCATTTGCTACTTAAAACTTGTTTATAAGGATCCACTTGTAGGCGAGTTATTTATGCTATTCCTTACCTATGTTTAGTGTCCCCGTGCATCTGTCTAGTGAGACGGTTAAGTCTTGCTGAGCCTTAAGCTCACGTTTGCAGTTAACGAGTTTTTGCAGGTTACCCCTTTGAGGATGGGTTTGACAATGAGGCAACACCCCCTCCAGGGTGTACAGCCGAGTGGGAACCCTGCACGCCGCCATAGTTTGAGTGTTGCTAGTGCAAAGTACCCCTGGCATGGAAAACTTTGCTTTTTGCATAGCTAGTGCTGAGAGCGTAGCTATGGTATGTATATATTTCTTTACATCCGCTAGTATTGTGAAAACTTCCGCTGTGTATTAAATAAAAGACCTGGTCTTGTACTTTATTCTGGTTCTATTCTTGTAAACTGTTGGGTGTCGCATCGCACGACACCACCCAATGAGATCCTCGGATGTGTGGATTCCGGTCCCCACAGACATGGTATCAGAGCTTCGTTGGGAACAGTGTACCGGAAAAGAACATATTTTCAAAAATTAGGAACTTGAGTGAGGACTTAGTTATATGCCGTTATAAGGAGTATTATTAGTATAAGATACAAAGGTGGTAAACTAACTATGTGTTATTATATTCTGTAACGACACTCCGACATCAGGTAAGAGGTAAGGTACGCCACCGAGAGCGGATCAATCTCGGTAAACTCGGCATACGAGAGGTGGTATGTGAAATTTCCGTGGCTTGGCACGGAAAGTCAATATGAGTCTTTGAAACTTTCCATGTTTTTAAGAACATATGACACGCGGTACCCCAGCGTGACACAAAGTTAGAGGGAAACCCCGTCGGGTGGTATGTAACCCGATAGTGTGTTCTCATATCTGTGAGAACATGCGAACACGTATGCCCGAGCGTGTATAAGCCGGATCGTACGGGAGTCTTTGCTGTACAGACGTATTTACAGCCATGTACCTCGAGACATGGCCTCGCTCGAGGACGACTCACGCCAGAGTCGTATGCATTTATTTTTGGTTATATATTATTGTGACTGCCTGCCATGTTTCCCCGTGCCGCCCTTGAGGTGCGAAGGTGTGAAAGGGGATTGTTTGTCTTCTGCAGGTAACCTAACTCCGGTAGCAACCCGTGTAGAAGCCGTTTGCGAGGGAACGATATAGGAACCACCTATAGACGTAACCGGATGTACCGGATAGAATTTCCTTTAGTGAGGCACGTAGTACCGTCAGTATCAAACATGATACTAGACCCTCCCCACCGACAGAATGGTTGCATTATGTTTTGAGAAAGTCCGACTATCAGATACTGATAATTTCGGGCTCGACTTGATAAAATGGATAGAACCAAGATTCTTGCTTTCTGGTAGAAGTAGCTCAACTTCGCCAGGTTGTAATCTTGGTTAGCACTTAGATAACATAAGCATATCCTACATGAATGGAAAGCTCGTGAAGGTCTCTCCAACTTTTCCGTTGACCATAAAGACAGAAAAGCTTGTTAATTTGTTGAAAACTGGGATTTACTGTAATTACTCCACATGAACCCACCTTTGTACCATTTCTGTATTCTTGCCATAACTCACTATGGAAAAATCCACTACCTTATTGGGATATATGTTTGAGAAGGGTAGGTGGAGATTCACGAGTTTGTTTTGGGGAGTCCTTCCTGATTTTAATTGGAGTTTAACCAAATTGGGAAGACAGCACAGTAAACTGCATGACTGCTGATGCAAACCAGTCAGCTTTACTGTTGAGTTTGGATAATTATAACCCCTAATCCAGAACAGTGATATGGTTACGCATATACATTTCTGGAAAGCTTAGGGAGTCATCTATCAACTTTATTTATCACTCCTGACCTGAATCTAGGTATAGCTATGCCTAATTCCATTTGTCGCAAATTTGGTTCCTGCAGTCCAGAACTTGGAACAGTTTGCACATAATTGTGAATTGATGCATAATACCTTCATGACAAGGTTGTCGTGGTAGAACTTCTTTAGTTCTGGATTGTTAACACGATGTTACTCAATGTTTATTTTGACACTACCTCAATATCTTATCATGATGAACCTGTATAGAATGTGGAGATAAGCCCATATACAGGGGAGGTTCTGTCGAAAATTTCAGAACCCTTGAGTCAACTTAAAACTGGTATAGATTGTTCATACTAGTTCCACAGTGGCTGTATGAGTACAATCTGGAAAGGTTTTGAAGTGTACTACAATTTTTGTATTCAATATAAAGTTTAGTTCTGACTTATTCTGTATGAAACTTACGGGTTACTGCAGACAGGTCAGATAAACCAGAACTGTACTCCTTTCCAGACTGCAGCTTTGACTGAACCAATTGATTATGGATATTTCTTTTTGTCCCACATCACCAGTGATTGGGTCGAATACTTAAACGGTGTATTGACATTGGGATATATTTGTCCACAGATGGCAGCACCAAGGATTCAGTTGCCTAATGGATGGGTGTTCTCAACATGCACCGGGCACGCCGGTTTTCCGGACGTGTTTGCACGGTTGCTCGGCCAGTTTGGCTATTTGGTGTTACCTAGCTATTGGGGCAAGAAGTTCCAGGAGGGCGGTATGTGGAGTTGCACCATCTACGTCGATGTGCCTGCCGGTCCACCGCACCTCGGATGGGCTCCATACTCCATCAAGATCAAGGGATTGATATTAGAAGAAACATGGAGCTACGCCGCAAGTGTTGCCATAGGGAGGTTTTGCAAACTCCATTACCGTCATCTGGTGGGTACTCCGTATGAGTTCTTTCCAGTCAACGGCAGGGCTTCTGAAGCCTGGGCAACCCGCTTGCTTGCGGAGGTGGGAGAGCATGGCGAAACATCCGCAACAGCCTTAGCGATGTATGCAGCAGCCTCACATCGCGAGAAGGGTAATCAAAGGACATGCATAAAAGAATTGACAAATAATCTGAAGCAAGCCATGAAGCGAGCGAACCACTTTGAGTGGGCAAATGACGGACTTAGGGATATGATGGCTCCTCTTAATCATCGTTTGAACCTTAGGGAGAATCAATGGCATGACGCTGTTATGGATTTGGCCGCGTCTCGCCAGGAGACTCTAGAGAGAGATATTGATCTGGAGGCAAGCCTACTTTATGGGCACCAACGGGACACACAGTTGAACGTGGTGACTGCAGACAGGGATCAGTCCAGAGTAGAGGCTCAGAGCTGGAAGACCAGCTGTGAACAGGCTCAGCAAGAGAATGAGGCCTGGGGGATGTTTATGATACAGACAGATTGGCAAGCTATGGCTGCCAAGAAGACGTTGATGTTGAACGATGTATCAACTTCTACTCCAGCACCCGTATCAGAGGTGCCTAGCCCTGAAGATGAAGAAGAAGAAGAAGACCCAGAGGAACTTGAATACGTCGAGTAGAGCGTATCAAAGTTAGATGTGGTAGCACTTCCGCCAACACCGGGCGGCATATAGTTAAATGGTTGCTAGTGTTTCTCTTTTGTGACCATGTTTGTGTCATATTAAGAGTAATGGTTGTGGTGTCTAGCTAATGAGATGAGTATGACATGTCAGGAAGGCCAAGTATGGTAGAGATGTATTTCCATAAAGGGAGTCCATCATTTTGGGTTTACTACTGTAAACTTGGTCTTGAGATGATATATTTTGTATAAAGTTTGTGCTTTATCAATATATGTAAATGTTATGCATCGTCTATTATTGTCTACCGCATTTCTAAGGGAGGATAAACTTGAGGCAATGGGACTTACCGTGTTATTCATTATATTGCAGTATGGTGCGTACTCGTACAGCCTCAGAGGTGGGAGGATCTAGTGGAGGACAGGGGGATGACACACCACCCCCGGGGCAGAATACGCCTCAGACGCAACCACCTCCACCACCTCCAACCACACTCCCCAGGAGTCTCGCGGAGGTTCTCGCTGCAGTGCTCGGCTCGCGCGACGAGCAAACCGAGTTACTACGGACGTTGGTGCAGCACTCGTCCCGTCAAGGGGGACGACAGGATGATAGACCGCGTCAGCAATTTCAGAGTTCCTACTCTGATTTCTCATCGACACACCCACCGGTATTCACAGAAGCCGATGAACCGTTGGACGCGGATAACTGGCTCCGCACCATTGAAGGAAAGTTCGGTTTACTCGCGGTAACCGAACAGCAAAAGACATTGTTTGCAGCGCAACAACTGCAGGGGTCTGCCGGTGCGTGGTGGGCCAATTACCTTGCCGCACGCCCCGCAGGCCATGTTGTAAGCTGGACCGAATTCCGGGAGGCATTTCGCGCCTACCACATCCCTCCCGGGATTATGAGGAGGAAGCTTCAAGAGTTCTTGGAGCTAAGGCAAGAAGGAAGGAGTGCATACGAATACTCCAAATCATTCAACCACTTGGCCCAATATGCTCAGGACCAAGTGAATACCGAGGATCGGAAGCGGGAATGTTTCTACCGGGGTTTGAACCCCAAGTTGAAGGACAAGCTTGCTCTGTTCAACCGCGGCAACTTCAACGACATAGTCAATGCCGCTATCATGCAGGAGGACGCTACGCGCGAGCTGTCCTCCGATAAAAAGAAGAGGGGTGCTCCACAGAGCAGTGGAGGTGGTGCTCCTCAGAAGTACCGTATGGTGTATCGATCACCATCCGGCCAAAGGTGGCAGCCGCCATCGCGACCACCAATGTTCCGTGGTCGTCAGTTCAACAACGGCGGATTTCGGCCACAGCAACAACAGGGGATGGTTCCACGTGCACTTCCACCTCCACCACGTGCACCGGGATTCCGTCCTCCCCTTCGCATTGGCCAAACCCCGTACACGTGTTTCACGTGTGGACGTACGGGGCACTTCGCCAAGGATTGTCCGCAGAATCGACAAAGCGGAGGGCCATCATCTTACCAGGGGGCCAACCAACCCCGCAACCAGCCCAAGAAGCTAGCCACCAGACCCGGCAACATCCACCACCTCGCTATCGAGGACGTTCCAGAAGGCGCACCCGTGCTCACGGGTACGTTCTCTATCTTCAATCAACCCGTAGTCATACTCTTTGACTCCGGAGCTTCACACAATGTCATTAGTAAATCTTTTGTCGTTAAAAGTCAATTGCCTGTTATCTCCACAAAAACCCCATATGTGATTAGCACTCCAGCTGGGAAAACGGTAACAAATAAATTGGTTCCTGGAATCCCACTTAACCTAGATGGAACCATATATCTTACTTCATTTCTGATATTAGAACATCAAAAGCTAGATATCATCTTAGGAATGGCATGGCTGCAATACCATGGTGCTATCCTTGATATCGTTCCTCGAAAAATTTATCTAAACTCTCCACTCCATCAGCCCCAGGTTCTCAATCTTGAGAACATCATTCCATTAGACCCATCCACTCACAACACCGAGGTTATGGAACTTAAGGATATTCCGGTAGTATGTGAATACCCCGACGTATTTCCTGAAGATCTTCCTGGTATGCCCCCAGAGAGAGATATAGAGTTCAAGATTGAACTTGCACCAGGAACAGTGCCAATTTCAAGGCCACCCTACAAGATGGCACCTAAGGAACTTGCAGAACTGAAGGAACAATTAACTGAACTTGAGAGCAAAGGTTTTATTCGTCCAAGTTCATCACCATGGGGTTGTTCTGCACTGTTTGTAGAAAAGAAAGATAAGACCTTGAGACTGTGTGTAGACTATCGTCCACTTAATGCTGTCACCATCAAGAACAAGTATCCACTACCGCGCATTGATATTCTTTTCGATCAATTAGTGGGTGCTAAAGTGTTTTCGAAGATGGATCTTCGTTCTGGTTATCATCAAATTAGAATCCGACCAGAAGATATATCCAAAACAGCATTCTCAACAAGGTATGGACTGTATGAATATCTGGTTATGTCCTTCGGGTTAACCAACGCCCCGGCTCATTTCATGTATCTCATGAACTCAGTGTTCATGCCGGAATTGGACAAGTTCGTCGTGGTCTTCATTGACGACATACTTGTGTATTCAAAATCCGAAGAAGAACATGCTCAACACTTGCATATTGTGCTTCAACGATTACGGGACCATCAGTTGTATGCTAAGTTCAGCAAGTGTGAATTCTGGATCAACCAGGTGCCATTTTTAGGGCACATCATTTCAGCAGAAGGTATTGCAGTTGATCCAAGCAAGATCAAGCAAGTCCTCAAATGGGAGTCTCCAAAGTCTGTACATGAAGTCCGAAGTTTCCTGGGTTTAGCAGGATATTACCGGAGGTTTATACCCAGTTTCTCCAAAATAGCTAAACCAATGACAGAACTTCTGAAGAAAGGACAAAAGTATGTATGGACTGAGGCATGTGAGGCAGGTTTCAAAGCGTTGGTGAAACACCTTACAACGGCACCAGTTTTAGCCCAACCAGACACAACCAAAGCATTTGAGGTCTTTTGCGACGCATCTGGGATTGGTTTAGGTTGTGTATTAATGCAAGAGCGAAGAGTGATCGCGTATGGATCGCGACAGCTTCGGAACCACGAGCAGCACTACCCGACTCATGATCTTGAGCTGGCTGCTGTGGTGCTAGCATTGAAGATGTGGAGGCATTATCTACTGGGTAATTTAGTACACCTCTACACTGATCACAAAAGCTTGAAATACATCTTCACCCAGAAGGATTTGAATATGCGACAAAGGCGATGGTTAGAATTGATCAAGGATTATGAGATTGAGATCCACTACCATCCAGGCAAGGCGAATGTAGTCGCCGATGCACTGAGCCGCAAGTCCCATGTCAACAATCTTTCCCTCACCACAATGGAAGGTAAAGAAGGACAGAGTCTTTACTTGGTTCCATATGCAGCACTCTACAACCTAGCTCTCATTCCTACCATCAGGGAGGATATTGTAGCAGCTCAGAAGGAAGACAAGGGGATGTCGCATATTCGACAAAGAATGATAAAGGGGGAAATGAAATGTTTCCATAGTGACAAAGAGGGTACCATCTGGTTTAACGACCGTATAGTAGTACCCCGAAACATGGAACTTAGAAAGAAGATACTGGACGAAGCTCATTTGTCCAAGTATTCCATTCATCCGGGAAGCAACAAGATGTACCAAGATTTGAAGAAGAAATTCTGGTGGACTCGGATGAAGAGAGAAGTAGCTAAATACGTGTCCGAGTGTGATACGTGCCGGCGAGTAAAGGCCGACCATATGAAGGCAGCTGGACAGCTTCAACCTTTAAGCATACCGGCTTGGAAATGGGAGGATATCAGTATGGATTTCATTGTTGGGTTGCCTCCCACTCTCCATAAACACGACTCCATTTGGGTGATCGTTGACCGATTGACCAAATCGGCTCATTTCATACCGGTCCGCATGGCATACGATGCGAGGCGATACGCGGAAATTTATATCTCCAGAATAATATGTCTACATGGTGTACCCTGTACCATCATCTCAGATCGTGGAGCTGTATTTGTTTCGCGATTCTGGGAGCATCTCCACGCTGCACTGGGAACCAAGTTAATTCGGAGCTCGGCCTATCATCCTCAGACCGATGGTCAGACCGAACGGGTGAATCAAGTGCTAGAAGACATGCTTCGTGCCTGTGCCATCCACCAGGGCAAGAACTGGGATGATCATCTACCTTTGGCGGAGTTTTCATACAACAACGGTTACCAGGCTAGCATCCAGATGGCGCCCTATGAAGCTCTCTATGGCCGAAAGTGTCGCACACCCTTGAACTGGTGCGAATCAGGTGAACGGGCAGTGTACGGCATCGACTTAGTAAATGACGCCGAGGATCGAGTTCGCACTATTCAGGCGAATCTCAAAGCTGCTCAGTCTCGTCAGAAGAGCTACGCGGACAAACGACGTCGACCTCTTCACTTCGAAGTTGGAGATCAAGTTTATCTTCGGGTATCCCCTATGAAAGGTATCCATCGATTCGGAATGAAAGGGAAGCTAGCCCCACGTTTTATTGGGCCATTCGCAATCCTGGCACAATGCGGACCTGTGGCATATCAATTAGAGTTACCACCGTCACTTTAGGGGTTCACAATGTGTTCCACGTTTCTCAGTTACGAAAGTGTCTTAAAACTCCCGCTGATGTCCGCATAGAGGATTTGGAAGCTCTCCAACCAGATCTCACCTATTCCGAGCATCCAGTTCAGATCATCGATGAAAAGACTCGCACCACAAGAAGCCGCACCTTGCATTTCTATAAGGTTTTGTGGAGCAACCACAGTGCGGAGGAAGCCACGTGGGAAAGCGAGGAGTATCTTAGAACGAACTATCCGGACTTATTAGCGGCATATGTTCAATAGATCCTTTTTCCTTTGCCTTCTTTTGTAATCTCGGGACGAGATTCTTTTAAGGGGGGAGGAATGTAAAACCCCACTTTTATGGCATGTTAAGTTCATATGGGTTTTGTGATCAACTATTTTGGATCTCCAATATAATGGTACACATGAACTATGCCATCCAAAACTTATCTTGCACTCTTTGTTAGATTCTTTTATCATAGGTATTGGACTTCACCATGAATCCAAATTATATTCTATTCACCTTTTAAGAATAAGAATTTTTGGATAAGGATTAGTAAGCAATGCACAATGAAGCCCTAATAAGCTCTAAACCAAATATCCAAATTAAGGGCTCTAAATTTTTCCATGAGCTCCTAAATTCCTCAATAGCATGCTTACAAAGTTTCAAAATTTTAGAAACTCATCTACTATTTTTATTGAGGTGCTTAGCAAATTTGAATCAAATTCAAATCTGAATTTTTAATTCTTCTCCAACTTCTTTAAACATAAGAATTGAATTCACCATTGTGTTCAGAATAATTCATTTGCCATCTCCACAAAATTTCATGATTTTTGGAGTTGATCTTCTATTTTTAAATGAATTAGTAACTGAGCTGTGGGGAGAATCACTGGACAGTGGGCCCCACATGTCAGCTCCCCTTTTAAACGGATCAGCTCAACCCCGACACCTCTGCACCGCCACGCCCCCGCTCGACACTGCGCGCGCATGCAGCTCCAGCGAGCTGCCTGCCTGCTCGCCGCGGCTCTATAAAAGGCCGGCCGAAGCTCCTTTTAATCCTCATCCCCGATCACAGCTCCACTGCCTCGCCATTTTTCTTCCGCCGCGCGCCATCGCCGCCGCTCGCCACTGCTCCGCGGCGTGCCGCCGTTCCACGCCGTTTCAAGCCTAGCTCCAAAGAGCAAAAAGGTGCGCCTGATCAAACTCTAGCTCATGGTACAAACCGTTTCCCTTATCGTTGAAGCCTGAGCAAGATATTGTTCGTTTCCTCTACGGCCGAGGGTAGATAGCTAGCTATGATTTCATGTCAAATTCCTTTTCGGCAAGCAATCATCCTTTTCAATTACTTAGAGATAGTTTCTATAGGCCCTAGCGATCCTGTCTGAGCAAAAACCTTTAAGGATCGTCAAGCAACGGCTCTGAATTTCGAGTTTTGCTCGCCGCCGGTAGAAAACCTCGGTTCACCGTCGAACTCATGATTCCCGGCAACTCACTCCCCTTCTGCGCCCATATCCTTGAACTCCATCATCCCAGAAAGGTTTTGGATGCAATTCCCAAGTGATTTGAGCTACTCTATAGAGAGTTCTATGATGCCCGAGCGCTCATCGCCGCCACCGCCGTCGCACGACCTTTTCCGGCGAGTTTCAAGACCCACTGACCTCACCATCGTGCTCAGCGACCCCAAAAACCCCCAGGCGGCAAGTTTCCGCGATTCTGGTGCGTTGGATTGGCCGGCGGCGAGGCTCGCCGGAGAGCACCGCCGCGGGAACCCCGCGCGCCGCCCGCGTCGGGAGGTAGAAGACGACGCGGCGGGTCCCGCGTGTCAGCGGCGGTAAATCCCGTCGGATCAGGTGTGGCCACAGGATTTGCTGTGGCTACGCGGTGGGAATCTGTGGCCCCCGTGTGGTTTAAATACTATTGGTTCATTTTAAAACAGTGGGGCCCACGAGTTAAATCAAATTAGGAAATTATTCCAGATTAGGCTCCAACTTAGAAAATCCATAACTTTCTGTAGGATACTCCAAAATTCTTCAAACAAATTTTGTTCGAAAGCTCTTGAGCTCTAGTTTCTGTCAATGCCAATTAGGTTCTGTGAAACCCAGAGTTAAATTCTGTAGAAAATAATCTTTCCTAATGCAAGTGCAATTTTTCCAGACAAGATAACCACGAGAAAAATCCCCAAAATTCACATAAAATTTATTGTCCTATTCTCGATTATCAGGCAAAATTTGGGAGCCATAGCACCTGTTCAACTCTCTGTATAATTCAATTTCCTTTTTCAGTTACTGAATTTTCACAGCTATTAGGTTGCTTTATTAGGTCCCAAAATTTTACTGAGTCTTCCTTTAGTCATACCCTAGCTCCTGTTAAAGTCTTGGATTTAATTAACCTACTATACTAGTCCTCAATCAGTTACAAACTAAATATTGATTTAATGTCTAGAAACTCAAATATAAAGTAAATTCAGAAATTCTTGCCGAATCATAAATACAATAACTCCTTCCCCACAGCTTAGAAAATTATGAAAACTAATTTTGCTAAGACCAGAACCACTCCCTCCATCTTGATTATCAACTGTTAGCTAGGTTCAAGCTACAGTTTCCTCTCGGAAATTTTTGGAAGTTGATCTGCTTGCCATACTTTCGGAGACCACAATCTGCTATGATCATCTCCTGTTCTTTGCAAGAGCTTTGATCATATTCCCTAGTATCTACCATCGAAGTTCCAAAGCCAATCAAAATCCCTGTCATATAGTGATCACCATGAATTAATTTATGGTCTTAAAATAAATAAATTTCAAAGTCATTTATATATCCATGTTATCTGCATATCGTATAGTGACCGAAGTCGAGGAGGAGCCAGAAGCCTTGGAAGAGAACCTTCCAATTTTTAACTCAGAACCTGACCTGCAACAAGGCAAGCCCCGATTTGCATTTAAGTCGTTTATGAGCTTTTGCTTTATCACTATGATGAGTAGTATATGAATTGTGCATTACGTCTAGGGTGAATGATACTCCACTTGCATGACCAAAAATCCCAGGGGTTTATTTGGCACGAGTTACAGTTTGACCTGTAGTAACTGCTTTGCTAATGCATAGGAAATCCGGTAGAAGTCGAGTAGTTGGAATCTACTCGCAAGAGATGTATCTCACAGGATTGGTTGGATAGAAAATGGCTTAATATAATGAAATTGAGACCGGGCAGGGAATGGCTAGGAAGCGGCGAGAAGTGAGTCTCGGTCGCATAGCTCTGCCTGTGTCGATTAAGGCCCGCGTCGTGTGCGGCCCCTTCGGACAAGCTTGAATT
The DNA here is from genome assembly GCA_036927565.1 of Tuctoria greenei. Classification (NCBI taxonomy): domain Eukaryota; kingdom Viridiplantae; phylum Streptophyta; class Magnoliopsida; order Poales; family Poaceae; genus Tuctoria; species Tuctoria greenei. The sequence continues at coordinate 131,276,796 of JAYESD010000001.1, read as the reverse complement.
GTACCGGCAATATAATGGACATATGGAATCCAATAAACTGATGTAACTTGATAACTGGGATGTTGAGACCCATTAACTCACCATCGATAGGGGTGGGTTGAGGACAGTAAGGTGTAAATCGGTCGGCGGACACATGAGGTGTTCCGTGCGGAGACCTTCTATTTGCGGAGGTGAGACGGGCTCAGCATTTGAGTTTCTTGTGAAAGGTGGCCATATACGCCTAGTACTGAAGTGTTATGTAGGTACAGGTGTGCTCGCTGACACTTCCGAACGACGTATGTGTCGTGTTGTCCGGGTGTGTCTTGATTGCAATCACTGTCCCTCGCAGTAATAGAGTACCACTTGTTCACTGAGCGGTGACGTAGTAAATACTAAAGAAGTCAGGAAAGTCATATGATATTGAATTATAATTACTTTGCAACTTTGTTTGATCTAGAGATAGTATAACTAACGATTTACAATTTCCCCATACTTTAGCTGTAATAGCATTATGTGCTTTGGGCATGTCATATCATCGGTGAAGCGTTTCTTGTTTGATTGTAGAGCCCATGATGTGCCGTGCTCAGAGAATGTCATTTGCTACTTAAAACTTGGTTATAAGGATCCACTTGTAGGCGAGTTATTTATGCTATTCCTTACCTATGTTTAGTGTCCCCGTGCATCTGTCTAGTGAGACGGTTAAGTCTTGCTGAGCCTTAAGCTCACGTTTGCAGTTAACGAGTTTTTGCAGGTTACCCCTTTGAGGATGGGTTTGACAATGAGGCAACACCCCCTCCAGGGTGTACAGCCGAGTGGGAACCCTGCACGCCGCCATAGTTTGAGTGTTGCTAGTGCAAAGTACCCCTGGCATGGAAAACTTTGCTTTTTGCATAGCTAGTGCTGAGAGCGTAGCTATGGTATGTATATATTTCTTTACATCCGCTAGTATTGTGAAAACTTCCGCTGTGTATTAAATAAAAGACCTGGTCTTGTACTTTATTCTGGTTCTATTCTTGTAAACTGTTGGGTGTCGCATCGCACGACACCACCCAATGAGATCCTCGGATGTGTGGATTCCGGTCCCCACAAGCCTCTACTGCCTGGGGCACTTCTTCAACTTCCCTCCTGCAGTCCGGCGCTACCATAGGAGCTTCAGGCGAGGACTCTTAGTCCAGGCTCATGACAGCTGGCGCCAGAGCTGCCGCGGCTTCCACCCCTGCTTGACGGGGAGGCTCAACAATCGAAGTCGGAGCTTCGAAAGGTGCAGCACCAACCATTGCAATAGGCTTTGAAGCTCCGCATCCTTTCTTTGACACCCTGTAAATAGAGAGTAGAGAAGATTAAATACACATCCAAAAGTAGGATTAACCTTTCAGAGTCAGCAATCAATGCTTACCTTGGGACGCTACCACCCAAGTCGCCTTGGAACCTCTTCTTCTGAGGCCTGGAGCTAGAGCCCACCAAATCTGGTGAGACAACTGCTTCGGACCATGGTTGAGGAACACTTGCAGCCACCGATGTTCTTTCGGCTGGAGCTTCCCTTCGACGGGAAGAACTCTCGGGCTTGGAGCTCCTAGCCGGCACTGCAGCCGAAGTCGACTACCTGGAGCTGACGCCTCTTGAATGCACTGGCACCGAAGCAGGGGTAGTAGCATAAGACCTCCCCCTCTGGGGAGAAGCAGCCATCATGCAAGGAGCTGGCCTGATGGACCTCCCGTCAGCGTGCTTCAACTTTCTCTTCCGGCTGGAAGGCTCAGCTGGCTCTTTGCCCTTGCCTTTGCCGACGTCTTCAGTCCTTCGGCTTGGTACGGGGACAATACCACCCTCGGAAGCTCCGAGAATTGCCAATGTGGTGGTTGGAAGCCTCTCCACCTCACCAAGATCATCAAGCGCCGGCATACTCCTCCGGAGCACCCTGGTGAACTGCGCCTCCATGTTCAGAGGGAGAAAAGCCGCTGGTGGAGTTAAGTCGTCGCCTTCGACGTCAATTCCATGCTGTAACTTCTTTAGATGAAGCTCCAAAGCTGTGCCCTCCAAATTGGATTTCAGACCGATTTCAAACCGGTCTTCATCCATCACACCGTTGAGGGCCCATGCAAGCTTCTCTCTCTTCTTCAGCAGAGCCCACCTGTTGACCAGGAAGTTGCAGAAGACCATTTCGGGGGGTCACTCCACCTTCCACGCATTCGCGGATCCTGGTCAAAGCAGGGTTGAAGGCCTCTGACAGCACCGGAACCACACTCCATGCGTCAGTGTCAACATTTGGGAGACCTTCGCGCAGATCCAACTTCTCGTGCTCCTCTGCCGTGACGATGACCCAGTCTTTCTTCCCGTCGTCCCACTTGTCGGAAGGAAACGACCTCGAGTATTTGAAGGGGCATTTCTTGCGCTTCACGAAATAGTAGAAGCCAAGAAATTTGCACCCCTTCCCGGTGGTGTGGATGGTGAAGAAGGTGCAGAAGAGCTCGACGCAGGGAGGAATACCCACCCACATCTCGCAGAAGTGGACAAATGTTGTCACAACAAGAAGAGAATGGGGGCCAAGGTGGTATAGCTACAAACCATAGAAGTCCAGCAGCATCAAAAGGAAAGTCAAAAAAGGTGGGATCAGTCCCACCATGGTGTACGCAGAGAAGTACACCATGTCGCCGCTGCGCTCCCTCTTGAACGGGAGCTTGCCAGCGCGGACCAGATGGTTGAAGGAGTCGCTGGACCACCCCATGTAGGTCCAAACCTTCTTCAGATTGTCATCACTCTTGAGGTGGCTCTTGGGGAGATCCAACTCCATCGTAGCAAAGTGGATCAAAAGACAGAAAGTTAGGCAGAGTTTGGGAGGCTCTGTGCGCAACGATGATCGAAGGCGTAAAGAGTCCTCAACCCGTACCCACTTTCCTTCTTAAGTAAGCCTCTACGACGCTTGGATGGAAACCGCAATGAGATCAAGAGTACTTTTCCAAAATCTACCCCTTCAATGGCGAGTGGGCCTGAGGCCACCCCGACAAAGAGATCGAGGTCCTTACCCAAGGCCAACCGTTGCCATGATGGGCGGTGGGAAACCCAAAGTCGGCGCTCTGACAGGGCACACGAAACCGATACGGTTTTCGTATTGGGAACCGACAACCTTCAATTGTGTGAGATCCTCGCTCAAAGATCTCATATTTTGTATTCACGACAAGCCACACGTCGAAGGTTCACCCCTGAACTGCTACTCTATCGGCGCATCAAAGGAATTTTTGAAAATTGAAGCGCGGGAATCAAGAATGCCCCCACCTCCGGCAGAACAACTTAACCCAAGGGGTCTCTTCTAGAGGTGGGCCCGGGGGCCACTGTCGGTACCCTATGTACCGGGTACCCCACGATACCGCAACAAGAGTAAGAAAGTTCCACCCGTCAGAGTTGAAGGCCCTTGCTGGTCCCACATGTCATGTTGCACCGGAACCGCTCCCCTCGTATGACTGGCTCCCGGGTTAACACGTGTAAAATAAGCCCAGAACAGAACTCCCAACCAAGGGAAGCTCCAGCGACTACACGTGTACAACGGCCTCGGACCTAGCCCCCATCAGCAGAGGAGCTCTGGTACTGACACGTGTACAGCAACCCCGGACCTGCTCAACCACAGGGGAAAGCTCCGGGTCCGACATGTGTGGAGCCTCCGAACCTCCATCACCAACGGAAATACAGGCCGGACAAGACCTTTACAAACATTCAAGGATGGCTAAAGTGGCAGTTACAAGGTTTGATAATGTGTCATTAATGTCATATTAATGACACACGATCAGTGTACAGTTAATAGTGGTAACACTGCCATGAAGGCACATTACCACACTATTAACTATACTTAATACTCTTTAGACGGTGTATTAAGACATTAAGCACGCCAAGGCCACATGTCCAGCCAGGCCAACTTTTTAACGGTCAGTCCTTAGAACTACAAAAATGCTGCACCGCACGAATATCAGGACATTCGAATCCAGGCGATCGCAACATGACCTTAGCGAACTAACTCGCTGAATACAATCACACAAACACTGTGGAGTAGGGTGTTACGCTCAGGCGGCCCGAACCACGTAAATCTCTGAGGTCACCATATTGATATTCATCTTGAGCTCCCTAACCACAAAAGATCCTCCGCGGGCTGTTTCTCAACTGGTACAGGGGAAGTGTCGTATTCCACACTTCGACAGCAGTTGTGAGTCTGAAGATGAGGGCTTCATATTCCACCATATTGTTGGTCGCCTTGAAGTCTAGGCGCACCGCATACTTGGACTATCCTCCGGTTGGCGAGGTGAGCAGTACGCCGGCTTCGGCCCTTTGCTTCCGTGAGGATTTGCCGAAGAAGAGTGTCTAGGGCAGTTCGGTAAGCACTGGTTTCCTGGGCTCCAGCTTGCTGATTTCCCAGCCTCCTAGGTTGCTTGGTGAGGGAGTCCACTCAGCAACAAAATCCGCTAGCTCTTGGCTCTTGATTGCGTGCTGTGATATGAAGTCGAGCATGAACTCCGCTAGTTTGGCCGCCCATTTGGCGATATTGCCTGTTGTGTTAGGGCTGCACAACACCGCCCCTAGTGGGAACGAAGTCACCACTGAAACTCTATGTGCCTGAAAGTAATGGCAGAGCTTCCTCGATGCAATTAGTACCGCATAGAGCAGCTTGTGCACTTCAAGATACCTTGTTTTTGCTTCATGTAGGACTTCGCTGATAAAATAGACCGGCGTTGGATGGTCCGGGATCTCCTTGAGGAATCCAGTGCATCCTCTTCCATCTGCTCCGGGCCCAGAGACTCCATGTCCCTAGGGCCTGGTGCATCCTTTGGGGGCTGGGACCCAAAGGCTCTTTGATCTCCGGGGCCCCCTAGGGGGACCCGGTCATACTCAGAGGGGCTGAGACCCAGAGGCTCCTTATTCTCTGGGGCACCTGGGGGACCCAGTCATCCTCTGGGGGCTTAGACCCAAAGGCTCCTTGTTCTCTGTGGCCCCCTGGGGGGGCCCCATAATCCTCTGGGAACTGGGATCCAGAGGCTTCTTGTTCTCCGGGGCCCCCTGGATGGACCCGGTCATCCTCTGGGGGCTGGGACCCAAAAGCTCCTTGCTCTCTGAGGCCCCCTAGGGGGACCCATGAATGTAGCCCAGATGGGGGTAAATAGGCTTTTTGAAACTTTGTCGATCCCTGAAACACTTAACAGATTGATCAAATAGAGGAATGGTCAGACTAGTCCGGTACGGTGCAGACTAGTTCAGTGTACGTTGATTAGAAAGATCAAGATTGATCGTTAATTTCACTTGTAGTACTCTATGCAGCGGAAAGCAATTGACAACTTGGATGTATTACAGTAATAAAACAATGTATTGCAAAGATCAACTTTAATTACAATATTTCAACGTGAGTTACACAAGTTTAAGCAAACCCTAGAATATGATGAACTATAAAATAAAGGTGCGTGAGATAAGATTTTATCTGGAGGTTTGATTTCATGGAGGAAATCTACGTCCCCGTTGAGGAGTCCACGAAGGCATACAGGTATCCAAGTTTTCAAGCCACATTCCGAGCATCAAGGATATTTAGTTCATTTCAGAGCTCACAAAAGCGTTTTTCATCAAGTGGCTTGGTAAAGATATCAGCTAGTTGTTTTTCAGTGTTAACATGGGAAATGGCTATGTCTCCTTTCATTGAGTGATCTCTCAAAAAGTGATGTCGGATGTCTATGTGTTTGGTTCTAGAGTGCTAAACAGGGTTATGGCCAATTTAAATGGCACTCTCATTATCACAAAGGAGTGGAATACGACTCATATTGTAATTGTAATCCCTTAGAGTTTGTCGCATCCAAAGGAGTTTTGCACAACAAGTCCCGGCTGCAACATACTCCGCTTCGGCCGTGTAGAAGGCAATGGAATTTTGTTTATTGGAGGACCAAGAAACTAGGGATCTACCTAGGAATTGGCAAGTACCGGAGGTACTTTTTCTATCTACCTTGCATCCAGCATAATCTGCATCGGAGTATCCAATGAGATTGAATTTTGAACCTTTGGGATACCAAAGGCCTAGGTTGTGTGTATCAACTAAATATCTCAAGATCCTTTTAACGGCTGTCAAATGACATCCCTTAGGAATGGCTTGAAATCTTGCACACAAACATACACTCAATATAATATCTGGCCTAGATGCACAAAAGTATAGTAAAGAGCCAATCATGGAACGATATACCTACTGATCCACGTTTGGTTCATCTTCATTGAGATCCAAGTGTCCATTTGTTGCCATGGGAGTCTTTACGGGCTTTGCTTTGTCCATTCCAAATTTCTTGAGAATGTCTTGAGTGTACCTTGTTTGGCTTATGAACATCCTTTCCTTTTGTTGTTTCACTTGGAATCCCAAAAAGTATCTCAACTCTCCCATCATGGACATCTTGAATCTATCTGTCATAACCTTACTAAATTCTTGACAAAAAGATTTGTTAGTAGAACCAAATATGATATCATAAACATAGATTTGGCAAACGAAGAGGTCATCATCAAAGTGTTTAGTAAACAAAGTGTAATCAAATTTACCAATTTTGAAGCCATTTTCAACCAAAAAATCTCTAAGGCACTCATACCAGGCTCTAGGAGCTTGTTTGAGGCCATAGAGAGCCTTACGCGGTTTGTACACATGGTCGGGGTACTCTTGATCTTCAAAACTGGGTGGTTGCTCCATGTACACCTCCTTGATCGGTCCATTGAGGAAGGCGCTTTTCACATCCATTCGATAAAGCTTGAAATCATGGTGAGTAGCATATGCAAGTAATATACGAATCGATTCAAGCCTAGCTACGGGAGCAAAAGTCTCGTTACCGAATTGTGAATACCCTTTGGCCACAAGTCGTGCCTTGTTCCTTTTTACCACACCATGTTTGTCTTGCTTGTTGCGGAAGACCCATTTAGTGCCGACGACGTTGGACTTGGGTCTTTCAACAAGCTCCCACACTTCGCCCCTTTTGGAGTTGTTCAATTCTTCTTGCATCGCTATCGCCCAATCTGGATCTTTTAATGCATCTTCAACCCTGTATGGTTCCAAAGAGGATACAAAAGAATAGTGTTCACGAAAATTAGCTATGCATTATTGAGTTATTACTCCCTTTTGGATGTTAACGATTATGTTGTCGATGGGGTGATCTCTTTGGATGCTTTGGTGTACTCTTCGATGTGGCACTTGTGGTCTTGAATCTTCAATATTATCATCTTCTCCCCCCCCCCTTGATAGTTGCCCTCATTGATGTTTTGATCACCTTGATCTTCTTGAGGTTGATCTTGTGTGGAAGCTCCCCCTTAATCATTTTCATCCACTTGTGGTTCATCTTCTTCATTCACATTTGGAGGTGGCACATGTGCTCGAACATCGCCCAACACCATTCTTCTCAATGCTTGACATGGAGCTTCTAGATCTAGCACACATTGATCAACTTGCTCTTCTTGAGATCCCTTAGTTACATCGAACACTATGTCACGTGCCACTTCAACAAGTCCGGAGGCCTTGTTGAAGACACGATAGGAGTAGGAGTTCGAATCATAGCCAAGTAAGAAACCTTCATCGGACTTTGAAGCGAACTTCGAAGCCCTAGGCTTCTTGTTTAAAATATAATGTTTTGAACCAAAGACTCAAAAGTATTAAATATTTGGTTTGTTACCCGTGAGCAGTTCATATGAAGTTTTCTTGAGCAACCGATGAAGATATAGTCGGTTTATGGCATGACAAGCAGTGTTAACCTCTTCAGCCCAAAACCTGTCCGAAGTCTTGTATTCATGGAGCATTGTCCTCGCCATCTCAATGAGTGTTCGGTTCTTCCTTTCGGCTACTCTGTTTTGTTGAGGAGAGTATGGTGTTGAAAATTCATGCTTTATTCCTTCTTCATCTAGATACTCTTCAACTTGAGTATTCTTGAACTCCATTCCGTTGTCACTTTGTATGTTCTTGATCTTCAGTGAGAATTCGTTTGAGGCACGTTTGATGAATTTCTTGAGGGTTCCTTGAGTTTCTGTTTTATCATGCAAAAAGAAAACCCACGTGAAGCGTGAAAAATCGTCGACAATGACTAAACCATATTTATTACCGCCGATGCTTATGTAAGCAATTGGGCCAAATAGATCCATGTGGAGGAGCTCAAGCGGTCTTGTTGTAGTCATGACATTCTTCGCGAGATGGGGTGCTCCTACTTGCTTCCCGGCTTGGCAGGCTCTACAAGGCCTGTCTTTCTCAAAAACAACATCCTTTATACCTTGAATGTGATCGCCTTTAAAGATATTTTGAAGATTCCTCATACCAACATGTCCTAGACGTCTATGCCACAGCCAACCCTTGTTGGTCTTTGCAACCAAGCATGTGTCAGGTTCAGCTTTATCTTTGTTGAAGACAACTAGATAAAGTTTCCCCTTTAACACATCCTTGAATGCAACCGAGTTATCACTCCTTCTAGAGACGGTCACACCCTCATTGGTGAATAAACAGTTATAACCTTTGTCACATAATTGAGATTTGGACAAAAGGTTATAATCCAAGGAGTCAACATGTAAAACATGAGGAAGAGTATGTTGTGATGAATTGCTATTTTACCGGTACCAAGCACCTTTCCTTGACTATTATCACCAAAATAAATGCCTTCGCTTGGGTCTTCATTTTCTTCATATTCCATGAGCATTCTTCTTTCTCTAGTCATGTTATTGATGCATCCACTATCTAACACCCATTTTGCTCCACCAGATGAATAAGCCTGCAAAAAAAAATTATGCCTTGGTCTTAGGTACCCAAGCTTGCTTGAGTCCTTTAAGGTTAGTCACAAGTGATTTGGGCACCGACACATGAGACTTGGTGCTCATGGCATGGCCCAACATTTTTTGCATAAACTTTTGCATAAGCAGTTTTCGTAAGTACATATGAAGCATCAAAGGTTCTAAATAAAACTTGTTGTTCATATGAGTTAACAATGTTCATTTTATCAAAGTTACTATGTTTCCCAACTTGAGAAGAAGTTCCTTTGATAAAAGCAATGCAATCCTTGTTATTCTTGTGGCTTCTAGCATTTTTCTTTTCACCATAAGAATACCCAACGCCATATTTAACATTTGGAGATCTTGTGACCAAGTATGCACTACGTGCATACTTGACTTTCTCCTTGTCAAATATGCCACTTTGGGAGGTATGCTTTTCTTTTGTCAATTTGGAATTTTCTTCCAAGTTGATATCATTTTTAGCACAAGTGCAAGTAAAAACAGTTTCAGACTTGATATGTTGAGAAGGTGTGTTTGCAAAGGATGAATATTCACTTTGCTTGAGTGACTCAACCTGTGTTTCAAGGATCCTGTTAACTTTGGTTAAGTTAGCCAGTTCTTCCTTTTGAGTCTTTTAACTTCAAACAAGCTGCCTTGCTTGAAGCTAACTCAAGTTCTAGTGATTCACTTCACTCCTTTTCAAGTTCAAGGAGCTTTTCAATCTTAAGACATTTATCCTTTTGGAGAATGATCATATCTTCTTGGCAATTGACTAGCTCCTCCTTATCAACAATCTTATCCATTAAAAATATCATTTTTGCAGCTATTTTTCTATCTAAACCACTAAACATGTTTTCTTCGTCACTATAATTAGCAATATAACTATCAAAATAAAGCGAGGAGGGAGGTTTAATTGTGACCTTTCTTTTTCCCTCCATGGCCATATGACACGTGTGATTGGTGTCCTTCCTTGCGCTCATAATTGGGAAGAGGGTGGATTTCTTGGTAGGCTTCTTCATGGCTATGGTGGCCATCTCCTCTTCTTCTTCGGATGAGGATTCATCATTGGAGTCCCACTCCTTCCCTAGATGTGCCTGGCCATATTGCTTCTTCTTCTTGAACCTTTTCTTTGGTTGAGGCTTGTTGTCTTTAGTCTTCCTCTTATTTTCTTCATGTGGACAATCTACTATGAAATGGTCATATTCTCCGCAATTGTAGCACACCCGTCTCATCTTGGGTCTTTGTTTGTCCCTTTGTCTTCCTTCATTTGAGCTATTACCCTTTCTTCTTCTCATCATCTTCTTGAACTTTTTCATGAATAGGATCATGTCTTCATCATTGATGTCACTTCTATCATCATCACTGTCATCTTCTTCAATAGCTTCCCGATCTTCTTTTGATGTGGGTTTACAAGTTGACTTCAAAGCAACTCCTTTCTTGTTTGCCGAGGTATGGTCGGAAAGTTCCTTGACGTGCTTGGCTTGCTTCTCCATCATTTCAAAGTTGATAATCTTGCCAAGAAGTTCGTTCGGGGTCATTTTTTGATACTCGGGGCTTTCTCTAATCATAGAGCGAAGAGTCACGTTGTGAGGTATGAATGCTCTAAGAATCAACTTCACAACCTCATGATCACTCCACTTCTTGCTTGCATAAGCTCGAACTTTGTTTATATGATTCTTGAGTCTATTGTACATGTCTTGAGGTGATTCACCATCTTCTATAGAGAATCTTCCCAATTCAGCTTTGATCATCTCTATCTTTGCTTCACATACATGACGGTCACCTTCATGTGCGGTTTGTAGAGTGTCCCATATCTCTTTGGTAATTTCGAGTCCATCCACCTTGGTGAACTCGTCTCGACTCAATGATGAAGTGATCGCAGCTGCAGCTTGATCATTCTGATGAATTGCTTGTTCTTGACTTTGTGTCAACTCTTCATCATTGTCTAGAATACTATCCATGTACAAACTATATGCCACAAACTTGGGTTAAGAGATATAAGGTGCAGTTTCATACTTTGTCTCCACATTGAATAGTCATTTCTATCAAAGTAAGGTGGTTTGCCTAAAGGAATTGATAGATAATAACTATTTTTAGAATTTAAATGTTCATAGTCAAAAGGATATCGGGAGTAGTCAGTGTGACTACTCCCCTTCATGTTCTCATCTTGAGTCTTATTCTTTCCTTTTGGGGATAGTGCCTTTTTCATAGAAGAGCCTTGAGTTGAAGCATCTCCTCATCATCGTCCTCATAGACTTGAATGGCATCGAGGAGCTTCTCCATCTTTTGGGTCTTTTCATCATCACCCTTCTTGTTGTTGAAGTTCTTGTGTACATCCTTAATGTCCGACATCGTCTCCTCGAGCGGTGAGTCTCTTTTGAAGAGTTTGGCTCTGATACCAATTGAATGTAGCCTAGGGGGGGGGGGTGAATAGGCTTTTTGAAACTTTGTCGATCCCTGAAACACTTAACAAATTGATCAAATACAGGGATGGCCGGACTATTCCGGTACGATGCAGACTAGTACGGTGTATGTGGATTAGAAAGATTAAGATTGATCACTAATTTCACCTCTAGTACTTTATGCAGCGTAAAGCAATTGACAACTTGGATGTATTACAACAATGAAACAATGTATTGCAAAGATCAACTTTAATTATGATATTTCAACGTGAGCTACACAAGTTTAAGCAAACCCTAGAATATGATGAACTATAAAACAAAGGTGCGTGAGGCAAGATTTTATCCCAAGGTTTGATTCCACGGAGGAAATATACGTCCCTGTTGAGGAGTCCACGGAGGACCAGGTCTTCATGTAAAAGCCCGCATTTGAGAAGAACAAAAACGCGAAAATGCGACTTATAAAATTTTTGATAACGGAATCAAAATTCAAATTTATAGGAATAATGTTAGTCAACAAATGATCACGGAAATAAGAACTTGTTAAAGACTTTAAGTTGTAATTGAAAGATGTCACTTGAACTGTTAAAGTTTCGGGTGTTCATTCAATTCCAGTTTAACCTCTTCCTAAGCAACGACATGGAGTTCCCGACTACATGAAGGAAGTGTAGTAATTCGAGGGCGTATGTCATAATCGTTCAGATAGACTTGAGCAGATAATATCTTGCATGGGACCCACTTGTCGAGTGGCCCATCGGTCAGCCTTCATCAAACGATATTTGATTTCCGCCTCCGTGTGTGCTTATCGAGAGCCAGCGTCACCCATGATGTCTCGCTCTTATCCTAAGCACGACATGATCTTTGTCGGCCTCGATGCCAGACCTTTTCTGCACCAAGCCTCCACGTCCCCTCGCCATGCGTTGACGTCTCGGCCGCTTAAAAATAAAATGTGATCATGTCAAAGGAATTTAAATACGAGAATTGCATTAACCTAGGGTGTTAATAGTTAATTAAGTGTGCTGATGAAATGTATATTAAAAACTCCTTAAAAAATTTTAATAGATGAATTCAAATTAATACCTCGAGCTCGGATGTTTAATTCAAATCCAGGTGCCACCACAATTTAAGCAAGATTAATCAAGCTTTGGTTCCGTTGGGCACATATTAAGAATACATTAGTAACATGCAACATAATTTGGTTAAAAGTGTTTTCAAATTGAATCTGAATTTTAAAATATTCTATATCTCAAACTCAGTTCACATCTGAATTTCTTATACCTTGGTTAGCTAATCTGCAAAAGTTGAAACAAATTTTAATCAGTTTTTCACATTTAAAAGAAAAGTGGAAGGAATAAGAGGGGAGAAAGTTGTGGGGCCCACTTGTCATATCTATCCTCAGTACTAGGAAGTCCATTTTTCTTCTTCCTCTCCCGGCTCTGCTCCACAGCACCCCTACTCCCTCCTGGTCGAGCACTGCACCGCCCCACTGGCCCGCATCGCGCCTACCCGACGGCAGCGCCGAGCGCTCCTGCTCCCCACCTCTCGGCCGCCACGGCGTCGCCCCACACCGACCGCCGGCTCGCCCCTCCCCTGCTCAGTCCATCGAGCCACCGAGTGCCGCGCCGCCTTCGCGCACCACACCTACACCTCGCTCGTCGGTGCCCTGGGTTCCGTGCTTCGCGCCCGCGCTACCACGGTGCTGGCCGCACTTCGCCTGTGCCCCACGCCACCGCCGCACCCACCTACTTCTCTGGTCCACCTGCACCCAGCAAGCTGCCCTCGCCGTTGCTCGCACCGCACCCTAGCCGAGCGGCTCGTCACCCAACTCACGTTCGCATATTGGCCGCCTGTTGCTCCATGCCGCCACAGCTCGCATGCGCTGGCCCTACTAATCGACGGCCCTTATTCCCCCCTCGCTCGACCGTAGCGGCGCTGGTCACCCATGTCGCACCGTCCTGCGCCTTGCCTCGCCGCACTATCCACGGCCACGGCCGTCCGCCACTGCTCACGTCGTGCCCCTAGTCGCTCGAGCCTTGCCTGCCAGCACCATGGCTCCCGGCGACGCCCCGTTTCATCCCCAATGTCGTGCTCCGGTCACTGCGCGCCAGGTCAGTCACTGCCGTCGTCCTTCGCCCCTCTGGTCCATGTTCTGCATTGATATTATTCCTATAGAAATCCCCAAGTTGACCTTCTTTGTCTTTTATATCGTGTTGACTTGTCCGTGCGTGCTCGTGATGCTCCACTATGAGCTGCGTCGATGTCGTTGACCACATGACGTCGTCATGACATTCTGAGTCGTGATCGTGCCCTGGCATCAAGATGAAGGATGCATGTGATGTGTGTATTGCTGGAACACAAGCACGACTTGTCGTACAATGGTTGTCAAGCCAACTTAGGTTTTAGTCGATGTGAGGGTGATCGAGTCCTAGGTGTAGCCAAGGTGCTCGATGAAATGCCTCTAGGTCAAACCACGGATGTTGGTGATCACCGATGACCTGTGGTTGAGTAATGCGACAACGTTGTGACCGACAAGGAAAACTAGACCAAGGGGAACCTTGGACAAGAGTTTATTTATTGTGTCAACGATGTTTCCAAATCATTCGCAAAATTGCTTAACTAGGTGTGTCGCTTCATCGACGACAGGTTCATCGAGTCGCTTGCCGACGATTGTAAGTGCATCTAGGATATCCCTTGTGGGTTTTGGCTAATTGATGACGAACATATGAGATCCTAATGAAACTATTGAGATGATTGCAGGACAAACAAAGTGAAACAGCTCGGTGCACACAAAAAGGTGAAAAATGGAGTGGTTTCCAAAGAGGAATACTTTGATGGAACTTGGAAGAACAAATTAGATTTTAAATATATAGGGAGTGTATTAAAGACACACATCCCAAGATCTCACGACCTTGCACAGGGGTAATAGTTTTAAAATTAACCTAACATCTCACAGTGCACCGGACTAGTCCATTTTCCAATCGGACTAGTCCGCCAGACTTTCTGGAGTCTGTTTTCACATAGGGCCGGACTAGTCCATTCTCCAACTGGACTAGTCCGCCAGACTTTCTAGAGTCTGTTTTCACATAGGGCTGGACTAGTCCGTTTTCCAACCGGACTAGTCCGCTAGACTTTCTGGAGTCTGCTTTCACATAGGGCCGGACAAGTCCGTTTTCCAACCGGACTAGTCCGCCAAACTTTCTGGACATTGAGTTGCACTGTGACCGGACAAGTCCGGACTTGCACCGGACTAGTCCGGTATTAGGGTTTTTCAATGGTAACTTTTTGGAAACCCTATAAAAAGAGGATCCACGGCTTTCCTAGGCATAGACACGTCGAATACTGCTGAAAACACAAACCCTAGCGCCGCCACCTTGTCCCAAGAGCCCAAAACACATCTCCCCACACATCTAAAGTGCAAAAAGAGTAAAATCAATTGAACATTTGGATTCAGGATTGGGAGATCGTCGTTCCTTCATTGCGAGCTCTTGGGGTTTGATATTTCTACACTCATACTCTGCATTGTAATACTTTCAAGTGTATTTGATCGCTTCTTTCTCTGTAATTCATGTGGTAGCCCTCAACGTGTGAGGTTGCCCCACAAACTCGATGATTACCCGTGCTAGTGGAATCAAGTCGGCCTGTGTGGTGACTTGAAGAGGAAAAGGGTTGGAGACCCGGCTCTGTGTGAGCTTCCTCAACAAGGACGTAGATCTCGTGGTGAGATCGAACCTTGGTAAAAATTCGTGTCTCTTGTGCCTTATTTTTTTTAAATTTTGTTCACTAGAACACTTGATTACTAAACATCAATTTAAGTTGCTTATAAGTTTCCACGTGCATTCATACAATAATCGTAAACAAAAGTATCTGTTGTTCTCATTTCCGCTGCTAAAATAATCTAGTTTCCCAAACAACACTTAATCAATTCACTTATTTCAGCACACCGGACTAGTCCGCCCACACAACCGGACTAGTCCGGTCAAACAAGTTTTTGACAATTCTATTAAGTGTGCAGGAAATTTAAAGGCCTATTCACCCCCCTCTAGGCCACATTCAATTGGTATCAGATCCTGGTTCTCCGTCAACGAGACTCACATCTCGGAGAGATCAATGGCCACTGAGAAGAACAACGATATCTCGAAGACGAACATCAGTGAGGAGGAACAAGAAGCTAAAGCCTTCGATGTGCTGAAAGAAAGCCCACATGATGATGAAGAAGTGCGACAGCTAAAGGCACTCCTGAGAAAGAAGTTGTTGGCACAAAAAGGAAAGAAGAAGAGAAGACGACCGAGAGTGGTCATCACGACTACTCCCGATATCCTTACAACTACAACCGTCTCAATTCAAACAATCACTATCTCTCTATTCCTATGGGAAAGCCTCCATAGTTCGACGGAAGTGACTACACCATGTGTAAGTACAACATGAAAATGCATCTAATATCTCTAAATCCTAGTCTGTGGCACATTGTTTCCATAGGCATAGATATCCCGGACACGGATGAGGAACTCACTCCAAAACAAGAACAAGAGATTCACAGAAACGCACAAGCCGTCGTGGTGATCACATCATCACTAAGCAGAGAGGAATTCACCAAGATCGATGGTTTAGAAAGTGCAAAAGAAATTTGGGATACACTTAAGATAGCTCACGAAGGAAATAGGTCGGTTCGTGAAGCTAAAATTGAGATGCTTGAAGGAGAGTTGTGGAGATTTGCTATTGAAGAAGGCAAATCACCTCAAGACATGAACAACCGGATGAAGGAACTCATCAACAAAATGCGTGCCTATGGAAGTAAGAAATGGACGGATCACGAGGTGGTCAAAAGAATGATTAGAGTCTTCATGCCAAGAAATGTCACACTTTGCTCAATGATTAGAGAAAGCCCCGGTTTCACAAAATGACTCCCGATGAGTTATTGGGGAAGATCATAAATCATGAAATGATGGAGAAAGAGGCTTAATATGTCAAAGACTTAGCCAAACTCACCTCTTCCAAAAGGAAAGAAGTTGCTCTCAAAGCAACGTGCAAACCCAAACTCAAAGAAACTCGTGAAGACCAAGACAATGGAGATACAAGCGACGAGAGCACCGATCTTGATGATGAAGAAATGGTACTCTTTATCAATAAGTTCAAGCGCATGATGAAAAGAAGACACGGCAACAATTCAAATGAAGGCAAAAGCAAGGATAAAGAGAAATCCAAGGCTCGACGCACTTGCTACAACTGCGGAGAGTATGGTCACTTCATGGTGGACTGCCCTTATGAAGAAAAAAAAAAGAAGAAGGAAACAAGACCTCGAGAAAAGAAAAATTTCAGAAAAAGAAGACAAGACCATCAAGCTCACATTGGCAAGGAGTGGGACTCAAACGATGAGTCCTCCTCCGATGAAGAAGAAGAGATGGCCACTATCGCAGTTAAGAAACCCACTATGAGAGCCACACTCTTCCCAAACATGGGAGGACGGGATATGAACAACCACACTTGCCTTATGGCTAAGGAAGGCATGAAAAAGGTTCGACTTACTCCTCCTACGCTAAATTCCTCTATTGATGATTTTGATAGCTCTAGTGATAATGAAGAAATGTTTAGAGGATTAAGTAAAATTGCTTTAAAGAAAATGGAAATGTTGTCGAATGAAATCTTTGAAAAGTAGGAACTTGTTAACCGACAAGAAGATATGCTCATCCGTGAAAGGAAGAGATATCAAGAAGTTGAAAAGCTTCTTGAGCTTGAAAGAGAAAAGAACAAGTCACTTGAGTTTGAGCTAGCCTTGAGTAAGGAAACTTACTCAAAGCTAGAGGACTCGCATATTGCAATCAAGGAAAAACTCGCTAACTTGTCAAAAGTTAACAAGATCCTTGAGGTGCAAGTTGAGTCGCTCAAGCAAAGTGACTCCTCTTCCTCCAAGAGCTCTTCCTCCAAAGATATGAGTTCGACAACAATTGGAACCTGCACTTGCTCTAGTAAGAAGAATGTTATTTCTAATACTTCAACTTCTCATAATATGCATCCTTCCACAAGCGGCATCTTTGATAAGGAGAAGATCAAATATGCACGCAGTGCATATATGGTCACTAGACCTCCTAATGTCAAAGATGGTCTTGGTTTTGACAGGAACAAACACATGTCTACTCCTAATCATGCTAAGAATAGAATCACTTTTGTTAAGGAGAAATCCCATGAATCTGATTTACAAATACCGTTTTGTACATTTGATGCTTCCTATGTTCTTATGAAAAACAAATATGGAAAAGTCACTGCTAAATATACAGGGCCAAGCCACAAGAACTTGAAAACTTGTGTGTGGGTGCCCAAGACTCTTGTTACTAACTTGAGAGGACCCAAGCAAGATTGGGTACCTAAAACCAAGGAATAATTCTGTTTTGCAGGCTTACTCCTCCGGTGGATCTAAATGGGTGCTAGATAGCGGATGCACAAATCACATGACCGGAGATAGAGGTATGTTTGTGGAGTACGAGTACAACAAGGATCCAGGTGAAGGCATATACTTTGGAGATAACAGCCAAGGAAAGGTCCTTGGTAGCGGTAACATTGATATATCCACTCAACACACCTTATCTAATGTTTTACATGTAGACTCTCTAGATTATAATCTTTTGTCAATATCTCAACTATGTGACAAAGGTTACAACTGTTTATTCACTAATGAGGGTGTGACCGTCTTTAGAAGAAGCGATGGCTCGATTGCATTCAAGAGAATGTTGAAGGGAAAGCTTTATCTTGTTGACTTCAACAAAGATAAAGCCAAACTCAACACTTGCTTGGTTGCTAAGACCAACATGGGATGGCTGTGGCATAGACGGCTAGACCATGTTGGGATGAGAAATCTGATAAAAATTCTAAAAGGTGGTCACATCCGTGGTCTTAAGGATGTGGTTTTTGAAAAAGACAGGTCGTGCAACGCTTGTCAAGCAGGAAAAAAAGTTGGAACACCACACCCCGCAAAGAATGTGATGACTACCGCAAGACCGCTGGAACTTCTCCACATGGATCTCTTTGGTCCAATTGCGTACATCAACATCGACGGTAACAAATACGGTTTAGTAATTGTTGATGATTTTTCAAGATTTACCTGGGTATTTTTCTTGTATGATAAATCAGAAACTCAGGGAATCCTCAAGAAGATCCTGAAAAGAGCTTAGAACGAATTCTCATCAACCATAAAGAATATCAGAAGTGACAACAGGACAGAATTCAAGAACACCCAAGTTGAAGAGTATCTCGATGAAGAAGGGATAAAGCATGAGTTCTCGGCACCCTACTCCCCTCAACAAAATGGAGTGGCCGAAAGGAAGAACAGAACATTGATTGAAGTGGACAAAACTATGTTGGATGAATACAAGACATCAGATCGATTTTGGGCAGAAGCGGTGAACACCGCTTGTCATGCCACAAATCGGCTGTACCTTCACTGACTACTGAAGAAAACTCCATATGAGCTCCTTACCGGTAAAAAGCCTAATGTTTCTTATTTCAATGTATTTGGTTGTAAATGTTTTATTCTGAACAAGAAACCGAGGGCCTCGAAGTTCGCTTTGAAGTCCGATGAAGGGTTCTTGCTCGGATATGAATCGAATGCATACGCCTATCGTGTCTTCAACAAGGTGTCCGACCTTGTTGAAGTAGCACGTAACGTAGTGTTCGATGAATCTAACGGCTCACAAGTGGAGCAAGTTGATAAGTGTATGCTAGATAAAGAGGAAACTCCATATGAAGCGCTGAAGAAAATGGCACTTGGTGATATCTTACCACAAGAGCGAACGTTAGACTCAAGTGCACAAGATGAACTTCAACACAGAGGCAATAATCAAGGGGGAGCTCTTGCACAAGATCAAGATGAGGAAGATCAAGAAGATCAAGATAATCATGGAAGCAATGATCTAAGGGGAGACAATGAACATGAAGATAATGAAGAACAAGCAACTACACAAGTTTCACACCCAAGAGTACATCAGAGCGTGCAAAGAGACCATCCTGTCAATAATATCATTGGAGATATTGCTAAGGGAGTAACAACTAGATCTTGAGTTGCAAATTCCTGTGAATACTACTCTTTTGTGTCTTTTCTGGAACCATACAGGGTAGAACAAGCCTTAAGGGATCCAGACTGGGTGATGGCAATGCAAGAGGAGTTGAACAACTTCAAAAGAAATGAAGTGTGGGAGCTGGTGGAGAGACCAAGGGCGAACATCGTTGGAACCAAATGGGTCTTTCGGAACAAGAAAGATGAGCATGGAGTAGTAACAAGAAATAAAGAAAGATTGGTGGCCAAAGGCTTTTCTCAGGTCGAAGGTTTGGACTTCAATGAAACTTTCACTCTTGTAGCTATACTTGAGTCCATTCGTATTTTATTGGCATATGCTACTCACCATAATTTTAAGCTGTATCAAATGGACATCAAAAGTGCCTTCCTAAATGGTCCAATAAAGGAGGAAGTTTATGTGGAGCATCCACCAAGATTCGAAGACCAAAAGTATCCCAATCATGTCTACAAATTGCGTAAGGCTCTCTATGGCCTTAAAGAAGCTCCTCGAGCTTGGTATGAGTGCCTTAGAGATTTTCTGACTCAAAATGGATTCAAAATTGGTAAAGCTGACTATACACTTTTCACTAAACATCTTGATGATCATCTATTCGTATGTCAAATTTATGTTGATGACATTATCTTTGGATCCACTAATAAGTCCTTCTGTGAAGAGTTTAGCAAGATTATGACAGATAGGTTCGAGATGTCAATGATGGGCGAATTGAAGTTCTTCTTGGGATTCCATGTGAAGCAACTGAGGGAAGGTACATTTATAAGCCAAACCAAATATACACAGGACATTCTCAAGAAATTCAATATGGACAAAGCCAAGCCCATCAAGACACCCATGGCCATCAATGGACATCTCGACCTCAATGAAGACAACCCAAATGTGGACCAAAAGGTATATCGGTCCATGATCGGCTCCTTACTTTATTTATGTGCATCTAGGCCAGATATTATGCTTAGTGTTTGCTTGTGTGCAAGGTTTAAAGCCGCACCTAAAGAGTGTCACTTAATTGCTGTAAAAAAGAATCCTAAGGCATCGTGTGCACACACCCAACTTGGGGCTTTGGTATCCCAAAGGATCCAAGTTTAACTTGATAGGCTATTCCGACGCCGACTATGCAGGATGCAAAGTCAATAGAAAAAGCACGTCAGGGACTTGTCAATTTCTTGGTAGGTCCCTAGTTTCTTGGTCATCAAAAAGGCAAAACTCAATTGCTCTTTCCACAGCGGAAGCAGAGTATGTTGCAGCCGGTAGTTGTTGCGCACAACTACTTTGGATGCGACAGACTCTTAGGGACTACGGCTACAATCTTAGACATATCCCGCTTCGTGATAATGAAAGTGCTATAAAAATTGCACACAACCCTATAGAGCTCTCAAGAACTAAGCACATAGATATCCATCATCACTTTCTTAGAGATCATTCGTTAGTAGGTGACATTGCTATTTCACATGTTAGGACTGAAAAATAACTTGCAGATATTTTTACCAAACCATTAGATGAGAAAAGGTTTTGTGAACTTAGGAATGAGCTTATAATTCTTGACTCTCGAAATGTGGCTTGAAACATTGCATATCTAGTTGAAACTTCAAATGTTACATTTTATTGTTAAAACTGCTCCTCGTCTCTTTTTCTTCTAAGAAAACTATTTTAATGAAGAAATCTTGCAGTTTATGACCACTTTTCATTGTTACTTATCCACTGGTCGTAATTACCAAGATTATTTGCAAAACTATTGTCCTTGGATCACTATTAATCATTTGTATATGTATCAAGTCTATTGAAACCGGACTTGTCAGGTTTACCACCGGACTAGTCCGGACAGACGAAATTCCTAGGTTTTCCCAGGGGCACCGGACTAGTCCGCCACCGTGACCGGACTAGTCCGGTCCATCGCGTATATAAGCGGTTGGCCGGCCCAAAATTTGAAAGCCAAACCTCTCCCTCCACTTGGTCTCCCTCTCCTCTCTTAAAACCTAGCCCCCAAAGCATAAGCATGTGGTCTCCCTCTCCTCTCCTAAACCCTAGCCCCCAAAGCATTTTTCAGGTTGAGCCCTCAAAATTGAAGCTTTCTCCGTGGGAAATCCTCTCCTCGACGAGTGGACTCTCCCCTCCGGACACATCCATACAGATTCTTGCTCCTTCAACGCGAATCTTCAAATCTCGGTTAATTTCACCCTAAAACCAAATTCTCAACTTTTCTCGTTGTAGCTCGTTTCCTTTGATTCCAAGGTTGTACATTGGCTTCATAGATGTATTCCTACCACTTTCCTGCCCTTTTGTATCTTTAGATAGAAGTTTTGAATTCAAAGGAAATCGTTAGGGTTCTTATGCCAGGACGGACTAGTCTGGCGCTCAGATACGGACAAGTACGGTAGGCCGGACATGTCCGCACTCTGAAACCGGACAAGTCCGGTCTCTGACATCTGAATCCCTACATTGTCTTCAATCCTTGGTTCATTCTTATATAATCCGTGAACTCCCTATCAGGCACGATGTCTTTAGGCTCAGATGACAACTCTTTCCACATTGATGAAGAAGCTCAACGCGAAAGAGTGAGGAGAGCCAATTAGAGAGTTATGAAGAAAAGACATGATGTCAATGTCCACTCTCCACCCTCCGACGACAATCTGCCTAAGAAGAGGAAGGTTATTGTCAAAAAGGCTCAAAGAAAAGATGTTGCTGAGAGCTCATCAGGGCCAAAGAGGGTTCTCAATAAAGGGAAGGGACTTGCTAGTGGTCCCATTGGGCCCCTGAAAATGAAAAACCCCAGTCACCGCAACAGGCAGCCTTTAGTGATTATTTCACTGGAAAAGGGGGTGAGCTAGCCAATAACATCAGGAAGATTGATGTGTATAATCAACCTAGGCAATGCTCTGAACCAAGATTCTGGAGCAACTTCCATGCCGACTACTACGAGCACGTGTACATGAAGATGAAGAATCCTGTTGTGAAGAGTCAATGGGTGAATGTTGGATACATGCAATCGAAGAGGTTTCCTGCTTTTCGTGAGGTGGTTGAGGCTTTGGAGAGGCACGGTCTGAAGGAACTGTTTTTCTTTGAGAATGACTAGAACAATGAGATCATCACCCAATTTTACTCTACCCTCGACTTTGCTCGTGGTGATGGAGACAGTCTTACTTGGATGACTCATGGTTCCAAGTATAGTGTCACTTATGATGAATTTGCAAGGATTCTTCACCTTGAACACACTATGGATCATGATCTTGTCATCCACAATCTGAAACCCTTAGAGAAGGATGAGCTTAAGTTCCTCTATGACACAAGGATGCCCTATGTTCCTCCCAACAACAAATATCTGAAGCCCTTCTTTGTAGTCCTCAACAGAATCCTGAGGAAGACAATAGCCACGAAAGATGGAGATGCGGGGACTATCCAAGGAACCTTGAGAACCCTAATAAAGGTCATTAGTGGAAGGAGACCTTTCAATGTTTTTGAGTACATCTACAACGACATTGTGAACATCTCAATCACTCCAAATAGGTCTTGCGGGTATGCCCCGTACATCATGTACATGATTGAGAAAGTGACCAGACTTGAGTTTGTCAACGATGTTTCTCATACGGGGTTGAAGCCAAAAAAGCCCACCGAGTACACCCTTCCCTCAGCACCAACTGCTCCTTCCTCCCCCGGAGCTGAGAGGAGGTCTAAACAATCTCAGGATGTGAATGCCACAAGGTCTGCAGCTGCTCCTCCTGGTTCTTCTCCTGTCCATGAACCCTCTGGTGGCATCCTCAAAATGCTCTCCTTCATCTTTGCCTGCTGCTGCAAGATCGAAGTCAGGCAGCGGAAACATCAACAGTATGAGACCGGTCAGAGATGAGTAGGAAGCGACAAGAGGTGGTCTTGGTCGCATAGCTCTGACTTTGTCGATTAAGGCCCGTGCCGTGTGCGGCCCTGCTGGACAAGCTTGAATTGTATCGGGGACATACTGGAGAAATGGGCTCTAGTAAACTGGCGTAGCTTGATACTGGTTTTTCGAGGCATTCCATTCCATTTTATAGGCGTGGGTTAAGAGCAGCAAGGTGTAAATCAGCTGGTGAGCTTGCCAAAGTACGCCCCACACAGTGACCTCCTACTCGTGACGGATCGACCGGTTCGGCATTTGAGTGTTGGGTGAAAGGTGGCCATATACGACTAGTACTGAAGTGTTATGTAGGTACTGCTGTATGTACTCGCTGACACTTCCGAAAGTGCGTATGTGTCGTGTTGTCCGGGTGTGTCCTGATTCCAATCACCGTCCCTCGCGGTAATAGAGTACCACTTGTTTACTGCATTGTGATGTAGTAAATACTTAAGGAGCTCGAAGAATATGATGTATTGAATTATAATTATTTTGCAATCTTGTATGGCTTAGAGATAGCACAATTAAAAGTTTACAGTTTTCCCATACTTTACCTGTAATAGCATTATGTGCTTTGGGCATGTCATATCATCGGCAAAGCGTTTCTTGTTTGATTGTGAAGTCTATGATGTGTCGTGCCTGAAGAATGTCACATGCTACTTAAAACATGACTATAAGGATCCACTTGTAGGCGAGTCCTTTATGCTATTCCTTACCTATGCTTAGTATTCATCTCTGCATATGTCTAGTGAGACGGGTTAGCCTTGCTGAGCCTTATGCTCACATTTGTGCTTTAAAAATTTTTGCAGGTATTAGGTTTATTTCTGCTGTTCAGGCTGTACATGAGACCTCGAGGTGTCGAGATGAATCTCATGTGAACCATGCCGCTGCTAAATGTTCTTCATGTTGCTAGTGAGAAGCGTCCTAGGGCCTGGACGTTTTCTCTCCTGCTTGGTTATGTGAGATTATGAGTATGTATTTTCCGCTGCGTGTGTACATCTGTTGTACACTGTTTTGTAAACTCTTCTTATTGTGAAATAAAAACTTTGCTTGTTTTGCATTCTTATCATGTGTGCTGTTAGGTGCCGCATCGCACGGCACCACCCATTGAGATCCTTGGACGTCGGGACTCCAGTACCCATAGACATGGTATCAGAGCTTCATTGGGAATAGCACGCTTGAAAAGAGTCTATTTTCGAAAACTCCGAAGTAGTCGAGTGAGGATTAGCTATATGCTCATTAAGGACTATTACTAGTATAAGTTATAAAGGTGGTGAACTAACTTACTTGTTATCATGTTCTGTAACGATGTTCCGTCTTCAAGGTAAGAGGTAAGGTACGCCACCAAGAGCGAATCAATCTTGGTAAGCTCTGCATACGAGGTGTGGTATGTGATATTTTCGTGGCATAGCATGGAAAGTCAATATGAGTCTCCAAAACTATTCATATTTCTGGGAACGTATGACACGCGGTACCCCAGCATGACACAAAATCAGTGGGAGACCCCGTCGGGTGGTAGATAACCCGATGGTATGCATCTCTATAACTATTCATGTTCTATGGGAGCATGCGAAACACGTATGCCCGAGCGTGTATAAGCCAGTTCGTGCGGGAGTCTTTGTTGTACAGACGTAGTACAGTCATGTAACTCGAGACATGACACCGCTCGAGGGCGACTCACGCCAGAGTCGTATGTATTTACTTTTGATTAGATATTATTTTGACTGCCTGTCGTGTTTTCCCGTGCCGCCCTTGAGGTGTGAAGATGTGAAAGGGGATTGTTTGTCTTCTGCAGGTACACTAACTCCGGTAGCGACCCTTGTAGAGTACATTTGCGAGTGATCGATATTAGAACCACCTATAGATGTATCCGGATATACCTGTTAGACTTTTATTTTGGTAAGGCACGTAGTACCGTGAGTATCACACTTGATACTTTGACCATCCCCCACAAAAGAATGGCCTCATATTCATATTAAGTCCAAGTATCAGTTGTTGGTATCTTATGGACAATAGAAAATGTATCTCTTCAAGATTAGGCGAACCGAAGTTCTTTGTTTCTGGCGAGAGTTTAGCTCGACTTCGCTGGAGTGAGACTTTGGTTAAGCATGAAGATCCATAGTGATATGCTATGGATGAGAAGGTGATCAAGTTCTCTTTCAAGTTCAATTTAGTTCCAAAGCAGAGGATTAGTTGTAAAGCAAGTTCTAGCTATCGATCTTGAGTTTTGAGCTAAGTTCAATATTTGAGTTTGTTTCCAACTCATGGGTTTCGAAGCCGGCAAGTTCTGTTTTTGAGCAGAATTTGACCTGAATTTGAAAAGCCACATCTCTTGGTTTATTAATCTAATAGAGGTGTATGTTACACAGTCGAAAAGGTTATGAAGTCTTCTAAATGTTACCTGTGTAGCTCGACAGCAAACTCCATTGATATCCTATTCCAAAGTTCAGAATTTCAAACTCTGTCGGAGCTGGACTGCATCTGAATCAGATCTGAACCCTTCACCCTTTTGTCCATAACTCCTTGTATACTTCACCAATGAAGGTCTGTAATACCTGGCTAGAAAGTGTAGCGAGTCATATACATCTTTTCTATAGAACTCCAGGTCTGAATCCTCATGTAACTCGAGGAAAAACTCGAAGTTCCAACCTCTATCAAATCTGAACACCTAGCGGACAGTTCTGTATACAGTCACAATTTCGACCATAACTCTTGGTAGAATGGTCGAATAGCTTCATGTAATACATTCCCGGAAACCTTACGACCTGTAAAATAAGTTTGTAATATAACGTTCTGTCAAATTTTGATGTTCTCTACCTGGAAATCAGTGACCAAATCAGCCACAACAAATAAAGTCCTGTCCGAATTTTGTTAGAAATCTGGGCACATGTACAACTTCAAAAATCCATATCTCTTCAACCAGAAGGGATATGGAGGAAAATGAATACTTCTTGGAAAGATCTTGAAGTATTCTATAAGTTTTCTATTGACTTCCAAGCTATTAGACCATTGTAAGGTGATGAAAATCTTCTCTAACTAAATCAGCTGCTGTTCTAAAACTGTATGAACAAGCATCTGAATTTTTGCCATAATCATATGTAGAAAGCTCTTCTAGTATATTGCGATATACTTTTGGAAAGGGGAAGAGCTATTATACAATGTTTCTATTCATTGTTACCTCAAATTCGGTTTAGATCTAATTAGAAACTGAAGTTGAAGTTAGTACATCTCTACAGTGCTATTTGAAATAGCCAGAAAATTTTTGAACTTTGAACAGCCATAACTCTTAAATTAGAAAAGCAACCTATGCATATCTATACATGTATGGAAATCTTAAAGAGTTCTCAATCAGTTTCCTATTCAACGCTAAGTCTAAAACTCGCAATAACCAGGTCTAAATCGAAGTATCGTTTAAGGTGTTGCAACAGTCTAGAATCTGGACAGTTATGTATTCAGTTGCTGTTTGGATAGTAATTTCTAGTAGGATCATCAAAAGACTTTATAATTTACATTTATAGAATCCTGAGGATGTGTGTAAAAAGTTTTCAATATGTTGTTTCTGCAAATATGAATGCTTCTCTATTTGAAAATTGTGGACAAAATCAGCAACATACAAAGGAAGCTCTGCCAAATTTCAGTTAAAAATCTGGGAACTTGGTCGAACTTCAGAATTCCATATCTACTCAACCAGAAGTGCTATTAGGGCAAGTAAATACTCTTTAGAAAGCATTGGAAGTCCTCTACAAGTTTTCTATTCATATAAAAACCAGAATACTTTTCTAAGTGGGTGAAATTTGGAAAATCACAGAAACTGTCCTGAATCAACCAAACTCGACAGCAATCTGTGTATTTATGAATTGGAACCATAACTCGCAGACCTTACATCCAATAGGGTCACACGAGTAACCATTGGAAAGATTAGTGAGTCAGCTACAATTTTTGTAATTGTCTCCAGGTCTGAATCGGTCATCTATCTATCCCAAATCGAGTTTGAATACAAGGTGGTCAGTCTGAACTGAACCTCCATTTCTTCTGAATGCTGAATTTTTAGCAAACTTAAAAAATTCCTATCTTTTAAACCATGACTGATATGCATACAAGTAAATACATTCTAGAAATTAAATTACATTGGATACAACTTTGTAAATAAGAATATTTCCAGATTTTGAACAGAACGGTCTGAAAACTTTAGATCAAAACTGCTACTTTTTAAGCAGGTTCGGCTGAAAGTGCAGAAAAATCTGCTAACTTAATAAATAGCATAACATGCAAACTAGATATGATCTAGAGGCAAACCAATACTTTTTGGAAATTTATTAAAGTGTACTTTAACATTGTTATTCACCTCGAGATCTGATTTTGTCATTAACTAGATCAAAATAGAGTTTGTGTCTAGACTGGTCATTTGTCACCATAGCCTGGCCAGTTTGAAACTTTTGGGTTTTGTTAGGCATTCGGTTCTCGATTTCAACTTGAGGAGTGTCGTAAAAAAACCAAGAGTTAGGAATCAACTATTTACCAAGTTGAATGGAGTGTTTAACTCATTTGAAGCCCTTTCTCTTGGATAGACATACTAGTGTTTGATTTATGTGACTTGTCACATCACCTCTTGTGATTTCGAGTGCAAGTCACAAATACTTGAGTTGCATCTCATCTTCCCATTAGGATTGTTTGAGGTACGTTTCGACATCTTAGTTCAAAACATTAAGGGGGAAGGTGAGCACTCAAGTAACTGTAGTGTTCAACTAGCACTCTTTGGCACATTGAGATGTGTCAACGACAAAGCAAACAAGTGAGTTTACAACTTCAAGAGGATTCAACCTCCACCACCAGGTTGAGTTACTCTAGAAGAGTGTGACTTCAACTCCACTATAGTAATCAAGAAGGATTTCAGTTCCTCCTGCCAGATCGAAGCGAAGGTTAAGTGAAGCATCACTAGAGACAGTAGTTAGTTGTTTTCTCTAGTTGAAGTTACTCCTTGAGTCAACTGGTATCTCTAAGACCTAGTTGAAGATACAATCAAGTTGAGTAGTACATGAACAAGCTTTCGAAAGGTCGAGGTAACGTGGTATATTTCCCACATTCCTTGTCAATCGTTCTGTTATGAATTCCTTAACTGTGGTCGAGTCATGAAAGTAACGCTACTCATTGAGTGTCTTTCATGACCTAGGTATCCAAGCCTTGCAAATCATCAGACAATACTTGAGTTGTGTGTGTGTGTGGTTCATTTAATCTTGTTCAAGACAATACTTGAGTTGTGTGTGTGTGTGGTTCATTTAATCTTGTTCAAACTATAAAAGCTACTGCACCCTACATTTGCACCATACATATGCACCATTTGCACCATACATTTGCACCATACATTTGCACCATACTATGTGCATATTCATTGCACCATACAACATGTGACGCATCATGAAGCATCATTACCAATGAAGTACAAATGATAGAATGCATGATAATACTAAAATTCAGAGCAAGATTATGTACTTCCATTCAGACTATTCCAAGATGTCTAATGACTACGATCATTTCACCATCTTCATTTGACTTCTTAAATGGTTGAACTCTCTTTTTTGAGTAATATCTGGGCAACCGATCACTCAACCTCCCTTGCAACTAAACAGACACTTGAACTTCCGTCCTTGACTTGTTTAGGTTCAAGTGCTTTGATTATTGCAATTATACTGTTCTACATCGTGTGATCACCAGTTAGATGATCCACCTTGAAAAATCCATGATTCTTTTTACTTGTGAAGGTTCCGTTTGATTGTTAACCTCGCAAAACTCCTTGAAGTTCCTATAAGTTCTTGACTTGGTATATGGTAACCTTGATACCTTGATAACCTTGTAGTTACCATATGATTGAGTTCTTTGCTGTGTTGGGAGCATGTGAGGATACTGAATCCACAAATCTTCATATGCCATCGTGAAGAATCTTCATCTTCTATTTCTATTGTTCGAAGATGTCGAGATACCCAAAAGCCTTGTAGTTGCCATATCTTCAGTATTCGTGCAATTTTGATCACATAAGGGTGCTGAGTGCTTTGCTACTCTTATGCTACAGCTAGGGGATCCTATGGTTGGCTAAACATCAAACGAGGTTAATGATTATTGTTTAACCTCGTAAACCATCTTAACTCATGTCAGGGGAAATACCACATTGAGTTGTAAGAACCTATGCGAAACCAAGCAAGCAACCGAGAATCAATGCAAAGGTAGTTTTAGACTATCGAGGTGACCTAGAGAAGCAAAGAGCAAGTGCTGATTCTTCCAGTCCAGACTAGGACAGGACAAGATGTCATGCCAGTGTAAGAGGACAGCGATAAAAGTTCAGTAACAGACGTGGGAGTTTTCCGACGTGATATTGTCATCTCGAGCATCCTGTTAAGATTATCAACCTGAAGACTAGAATCACCAAAAGCAAACTTTAGAATTTCATAAGATGCCTTAAGATAATCACTACTTCGTAGAACCCAAGTCTCTAAGGGCATTGTCATTTCGTTAGTCAATGACCCTCTTTTACCAATCGTTCCCTACTCGTTTTCGTTATTCTACTCGCTAGAATCTCAGGACGAGATTCCTTTAAGGGGGAAGGATTGTAAGAGCCTGCATTTGAGAAGAACAAAAATGCGAAAATGCGAACTTAAAATTTTTTGATAATGGAAATGAAATTCAAATTTATAGGAATAATATTAGTCAACCAATTTCATGGAAATAAGAACTTGTTAAAGACCTTAAGTTGTAATTGAAAGATGTCAACTGAACTGTTAATGTTTCGGGTGTTCATTCAATTCCAGTTTAACCTCATCCTAAGCAATGACATGGAGTTCCTGACTACATGAAGGAAGTGTAGTAATTCGAGAGCGTCTGTCATACTCGTTCATATAGACTTGAGCGGATAATATCTTGCATGGGACCCACTTGTTGAGTGGCCCACCGGTCAGCTTTCATCAAACGATATTTGATTTCCGCCTCCACGTGTGCTTATCGAGATCCAGCATCACTCATGACATGTCGCTCTTATCCTAAGCACGACATGATCTTTGTCGGCCTCGACACTAGATCTTTTCTGTGCCAAGCCTCCACGTCCGCTCGCCATGGGTTGACATCTCGGCCGCTTAAAATTAAAATGTGATCAAGTCAAGGGAATTTAAATACGAGAATTGCATTAACCTAAGGTGTTAATAATTAATTAAGTGTGCTGATGAAATATATATTAAAAACTCCTTTAGTAGATGAATTCAAATTAATACCTCAAGCTCGGATGTTTAATTCGAATCCAGGTGCCACCTCAATTTAAGCAAGATTAATCAAGCTTTGGTATGGTTGGGCACATATTAAGAATACATTAGTAACATGCAACATAATTGGGTTAAAAGTATATTCAAATTGAATTTGAATTTTAAAATATTCTATATCTCAAACTCAGTTCACATCTGAATTTCTAATACATTGGTTAGCTAATCTGAAAAGTTGAAACAAATTTTAATCAGTTTTTCACATTTAAAAGAAAAGTGGAAGGTATAAGGGGGAGAAAGTTGTGGGGCCCATTGTCATATCTATCCTCAGTACTAGGAAGTCCATTTTGCTTCCTCCTCTCTCGGTTCTGCTCCACAGCACCCCGACTCCCTCCTGGCCGTGCGCTCCACCGCGCCGCTGGCCCGGATCGCGCCCGCCCGACAGTAGCGCCGAGTGCTCCCGCGCTCCACCTTCCGGCCGCCGCGGTGTCGCCCCACGCCGGCCGCCATCTTGCGCCTCCCCAGCTCAGTCCATCGAGCCGCCCAGTGTCGCACCGCCTTCGCGCGCCCTGCCTGCACCTCACTCGCCTGCGCCTCGGGTTCCGCGTGTCACGCCCGCGCCGCCACGGTGCTGGCCGCGCTTCGCTTGTGCCCCAAGCCACCGCCGCACCCCCTGCATCTCTGCTCCGTTCACACGCCGAACGTCGCCCCTGCTGCTACTCACGCCGCGCCCTAGCTGAGCAGCTCGCCGCCCTACTCACATTCGCGTATTGGCCGCCTGTTGCTCCATGCCGCCACAGTGCGCATGCGCTGGCCCTGTTGCTCGACGGCCCTTGTTCCCCTCTTGCTCGGCCGTAGCAGCGCTGGTCACACGCATCGCGCTGTCCTGTGCCTTGCCTCGCCACGCAATCCACAGCCACGACCGTCCGCCACTGCTCACGTCGTGCCCCTAGTCGCCCGGGCCTTGCCTGCCATCACTATGGCTCTCGACGACACCCAGTTTCATTCCCAATGTCGTTCTCCAGTCACCACGCGCCAGGTCAGTCACTATTGTTGTCCTTCGCCCCTCTGGTCCATGTTTCGCATTGATATCATTCCTATAGAAATCTCCGAGTTGACCTTCTTTGTCTTTTGTATCGTGTTTGCTTGTCCATGCGTGCTCGTTATGCTCCATCATGAGTCGCGTCGATGTTGTTGACCACATGACGTCGTCGTGACGTTCTGAGCCGTCATCGTGCCCTGGCATCAAGATGAAGGATGCCTATGATGTGTGTAGTGCTGGAACACAAGCACGACTTGTCGGGCAATGGTTGTCAAGCCAACTTAGGTTTTAGTCGATGTGAGGGTGATCGAGTCCTAGTTGTAGCCAAGGTTCTCAATGAAATGCCTCTAGGTCAAACCACGGATGTTGGTGATTACCGATGACCTGTGGTTGAGTAATGCGAGAACATTGCAACCGACAAGGAAAACTAGACCAAGGGGAACCTTGTATAAGAGTTTCTTGATCGTGTCGATGATGTTTCCTAACCGTTCGCAAAATTCCTTAACTAGGTGTGTCGTTTCATTGACGACAGGTTCGTCGAGTTGCTTTCCGATGATCGAGTCAACATAACTAACCTTGAGACTCATAAGGTGGTGTTTGGGATTCCGCTCACCACCATGGACGAGTCCGGGTCGATGTGAACGTCGATGAGATGATCTTCCCGAGATGGCAAAGCACGTCGTCACGACATAGTAATGCCTTGTGTTCGAGTTCCAAGAGTTCATCAAGCTCATATGGACAATCTTGTAGAGGACACTGTAATAGTGTCATGTAAGAACTTGGACGATGCTTGTGAAGATAGTCGTAGCAACTGATTTACCTAAAGGTGTTTTGAACGTTGTCTTGGTACTCATGTTAGGTTAGCAGTGCTTGTGATGATGTCTTAAGTCCAAGCAATGTTGATCTCACTTCGCTCCCAAGTGTCACTAGGGTTTCACTTTGATTCATCCTTATCAGAACCCTGCGACCACGCTTAGCACTTAACTAGGTTTACTCCTTTATGAGTTGAAACAACTTCTTTGGTCGACTTCTGAGTCACGACCTCTTGTTGCACAATTCACACATGCCATAAGCTTTCAATGCTCCACCTTGATCGCTTAGTCCTCCTTACATCACTCAGTCTGGTACTTCTTCATCCTTCAATCTTATACCTCTTAAGTGGCATAGCTTCCAGTGTTGTCTACTAAGTTGCAATGTAGTCTTACATTCTACCTTTCCGTTCATACCGACACTACTATGTCCAATTTGACTCATCCTCTGATTACCCACACAACATAGGTATACCTGTCCTTCCTAGTCAAACTTCTTGTTCTTAAAGTTTAAACCACCTCTTAGAGTCTATTATTAAGTTACCTTAATTACTTATATGCATATCATGTCGATAGGAACGTGATGATAGATGATCGACGAGGAGCTTCGCTTGGAGGAGAAGGTCGAGGAGTTCCAACTTCAAGATTCCATGGCACATTCTCCGAAGGAAGACCAAGCCATAACAACTGACATTGCTATAGAGTCGCAAACAAGGCAAGCCTTGGTTTGCATTTAAGTTCCTTATAGCGTCTTTGCAGTTTTCATTCACCTTACGTCTTCATATGTTTGTGCATTACGTTTAAGGTGTTTGACATCCACTTGCATGACCAAATAACCCAGGGAGTGATTAGAATGGCTCACAGACTCGTCTAGGAACTGCCATGCTATTACTCATAGGGATCCGGTAGAAGTCAAGTAGTTGGAATCTACTCGCGAGATAGGATTTTATCACACGGGATGAATTGGATCAAGAAATGTTTTATAAATATGATATTGAGACCAGTTAGAGATGAGTAGGAAGCGACAGGAGGTGGTCTTGTTCGCATAGCTCTGACCGTGTCGATTAAGGCCCGTGTCATGTGCGGCCCTGCTGGAGGAACTTGAATTGTATCGGCTACATACTAGAGAAATGGGCTCCAGTAAACTGACGTAGCTTGATATTGGTTTGTCGAGGCATTCCATTCTGTTTTATAGGCGTGGGTTGAGGGCAGCAAGGTGTAAATCAGCTGGTGGACACGTCAGAGTACGCCCCACGAAGTGACCTCCTACTCGTGATGGATCGACCGGTTCAACATTTGAGTGTTGGGTGAAAGATGGCCATATACGACTAGTACTGAAGTGTTATGGAGGTACTGCTGTATGTATTCGCTGGCACTTCCGAAAGTGCGTATGTGTCGTGTTGTCCGGGTGTGATGCAATCACCGTCCCTCGCGGTAATAGAGTACCACTTCTTCACTGCGTTGTGACGTAGTAAATACTTAAGAAGCCACAAGAATATGATGTATTGAATTATAATTGTTTTGTAACCTTGTATGGCTTAGAGATAGCACAATTAAAAGTTTACAGTTTCCCCATACTTTACCTGTAATAGCATTATGTGCTTTGGGCATGTCATATCATCGGCAAAGCGTTTCTTGTTTGATTGTGGAGTCTATGATGTGTCGTGCCTGAAGAAGCTACTTAAAACATGACCATAAGGATCCACTTGTAGGGGAGTCCTTTATGCTATTTCTTACCTATGCTTAGTATTCACCCCTGCATATTTCTAGTGAGACGGGTTAGTCTTGCTGAGCCTTATGCTCACATTTGCGCTTTAACAATTTTTGCAGGTATTAGGTTTATTTCTACTGTTCAGGCTGTACATGAGACCTCGAGGTGTTGAGATGAATCTCATGTGAACCACGCCGCTGCTGAATGTTCTTCATGTTGCTAGTGAGAAGCATCCTAGGGCCTGGACGTCTTCTCTCCTGCTTGGTTAAGTGAGATTATGAGTATGTATTTTCCGCTGCCTGTGTACACTGTTATGTAAACTTATCTTATTGTTGTGTACCTGGGAGAAATACTGGATGAATGATCCCAACATCTCCTTAGGTTGCCGGCGCACGGCGTGGAGGTCGAGCTTGGTGCCAGGGCGCATTAGGAGCTGCCGAAGTTCGCCGTGAACTGTTGGTAGAGATCATCCCAAGAGGTTATGGACCCCTCAGACAGGTTCATCAGCCATTACCGGGCTGAGCCGATCAGGGAACAGGGAAGTAGTGCGCCAGGATGGACTCGTCCGCTCTTGTAGGAAGGAGTGTCGTGGTGTAGATCTGCAGGAACTCAGCTGGGTTGACGCTTCTGTCAAACTTCTGCGGCAGGTGTGGCCGAAACTTGCATGGCCACGTCTTCAGGTGGAGGTATGGTTCCAAGGCCGTGCACCCTCTTATGGGCTTTGCTAGAGATGCATACGGAATAGCATACCCCAGAGGGGTTTGCTACGTAGCATGTGGCTGCTGCAAAGCCTGCTGTTGTTGTGCCGGCTGAGTCAGGTACTGCTGCTGCAGCATCCGCTGCACAAAATTCTGCAGGGGGCGGTCGACCCCACATAATCCTTGTGAGGCAGCAGAGGGTTTACCTGTGGTGCACCTCGGACGGAGGATGCCTCCTCCTCAGGCCCTTGAGGGTCGTACTCGGCGTCAAGATTGCGCCGTCTCTCCTGCTGTCGCTCGATGATGACGCGACCATCTATCCGATTTGGATGACGGTCAAGCTCGGCCCTCAGGTCCTTCGTGAGGATCCGACCAGCGCTAGCAAACTTGGCAGAACAGGAGTCGAAGGTGCAACAGTCGATGGATGGTGTGCGCAATAGCGACACGTGATGCCTCCCTTTGTTGGGGGGTTGATGGCCGCAACGACGAAGTGGTCGATGTCTTGAACTTGCTACTGAGTCGCTCCCTGGGAAGCATTCAAGGAAGGTGGGTGGTGGAGAAGGGCTCTAGCTGCTGCAAGAGCACTCCTCGGACTTGCAGCCGGCGGCTCCAGGAGCGCTGGCTGGGCTGAGTTGTGCCCCGATGCGCCGCCTTGGCCAACTGCATCTGTGCGGTGGCGTGATGGACCAGAATGCACCGCTGGGGCGATGGGTCTGGTCACCAGACAGCTGCCTCGAAAACCGCCATCCACAGGCTTGATGAACACCATTGCGGTGAAAGCGCAACCACTTTTTTTTTGGAAAAAGCCCCTACTTGGCAAGCCAGATGTCGAAGTGTTCTTGCGACACTTCGCCTAGACCTGCTATGCGAGCAGCCCGCAAAGGTTCTTGATCGGCAGGGTTTAGTCCCCTATCGAGGTGTTGCTCGTATCAGAGTTGTGAGACTGTGGTTTTTACGTGGTTCAGGCCGCAAGAGCGTAATACCCTACTCCACGATGAGGTTGTATTGCTGGTGTGTAGTGTGTGAATGCATAGATTGGTGGATCCTTTGTAACGGTGGCGGTGCGATCCTTTTATAGACATGGTTGGACGCCTTATAGTGGGGTCTGGGCCTCGAGAGGTGGTCCCGGGTCGATCTTATCCTAAAGATCTAAGGCTTCTCAAATAAGCCTCCTCTAACCGTGTCTTGAAGACTCGCCATCTTGCCGCCTCAATCGCCAGTGGCCCATGCATGGTTGTTGATGATGGTAGGGAATGTCCTCTCCAACTGTCCCTGTCGTTGTAAGCTACCCACTTGGCGGAGTGGGGTAGGCCTGCAGTGTCTTCACTGCGATACGATTGGGTGCACTGGTACCTGATAGTAGGAGTGTGCCACGTTGTGCCCCGGAGGAAGACACGAGTCTTCAATTCTAGATTTAGACAAGGCGCACCGTCCTCTTAACTCCCGCAACACACCATCCAGGGCAAGTTCCAGGGTACATGGCAACTCAGGAGCTAGCATCTGCGGGGGACGTCGGGTCCCGATCTGCGGACCATGTGGCAGACCTAGAGCCCATTCCTAAGTAGACTGGGGGATCCAAGGCCGTGAGACACGTGGCGGAGCCAGAACTCGCCTCTACGGAAGGTGGCTTGTCTGGTGCCTCGAACCAAGTGGCAGCATCGGAGCCCTCTCTCATGGGGGAGCGGGATCCCGCCCTGCTGGACACGTGGCCGCTTGGGAGCTCGTCTCAAAGGGGGAGCTGGACTCTTCCTTGGCGTCCTTGTGGATAGCCCGGACACCATATCGGAGGTAGAGGGGTCTGGGCCTTCTGGAACCATTAGGGTTAGCCATATAACCACGCCCCCGAACCTATGATCCTGCACAACCGATTGAGGATCTATAACAATGCTGGAAGGTATGGTTTCTCTCCTCATTTGGAATTGGGCCTCCCTGCTCAGCTTCCTTGTCGTTCACTTGGGCACGTGCTTGGCTCTATACACGAAAAGAAAAGTCATAGGTACATTTTAAATATTTATTCAAATGGAGATTGTTTGAAGTGTTACTCACATGTACAATTTCTACCTGCTCGTTTGCCCATTCACCATTCTTCAGATGGCTTGCCTCCCACAGTTGTATGTCATCGGGTTCTTCTCCGGTCTCCGGGTCTTGCTGCACAAAATACAAGTAAAATTCAACATGTAGGTATACATATTGATTGCAGCGCAAAGTAAAAACATGATTTTTTATACCTTCTCATAACCAAGTTGGGCGTAGGATTTGGAGCCAAGCAAGTGCTTTGTCTTTTGTCTTCTTCAATTTTGAGAATTGGTCCTACTTAATGACTGCAATTTTAAGAATTAATTCCACGAATGAATGTAAATCAAATAGTTTTTGTATGATATGAAGCTATTAAAAAGTTAGCTGACCTTGAATCGCTTAGACCCAAAATATTCTATTAGGTGCAACCACTCGAGCACCAGTACATCATCAGGCTTGTTTCGTATACATTCTTCATTGGTCGAATGACTATTATAGGTGGCATGCAAAGTCAAGCGCCACCCCTTGTAGAGCTCATCAGCCCCTTGGAACATTTTTGCCATGCCCCCTGGAGATAGTGAAAATAATGTCACTGAGACGATGGAGGCTGAGACATTTGATGATTGACTTACTGATATCAATATGCCACACGTAAATGAGAATACGACCGCATGGGCTAGGAATGACATTGAGGGAGCAACTGATGATGCTTCCGCTCTTCAAATGAGAACATGTGATCAGTTTGAGGCAGATGGATTTCCATCAGGAAATGAAGATGACGACGACGAAGATGATCATACATATATCAAGGATGGTCATGTAGCTCTTTTTTTTGGGGGGAGCAACAGCGAAGATGATGATTTTTTTATAGAAGTACTGTGTGAGGTGTGAACTATTTGTTTTTTTTTTAAGATAGAAGTCGCTCTTCTATTTTAGCAGCAAGCCTAGAAGCAAGGCTGTTTCCGGAAGAGGGATTAAAGCCAGCGGGTCAGCGTCAGTACTTGTCCCTTTAGCTTCCTTCTCCACTTCAACTTCCACTGCAAGCGGTTTTTGCACGAGAGGCAGTTTCCTTGGGAACCCACCTGTGGGAGCCCCGCCACCTAGAGTTAGGGCTATTATGAAATCGGCGCATAACCAAAGTCCGGCTATCTTGCTCCATTTTTGATAATCCTATAACCAGTTTGGGCCACCATTTCTCCATAGGTGGCATGAAAAAAGAACCAATTTTTTTTTTGAAAATAGCCATATGATAGATGAATAATCCCACCTCTTTAGAAGATACCCATAATTTGAAATGATGCTCATGCAGAAATTACTAATGCAACGAACTAGTGATTCCTGGCAACAGATCTTAATGCAATGAGTGTATTCTATGGCAATAGATCCTAACGCCACGAACTAGTGAATCGTAGCAAAAGATCCTAATGCAACGATTGTGTTCGGTGGAGATAGATCCTAATGCCACGAAATAGTACAATCATGGCAATAGATTCAATGCAACGATTGTGTTATTCCGTGACGAAAGATATGAATGCAACAAACTAGTGATTCGTGGCAACCAATTATAATACAACGATTGTGTTCCATGGCGATAGATCCTAACGCTGCGAACTAGTGAATCGTGGCAAAAGTTCCTAATGAAATGATTGTGTTCCGTGGCGATAGATCCTAATGCTACGAACTAGTGAATCGTGGCAAAAGTTTCTACTGCAATGATTGTGTTCCATGGCGATAGATCCTAAGGCCACGAACTAGTACAATCGTGGCAACAAATCCTAATTCAACGATTGTGTTCCGTGGCGAGAGATCCAAACACCACGAACTAGTGAATCATGGCAAAAGTTCCTAATGCAACAATTGTATTCCGTGGCGATAGATCCTAAGGCCACGAACTACTAAATCCTGGCAACAGATCCTAATGCAACAATTATGTTCTATGGCAATAGATCCTAACGCTAGAACTAGTGAATCGTGGAATAAGATCCTAATGCGACAATTGTGTTCCGTGACGATAGATCCTAATGCCACGAACTAGTGAATCGTGGCAACAAACCAAGCTTACTAAAACGATTTAATATTCATTGCAATACAATCATTGCAACAAGGCGGAATCCTTGTAGTTACTCAATGAGAACAACATGACAAAAACATGTTGGACAATCAAGGCACAAAAGCTCTTCACAAACTACAAATTTTATTGATCATAACACAACAGAGGCAGCTTCAAGTCATGCTCTCCACGAGCCATGACCCTCTTGCTTATATTACCAGCCCTTAGGCAACTCCAATCCAATTAGGACTTCCTACTTCTACTTGGATTCAACTGAAATTTCCCATAACTGCTTAAAACTCTTCCATACGCATATAGAAGCAATCCTAAGACTTCCAAACATCTTAGAAACATACCACATATTCCTAAAACAACTCAACATCATACCTCACGAGAAATCTAACAAAAACAAACTCAACACATTCCATAAAGGAACCATAACCGTCTCAACTTCAGCCTGAGAGCGTAATCCAGTCGGTTGGACCGTTTCATCATATCTTCTCATCCTTAACCAATTCAACATGACTTGTAACAATGTTTCCACATCCATGCACCCGTTGTACACGTGCAAACACTTTCCAAAATGTTCTCGATACCTCCATGTATATTGTTCATGACTTAAACATGTTGCGTGACCTCTTGATCCACTCAACTACAATTCCTTTCGAGCTTGGTTGTTGAATCTCATCTTTTCTCTAAGACTAGTTCAATGGATTATCATCATCAGCCATTTCTTAACATCAAACAACACTTGCACATGAACAAACAAGCAACTTTTTCTGAGCTCAAGTCCGCGACTTGACTCACATTAGTACGAAAACACCAACATCTTATGTGAGCACCTCACATAAGCATGTGCAAAACATAGAAATATATTGTCCACCATGATCAGCCAAAACACATCAAAACCTAGTAAATGAGTACTAAGAAAACTTCTCATAAATGAAATCACCCATACGAATAAAAGACGCTGCAAAATTAAAACTGTAATTATTAGAAAAACCGCATGATTATAAAAGAAAATGTTGAGATCAAACAGTCCCAACTACCTTCCCGTGGTTCTAATTTGAAAGATCGACAACCTACAATCAAGGAGTCCGACCATTCAGAACATGCAGTTTGACCACTCAGGCCAGAAATTCCGAACTACCTTTCCATTGTGCAATTGAACAAGTTTGGACATTCCAAACTGTCTCGGCTATACTCAAAACTTTGCATGTAAACTCTCACTTTTAGCCTATTTGCCAATGTATTTTGCACCTAAATCTCACAACGCTATTCCTTGCGCTTGCGGATTTTATCCGTGACCATAAGACATACCAACAAGCATTCCTAGCACCATTGTCGGGGAGGCGGTTGCAATTGATCTTCGAATCTTGTTCACCCTCGTATCTATTTTAGTTTTTTTATTGCTTATCCTACCACCATCCACATTACAGAGCAGTACACCATTATTTCATATTTTGACCCAAAGGGTGAGTTCTATGAATCACCGTCATCTGTGGAACCTATTTGTTCAACCAACTAAGAACTTTGTCATGTCTTTATGACCATGATTTGGAAATAATCCTTCTCAGAAACAGATTGTAAAAACTCCTACCATCATCTACGAGAGTTTGAACAATTGTGTTCTTGCATTTTTAATCAAAGGCATGACACAATAAACTCTCAAATGGAACCTGTTTATTTTTTCACTCAAACAAAAAGCGAAGCAATGGTACAATCATACTTTCGGAAAAACTATCAGTGATTGGAGAGAACTTCGAGACAAATTTTATCTTGCGTTATTTCTAATATCCTGAATTATTTCTCTACGAAAGGAAGTACTAGGCTTCCAACAAATGGAAAAGGGGATAAAATATTAACTTTGATAAATTTAGACCCAGATTTGTCAATCCACGAA
This sequence comes from Tuctoria greenei, assembly GCA_036927565.1. Classification (NCBI taxonomy): domain Eukaryota; kingdom Viridiplantae; phylum Streptophyta; class Magnoliopsida; order Poales; family Poaceae; genus Tuctoria; species Tuctoria greenei. The sequence goes on along the minus strand of JAYESD010000001.1, from coordinate 131,236,290 downwards.
CCATTATTCTTACAATATTTTTACATTGAGTTGACCAAAGAATCTGCCTATACCTCGACATAATGGCTGTAAAGTCTTCCCTGCATAAGAAGGAAATTTCTAGACCGTATTCTAGAAAATGTTTTCTTCATTATGAGTCTTAACAAACCTCTGCGAGAGGAAGCCGGGTCATGAGAATATTTTTATAGAAAGGAAAGAACCAGTAGCTAGCATATCTGAAGCTTTGCGTGTAGGAACCTCATCCAAACCCGAAACAAATAAGGATGAAAAAATTTAACTTGTGGAGTTTCCATTCTACTTCAAGTTGGAGATTTTTGATGGTTATGAAAATATCTCGAAGTTGAGATTTTGTCTAAAATACTTTCGGTGAACACCCCCCCCCCCCAAGCAACCATTCAATATGTCATTCGAGTGGTAATGATCAACGTCCTATATAACCCGACAGTAAGACACCATTTCTGTACTAATAGGGACCTGCAGATGAATTGGGGTTTGAAGGCCCTTCGAAGGTCTTAGAGGATGTCTTGTCCAACCGTAACCATCTATTTTGTTGTCATGTGTTCAAAATTTCCAATCCACCATAATCAATAGTGCGTGTACCTTTTTCCAAACGACCAAACACAAGGGCCGCCGAAAGAAATCTATGATCTACGTTTGTATCTCTCCAATGGTCAT